>CM068370.1:403162524-404362524 GCA_034769895.1 Magicicada septendecula | reverse complement strand
GAAATAGAGAGAGTCGCTGGAGTATTATACGAAGCATGATTGATGAAACGTTTAAAGATACTTATGATAATTGGTGGACAGCGGTGCGCCCGGATATACTGGACATGACTGAGTTCAAAAAACAATTTAAGGAGAAGTATTGGTCGGAATCGACCCAGAACATGATTAGGAATAATTTGAGTAACGGTCGATACGAAACAAATGTAGGCCAGTCCCCTACTTCATACTTTTTAGGAAAAGTATGTATGGCGCGGAACTTAGAGCACCGAATTCCCGAAGAATGTTTGGTAATACAACTATCCTATCATTACGAGGAAGGGATAAAAAATGCGCGTATGTGTAGTCAAATCAAAACGATTCCAGCCATGGCCAAATTCTTGGAGAATTATGAGCACGATAACCAATACCAAAGAAATAGAATGCTAAATCATAAATATCTGAAGTATGATAATAACGCGCCACCAGCCAATTCTCATAATAACGATCGCAATCGACCTGCGCATAACGTTAATACTAATAGAACACAAAATGAAAACACGAATAATAATTCTAGAAACTATAATTATCGCGGCAATAACAATTACAATTATCGTGAGAGTCGCAATAATAGAGGAGATGGGGACAGACGACCCAATAATTATAGACATAACGTCAGTTATATTTACTCCAGACCTCAAGGTAATCAGAGACGATACTACCCAAGGAGTCACCGATATGACAACCATTATGACCAATCTCGGCATGAAGACAACTACCCACATGATGGAAATTATAGGATAGCAGAACATAATACGGAGGATCGCACGGAACCAGTACAAAACCAACACAGTAATCAGAATGAAAATAGAGAAGAGGGAGTAAGCCCTCATTTAAACTAATAGAGGCAGTGAAAATTAATGAATACCCGTCACTGAACCGTAATCTTGGGGAACAACGATTAATAAATAAAATTAAGTGTAATCATAAAATAACCATAATTAATAACCACTATTTAAAGAATATCAGGGAAGATTTGTTAGAAGAGGATCAGAAACATGTAAACAGTAATAGTAATAACGAAATCATATATATATCAGCAAAATTCTAAAAGACAGTACGACCAACTTACAAAAAATTATTTGAAATAACTATTATATATAAAACGAATTTAGTAAGAAAAAAAAATTTTACTAAATCCAAAAAGAAATATAATGAATAAATTCTAAAATGCAGTAGGGACAACTTACTACCTTATATTTGAACAACTTCTGGATTAACAAAAAAGAAAAAGAATTTATATAAATGAATAAATTCTAAAAAAAAAAAAAATAATAATAATAAGAACAACTTATTACCAATCTTGAAGAAAAATACTTGGAATTTAAAAATAATTTGAGTTGAATACTACCACTAAATTCTGAAATACAAAAAGAACAACATATTATCGATTTTGAAGAAAACAAGAATTATTGTTAAATGTTTATAAAGAAATAAAGTGTATAATGAATAACAAACCCCAAGATTACAGAAGAAAACGATAATTATTATTATTATGTGTATAATGAATAACAAACCCCAAGATTACAGAAGAAAACGATAATTATTATTATTACGTGTGTAAAGAAATAATGTGAATAACGAATAACAAACCCCAAGATTACAGAATAAAATGAGAATTATTATTAAATGTTTATAAAGAAATAGTGTGAATAATGAAGAATGAACCCCAAGATAAAAGTTATTACCTCAAACCTACTTATCCAAAATAAAGAAAAAAAAAAAAAAATCATATGACCTAAAATACATACTACATTGCCACATGATGGAACAATCTCAGTAAACGATTGAATGTAACTAATATAATGTTAAAGAAGACAAGAAGGAAAGAGTATTTATGAACATAATTCATTAAAAAATAAACAGCCAAATTAGTGAAATACGATAAGAGGAAGAATAATTAGGTATAAGGAATATATTTAGTAAGAAATGCAATTATAATGATCAACACACAACAACTGATTAAAAAATATTGAGATCAGAGAAAAAAAAACAAAAACGAAGAAGATACTTAACATTACAATCTCAACAAAAATGAAAACAAAAATGATTACAATTGATAACCGTCAAAGTCAATATTAACGAATGTTAAAGAATTAAAATGGAACTGCGAAATATGAAGAATAGTAATGAAAAAATATAAATGCAACAAAGAAAAAATCTTGTCCCAAATATTTATTATTAAATGATTAAACAGATTATTAGGAGATTATTATTATATTTTATAGCTGACTGTAGATGAATTCCAGCAGTACTATATTAAGATGTAGTGTGGGCAGCAGAGTATGAAGCCAAACAGTGCCTCTCTGAACTGTACCAACGCATGTGTTAGGGATTGTTAGGGAAATTAAATATTTAAGGAATATTAGAATAGTTGCAAAAATAAATTCAGTTTCCAAAGGAATAGGACGAAGAAAACAGAAAGAAGCGTGTTGACAGAAGAATAATTGAAAAATGCAGTAATTATAGTAATTATAAATAGGAGAGATGTAAAACTAATGTATCAGTGAATAGTGTAGCCAGTTACCAACAAATAATGTGTACAGAAAAAAAATATATATATAGAATCAAGAATGTTAAAAAAAATGATGAAATGTTATTAAATAAAAAAGTTACTAGTACTAGTCTAATGAAGTTACATTAAGAAGACCATCGTCAACCATTAACAATGAAATTAAGAAAAGGCATGTGAAAAAGGCAAGTTTATTTGACCTAAACTTCATTCAGGTAAACTAAACTTTTTTAGGAGGGGAAGCATATGTAGCGCAACAAAAATGATAGCATTTATGTTACATAAAAGAAGATTCACAGATTGATAAATAAATTGATACTTAATCCCATAATAGAACAGAGACCCAATTATGACAATGATAATCATAGACAAAATTAAATAAGAATGCAAGGTAGTGTTGAATAGAATAAACGAACCTGTAAGATAAATAATAGCTAATGATATATGTTTAATAAAAAACAAAACAGAAAAATGAAACAATGA
Source organism: Magicicada septendecula (assembly GCA_034769895.1). Classification (NCBI taxonomy): domain Eukaryota; kingdom Metazoa; phylum Arthropoda; class Insecta; order Hemiptera; family Cicadidae; genus Magicicada; species Magicicada septendecula. The sequence goes on along the minus strand of CM068370.1, from coordinate 404,359,493 downwards.
CTTAATTTATGGTAATAACAGATAAGAATTTTGTGTTAAAAAAGTATTATATTATGACAAAAATGTTATGATAAAGTGTATGTGATGTTATATCAAATATGTGTTGAGTTCATGAAAAATAATGAAACAAATAGTGTTATTCAATGACTGTCATAGAATGAAGTGTGAGGCAGTTAACCAATGTTCATAAGTTCGAATTTTGTTGTATGTGATCAAGAGATCAAGATAAATTTGTTATTAGATGTAGAAAAATAATTGTTTATACAAATGTTAATAATTAAGTTTTGATTGTATGTACGAATTTATATAAAAGGGACTATAGATGCCTAACAGACATAACCACAGGTAGATCAATTTACAATAAAAGGCCTAACAGCCAAAAATACTAAATAAACACTTATAACTTAAAGGTTAGATGCATCAATTAATAATAATTAATAAATGCACTATGAAGAGCTAGAAAGAAGAAAAAACATTAAGTTAATAATAATATTTAATAAAATTTATACAAATTATAATAATACCATAATATCGATTGGTAAAAAATAATATCGAAGGTGGATTAAATATAATAAAAAAGGAAAAAACGGAATTATATCAAAAAACCAGTAGAAGATGTGTATAAAATAATAAACCAGCTATCGGTAAAATTACATTCCGATAGGACAGCAAATTGACAAAGAATAGACAAAAAAATATATGAAAGAAACACTATATAGTCAAAACATGTGGAAGCGGAAATTAATATAGGTTGCTAGGGAAAAAATTAAGAAGAAGGTTGTTGATTTAAAAAATAACAAGAATTGCTTTAGATAAACTGAACGTGATGATTTAAAAAACCCAAGAAGAATATATTGAATCGTAATATTCGAAATCAACAGATACGATTGTAAAAAAGACAAAATTCTAATGATAATACTTACATCTATCACTAACACAGATTAATAAAATAACGATACATTATGAAATAATAATCGAGAACAAATAACCAAATTCTACAAGAAGAAACTTGGACTGTCCCATGTCCGAAGGGAATTAATGAAAAATTAATCAAATATAAAGCATTAATAGTAACACAACTCATAATATTCACAACACCAGAAATTATAACCTTGTAAATATACGGAACAACACTAACTGCTTCAACCGAAGGAAGAACCTATTTGGATCCTGGCGGTGTAGAAGAAACATCCATCGGGCTGTAAAACAAGTCAGAAGCTGTATTCCGAAGTGGACAGGACAAGAATTACTTTTATTAAACTGAAGAAAGAAAACTGTACTTCATAATTGACCAGAACAACGAATTCAGCGATCAACCGCTTACGTGATTTGCTTCGTTAGAGACTGGTAAAGTTATACTATATTAATCATACTAAATACACAACACCTAATTTTTGTAAATCTTGCATTCTTATTATGTATTTTTAGTCTTCCCCACAGTTACAAGAACCTTCACACCCTGAAATAAATAAAATACGAATCAAATATAATATATAACCAAATATAAACAAAGGATTAAATAATCAACAATCGATACCTGAATCTATAGTCCCAGCATATATTAATTAGAATATATCTGAGTTAATGTGAATTGAATACACAAATAAAGAACCTTTATATATTTGTCACACCTTGTTATTTGGAGTATGGTTTAGTGAACTGGAACAAAAGTAACTGAATAAGTAGAGAATAAATGGTTAATATAAACATCGAATAACCTATAAGTTTCGTTGAGCCGATACTACAGCGCTTATAGCGGAATTATCTGACACCAAAGAGGGAGCGTAAAATTATAAAATTAGACAGAACTCTCTTCAAGGCATAATAGGGTTGGATGAAATTGTAGAATAAATCTTAAGTTATTTAAGTTCTAGGCACACTAACACTGATAATTATTAAGGAATTAAGTTAACATTAATTAAGTACATCCATATATTCCACAACTCCAAATATTTCCGAGAATTTATACAATTAAATTAAGACAACACAATCGACAAATACAACAGTGGGTTATTTAAGGAGAGGAAACACGTATTGTAACAAATTGTCTTCCATCGCGGGGCTCGAACGAGACGCACGTACTCGTCCTGTAACAAATTGGCGCTCAACTTGTGTAGGGCTTAAGTTAAGTAACTGTAACCATATTAACATTACTTAACCAGAGCAGTCAACTGTGGGAGAGTAAACATGCATACCAGAGGTAGATCAAGGATTAGGGCAGGAGAAACGGAGAAGGAAATAGACGAACAAGAACAGGAAATAGAACTAATAACGGATAGTGAAATGGAACAACAGACAGATGAAATAGCGGAACCTGAAATTATTACGGACAAGGAAAAGGAAATAATTGAAGAAGTCGCCCAAGGGGATCAACCAGATAAGCCTAACCAAAAGGAAGACTTGAGTATACAGGAAATGTTTAAACTACTATTGGAAAAATCAAAGCAGCAGGAGGAAAACTCGAAGAGACAGGAGGAAAACTCAAAGAGACTGGAGGAAAAATATGATAAAACAAATGAAGAAAACAAGGAGAATTTTAGAAAAACAAATGAGGAAATTAAAGAAACCTCAAAACAAATTCACGAAAGGTTAGATAGGAATGATGAGGGTTTAAAACAAATGAAGGAAGACATCTTACAAATACATGAAGAAAATTTAAAGCAAATTAATGAAAAAATTGAAAATATTCATGTGACAATTAACCAGAAGGTGGACCAAAATAATGAGGAAAGGAAATTAGAAATAGCCAAAACAAATGAAGGGTTAGAAAAAACTAACGAAACAATAGTACAGGTTCGTGAGGAATTACAGAATAAAATTAATGACACAAAAATTGAGAATAAAACATTGGTCGAAGAAATCCAACAGGAAACTGTCGAAAAATGTGAGCAAATTAAAAACGAAGTACATCAGGTACGGGAAGAGAATAAGGAAAGTATTAAGCAAATACAGACAGACATGGGCGAACGACTCGAAAGGGTCTATGGAAATTTAAATAATATGGAAGGTCAAATCAATACCAATAAAAATAAAATAGAAGAGATTAGTAGGCGTGAATTACAATTACAGGAGGAAGTAGATTCATGGCGGGATAGGACATGCCAAAATAGTCATACAAATAACCATGAGAACAGAGAATCGATTAATTTTCGTAATTATAAGCGCAATCCTATGGAATTTTTAAAGAGATTGGAAGAAGTGATCATAAGAAATAGAGAGAGTCGCTGGAGTATTATACGAAGCATGATTGATGAAACGTTTAAAGATACTTATGATAATTGGTGGACAGCGGTGCGCCCGGATATACTGGACATGACTGAGTTCAAAAAACAATTTAAGGAGAAGTATTGGTCGGAATCGACCCAGAACATGATTAGGAATAATTTGAGTAACGGTCGATACGAAACAAATGTAGGCCAGTCCCCTACTTCATACTTTTTAGGAAAAGTATGTATGGCGCGGAACTTAGAGCACCGAATTCCCGAAGAATGTTTGGTAATACAACTATCCTATCATTACGAGGAAGGGATAAAAAATGCGCGTATGTGTAGTCAAATCAAAACGATTCCAGCCATGGCCAAATTCTTGGAGAATTATGAGCACGATAACCAATACCAAAGAAATAGAATGCTAAATCATAAATATCTGAAGTATGATAATAACGCGCCACCAGCCAATTCTCATAATAATGATCGCAATCGACCTGCGCATAACGTTAATACTAATAGAACACAAAATGAAAACACGAATAATAATTCTAGAAACTATAATTATCGCGGCAATAACAATTACAATTATCGTGAGAGTCGCAATAATAGAGGAGATGGGGACAGACGACCCAATAATTATAGACATAACGTCAGTTATATTTACTCCAGACCTCAAGGTAATCAGAGACGATACTACCCAAGGAGTCACCGATATGACAACCATTATGACCAATCTCGGCATGAAGACAACTACCCACATGATGGAAATTATAGGATAGCAGAACATAATACGGAGGATCGCACGGAACCAGTACAAAACCAACACAGTAATCAGAATGAAAATAGAGAAGAGGGAGTAAGCCCTCATTTAAACTAATAGAGGCAGTGAAAATTAATGAATACCCGTCACTGAACCGTAATCTTGGGGAACAACGATTAATAAATAAAATTAAGTGTAATCATAAAATAACCATAATTAATAACCACTATTTAAAGAATATCAGGGAAGATTTGTTAGAAGAGGATCAGAAACATGTAAACAGTAATAGTAATAACGAAATCATATATATATCAGCAAAATTCTAAAAGACGGTACGACCAACTTACAAAAAATTATTTGAAATAACTATTATATATAAAACGAATTTAGTAAGAAAAAAAAATTTTACTAAATCCAAAAAGAAATATAATGAATAAATTCTAAAATGCAGTAGGGACAACTTACTACCTTATATTTGAACAACTTCTGGATTAACAAAAAAGAAAAAGAATTTATATAAATGAATAAATTCTAAAAAAAAAAAAAATAATAATAATAAGAACAACTTATTACCAATCTTGAAGAAAAATACTTGGAATTTAAAAATAATTTGAGTTGAATACTACCACTAAATTCTGAAATACAAAAAGAACAACATATTATCGATTTTGAAGAAAACAAGAATTATTGTTAAATGTTTATAAAGAAATAAAGTGTATAATGAATAACAAACCCCAAGATTACAGAAGAAAACGATAATTATTATTATTATGTGTATAAAGAAATAATGTGTATAATGAATAACAAACCCCAAGATTACAGAAGAAAACGATAATTATTATTATTACGTGTGTAAAGAAATAATGTGAATAACGAATAACAAACCCCAAGATTACAGAATAAAATGAGAATTATTATTAAATGTTTATAAAGAAATAGTGTGAATAATGAAGAATGAACCCCAAGATAAAAGTTATTACCTCAAACCTACTTATCCAAAATAAAGAAAAAAAAAAAAAAATCATATGACCTAAAATACATACTACATTGCCACATGATGGAACAATCTCAGTAAACGATTGAATGTAACTAATATAATGTTAAAGAAGACAAGAAGGAAAGAGTATTTATGAACATAATTCATTAAAAAATAAACAGCCAAATTAGTGAAATACGATAAGAGGAAGAATAATTAGGTATAAGGAATATATTTAGTAAGAAATGCAATTATAATGATCAACACACAACAACTGATTAAAAAATATTGAGATCAGAGAAAAAAAACAAAAACGAAGAAGATACTTAACATTACAATCTCAACAAAAATGAAAACAAAAATGATTACAATTGATAACCGTCAAAGTCAATATTAACGAATGTTAAAGAATTAAAATGGAACTGCGAAATATGAAGAATAGTAATGAAAAAATATAAATGCAACAAAGAAAAAATCTTGTCCCAAATATTTATTATTAAATGATTAAACAGATTATTAGGAGATTATTATTATATTTTATAGCTGACTGTAGATGAATTCCAGCAGTACTATATTAAGATGTAGTGTGGGCAGCAGAGTATGAAGCCAAACAGTGCCTCTCTGAACTGTACCAACGCATGTGTTAGGGATTGTTAGGGAAATTAAATATTTAAGGAATATTAGAATAGTTGCAAAAATAAATTCAGTTTCCAAAGGAATAGGACGAAGAAAACAGAAAGAAGCGTGTTGACAGAAGAATAATTGAAAAATGCAGTAATTATAGTAATTATAAATAGGAGAGATGTAAAACTAATGTATCAGTGAATAGTGTAGCCAGTTACCAACAAATAATGTGTACAGAAAAAAAATATATATATAGAATCAAGAATGTTAAAAAAAATGATGAAATGTTATTAAATAAAAAAGTTACTAGTACTAGTCTAATGAAGTTACATTAAGAAGACCATCGTCAACCATTAACAATGAAATTAAGAAAAGGCATGTGAAAAAGGCAAGTTTATTTGACCTAAACTTCATTCAGGTAAACTAAACTTTTTTAGGAGGGGAAGCATATGTAGCGCAACAAAAATGATAGCATTTATGTTACATAAAAGAAGATTCACAGATTGATAAATAAATTGATACTTAATCCCATAATAGAACAGAGACCCAATTATGACAATGATAATCATAGACAAAATTAAATAAGAATGCAAGGTAGTGTTGAATAGAATAAACGAACCTGTAAGATAAATAATAGCTAATGATATATGTTTAATAAAAAACAAAACAGAAAAATGAAACAATGACTTAATTTATGGTAATAACAGATAAGAATTTTGTGTTAAAAAAGTATTATATTATGACAAAAATGTTATGATAAAGTGTATGTGATGTTATATCAAATATGTGTTGAGTTCATGAAAAATAATGAAACAAATAGTGTTATTCAATGACTGTCATAGAATGAAGTGTGAGGCAGTTAACCAATGTTCATAAGTTCGAATTTTGTTGTATGTGATCAAGAGATCAAGATAAATTTGTTATTAGATGTAGAAAAATAATTGTTTATACAAATGTTAATAATTAAGTTTTGATTGTATGTACGAATTTATATAAAAGGGACTATAGATGCCTAACAGACATAACCACAGGTAGATCAATTTACAATAAAAGGCCTAACAGCCAAAAATACTAAATAAACACTTATAACTTAAAGGTTAGATGCATCAATTAATAATAATTAATAAATGCACTATGAAGAGCTAGAAAGAAGAAAAAACATTAAGTTAATAATAATATTTAATAAAATTTATACAAATTATAATAATACCATAATATCGATTGGTAAAAAATAATATCGAAGGTGGATTAAATATAATAAAAAAGGAAAAAACGGAATTATATCAAAAAACCAGTAGAAGATGTGTATAAAATAATAAACCAGCTATCGGTAAAATTACATTCCGATAGGACAGCAAATTGACAAAGAATAGACAAAAAAATATATGAAAGAAACACTATATAGTCAAAACATGTGGAAGCGGAAATTAATATAGGTTGCTAGGGAAAAAATTAAGAAGAAGGTTGTTGATTTAAAAAATAACAAGAATTGCTTTAGATAAACTGAACGTGATGATTTAAAAAACCCAAGAAGAATATATTGAATCGTAATATTCGAAATCAACAGATACGATTGTAAAAAAGACAAAATTCTAATGATAATACTTACATCTATCACTAACACAGATTAATAAAATAACGATACATTATGAAATAATAATCGAGAACAAATAACCAAATTCTACAAGAAGAAACTTGGACTGTCCCATGTCCGAAGGGAATTAATGAAAAATTAATCAAATATAAAGCATTAATAGTAACACAACTCATAATATTCACAACACCAGAAATTATAACCTTGTAAATATACGGAACAACACTAACTGCTTCAACCGAAGGAAGAACCTATTTGGATCCTGGCGGTGTAGAAGAAACATCCATCGGGCTGTAAAACAAGTCAGAAGCTGTATTCCGAAGTGGACAGGACAAGAATTACTTTTATTAAACTGAAGAAAGAAAACTGTACTTCATAATTGACCAGAACAACGAATTCAGCGATCAACCGCTTACGTGATTTGCTTCGTTAGAGACTGGTAAAGTTATACTATATTAATCATACTAAATACACAACACCTAATTTTTGTAAATCTTGCATTCTTATTATGTATTTTTAGTCTTCCCCACAGTTACAAGAACCTTCACACCCTGAAATAAATAAAATACGAATCAAATATAATATATAACCAAATATAAACAAAGGATTAAATAATCAACAATCGATACCTGAATCTATAGTCCCAGCATATATTAATTAGAATATATCTGAGTTAATGTGAATTGAATACACAAATAAAGAACCTTTATATATTTGTCACACCTTGTTATTTGGAGTATGGTTTAGTGAACTGGAACAAAAGTAACTGAATAAGTAGAGAATAAATGGTTAATATAAACATCGAATAACCTATAAGTTTCGTTGAGCCGATACTACAGCGCTTATAGCGGAATTATCTGACACCAAAGAGGGAGCGTAAAATTATAAAATTAGACAGAACTCTCTTCAAGGCATAATAGGGTTGGATGAAATTGTAGAATAAATCTTAAGTTATTTAAGTTCTAGGCACACTAACACTGATAATTATTAAGGAATTAAGTTAACATTAATTAAGTACATCCATATATTCCACAACTCCAAATATTTCCGAGAATTTATACAATTAAATTAAGACAACACAATCGACAAATACAACAGTGGGTTATTTAAGGAGAGGAAACACGTATTGTAACAAATTGGCTTCCATCGCGGGGCTCGAACGAGACGCACGTACTCGTCCTGTAACAAATTGGCGCTCAACTTGTGTAGGGCTTAAGTTAAGTAACTGTAACCATATTAACATTACTTAACCAGAGCAGTCAACTGTGGGAGAGTAAACATGCATACCAGAGGTAGATCAAGGATTAGGGCAGGAGAAACGGAGAAGGAAATAGACGAACAAGAACAGGAAATAGAACTAATAACGGATAGTGAAATGGAACAACAGACAGACGAAATAGCGGAACCTGAAATTATTACGGACAAGGAAAAGGAAATAATTGAAGAAGTCGCCCAAGGGGATCAACCAGATAAGCCTAACCAAAAGGAAGACTTGAGTATACAGGAAATGTTTAAACTACTATTGGAAAAATCAAAGCAGCAGGAGGAAAACTCGAAGAGACAGGAGGAAAACTCAAAGAGACTGGAGGAAAAATATGATAAAACAAATGAAGAAAACAAGGAGAATTTTAGAAAAACAAATGAGGAAATTAAAGAAACCTCAAAACAAATTCACGAAAGGTTAGATAGGAATGATGAGGGTTTAAAACAAATGAAGGAAGACATCTTACAAATACATGAAGAAAATTTAAAGCAAATTAATGAAAAAATTGAAAATATTCATGTGACAATTAACCAGAAGGTGGACCAAAATAATGAGGAAAGGAAATTAGAAATAGCCAAAACAAATGAAGGGTTAGAAAAAACTAACGAAACAATAGTACAGGTTCGTGAGGAATTACAGAATAAAATTAATGACACAAAAATTGAGAATAAAACATTGGTCGAAGAAATCCAACAGGAAACTGTCGAAAAATGTGAGCAAATTAAAAACGAAGTACATCAGGTACGGGAAGAGAATAAGGAAAGTATTAAGCAAATACAGACAGACATGGACGAACGACTCGAAAGGGTCTATGGAAATTTAAATAATATGGAAGGTCAAATCAATACCAATAAAAATAAAATAGAAGAGATTAGTAGGCGTGAATTACAATTACAGGAGGAAGTAGATTCATGGCGGGATAGGACATGCCAAAATAGTCATACAAATAACCATGAGAACAGAGAATCGATTAATTTTCGTAATTATAAGCGCAATCCTATGGAATTTTTAAAGAGATTGGAAGAAGTGATCATAAGAAATAGAGAGAGTCGCTGGAGTATTATACGAAGCATGATTGATGAAACGTTTAAAGATACTTATGATAATTGGTGGACAGCGGTGCGCCCGGATATACTGGACATGACTGAGTTCAAAAAACAATTTAAGGAGAAGTATTGGTCGGAATCGACCCAGAACATGATTAGGAATAATTTGAGTAACGGTCGATACGAAACAAATGTAGGCCAGTCCCCTACTTCATACTTTTTAGGAAAAGTATGTATGGCGCGGAACTTAGAGCACCGAATTCCCGAAGAATGTTTGGTAATACAACTATCCTATCATTACGAGGAAGGGATAAAAAATGCGCGTATGTGTAGTCAAATCAAAACGATTCCAGCCATGGCCAAATTCTTGGAGAATTATGAGCACGATAACCAATACCAAAGAAATAGAATGCTAAATCATAAATATCTGAAGTATGATAATAACGCGCCACCAGCCAATTCTCATAATAACGATCGCAATCGACCTGCGCATAACGTTAATACTAATAGAACACAAAATGAAAACACGAATAATAATTCTAGAAACTATAATTATCGCGGCAATAACAATTACAATTATCGTGAGAGTCGCAATAATAGAGGAGATGGGGACAGACGACCCAATAATTATAGACATAACGTCAGTTATATTTACTCCAGACCTCAAGGTAATCAGAGACGATACTACCCAAGGAGTCACCGATATGACAACCATTATGACCAATCTCGGCATGAAGACAACTACCCACATGATGGAAATTATAGGATAGCAGAACATAATACGGAGGATCGCACGGAACCAGTACAAAACCAACACAGTAATCAGAATGAAAATAGAGAAGAGGGAGTAAGCCCTCATTTAAACTAATAGAGGCAGTGAAAATTAATGAATACCCGTCACTGAACCGTAATCTTGGGGAACAACGATTAATAAATAAAATTAAGTGTAATCATAAAATAACCATAATTAATAACCACTATTTAAAGAATATCAGGGAAGATTTGTTAGAAGAGGATCAGAAACATGTAAACAGTAATAGTAATAACGAAATCATATATATATCAGCAAAATTCTAAAAGACAGTACGACCAACTTACAAAAAATTATTTGAAATAACTATTATATATAAAACGAATTTAGTAAGAAAAAAAAATTTTACTAAATCCAAAAAGAAATATAATGAATAAATTCTAAAATGCAGTAGGGACAACTTACTACCTTATATTTGAACAACTTCTGGATTAACAAAAAAGAAAAAGAATTTATATAAATGAATAAATTCTAAAAAAAAAAAAAAATAATAATAATAAGAACAACTTATTACCAATCTTGAAGAAAAATACTTGGAATTTAAAAATAATTTGAGTTGAATACTACCACTAAATTCTGAAATACAAAAAGAACAACATATTATCGATTTTGAAGAAAACAAGAATTATTGTTAAATGTTTATAAAGAAATAAAGTGTATAATGAATAACAAACCCCAAGATTACAGAAGAAAACGATAATTATTATTATTATGTGTATAAAGAAATAATGTGTATAATGAATAACAAACCCCAAGATTACAGAAGAAAACGATAATTATTATTATTACGTGTGTAAAGAAATAATGTGAATAACGAATAACAAACCCCAAGATTACAGAATAAAATGAGAATTATTATTAAATGTTTATAAAGAAATAGTGTGAATAATGAAGAATGAACCCCAAGATAAAAGTTATTACCTCAAACCTACTTATCCAAAATAAAGAAAAAAAAAAAAAAAATCATATGACCTAAAATACATACTACATTGCCACATGATGGAACAATCTCAGTAAACGATTGAATGTAACTAATATAATGTTAAAGAAGACAAGAAGGAAAGAGTATTTATGAACATAATTCATTAAAAAATAAACAGCCAAATTAGTGAAATACGATAAGAGGAAGAATAATTAGGTATAAGGAATATATTTAGTAAGAAATGCAATTATAATGATCAACACACAACAACTGATTAAAAAATATTGAGATCAGAGAAAAAAAACAAAAACGAAGAAGATACTTAACATTACAATCTCAACAAAAATGAAAACAAAAATGATTACAATTGATAACCGTCAAAGTCAATATTAACGAATGTTAAAGAATTAAAATGGAACTGCGAAATATGAAGAATAGTAATGAAAAAATATAAATGCAACAAAGAAAAAATCTTGTCCCAAATATTTATTATTAAATGATTAAACAGATTATTAGGAGATTATTATTATATTTTATAGCTGACTGTAGATGAATTCCAGCAGTACTATATTAAGATGTAGTGTGGGCAGCAGAGTATGAAGCCAAACAGTGCCTCTCTGAACTGTACCAACGCATGTGTTAGGGATTGTTAGGGAAATTAAATATTTAAGGAATATTAGAATAGTTGCAAAAATAAATTCAGTTTCCAAAGGAATAGGACGAAGAAAACAGAAAGAAGCGTGTTGACAGAAGAATAATTGAAAAATGCAGTAATTATAGTAATTATAAATAGGAGAGATGTAAAACTAATGTATCAGTGAATAGTGTAGCCAGTTACCAACAAATAATGTGTACAGAAAAAAAATATATATATAGAATCAAGAATGTTAAAAAAAATGATGAAATGTTATTAAATAAAAAAGTTACTAGTACTAGTCTAATGAAGTTACATTAAGAAGACCATCGTCAACCATTAACAATGAAATTAAGAAAAGGCATGTGAAAAAGGCAAGTTTATTTGACCTAAACTTCATTCAGGTAAACTAAACTTTTTTAGGAGGGGAAGCATATGTAGCGCAACAAAAATGATAGCATTTATGTTACATAAAAGAAGATTCACAGATTGATAAATAAATTGATACTTAATCCCATAATAGAACAGAGACCCAATTATGACAATGATAATCATAGACAAAATTAAATAAGAATGCAAGGTAGTGTTGAATAGAATAAACGAACCTGTAAGATAAATAATAGCTAATGATATATGTTTAATAAAAAACAAAACAGAAAAATGAAACAATGACTTAATTTATGGTAATAACAGATAAGAATTTTGTGTTAAAAAAGTATTATATTATGACAAAAATGTTATGATAAAGTGTATGTGATGTTATATCAAATATGTGTTGAGTTCATGAAAAATAATGAAACAAATAGTGTTATTCAATGACTGTCATAGAATGAAGTGTGAGGCAGTTAACCAATGTTCATAAGTTCGAATTTTGTTGTATGTGATCAAGAGATCAAGATAAATTTGTTATTAGATGTAGAAAAATAATTGTTTATACAAATGTTAATAATTAAGTTTTGATTGTATGTACGAATTTATATAAAAGGGACTATAGATGCCTAACAGACATAACCACAGGTAGATCAATTTACAATAAAAGGCCTAACAGCCAAAAATACTAAATAAACACTTATAACTTAAAGGTTAGATGCATCAATTAATAATAATTAATAAATGCACTATGAAGAGCTAGAAAGAAGAAAAAACATTAAGTTAATAATAATATTTAATAAAATTTATACAAATTATAATAATACCATAATATCGATTGGTAAAAAATAATATCGAAGGTGGATTAAATATAATAAAAAAGGAAAAAACGGAATTATATCAAAAAACCAGTAGAAGATGTGTATAAAATAATAAACCAGCTATCGGTAAAATTACATTCCGATAGGACAGCAAATTGACAAAGAATAGACAAAAAAATATATGAAAGAAACACTATATAGTCAAAACATGTGGAAGCGGAAATTAATATAGGTTGCTAGGGAAAAAATTAAGAAGAAGGTTGTTGATTTAAAAAATAACAAGAATTGCTTTAGATAAACTGAACGTGATGATTTAAAAAACCCAAGAAGAATATATTGAATCGTAATATTCGAAATCAACAGATACGATTGTAAAAAAGACAAAATTCTAATGATAATACTTACATCTATCACTAACACAGATTAATAAAATAACGATACATTATGAAATAATAATCGAGAACAAATAACCAAATTCTACAAGAAGAAACTTGGACTGTCCCATGTCCGAAGGGAATTAATGAAAAATTAATCAAATATAAAGCATTAATAGTAACACAACTCATAATATTCACAACACCAGAAATTATAACCTTGTAAATATACGGAACAACACTAACTGCTTCAACCGAAGGAAGAACCTATTTGGATCCTGGCGGTGTAGAAGAAACATCCATCGGGCTGTAAAACAAGTCAGAAGCTGTATTCCGAAGTGGACAGGACAAGAATTACTTTTATTAAACTGAAGAAAGAAAACTGTACTTCATAATTGACCAGAACAACGAATTCAGCGATCAACCGCTTACGTGATTTGCTTCGTTAGAGACTGGTAAAGTTATACTATATTAATCATACTAAATACACAACACCTAATTTTTGTAAATCTTGCATTCTTATTATGTATTTTTAGTCTTCCCCACAGTTACAAGAACCTTCACACCCTGAAATAAATAAAATACGAATCAAATATAATATATAACCAAATATAAACAAAGGATTAAATAATCAACAATCGATACCTGAATCTATAGTCCCAGCATATATTAATTAGAATATATCTGAGTTAATGTGAATTGAATACACAAATAAAGAACCTTTATATATTTGTCACACCTTGTTATTTGGAGTATGGTTTAGTGAACTGGAACAAAAGTAACTGAATAAGTAGAGAATAAATGGTTAATATAAACATCGAATAACCTATAAGTTTCGTTGAGCCGATACTACAGCGCTTATAGCGGAATTATCTGACACCAAAGAGGGAGCGTAAAATTATAAAATTAGACAGAACTCTCTTCAAGGCATAATAGGGTTGGATGAAATTGTAGAATAAATCTTAAGTTATTTAAGTTCTAGGCACACTAACACTGATAATTATTAAGGAATTAAGTTAACATTAATTAAGTACATCCATATATTCCACAACTCCAAATATTTCCGAGAATTTATACAATTAAATTAAGACAACACAATCGACAAATACAACAGTGGGTTATTTAAGGAGAGGAAACACGTATTGTAACAAATTGGCTTCCATCGCGGGGCTCGAACGAGACGCACGTACTCGTCCTGTAACAAATTGGCGCTCAACTTGTGTAGGGCTTAAGTTAAGTAACTGTAACCATATTAACATTACTTAACCAGAGCAGTCAACTGTGGGAGAGTAAACATGCATACCAGAGGTAGATCAAGGATTAGGGCAGGAGAAACGGAGAAGGAAATAGACGAACAAGAACAGGAAATAGAACTAATAACGGATAGTGAAATGGAACAACAGACAGACGAAATAGCGGAACCTGAAATTATTACGGACAAGGAAAAGGAAATAATTGAAGAAGTCGCCCAAGGGGATCAACCAGATAAGCCTAACCAAAAGGAAGACTTGAGTATACAGGAAATGTTTAAACTACTATTGGAAAAATCAAAGCAGCAGGAGGAAAACTCGAAGAGACAGGAGGAAAACTCAAAGAGACTGGAGGAAAAATATGATAAAACAAATGAAGAAAACAAGGAGAATTTTAGAAAAACAAATGAGGAAATTAAAGAAACCTCAAAACAAATTCACGAAAGGTTAGATAGGAATGATGAGGGTTTAAAACAAATGAAGGAAGACATCTTACAAATACATGAAGAAAATTTAAAGCAAATTAATGAAAAAATTGAAAATATTCATGTGACAATTAACCAGAAGGTGGACCAAAATAATGAGGAAAGGAAATTAGAAATAGCCAAAACAAATGAAGGGTTAGAAAAAACTAACGAAACAATAGTACAGGTTCGTGAGGAATTACAGAATAAAATTAATGACACAAAAATTGAGAATAAAACATTGGTCGAAGAAATCCAACAGGAAACTGTCGAAAAATGTGAGCAAATTAAAAACGAAGTACATCAGGTACGGGAAGAGAATAAGGAAAGTATTAAGCAAATACAGACAGACATGGGCGAACGACTCGAAAGGGTCTATGGAAATTTAAATAATATGGAAGGTCAAATCAATACCAATAAAAATAAAATAGAAGAGATTAGTAGGCGTGAATTACAATTACAGGAGGAAGTAGATTCATGGCGGGATAGGACATGCCAAAATAGTCATACAAATAACCATGAGAACAGAGAATCGATTAATTTTCGTAATTATAAGCGCAATCCTATGGAATTTTTAAAGAGATTGGAAGAAGTGATCATAAGAAATAGAGAGAGTCGCTGGAGTATTATACGAAGCATGATTGATGAAACATTTAAAGATACTTATGATAATTGGTGGACAGCGGTGCGCCCGGATATACTGGACATGACTGAGTTCAAAAAACAATTTAAGGAGAAGTATTGGTCGGAATCGACCCAGAACATGATTAGGAATAATTTGAGTAACGGTCGATACGAAACAAATGTAGGCCAGTCCCCTACTTCATACTTTTTAGGAAAAGTATGTATGGCGCGGAACTTAGAGCACCGAATTCCCGAAGAATGTTTGGTAATACAACTATCCTATCATTACGAGGAAGGGATAAAAAATGCGCGTATGTGTAGTCAAATCAAAACGATTCCAGCCATGGCCAAATTCTTGGAGAATTATGAGCACGATAACCAATACCAAAGAAATAGAATGCTAAATCATAAATATCTGAAGTATGATAATAACGCGCCACCAGCCAATTCTCATAATAACGATCGCAATCGACCTGCGCATAACGTTAATACTAATAGAACACAAAATGAAAACACGAATAATAATTCTAGAAACTATAATTATCGCGGCAATAACAATTACAATTATCATGAGAGTCGCAATAATAGAGGAGATGGGGACAGACGACCCAATAATTATAGACATAACGTCAGTTATATTTACTCCAGACCTCAAGGTAATCAGAGACGATACTACCCAAGGAGTCACCGATATGACAACCATTATGACCAATCTCGGCATGAAGACAACTACCCACATGATGGAAATTATAGGATAGCAGAACATAATACGGAGGATCGCACGGAACCAGTACAAAACCAACACAGTAATCAGAATGAAAATAGAGAAGAGGGAGTAAGCCCTCATTTAAACTAATAGAGGCAGTGAAAATTAATGAATACCCGTCACTGAACCGTAATCTTGGGGAACAACGATTAATAAATAAAATTAAGTGTAATCATAAAATAACCATAATTAATAACCACTATTTAAAGAATATCAGGGAAGATTTGTTAGAAGAGGATCAGAAACATGTAAACAGTAATAGTAATAACGAAATCATATATATATCAGCAAAATTCTAAAAGACAGTACGACCAACTTACAAAAAATTATTTGAAATAACTATTATATATAAAACGAATTTAGTAAGAAAAAAAAATTTTACTAAATCCAAAAAGAAATATAATGAATAAATTCTAAAATGCAGTAGGGACAACTTACTACCTTATATTTGAACAACTTCTGGATTAACAAAAAAGAAAAAGAATTTATATAAATGAATAAATTCTAAAAAAAAAAAAAAAATAATAATAAGAACAACTTATTACCAATCTTGAAGAAAAATACTTGGAATTTAAAAATAATTTGAGTTGAATACTACCACTAAATTCTGAAATACAAAAAGAACAACATATTATCGATTTTGAAGAAAACAAGAATTATTGTTAAATGTTTATAAAGAAATAAAGTGTATAATGAATAACAAACCCCAAGATTACAGAAGAAAACGATAATTATTATTATTATGTGTATAAAGAAATAATGTGTATAATGAATAACAAACCCCAAGATTACAGAAGAAAACGATAATTATTATTATTACGTGTGTAAAGAAATAATGTGAATAACGAATAACAAACCCCAAGATTACAGAATAAAATGAGAATTATTATTAAATGTTTATAAAGAAATAGTGTGAATAATGAAGAATGAACCCCAAGATAAAAGTTATTACCTCAAACCTACTTATCCAAAATAAAGAAAAAAAAAAAAAAAATCATATGACCTAAAATACATACTACATTGCCACATGATGGAACAATCTCAGTAAACGATTGAATGTAACTAATATAATGTTAAAGAAGACAAGAAGGAAAGAGTATTTATGAACATAATTCATTAAAAAATAAACAGCCAAATTAGTGAAATACGATAAGAGGAAGAATAATTAAGTATAAGGAATATATTTAGTAAGAAATGCAATTATAATGATCAACACACAACAACTGATTAAAAAATATTGAGATCAGAGAAAAAAAACAAAAACGAAGAAGATACTTAACATTACAATCTCAACAAAAATGAAAACAAAAATGATTACAATTGATAACCGTCAAAGTCAATATTAACGAATGTTAAAGAATTAAAATGGAACTGCGAAATATGAAGAATAGTAATGAAAAAATATAAATGCAACAAAGAAAAAATCTTGTCCCAAATATTTATTATTAAATGATTAAACAGATTATTAGGAGATTATTATTATATTTTATAGCTGACTGTAGATGAATTCCAGCAGTACTATATTAAGATGTAGTGTGGGCAGCAGAGTATGAAGCCAAACAGTGCCTCTCTGAACTGTACCAACGCATGTGTTAGGGATTGTTAGGGAAATTAAATATTTAAGGAATATTAGAATAGTTGCAAAAATAAATTCAGTTTCCAAAGGAATAGGACGAAGAAAACAGAAAGAAGCGTGTTGACAGAAGAATAATTGAAAAATGCAGTAATTATAGTAATTATAAATAGGAGAGATGTAAAACTAATGTATCAGTGAATAGTGTAGCCAGTTACCAACAAATAATGTGTACAGAAAAAAAATATATATATAGAATCAAGAATGTTAAAAAAAATGATGAAATGTTATTAAATAAAAAAGTTACTAGTACTAGTCTAATGAAGTTACATTAAGAAGACCATCGTCAACCATTAACAATGAAATTAAGAAAAGGCATGTGAAAAAGGCAAGTTTATTTGACCTAAACTTCATTCAGGTAAACTAAACTTTTTTAGGAGGGGAAGCATATGTAGCGCAACAAAAATGATAGCATTTATGTTACATAAAAGAAGATTCACAGATTGATAAATAAATTGATACTTAATCCCATAATAGAACAGAGACCCAATTATGACAATGATAATCATAGACAAAATTAAATAAGAATGCAAGGTAGTGTTGAATAGAATAAACGAACCTGTAAGATAAATAATAGCTAATGATATATGTTTAATAAAAAACAAAACAGAAAAATGAAACGATGACTTAATTTATGGTAATAACAGATAAGAATTTTGTGTTAAAAAAGTATTATATTATGACAAAAATGTTATGATAAAGTGTATGTGATGTTATATCAAATATGTGTTGAGTTCATGAAAAATAATGAAACAAATAGTGTTATTCAATGACTGTCATAGAATGAAGTGTGAGGCAGTTAACCAATGTTCATAAGTTCGAATTTTGTTGTATGTGATCAAGAGATCAAGATAAATTTGTTATTAGATGTAGAAAAATAATTGTTTATACAAATGTTAATAATTAAGTTTTGATTGTATGTACGAATTTATATAAAAGGGACTATAGATGCCTAACAGACATAACCACAGGTAGATCAATTTACAATAAAAGGCCTAACAGCCAAAAATACTAAATAAACACTTATAACTTAAAGGTTAGATGCATCAATTAATAATAATTAATAAATGCACTATGAAGAGCTAGAAAGAAGAAAAAACATTAAGTTAATAATAATATTTAATAAAATTTATACAAATTATAATAATACCATAATGCCATAATATCGATTGGTAAAAAATAATATCGAAGGTGGATTAAATATAATAAAAAAGGAAAAAACGGAATTATATCAAAAAACCAGTAGAAGATGTGTATAAAATAATAAACCAGCTATCGGTAAAATTACATTCCGATAGGACAGCAAATTGACAAAGAATAGACAAAAAAATATATGAAAGAAACACTATATAGTCAAAACATGTGGAAGCGGAAATTAATATAGGTTGCTAGGGAAAAAATTAAGAAGAAGGTTGTTGATTTAAAAAATAACAAGAATTGCTTTAGATAAACTGAACGTGATGATTTAAAAAACCCAAGAAGAATATATTGAATCGTAATATTCGAAATCAACAGATACGATTGTAAAAAAGACAAAATTCTAATGATAATACTTACATCTATCACTAACACAGATTAATAAAATAACGATACATTATGAAATAATAATCGAGAACAAATAACCAAATTCTACAAGAAGAAACTTGGACTGTCCCATGTCCGAAGGGAATTAATGAAAAATTAATCAAATATAAAGCATTAATAGTAACACAACTCATAATATTCACAACACCAGAAATTATAACCTTGTAAATATACGGAACAACACTAACTGCTTCAACCGAAGGAAGAACCTATTTGGATCCTGGCGGTGTAGAAGAAACATCCATCGGGCTGTAAAACAAGTCAGAAGCTGTATTCCGAAGTGGACAGGACAAGAATTACTTTTATTAAACTGAAGAAAGAAAACTGTACTTCATAACTGACCAGAACAACGAATTCAGCGATCAACCGCTTACGTGATTTGCTTCGTTAGAGACTGGTAAAGTTATACTATATTAATCATACTAAATACACAACACCTAATTTTTGTAAATCTTGCATTCTTATTATGTATTTTTAGTCTTCCCCACAGTTACAAGAACCTTCACACCCTGAAATAAATAAAATACGAATCAAATATAATATATAACCAAATATAAACAAAGGATTAAATAATCAACAATCGATACCTGAATCTATAGTCCCAGCATATATTAATTAGAATATATCTGAGTTAATGTGAATTGAATACACAAATAAAGAACCTTTATATATTTGTCACACCTTGTTATTTGGAGTATGGTTTAGTGAACTGGAACAAAAGTAACTGAATAAGTGGAGAATAAATGGTTAATATAAACATCGAATAACCTATAAGTTTCGTTGAGCCGATACTACAGCGCTTATAGCGGAATTATCTGACACCAAAGAGGGAGCGTAAAATTATAAAATTAGACAGAACTCTCTTCAAGGCATAATAGGGTTGGATGAAATTGTAGAATAAATCTTAAGTTATTTAAGTTCTAGGCACACTAACACTGATAATTATTAAGGAATTAAGTTAACATTAATTAAGTACATCCATATATTCCACAACTCTAAATATTTCCGAGAATTTATACAATTAAATTAAGACAACACAATCGACAAATACAACAGTGGGTTATTTAAGGAGAGGAAACACGTATTGTAACAAATTGTCTTCCATCGCTGGGCTCGAACGAGACGCACGTACTCGTCCTGTAACAACATCTACAGCTTAACAAAATAGTGCTTTCTTGTAAAATTCATTTAATTACATTAAAAATGTGATAGCAGTAAATGAAGTTTATTTTTTTATTAAAGACATAAAATTGTAAAAAATATTTAAGTGCTGTATAATCAATTATTACACTAAAAAATAAAATAATATTAAAAGGAACTTGTAAACTTGCCTTAGATGTAAACACATGATTCCGAGTAATTTTGATTTTTACACAATTATTATTGTTATGCATACTTATCAAAGGTACCTCTAATAAAGAACACAAATCCTACCACGTTTTATTTGTTGTCTTTGTTGTAACGATTATTAAAATTGCTGTACAGTTTTAATGTTTCCTAATAGTAATTATTGGAACTTGAAGGCATTTGGATTCAACAACTGAACAATAACACTTCATAAAATTGTATAAAAATTTCCAACATTTATTAACACTAATAAACAGTTGGATATTGCTATAAAAAGTACACTGTGATTGTTTTTCCTTTTTTTTATGAAGCTATACTTAACACCATTTCTTGTGCTTACCAATTATCCACTGAACTTACTTATGCCAAAGGATAATATTGTAAAACGTACAACTATGCCTTTCATAGGCATAGGTATCAGGTATGCTTTCATAGGTATCAGGTATGTTTATATCATTTTCAATACAGAAAAAATATAATGTTGAAAGAAAGACATAAGTAATCCAGTTATGATATTATTGGTTCAGTTAGACTGTACACACCTTCAAATTAAGCATCAGATCAGTAAATGAAAATTCCTTACAAATACAAATTCCATATCGGACTCATATGTTGAAGGCCGATACAACTTTTGCTGTCTTCAAACGCTAGTAATTAACAATGACAATGTAAAGATATTATATGTGTTAATAATAATGAAGAAAATTAACAATGTTTTTTTTAACTTCTGTTAATAATTCGTTTTCCCTCTATGAAGACAAAAAATAAAAATAAATTCATCCCCTATTAAAGTCATTGCAAATATGAGATAAACAATGACCAATTGACTACTGTTGTGTTGAAATTTAGGATTTAAGTTCTTTATCGAAAACGAAAATACCAAGACCCTCCCCAACACGACGAACGTTGGTGAGAAGATCACCAATTGATTTCATTGAATCGACTTGCTCTTGCAGGAACTCAGTTTCTATGAAGTTGCACAGGTTGCCATCATTGTGAGAGGATGCAATACCATGTAGAGCCAACAAGCTCTGAAACAGATTACAACACAATAACTTTATTTTAATTTTTTTAATCTTAACATTTTCCATAAAATTCTAATACTACTATAGTACGGGACTTATCATAATAAGCTTCGAGGTTACGCAATAGTAACAGCTCTTCCCCACCCCTTGCCCGACTGCGGGAGGTCTGTTGCAAACACTTCAAATTCCATTGACAAGTCATTCCACTTACTACAGGTTAAACATCTCCGTCTTCTCAACATTACCCACATACCTGTACATATTACATTCAGTAGTTCTAGGATTATGCGTTTAAACTGTTTACTAATTATTTTTGTTATATAGTATTATTGTTGTTATTTAATAATTATATAAGGCTTATTCACGATTAATGATAATAATAATTTACAAATTGTTGAGGCTCCTCAAACTCCTACAGTGTCATCAAACAGAGGAAGAAGATCTGTTAAAAAGGACTTAGGGAATCAAGGAAAACATCATTGCCAATGTTTACAACTTTTTACAGAGTCTCACGGACAATCCAAAAGAAAGTTGAAAATTTGAATTTTAAAAGGGTTCAAGAATTGACTGCCGAAGCTTGTGGAGTAAAAGTCGATCGACAGGTCAAGGTGTAAAGCGAGACGTGGATAAGTGTGAAGGAAATGAACCTAAGTTTGGTACGCCATGCAAGCATTTTAAAAAGAAGCCGACAATAACAAATTTGGACAACTTCGACAAATATGTTGTGCAAAGATGTGTTTTTAGTTTTTATGAACGTGGAGAATACCCAACATAGGGAAAAATCCAGCAGCAGTTGGCTGAACAAATAAATTTTAGGGGCTCCAAGAAATCAGTGCAGTGAATTTTGAAACAGATTGGATTTAAATATAAAAAGTGTAATGACGGCTGAAAATTTTTAATGGAAAGAGTACATATTGCTTGTGCTCATGCTACTTTTCTGAGAAAAATGCATCAAATTCGGAATGACAGTTTAAAAAGGCCCATATTTTATTTGGACGGAGACATGGGTGAACCAAAATCATAGCAAATCAATGATTTGGGAGAACCCAGAGGAAAGAGGCGGTTTAAAAGTGTCAGTCAGAAAACGTGGCAGATTAATTGTACTTCATGCAGGGTCAGCTGAAACAGGGTTCGTGAAGGAATGCAAATTAATTTTCCAAGCACAGAAATCTTCATTAAATACAGATTATTACAACAAAATGAATTCGTAACTTTTTAAAGTGTGGTTCGTCAACTTCCTCTATTTACTGAAGAATGTTCTGTCGTAGTAATGGAAAACGTGTGTTACCATTCCATACTTGCTGAGAAAGCTCCTAAATCAAACTGGAGAAAAATGGAAATTCAAGAATGGCTGAGAAATCATAAAATTGAATTTTCCATGCAAGATATGAGGGCTCAATTGCTAAACAAAAACGAAATAAAAAATGCCCTGAAAATATATGAAATTGATCAAATAGCCTACGAAATGGGTCAAGAGATTGTACCCCTTCCACTTTATCATGCACATTATAACCCAATTGAGTTGGTGTGGGCACAGGTGAAAGGATATGTGGCCGATCGAAATAATACTTTTAAAATGGTCGACCTTGAAAGACTGATGGACGAAGCGATAGCTAAAGTAACAGTTGCATACTGGAGAAAATAATTCCAAAGAGCTTGAAAAGGGCGACTACAAAAAGAATGTCCTAGAGATTTGGCTATAGAACGTATGGTGATTGCAGTGACAGAAGAAAATTCAGAAGATAGTGAATCCAGTTATGATTGAAAGAATTTAAAAATAATTGTAATGCGTACATTTTTGTGTACGTTTTGTATTATAATGTGTATAATTTTTCTTTACCAAATTTGTTTAAAAATGAAGTGTTTTATTAAATAACATATAATGTAAATGACTGTTTTAAAAACAAATAAAATGTAAAGAGAACTGTCATATTAATAAAGAATAAAGAAAATAATTACTTACAAAATTGAAAACATAACACAAAAATTATATAAAGAAAGAAAAAAGAGAGGAAAAAAGAGGACTTCTAAAAGAGGACTTCTCTTTGTTCGTAGTAGCTCACCGATGTAAGTAGCGTGTGAGTGAGAGAGAGAGAGAGAGAGAGAGAGAGAGAGAGAGAGAGAGAGAGAGAGAGAGAGAGAGAGAGAGAGAGAGAGGAGAATGTGTGTGTGTGTGTGTGTGTGTGTGTGTGTGTGTGTGTGTGTGTGTGTGTGTGTGTGTGTGTGTGTGTGTGTGTGTGTGTGTGTGTGTGTGTGTGTGTGTGTGTGTGTGTGTGTTGTACAAGAATTCACTGATGTTGTTTGTTTGTCTTTGTAGTGTAACGCGCCGGTGAGTGTGAGTGTAGCGCGTGAGTGAAGCGACACGACAATACCGCAGTGGCCTCGAAGTTTATTTTGATACGTCTCACATAATAGTTACATCCTAACCCATTTTATTATTGGCTATTCTGTGACATTAAGGAAGCTGCAAGAGTTGTAGAATGTGATCTAAAAAAATTCACAATCTCCATAGTGTGCCTTAACAAACTCCATTAACAAACTGCAAAAATATAAAGTAATAATAATTTTAACAATTATTGGTTTGGGATATCGACAGTGTGTAACTGTCGTAGAAATGTGTGTTTAGATGTACCACTGGTAGTACAGTCACTGAAGCCAAAAACAAATAGAAATTGCAAATTAAGTGGCTTCTACGAGATTGTTTGCATAGGGCTAGATAAAAAGGTAAGAAAGAATTTTTAAAAAAGTTTACAAAAATTCAGTCACGGGTTTTTCAAAAAAAAGGGAGGGGGAAAGTACAAACAATTCATTTTTTGTGATTACTGTATCTTAAAAAATATTAAATTTATGAGAAAAATACAAAATACCAAACAGAAAGAGCATAAAATTCTGCATAAAAAAGGTTATTAACATTTTTTTTGTCAGGGCGATACTTTTAGTAGAAAAATTAATTCAAAATTGGGCCAAATTTTTCACAAGGTAGATTTTCACATAAATATATGTTTATTTAATAGACATGCAATTTTTTCAGGAATATAAGTTTAAAAAAACTCATTATTATTCATTTATGTATATATTATTATGTATAATTTTTACTTATTTATTACGCATTATAATAAAAATGTTATTAAAAAATGCACTTTATAAGTATATTCAAAAATAGTTTTTTCTTCCAATCATTGAATATTTTGACAATAAAATAACTTTTAACACACATTTCTTATTTATACAAATTATAAATTATTTACTTATAACTTATTATGATTTACAAAATTATTAAAATATCGTTTTTTCTTCAATTTTTTCAGAATTTTTCACAATTATCAAGGTGGAAATTAACTTTTTAGTACATTTATTATTTATTTATAAAATGTAATTATATCAATTATTTTTATAATGATAAATATATCTAACAATCGATTTCTTCTCCAATTTCTTGAAAAGATTCAGAAGTCAAGTCTTCTATTTCTATTTCTCCCTCATCATACACAATATTTGAAAAATTTGTGCACCAAAATTAAATTCTTTAATAAAATTGCTCAAAATCAATAAACCTATCAGACCTTTAATAAACGCTAGAACCGCAACAAATTTATAAAAATAACAAAATTACTAACACAAATCTTGAAACATAAAATTGAACTTCCAGCAAAAGACAATATAAAAAATAGTATCGAACTCACGAAACATTCAATATCGAACTGCGTTAATTCAATATCTGTATGGCACATGTACCAGCTGTCCTCGCTCTCCCCAAAATTCTTCAACTTTCAGGGTCTGTTCTTTTTATGCCCATGCACGGATATAAATTCTCACTATGTAGAAGGAAAACCTCAAATATTGTAGGTTTACGTACAATAGTTACATATTAATATTTTTTTTTTTATGGGTAACCTATGGCTCGCTCAAAATTAAATTATATCACTCAATATGATAAACAATTCGAGTGGTATACAGTGCAAAGTGAGTTCTAGTGTACCCATTGAGGTGAAAAATAAAAGTGAAAGTAACTTATTACCAAACTGTGTTATGTGTGTGGAAATTATAAAACTATGAAAGTATGCTATAATACTAACTGATCTTGTAGTTTATTTTGTTTATTGTAATATTTATATTGTATGAACAACTAATTGTTATACCCAAGTTAATATTATATTTTTTCAAATAATTGTGTTAGATTATAAGAAAACCCAGGGTTAGTTTTAAAAGACATAAAAATTTAATTACCAAAAGATAATAAAAATTAAAATAATACTATGAGGGAAATGGCAACAGGAAGTAGTGCCGTGTAGGAATACTATTCGAGACTAAATAAATAATATATATAAATTTATTTAAAGATAATAAAATGATAAAATACTTATATACAATGTCATAAGAAAATGAACCAAAACTTATTATGTAAACTAAATTAGTAAAGAAACCGGAACGGAAAGGAATTATTTTTCCATAAATAAAATATAAATTTATAATAATTACAAACTGCCTGCATAATAAAATTACTATGTGTTACTAACAGTGATGAAAAATAACAAGTATTGTTAAGAAAAATTTTGAACAAAAAACCGTAGAGTTGAAGAAACGATGCTACTATAATTATAAAAAATAACCTTTTTTGGAACGTTGGAGGAGTTGAAATTAACGCAAGATTAACAAACAGCATGACCACTATCTAATTATACATGATTAATCCAAATTAAATGGTTATATTCATTAATAAACAGTGAATGAAAACCTTCTGATGATCCAACATGGTTTCGGCCTAGTTCTCGTTGACAATTGGAAAATACTCCAGACGGTAAGAAAATTATAACGCAAGACGGACCTCACCACAGAAGAAGCTTCAATCCAGTAAGAACCATATGGAGCGAGGTAATATAAACATTTTTTCGTAATAATTCCAGAAGAAAACTCATTCTGAACAGTGATATAGAACAAAAAATAATCATTTGATCATGTTTTTTTAAAGTAAACAAATACACGCTGCTCTCTTACGGAAATTCCTGGAGCTACATACTACATGAAAATTAAACAAAATTATTTAATAATTTTTCGGTATTTGTAAAGCGTAGTAATTATCCATTTCTGACACTCTCGTAACAAAAAGAACTTACCCTGAACCCTGGGGAATTATTAAGAATTATGTATTAATTGATGTTTTTTTATATAGCGTAAAAATTGGGTAAATAACACCATATATGTTTTGCTCCTTAGACACTTCTATGTTTACTCTGTAAAGTCGAGATGATGTTTTATTGAAGATAAGATTAATTGTGATACCTATATTTTGGTGGCAGGAGACAAAAGTCAATAATAAATAAAGTAATATTATTGAAAATTAATTTTGAATAATAAAGTGTTAGAATTTATTGTAGTGGGTAGTTGTAATAAATTTCAGCACAACAAACAGAAGAAATCGTCTAAACTGAGTGTAAATAATGATACTTACTCTCTCAACTGCATAAGGCTGAACAACTTCCCTCATTGACCCCAAATCACACACCCTCGATTTCTCTTCAGATTGAGTAAAACAAAATAAATAAAATCCTTTATTTATACTTTTGAAAACGTCAGTTAGTATAATTCAGAAGTGACGCATACTGCGTGAGGCATATAATATAACTCGCAAGTACCTCATTAAGCGGGACGTTACAAGTTTGGCGTACAACTGTGGGGCGGAATTAACGAAGCTTGTAATTGCAATACACTCGTAAGTGGTGGACGCCTCTATTAAGCAGTACGTTACAGAATTGGCGCCCAACGTGGGGCTTAAAAGAAAACGAGGATGCGCTCAACGTAAAAGGGCGGTAATTAGAAAAGAATTTTGATATTTAATAAAAATATATACCAAAAAATCTAATTATCGTTGGCAGTTACGAGAAAACAAGAAATGCGATAAAGAGCTATGATACCACAGGAAACGAAAATGTCCGAAAAAGAGAGATGATTGAGTTACGCGGAATGGATGACGGTGCTATTTAAGAAATTCAGCAAAGAGATGGGATACATAGAAAAGAATACCAATGACCACGAAAGAGCGCAAATGAGTCGCGTGAATGCGTTGGGAACACCAGACGACAAAATGACATTGAGAGAGATTTATGATGAATTGTGGGAGTTGGATGCCAGGTGTAATAAAGAAAAGACTATTGGGACGACTAACGAAAAAGATGATAACAAGGTGGAAAGGATGACTGAAGAAGATTGGGAAAGATGGGACGATAATGAAGAACAAATGAAAACCGAAAGAATAGGAGTATACGCCCAGGTGACAGAACAATATACTCAGGAAGATTATGAACAATGGAAACGAGAAATAAGACCACCTGAAAACCCAATACAAACAGAAAACACAGAATTAAGGGAATGGATCAGGGTGATGTTTGAACTATCCCGAGAAGATATGTGTCACTGGAGGAAGAAACATAATCAAATAGAAGGATTTAGAGAGATGCCAAATAATAAAAAGATAGAACAACCCAATGTACAAAAAGAAATGGAAATAGTCAAAGTGAAGGAACAGAAGAAAATGCCAAAACCCACACAAAAAGAAGCCAGCAGAAAACCAACTTGCCAAGAAGTAATGAATTTTATGGCCGAACAAGTTAGGAAACTAGAGGAAGATAACCAGAGACACCA
This sequence comes from Magicicada septendecula, assembly GCA_034769895.1. Lineage (NCBI taxonomy): Eukaryota > Metazoa > Arthropoda > Insecta > Hemiptera > Cicadidae > Magicicada > Magicicada septendecula. The sequence continues at coordinate 404,330,757 of CM068370.1, read as the reverse complement.
TGAAGAATTAAGGAAAATAATGGATGAAGGTTTCAGAAAGTTAGACGAAAGAATGGATAGGTGTTTAAAGAATATGAATGAAATATCAGACAGCACTTCAGAAGGTATTAAAGTAAGTCCGAATACAGAAGAGAGGAGGAAGGAAATAGAAATTACGGAATACCAAGGTGTAATGCCATCGGAAAATAAAAATAGCCACAACAAAGAGGATGTTCAAACCGTGGAAAAGAAGACCAAGAAAATAATAAAAACAAGTAGAAAGAAAATAATAAATACCAAGGAAGAATGGGAGATGATTACAGGTGGATTAATTAATTTATTCAACCTTCCAATTAACGAACAGAGGGAGTTAATTAAGTTTAGATCTCAATTAAATAGGTCGACGATTTAAGTGTATCAGACAATATCAGTCATATCTTCAAGACGGAATATAACATTCAAATATTTGGCAAATAATCCAGAGGTAAAAGGGAATGAAATGAGATTAAATATGAGCAACTATGTTATGTTAGAGGAGGTACAATACTGGTTAGTTAAAAAGGAACGAATTATGATGGAAGACTGGTACTTAAGTGAAAGTTTCATAGCAGCAAAGTGGGAGAGCCGGATGGTAAGAAGATTATCAAGGAGAGAATTAATTCCGAACACCCCAGTAATCCGAGTAAAGGGAGTACCTGAAATAATGGACCATGGTTAAACAGACTCCAAACAAACCAGAAAAAAGGGACGGATTTTATGGATACAGGACCAAGCAACCCATTGTAAATAAAAACCCCAAAATTCTAAAAGCATGTAAGGACAACTTACTCAAGTTATTTTGAAACCATATAATTTAAAATGAAAAGACTAAAACCCCAAAATTCTAAAAGCATGTAAGGACTACTTACTCAAGGTATTTCGAAACCATATAATTTAAAATGAAGAGACTGAAAACCCCAAAATTCTAAAAGCATGTAAGGACATCTTACTCAAGTTATTTTGAAACCATATAATTTAACAAACAACAAACCACCAAGAAAAAAAGGACAGATGATTAAATAATATTTATAAAGAACTGATTTAAAATGAAATAATAGGAAAAATAATATTTTATGGCAACAAACAGAAGAATAAATGAACAAAAACAATTGATGGTAATGTGCTCAGATAAGAAGAATAAAGAATAATTTAATGACTCCAATGAAACTGAAGGAGGATGATAATTAATACAACAAAAATTAGAATTTCTCGGAATTGAAGATTATATAAGAAGAAATGATACGGAGAAATATGTCACAAGAAGTAAAGTCAAAAGAATTTTAACATAAGGCCTATCAATGATGTTATATGCTATTAGTCAATGGAAAAGAAGAAGGAATCAAGGAGAAGAAGAAATATATAAATAAATACAAACAGCTACAGTATGAAGAATCCCAGAAGTGTTTGGTACTAGTCGCTAATTGACTACTACTTATAAGTTTTTTATTTTTATGTATTGACCGTAGAAATGTTCTGGCAATAATTTTTATGAGCAGGGATGATGTTCCCCTGGTCTCAGAAGGTGTAAGGATGGACAGCGGTGTATGGACCCAGAGTGGCCACCCGACTGGAACCACCGCACAGGATAGGGAAAAATGTTAGGGAAATTGAATATTTAAGGGATAATAATTATAAAATAGCTGAAAGGATTGATATTAGATTCCAGAAGTATAAATGAAGAAAATAGAAGGAAGATAGCAGACAGAAGCTTAATTGATAAAGCGAGTATATAAAAGTAAATAGAAATGAGTGTTAAAACAAGTTTAATATGATTAGTGTGACCAGTCCTTATCAAATAAAATGTGGAAGTACCACTACCCAGAAATTAATAATTGAAGAATTTGCCTCCAAGAGAGAGAGAGAGTATAGTAAGAAAACAGCAATTACCACCAGTGTGAATTACCAGAGTGTATAATCAGTCAGAAATAAAACACTATTATGAAGATAAAGAAGAGTTAAGAAAATGGAAATAATCAACAATTTATTTTTAATAAAAAAGTTAAACTGAAATAAATTTGTTCTAGTGGGGGGGCTTTATGTAACGTTACATAACCCTGTCCCAATAAACTAAATAATAATAACATCAATGTCAGAAATGGGTAACCTATGGCTCGCTCAAAATTAAATTATATCACTCAATATGATAAACAATTCGAGTGATATACAGTGCAAAGTGAGTTCTAGTGTACCCATTGAGGTGAAAAATAAAAGTGAAAGTAACTTATTACCAAACTGTGTTATGTGTGTGGAAATTATAAAACTATGAAAGTATGCTATAATACTAACTGATCTTGTAGTTTATTTTGTTTATTGTAATATTTATATTGTATGAACACCTAATTGTTATACCCAAGTTAATATTATATTTTTTCAAATAATTGTGTTAGATTATAAGAAAACCCAGGGTTAGTTTTAAAAGACATAAAAATTTAATTACCAAAAGATAATAAAAATTAAAATAATACTATGAGGGAAATGGCAACAGGAAGTAGTGCCGTGTAGGAATACTATTCGAGACTAAATAAATAATATATATAAATTTATTTAAAGATAATAAAATGATAAAATACTTATATACAATGTCATAAGAAAATGAACCAAAACTTATTATGTAAACTAAATTAGTAAAGAAACCGGAATGGAAAGGAATTATTTTTCCATAAATAAAATATAAATTTATAATAATTACAAACTGCCTGCATAATAAAATTACTATGTGTTACTAACAGTGATGAAAAATAACAAGTATTGTTAAGAAAAATTTTGAACAAAAAACCGTAGAGTTGAAGAAACGATGCTACTATAATTATAAAAAATAACCTTTTTTGGAACGTTGGAGGAGTTGAAATTAACGCAAGATTAACAAACAGCATGACCACTATCTAATTATACATGATTAATCCAAATTAAATGGTTATATTCATTAATAAACAGTGAATGAAAACCTTCTGATGATCCAACATGGTTTCGGCCTAGTTCTCGTTGACAATTGGAAAATACTCCAGACGGTAAGAAAATTATAATGCAAGACGGACCTCACCACAGAAAAAGCTTCAATCCAGTAAGAACCATACGGAGCGAGGTAATATAAACATTTTTTCGTAATAATTCCAGAAGAAAACTCATTCTGAACAGTGATATAGAACAAAAATAATCATTTGATCATATGTTTTTTTAAAGTAAACAAATACACGCTGCTCTCTTACGGAAATTCCTGGAACTACATACTACATGAAAATTAAACAAAATTATTTAATAATTTTTCGGTATTTGTAAAGCGTAGTAATTATCCATTTCTGACACTCTCGTAACAAAAAGAACTTACCCTGAACCCTGGGGAATTATTAAGAATTATGTATTAATTGATGTTTTTTTATATAGCGTAAAAATTGGGTAAATAACACCATATATGTTTTGCTCCTTAGACACTTCTATGTTTACTCTGTAAAGTCGAGATGATGTTTTATTGAAGATAAGATTAATTGTGATACCTATATTTTGGTGGCAGGAGACAAAAGTCAATAATAAATAAAGTAATATTATTGAAAATTAATTTTGAATAATAAAGTGTTAGAATTTATTGTAGTGGGTAGTTGTAATAAATTTCAACACAACAAACAGAAGAAATCGTCTAAACTGAGTGTAAATAATGATACTTACTCTCTCTCTTCTGCATAAGGCTGAACAACTTCCCTCCTTGACCCCAAATCACACACCCTCGATTTCTCTTCAGATTGAGTAAAACAAAATAAATAAAATCCTTTATTTATACTTTTGAAAACGTCAGTTAGTATAATTCAGAAGTGACGCATACTGCGTGAGGCATATAATATAACTCGCAAGTACCTCATTAAGCGGGACGTTACAAGTTTGGCGTACAACTGTGGGGCGGAATTAACGAAGCTTGTAATTGCAATACACTCGTAAGTGGTGGACGCCTCTATTAAGCAGTACGTTACAGAATTGGCGCCCAACGTGGGGCTTAAAAGAAAACGAGGATGCGCTCAACGTAAAAGGGCGGTAATTAGAAAAGAATTTTGATATTTAATAAAAATATATACCAAAAAATCTAATTATCGTTGGCAGTTACGAGAAAACAAGAAATGCGATAAAGAGCTATGATACCACAGGAAACGAAAATGTCCGAAAAAGAGAGATGATTGAGTTACGCGGAATGGATGACGGTGCTATTTAAGAAATTCAGCAAAGAGATGGGATACATAGAAAAGAATACCAATGACCACGAAAGAGCGCAAATGAGTCGCGTGAATGCGTTGGGAACACCAGACGACAAAATGACATTGAGAGAGATTTATGATGAATTGTGGGAGTTGGATGCCAGGTGTAATAAAGAAAAGACTATTGGGACGACTAACGAAAAAGATGATAACAAGGTGGAAAGGATGACTGAAGAAGATTGGGAAAGATGGGACGATAATGAAGAACAAATGAAAACCGAAAGAATAGGAGTATACGCCCAGGTGACAGAACAATATACTCAGGAAGATTATGAACAATGGAAACGAGAAATAAGACCACCTGAAAACCCAATACAAACAGAAAACACAGAATTAAGGGAATGGATCAGGGTGATGTTTGAACTATCCCGAGAAGATATGTGTCACTGGAGGAAGAAACATAATCAAATAGAAGGATTTAGAGAGATGCCAAATAATAAAAAGATAGAACAACCCAATGTACAAAAAGAAATGGAAATAGTCAAAGTGAAGGAACAGAAGAAAATGCCAAAACCCACACAAAAAGAAGCCAGCAGAAAACCAACTTGCCAAGAAGTAATGAATTTTATGGCCGAACAAGTTAGGAAACTAGAGGAAGATAACCAGAGACACCATGAAGAATTAAGGAAAATAATGGATGAAGGTTTCAGAAAGTTAGACGAAAGAATGGATAGGTGTTTAAAGAATATGAATGAAATATCAGACAGCACTTCAGAAGGTATTAAAGTAAGTCCGAATACAGAAGAGAGGAGGAAGGAAATAGAAATTACGGAATACCAAGGTGTAATGCCATCGGAAAATAAAAATAGCCACAACAAAGAGGATGTTCAAACCGTGGAAAAGAAGACCAAGAAAATAATAAAAACAAGTAGAAAGAAAATAATAAATACCAAGGAAGAATGGGAGATGATTACAGGTGGATTAATTAATGTATTCAACCTTCCAATTAACGAACAGAGGGAGTTAATTAAGTTTAGATCTCAATTAAATAGGTCGACGATTTAAGTGTATCAGACAATATCAGTCATATCTTCAAGACGGAATATAACATTCAAATATTTGGCAAATAATCCAGAGGTAAAAGGGAATGAAATGAGATTAAATATGAGCAACTATGTTATGTTAGAGGAGGTACAATACTGGTTAGTTAAAAAGGAACGAATTATGATGGAAGACTGGTACTTAAGTGAAAGTTTCATAGCAGCAAAGTGGGAGAGCCGGATGGTAAGAAGATTATCAAGGAGAGAATTAATTCCGAACACCCCAGTAATCCGAGTAAAGGGAGTACCTGAAATAATAGACCACGGTTAAACAGACTCCAAACAAACCAGAAAAAAGGGACGGATTTTATGGATACAGGACCAAGCAACCCATTGTAAATAAAAACCCCAAAATTCTAAAAGCATGTAAGGACAACTTACTCAAGTTATTTTGAAACCATATAATTTAAAATGAAAAGACTAAAACCCCAAAATTCTAAAAGCATGTAAGGACTACTTACTCAAGGTATTTCGAAACCATATAATTTAAAATGAAGAGACTGAAAACCCCAAAATTCTAAAAGCATGTAAGGACAACTTACTCAAGGTATTTCGAAACCATATAATTTAAAGTGAAGAAACTAAAAAACCCCAAAATTCTAAAAGCATGTAAGGACATCTTACTCAAGTTATTTTGAAACCATATAATTTAACAAACAACAAACCACCAAGAAAAAAAGGACAGATGATTAAATAATATTTATAAAGAACTGATTTAAAATGAAATAATAGGAAAAATAATATTTTATGGCAACAAACAGAAGAATAAATGAACAAAAACAATTGATGGTAATGTGCTCAGATAAGAAGAATAAAGAATAATTTAATGACTCCAATGAAACTGAAGGAGGATGATAATTAATACAACAAAAATTAGAATTTCTCGGAATTGAAGATTATATAAGAAGAAATGATACGGAGAAATATGTCACAAGAAGTAAAGTCAAAAGAATTTTAACATAAGGCCTATCAATGATGTTATATGCTATTAGTCAATGGAAAAGAAGAAGGAATCAAGGAGAAGAAGAAATATATAAATAAATACAAACAGCTACAGTATGAAGAATCCCAGAAGTGTTTGGTACTAGTCGCTAATTGACTACTACTTATAAGTTTTTTATTTTTATGTATTGACCGTAGAAATGTTCTGGCAATAATTTTTATGAGCAGGGATGATGTTCCCCTGGTCTCAGAAGGTGTAAGGATGGACAGCGGTGTATGGACCCAGAGTGGCCACCCGACTGGAACCACCGCACAGGATAGGGAAAAATGTTAGGGAAATTGAATATTTAAGGGATAATAATTATAAAATAGCTGAAAGGATTGATATTAGATTCCAGAAGTATAAATGAAGAAAATAGAAGGAAGATAGCAGACAGAAGCTTAATTGATAAAGCGAGTATATAAAAGTAAATAGAAATGAGTGTTAAAACAAGTTTAATATGATTAGTGTGACCAGTCCTTATCAAATAAAATGTGGAAGTACCACTACCCAGAAATTAATAATTGAAGAATTTGCCTCCAAGAGAGAGAGAGAGTATAGTAAGAAAACAGCAATTACCACCAGTGTGAATTACCAGAGTGTATAATCAGTCAGAAATAAAACACTATTATGAAGATAAAGAAGAGTTAAGAAAATGGAAATAATCAACAATTTATTTTTAATAAAAAAGTTAAACTGAAATAAATTTGTTCTAGTGGGGGGGCTTTATGTAACGTTACATAACCCTGTCCCAATAAACTAAATAATAATAACATCAATGTCAGAAATGGGTAACCTATGGCTCGCTCAAAATTAAATTATATCACTCAATATGATAAACAATTCGAGTGATATACAGTGCAAAGTGAGTTCTAGTGTACCCATTGAGGTGAAAAATAAAAGTGAAAGTAACTTATTACCAAACTGTGTTATGTGTGTGGAAATTATAAAACTATGAAAGTATGCTATAATACTAACTGATCTTGTAGTTTATTTTGTTTATTGTAATATTTATATTGTATGAACACCTAATTGTTATACCCAAGTTAATATTATATTTTTTCAAATAATTGTGTTAGATTATAAGAAAACCCAGGGTTAGTTTTAAAAGACATAAAAATTTAATTACCAAAAGATAATAAAAATTAAAATAATACTATGAGGGAAATGGCAACAGGAAGTAGTGCCGTGTAGGAATACTATTCGAGACTAAATAAATAATATATATAAATTTATTTAAAGATAATAAAATGATAAAATACTTATATACAATGTCATAAGAAAATGAACCAAAACTTATTATGTAAACTAAATTAGTAAAGAAACCGGAATGGAAAGGAATTATTTTTCCATAAATAAAATATAAATTTATAATAATTACAAACTGCCTGCATAATAAAATTACTATGTGTTACTAACAGTGATGAAAAATAACAAGTATTGTTAAGAAAAATTTTGAACAAAAAACCGTAGAGTTGAAGAAACGATGCTACTATAATTATAAAAAATAACCTTTTTTGGAACGTTGGAGGAGTTGAAATTAACGCAAGATTAACAAACAGCATGACCACTATCTAATTATACATGATTAATCCAAATTAAATGGTTATATTCATTAATAAACAGTGAATGAAAACCTTCTGATGATCCAACATGGTTTCGGCCTAGTTCTCGTTGACAATTGGAAAATACTCCAGACGGTAAGAAAATTATAATGCAAGACGGACCTCACCACAGAAAAAGCTTCAATCCAGTAAGAACCATACGGAGCGAGGTAATATAAACATTTTTTCGTAATAATTCCAGAAGAAAACTCATTCTGAACAGTGATATAGAACAAAAATAATCATTTGATCATATGTTTTTTTAAAGTAAACAAATACACGCTGCTCTCTTACGGAAATTCCTGGAACTACATACTACATGAAAATTAAACAAAATTATTTAATAATTTTTCGGTATTTGTAAAGCGTAGTAATTATCCATTTCTGACACTCTCGTAACAAAAAGAACTTACCCTGAACCCTGGGGAATTATTAAGAATTATGTATTAATTGATGTTTTTTTATATAGCGTAAAAATTGGGTAAATAACACCATATATGTTTTGCTCCTTAGACACTTCTATGTTTACTCTGTAAAGTCGAGATGATGTTTTATTGAAGATAAGATTAATTGTGATACCTATATTTTGGTGGCAGGAGACAAAAGTCAATAATAAATAAAGTAATATTATTGAAAATTAATTTTGAATAATAAAGTGTTAGAATTTATTGTAGTGGGTAGTTGTAATAAATTTCAACACAACAAACAGAAGAAATCGTCTAAACTGAGTGTAAATAATGATACTTACTCTCTCTCTTCTGCATAAGGCTGAACAACTTCCCTCCTTGACCCCAAATCACACACCCTCGATTTCTCTTCAGATTGAGTAAAACAAAATAAATAAAATCCTTTATTTATACTTTTGAAAACGTCAGTTAGTATAATTCAGAAGTGACGCATACTGCGTGAGGCATATAATATAACTCGCAAGTACCTCATTAAGCGGGACGTTACAAGTTTGGCGTACAACTGTGGGGCGGAATTAACGAAGCTTGTAATTGCAATACACTCGTAAGTGGTGGACGCCTCTATTAAGCAGTACGTTACAGAATTGGCGCCCAACGTGGGGCTTAAAAGAAAACGAGGATGCGCTCAACGTAAAAGGGCGGTAATTAGAAAAGAATTTTGATATTTAATAAAAATATATACCAAAAAATCTAATTATCGTTGGCAGTTACAAGAAAACAAGAAATGCGATAAAGAGCTATGATACCACAGGAAACGAAAATGTCCGAAAAAGAGAGATGATTGAGTTACGCGGAATGGATGACGGTGCTATTTAAGAAATTCAGCAAAGAGATGGGATACATAGAAAAGAATACCAATGACCACGAAAGAGCGCAAATGAGTCGCGTGAATGCGTTGGGAACACCAGACGACAAAATGACATTGAGAGAGATTTATGATGAATTGTGGGAGTTGGATGCCAGGTGTAATAAAGAAAAGACTATTGGGACGACTAACGAAAAAGATGATAACAAGGTGGAAAGGATGACTGAAGAAGATTGGGAAAGATGGGACGATAATGAAGAACAAATGAAAACCGAAAGAATAGGAGTATACGCCCAGGTGACAGAACAATATACTCAGGAAGATTATGAACAATGGAAACGAGAAATAAGACCACCTGAAAACCCAATACAAACAGAAAACACAGAATTAAGGGAATGGATCAGGGTGATGTTTGAACTATCCCGAGAAGATATGTGTCACTGGAGGAAGAAACATAATCAAATAGAAGGATTTAGAGAGATGCCAAATAATAAAAAGATAGAACAACCCAATGTACAAAAAGAAATGGAAATAGTCAAAGTGAAGGAACAGAAGAAAATGCCAAAACCCACACAAAAAGAAGCCAGCAGAAAACCAACTTGCCAAGAAGTAATGAATTTTATGGCCGAACAAGTTAGGAAACTAGAGGAAGATAACCAGAGACACCATGAAGAATTAAGGAAAATAATGGATGAAGGTTTCAGAAAGTTAGACGAAAGAATGGATAGGTGTTTAAAGAATATGAATGAAATATCAGACAGCACTTCAGAAGGTATTAAAGTAAGTCCGAATACAGAAGAGAGGAGGAAGGAAATAGAAATTACGGAATACCAAGGTGTAATGCCATCGGAAAATAAAAATAGCCACAACAAAGAGGATGTTCAAACCGTGGAAAAGAAGACCAAGAAAATAATAAAAACAAGTAGAAAGAAAATAATAAATACCAAGGAAGAATGGGAGATGATTACAGGTGGATTAATTAATGTATTCAACCTTCCAATTAACGAACAGAGGGAGTTAATTAAGTTTAGATCTCAATTAAATAGGTCGACGATTTAAGTGTATCAGACAATATCAGTCATATCTTCAAGACGGAATATAACATTCAAATATTTGGCAAATAATCCAGAGGTAAAAGGGAATGAAATGAGATTAAATATGAGCAACTATGTTATGTTAGAGGAGGTACAATACTGGTTAGTTAAAAAGGAACGAATTATGATGGAAGACTGGTACTTAAGTGAAAGTTTCATAGCAGCAAAGTGGGAGAGCCGGATGGTAAGAAGATTATCAAGGAGAGAATTAATTCCGAACACCCCAGTAATCCGAGTAAAGGGAGTACCTGAAATAATGGACCACGGTTAAACAGACTCCAAACAAACCAGAAAAAAGGGACGGATTTTATGGATACAGGACCAAGCAACCCATTGTAAATAAAAACCCCAAAATTCTAAAAGCATGTAAGGACAACTTACTCAAGTTATTTTGAAACCATATAATTTAAAATGAAAAGACTAAAACCCCAAAATTCTAAAAGCATGTAAGGACTACTTACTCAAGGTATTTCGAAACCATATAATTTAAAATGAAGAGACTGAAAACCCCAAAATTCTAAAAGCATGTAAGGACAACTTACTCAAGGTATTTCGAAACCATATAATTTAAAGTGAAGAAACTAAAAAACCCCAAAATTCTAAAAGCATGTAAGGACATCTTACTCAAGTTATTTTGAAACCATATAATTTAACAAACAACAAACCACCAAGAAAAAAAGGACAGATGATTAAATAATATTTATAAAGAACTGATTTAAAATGAAATAATAGGAAAAATAATATTTTATGGTAACAAACAGAAGAATAAATGAATAAAAACAATTGATGGTAATGTGCTCAGATAAGAAGAATAAAGAATAATTTAATGACTCCAATGAAACTGAAGGAGGATGATAATTAATACAACAAAAATTAGAATTTCTCGGAATTGAAGATTATATAAGAAGAAATGATACGGAGAAATATGTCACAAGAAGTAAAGTCAAAAGAATTTTAACATAAGGCCTATCAATGATGTTATATGCTATTAGTCAATGGAAAAGAAGAAGGAATCAAGGAGAAGAAGAAATATATAAATAAATACAAACAGCTACAGTATGAAGAATCCCAGAAGTGTTTGGTACTAGTCGCTAATTGACTACTACTTATAAGTTTTTTATTTTTATGTATTGACCGTAGAAATGTTCTGGCAATAATTTTTATGAGCAGGGATGATGTTCCCCTGGTCTCAGAAGGTGTAAGGATGGACAGCGGTGTATGGACCCAGAGTGGCCACCCGACTGGAACCACCGCACAGGATAGGGAAAAATGTTAGGGAAATTGAATATTTAAGGGATAATAATTATAAAATAGCTGAAAGGATTGATATTAGATTCCAGAAGTATAAATGAAGAAAATAGAAGGAAGATAGCAGACAGAAGCTTAATTGATAAAGCGAGTATATAAAAGTAAATAGAAATGAGTGTTAAAACAAGTTTAATATGATTAGTGTGACCAGTCCTTATCAAATAAAATGTGGAAGTACCACTACCCAGAAATTAATAATTGAAGAATTTGCCTCCAAGAGAGAGAGAGAGTATAGTAAGAAAACAGCAATTACCACCAGTGTGAATTACCAGAGTGTATAATCAGTCAGAAATAAAACACTATTATGAAGATAAAGAAGAGTTAAGAAAATGGAAATAATCAACAATTTATTTTTAATAAAAAAGTTAAACTGAAATAAATTTGTTCTAGTGGGGGGGCTTTATGTAACGTTACATAACCCTGTCCCAATAAACTAAATAATAATAACATCAATGTCAGAAATGGGTAACCTATGGCTCGCTCAAAATTAAATTATATCACTCAATATGATAAACAATTCGAGTGATATACAGTGCAAAGTGAGTTCTAGTGTACCCATTGAGGTGAAAAATAAAAGTGAAAGTAACTTATTACCAAACTGTGTTATGTGTGTGGAAATTATAAAACTATGAAAGTATGCTATAATACTAACTGATCTTGTAGTTTATTTTGTTTATTGTAATATTTATATTGTATGAACACCTAATTGTTATACCCAAGTTAATATTATATTTTTTCAAATAATTGTGTTAGATTATAAGAAAACCCAGGGTTAGTTTTAAAAGACATAAAAATTTAATTACCAAAAGATAATAAAAATTAAAATAATACTATGAGGGAAATGGCAACAGGAAGTAGTGCCGTGTAGGAATACTATTCGAGACTAAATAAATAATATATATAAATTTATTTAAAGATAATAAAATGATAAAATACTTATATACAATGTCATAAGAAAATGAACCAAAACTTATTATGTAAACTAAATTAGTAAAGAAACCGGAATGGAAAGGAATTATTTTTCCATAAATAAAATATAAATTTATAATAATTACAAACTGCCTGCATAATAAAATTACTATGTGTTACTAACAGTGATGAAAAATAACAAGTATTGTTAAGAAAAATTTTGAACAAAAAACCGTAGAGTTGAAGAAACGATGCTACTATAATTATAAAAAATAACCTTTTTTGGAACGTTGGAGGAGTTGAAATTAACGCAAGATTAACAAACAGCATGACCACTATCTAATTATACATGATTAATCCAAATTAAATGGTTATATTCATTAATAAACAGTGAATGAAAACCTTCTGATGATCCAACATGGTTTCGGCCTAGTTCTCGTTGACAATTGGAAAATACTCCAGACGGTAAGAAAATTATAATGCAAGACGGACCTCACCACAGAAAAAGCTTCAATCCAGTAAGAACCATACGGAGCGAGGTAATATAAACATTTTTTCGTAATAATTCCAGAAGAAAACTCATTCTGAACAGTGATATAGAACAAAAATAATCATTTGATCATATGTTTTTTTAAAGTAAACAAATACACGCTGCTCTCTTACGGAAATTCCTGGAACTACATACTACATGAAAATTAAACAAAATTATTTAATAATTTTTCGGTATTTGTAAAGCGTAGTAATTATCCATTTCTGACACTCTCGTAACAAAAAGAACTTACCCTGAACCCTGGGGAATTATTAAGAATTATGTATTAATTGATGTTTTTTTATATAGCGTAAAAATTGGGTAAATAACACCATATATGTTTTGCTCCTTAGACACTTCTATGTTTACTCTGTAAAGTCGAGATGATGTTTTATTGAAGATAAGATTAATTGTGATACCTATATTTTGGTGGCAGGAGACAAAAGTCAATAATAAATAAAGTAATATTATTGAAAATTAATTTTGAATAATAAAGTGTTAGAATTTATTGTAGTGGGTAGTTGTAATAAATTTCAACACAACAAACAGAAGAAATCGTCTAAACTGAGTGTAAATAATGATACTTACTCTCTCTCTTCTGCATAAGGCTGAACAACTTCCCTCCTTGACCCCAAATCACACACCCTCGATTTCTCTTCAGATTGAGTAAAACAAAATAAATAAAATCCTTTATTTATACTTTTGAAAACGTCAGTTAGTATAATTCAGAAGTGACGCATACTGCGTGAGGCATATAATATAACTCGCAAGTACCTCATTAAGCGGGACGTTACAAGTTTGGCGTACAACTGTGGGGCGGAATTAACGAAGCTTGTAATTGCAATACACTCGTAAGTGGTGGACGCCTCTATTAAGCAGTACGTTACAGAATTGGCGCCCAACGTGGGGCTTAAAAGAAAACGAGGATGCGCTCAACGTAAAAGGGCGGTAATTAGAAAAGAATTTTGATATTTAATAAAAATATATACCAAAAAATCTAATTATCGTTGGCAGTTACGAGAAAACAAGAAATGCGATAAAGAGCTATGATACCACAGGAAACGAAAATGTCCGAAAAAGAGAGATGATTGAGTTACGCGGAATGGATGACGGTGCTATTTAAGAAATTCAGCAAAGAGATGGGATACATAGAAAAGAATACCAATGACCACGAAAGAGCGCAAATGAGTCGCGTGAATGCGTTGGGAACACCAGACGACAAAATGACATTGAGAGAGATTTATGATGAATTGTGGGAGTTGGATGCCAGGTGTAATAAAGAAAAGACTATTGGGACGACTAACGAAAAAGATGATAACAAGGTGGAAAGGATGACTGAAGAAGATTGGGAAAGATGGGACGATAATGAAGAACAAATGAAAACCGAAAGAATAGGAGTATACGCCCAGGTGACAGAACAATATACTCAGGAAGATTATGAACAATGGAAACGAGAAATAAGACCACCTGAAAACCCAATACAAACAGAAAACACAGAATTAAGGGAATGGATCAGGGTGATGTTTGAACTATCCCGAGAAGATATGTGTCACTGGAGGAAGAAACATAATCAAATAGAAGGATTTAGAGAGATGCCAAATAATAAAAAGATAGAACAACCCAATGTACAAAAAGAAATGGAAATAGTCAAAGTGAAGGAACAGAAGAAAATGCCAAAACCCACACAAAAAGAAGCCAGCAGAAAACCAACTTGCCAAGAAGTAATGAATTTTATGGCCGAACAAGTTAGGAAACTAGAGGAAGATAACCAGAGACACCATGAAGAATTAAGGAAAATAATGGATGAAGGTTTCAGAAAGTTAGACGAAAGAATGGATAGGTGTTTAAAGAATATGAATGAAATATCAGACAGCACTTCAGAAGGTATTAAAGTAAGTCCGAATACAGAAGAGAGGAGGAAGGAAATAGAAATTACGGAATACCAAGGTGTAATGCCATCGGAAAATAAAAATAGCCACAACAAAGAGGATGTTCAAACCGTGGAAAAGAAGACCAAGAAAATAATAAAAACAAGTAGAAAGAAAATAATAAATACCAAGGAAGAATGGGAGATGATTACAGGTGGATTAATTAATGTATTCAACCTTCCAATTAACGAACAGAGGGAGTTAATTAAGTTTAGATCTCAATTAAATAGGTCGACGATTTAAGTGTATCAGACAATATCAGTCATATCTTCAAGACGGAATATAACATTCAAATATTTGGCAAATAATCCAGAGGTAAAAGGGAATGAAATGAGATTAAATATGAGCAACTATGTTATGTTAGAGGAGGTACAATACTGGTTAGTTAAAAAGGAACGAATTATGATGGAAGACTGGTACTTAAGTGAAAGTTTCATAGCAGCAAAGTGGGAGAGCCGGATGGTAAGAAGATTATCAAGGAGAGAATTAATTCCGAACACCCCAGTAATCCGAGTAAAGGGAGTACCTGAAATAATGGACCACGGTTAAACAGACTCCAAACAAACCAGAAAAAAGGGACGGATTTTATGGATACAGGACCAAGCAACCCATTGTAAATAAAAACCCCAAAATTCTAAAAGCATGTAAGGACAACTTACTCAAGTTATTTTGAAACCATATAATTTAAAATGAAAAGACTAAAACCCCAAAATTCTAAAAGCATGTAAGGACTACTTACTCAAGGTATTTCGAAACCATATAATTTAAAATGAAGAGACTGAAAACCCCAAAATTCTAAAAGCATGTAAGGACAACTTACTCAAGGTATTTCGAAACCATATAATTTAAAGTGAAGAAACTAAAAAACCCCAAAATTCTAAAAGCATGTAAGGACATCTTACTCAAGTTATTTTGAAACCATATAATTTAACAAACAACAAACCACCAAGAAAAAAAGGACAGATGATTAAATAATATTTATAAAGAACTGATTTAAAATGAAATAATAGGAAAAATAATATTTTATGGTAACAAACAGAAGAATAAATGAATAAAAACAATTGATGGTAATGTGCTCAGATAAGAAGAATAAAGAATAATTTAATGACTCCAATGAAACTGAAGGAGGATGATAATTAATACAACAAAAATTAGAATTTCTCGGAATTGAAGATTATATAAGAAGAAATGATACGGAGAAATATGTCACAAGAAGTAAAGTCAAAAGAATTTTAACATAAGGCCTATCAATGATGTTATATGCTATTAGTCAATGGAAAAGAAGAAGGAATCAAGGAGAAGAAGAAGAAATATATAAATAAATACAAACAGCTACAGTATGAAGAATCCCAGAAGTGTTTGGTACTAGTCGCTAATTGACTACTACTTATAAGTTTTTTATTTTTATGTATTGACCGTAGAAATGTTCCGGCAATAATTTTTATGAGCAGGGATGATGTTCCCCTGGTCTCAGAAGGTGTAAGGATGGACAGCGGTGTATGGACCCAGAGTGGCCACCCGACAGGAACCACCGCACAGGATAGGGAAAAATGTTAGGGAAATTGAATATTTAAGGGATAATAATTATAAAATAGCTGAAAGGATTGATATTAGATTCCAGAAGTATAAATGAAGAAAATAGAAGGAAGATAGCAGACAGAAGCTTAATTGATAAAGCGAGTATATAAAAGTAAATAGAAATGAGTGTTAAAACAAGTTTAATATGATTAGTGTGACCAGTCCTTATCAAATAAAATGTGGAAGTACCACTACCCAGAAATTAATAATTGAAGAATTTGCCTCCAAGAGAGAGAGAGAGAGTATAGTAAGAAAACAGCAATTACCACCAGTGTGAATTACCA
This sequence comes from Magicicada septendecula, assembly GCA_034769895.1. Taxonomy (NCBI): domain Eukaryota; kingdom Metazoa; phylum Arthropoda; class Insecta; order Hemiptera; family Cicadidae; genus Magicicada; species Magicicada septendecula. The sequence continues at coordinate 404,313,973 of CM068370.1, read as the reverse complement.
GAGTGTATAATCAGTCAGAAATAAAACACTATTATGAAGATAAAGAAGAGTTAAGAAAATGGAAATAATCAACAATTTATTTTTAATAAACAAGTTAAACTGAAATAAATTTGTTCTAGTGGGGGGGCTTTATGTAACGTTACATAACCCTGTCCCAATAAACTAAATCATAATAACATCAATGTCAGAAATGGGTAACCTATGGCTCGCTCAAAATTAAATTATATCACTCAATATGATAAACAATTCGAGTGGTATACAGTGCAAAGTGAGTTCTAGTGTACCCATTGAGGTGAAAAATAAAAGTGAAAGTAACTTATTACCAAACTGTGTTATGTGTGTGGAAATTATAAAACTATGAAAGTATGCTATAATACTAACTGATCTTGTAGTTTATTTTGTTTATTGTAATATTTATATTGTGTGAACAACTAATTGTTATACCCAAGTTAATATTATATTTTTTCAAATAATTGTGTTAGATTATAAGAAAACCCAGGGTTAGTTTTAAAAGACATAAAAATTTAATTACCAAAAGATAATAAAAATTAAAATAATACTATGAGGGAAATGGCAACAGGAAGTAGTGCCGTGTAGGAATACTATTCGAGACTAAATAAATAATATATATAAATTTATTTAAAGATAATAAAATGATAAAATACTTATATACAATGTCATAAGAAAATGAACCAAAACTTATTATGTAAACTAAATTAGTAAAGAAACCGGAATGGAAAGGAATTATTTTTCCATAAATAAAATATAAATTTATAATAATTACAAACTGCCTGCATAATAAAATTACTATGTGTTACTAACAGTGATGAAAAATAACAAGTATTGTTAAGAAAAATTTTGAACAAAAAACCGTAGAGTTGAAGAAACGATGCTACTATAATTATAAAAAATAACCTTTTTTGGAACGTTGGAGGAGTTGAAATTAACGCAAGATTAACAAACAGCATGACCACTATCTAATTATACATGATTAATCCAAATTAAATGGTTATATTCATTAATAAACAGTGAATGAAAACCTTCTGATGATCCAACATGGTTTCGGCCTAGTTCTCGTTGACAATTGGAAAATACTCCAGACGGTAAGAAAATTATAACGCAAGACGGACCTCACCACAGAAAAAGCTTCAATCCAGTAAGAACCATACGGAGCGAGGTAATATAAACATTTTTTCGTAATAATTCCAGAAGAAAACTCATTCTGAACAGTGATATAGAACAAAAAATAATCATTTGATCATATGTTTTTTTAAAGTAAACAAATACCGCTGCTCTCTTACGGAAATTCCTGGAACTACATACTACATGAAAATTAAACAAAATTATTTAATAATTTTTCGGTATTTGTAAAGCGTAGTAATTATCCATTTCTGACACTCTCGTAACAAAAAGAACTTACCCTGAACCCTGGGGAATTATTAAGAATTATGTATTAATTGATGTTTTTTTATATAGCGTAAAAATTGGGTAAATAACACCATATATGTTTTGCTCCTTAGACACTTCTATGTTTACTCTGTAAAGTCGAGATGATGTTTTATTGAAGATAAGATTAATTGTGATACCTATATTTTGGTGGCAGGATACAAAAGTCAATAATAAATAAAGTAATATTATTGAAAATTAATTTTGAATAATAAAGTGTTAGAATTTATTGTAGTGGGTAGTTGTAATAAATTTCAGCACAACAAACAGAAGAAATCGTCTAAACTGAGTGTAAATAATGATACTTACTCTCTCTTCTGCATAAGGCTGAACAACTTCCCTCCTTGACCCCAAATCACACACCCTCGATTTCTCTTCAGATTGAGTAAAACAAAATAAATAAAATCCTTTATTTATACTTTTGAAAACGTCAGTTAGTATAATTCAGAAGTGACGCATACTGCGTGAGGCATATAATATAACTCGCAAGTACCTCATTAAGCGGGACATTACAAGTTTGGCGTACAACTGTGGGGCGGAATTAACGAAGCTTGTAATTGCAATACACTCGTAAGTGGTGGACGCCTCTATTAAGCAGTACGTTACAGAATTGGCGCCCAACGTGGGGCTTAAAAGAAAACGAGGATGCGCTCAACGTAAAAGGGCGGTAATTAGAAAAGAATTTTGATATTTAATAAAAATATATACCAAAAAATCTAATTATCGTTGGCAGTTACGAGAAAACAAGAAATGCGATAAAGAGCTATGATACCACAGGAAACGAAAATGTCCGAAAAAGAGAGACGATTGAGTTACACGGAATGGATGACGGTGCTATTTAAGAAATTCAGCAAAGAGATGGGATACATAGAAAAGAATACCAATGACCACGAAAGAGCGCAAATGAGTCGCGTGAATGCGTTGGGAACACCAGACGACAAAATGACATTGAGAGAGATTTATGATGAATTGTGGGAGTTGGATGCCAGGTGTAATAAAGAAAAGACTATTGGGACGACTAACGAAAAAGATGATAACAAGGTGGAAAGGATGACTGAAGAAGATTGGGAAAGATGGGACGATAATGAAGAACAAATGAAAACCGAAAGAATAGGAGTATACGCCCAGGTGACAGAACAATATACTCAGGAAGATTATGAACAATGGAAACGAGAAATAAGACCACCTGAAAACCCAATACAAACAGAAAACACAGAATTAAGGGAATGGATCAGGGTGATGTTTGAATTATCCCGAGAAGATATGTGTCACTGGAGGAAGAAACATAATCAAATAGAAGGATTTAGAGAGATGCCAAATAATAAAAAGATAGAACAACCCAATGTACAAAAAGAAATGGAAATAGTCAAAGTGAAGGAACAGAAGAAAATGCCAAAACCCACACAAAAAGAAGCCAGCAGAAAACCAACTTGCCAAGAAGTAATGAATTTTATGGCCGACCAAGTTAGGAAACTAGAGGAAGATAACCAGAGACACCATGAAGAATTAAGGAAAATAATGGATGAAGGTTTCAGAAAGTTAGACGAAAGAATGGATAGGTGTTTAAAGAATATGAATGAAATATCAGACAGCACTTCAGAAGGTATTAAAGTAAGTCCGAATACAGAAGAGAGGAGGAAGGAAATAGAAATTACGGAATACCAAGGTGTAATGCCATCGGAAAATAAAAATAGCCACAACAAAGAGGATGTTCAAACCGTGGAAAAGAAGACCAAGAAAATAATAAAAACAAGTAGAAAGAAAATAATAAATACCAAGGAAGAATGGGAGATAGTTACAGGTGGATTAATTAATGTATTCAACCTTCCAATTAACGAACAGAGGGAGTTAATTAAGTTTAGATCTCAATTAAATAGGTCGACGATTGAAGTGTATCAGACAATATCAGTCATATCTTCAAGACGGAATATAACATTCAAATATTTGGCAAATAATCCAGAGGTAAAAGGGAATGAAATGAGATTAAATATGAGCAACTATGTTATGTTAGAGGAGGTACAATACTGGTTAGTTAAAAAGGAACAAATTATGACGGAAGACTGGTACTTAAGTGAAAGTTTCATAGCAGCAAAGTGGGAGAGCCGGATGGTAAGAAGATTATCAAGGAGAGAATTAATTCCGAACACCCCAGTAATCCGAGTAAAGGGAGTACCTGAAATAATGGACCACGGTTAAACAGACTCCAAACAAACCAGAAAAAAGGGACGGATTTTATGGATACAGGACCAAGCAACCCATTGTAAATAAAAACCCCAAAATTCTAAAAGCATGTAAGGACAACTTACTCAAGTTATTTTGAAACCATATAATTTAAAATGAAAAGACTAAAACCCCAAAATTCTAAAAGCATGTAAGGACAACTTACTCAAGGTATTTCGAAACCGTATAATTTAAAATGAAGAGACTGAAAACCCCAAAATTCTAAAAGCATGTAAGGACAACTTACTCAAGGTATTTCGAAACCATATAATTTAAAGTGAAGAAACTAAAAAACCCCAAAATTCTAAAAGCATGTAAGGACATCTTACTCAAGTTATTTTGAAACCATATAATTTAACAAACAACAAACCACCAAGAAAAAAAGGACAGATGATTAAATAATATTTATAAAGAACTGATTTAAAATGAAATAATAGGAAAAATAATATTTTATGGTAACAAACAGAAGAATAAATGAATAAAAACAATTGATGGTAATGTGCTCAGATAAGAAGAATAAAGAATAATTTAATGACTCCAATGAAACTGAAGGAGGATGATAATTAATACAACAAAAATTAGAATTTCTCGGAATTCAAGATTATATAAGAAGAAATGATACGGAGAAATATGTCACAAGAAGTAAAGTCAAAAGAATTTTAACATAAGGCCTATCAATGATGTTATATGCTATTAGTCAATGGAAAAGAAGAAGGAATCAAGGAGAAGAAGAAATATATAAATAAATACAAACAGCTACAGTATGAAGAATCCCAGAAGTGTTTGGTACTAGTCGCTAATTGACTACTACTTATAAGTTTTTTATTTTTATGTATTGACCGTAGAAATGTTCCGGCAATAATTTTTATGAGCAGGGATGATGTTCCCCTGGTCTCAGAAGGTGTAAGGATGGACAGCGGTGTATGGACCCAGAGTGGCCACCCGACTGGAACCACCGCACAGGATAGGGAAAAATGTTAGGGAAATTGAATATTTAAGGGATAATAATTATAAAATAGCTGAAAGGATTGATATTAGATTCCAGAAGTATAAATGAAGAAAATAGAAGGAAGATAGCAGACAGAAGCTTAATTGATAAAGCGAGTATATAAAAGTAAATAGAAATGAGTGTTAAAACAAGTTTAATATGATTAGTGTGACCAGTCCTTATCAAATAAAATGTGGAAGTACCACTACCCAGAAATTAATAATTGATGAATTTGCCTCCAAGAGAGAGAGAGTATAGTAAGAAAACAGCAATTACCACCAGTGTGAATTACCAGAGTGTATAATCAGTCAGAAATAAAACACTATTATGAAGATAAAGAAGAGTTAAGAAAATGGAAATAATCAACAATTTATTTTTAATAAACAAGTTAAACTGAAATAAATTTGTTCTAGTGGGGGGGCTTTATGTAACGTTACATAACCCTGTCCCAATAAACTAAATCATAATAACATCAATGTCAGAAATGGGTAACCTATGGCTCGCTCAAAATTAAATTATATCACTCAATATGATAAACAATTCGAGTGGTATACAGTGCAAAGTGAGTTCTAGTGTACCCATTGAGGTGAAAAATAAAAGTGAAAGTAACTTATTACCAAACTGTGTTATGTGTGTGGAAATTATAAAACTATGAAAGTATGCTATAATACTAACTGATCTTGTAGTTTATTTTGTTTATTGTAATATTTATATTGTGTGAACAACTAATTGTTATACCCAAGTTAATATTATATTTTTTCAAATAATTGTGTTAGATTATAAGAAACCCCAGGGTTAGTTTTAAAAGACATAAAAATTTAATTACCAAAAGATAATAAAAATTAAAATAATACTATGAGGGAAATGGCAACAGGAAGTAGTGCCGTGTAGGAATACTATTCGAGACTAAATAAATAATATATATAAATTTATTTAACGATAATAAAATGATAAAATACTTATATACAATGTCATAAGAAAATGAACCAAAACTTATTATGTAAACTAAATTAGTAAAGAAACCGGAATGGAAAGGAATTATTTTTCCATAAATAAAATATAAATTTATAATAATTACAAACTGCCTGCATAATAAAATTACTATGTGTTACTAACAGTGATGAAAAATAACAAGTATTGTTAAGAAAAATTTTGAACAAAAAACCGTAGAGTTGAAGAAACGATGCTACTATAATTATAAAAAATAACCTTTTTTGGAACGTTGGAGGAGTTGAAATTAACGCAAGATTAACAAACAGCATGACCACTATCTAATTATACATGATTAATCCAAATTAAATGGTTATATTCATTAATAAACAGTGAATGAAAACCTTCTGATGATCCAACATGGTTTCGGCCTAGTTCTCGTTGACAATTGGAAAATACTCCAGACGGTAAGAAAATTATAACGCAAGACGGACCTCACCACAGAAAAAGCTTCAATCCAGTAAGAACCATACGGAGCGAGGTAATATAAACATTTTTTCGTAATAATTCCAGAAGAAAACTCATTCTGAACAGTGATATAGAACACAAAATAATCATTTGATCATATGTTTTTTTAAAGTAAACAAATACACGCTGCTCTCTTACGGAAATTCCTGGAACTACATACTACATGAAAATTAAACAAAATTATTTAATAATTTTTCGGTATTTGTAAAGCGTAGTAATTATCCATTTCTGACACTCTCGTAACAAAAAGAACTTACCCTGAACCCTGGGGAATTATTAAGAATTATGTATTAATTGATGTTTTTTTATATTAGCGTAAAAATTGGGTAAATAACACCATATATGTTTTGCTCCTTAGACACTTCTATGTTTACTCTGTAAAGTCGAGATGATGTTTTATTGAAGATAAGATTAATTGTGATACCTATATTTTGGTGGCAGGAGACAAAAGTCAATAATAAATAAAGTAATATTATTGAAAATTAATTTTGAATAATAAAGTGTTAGAATTTATTGTAGTGGGTAGTTGTAATAAATTTCAGCACAACAAACAGAAGAAATCGTCTAAACTGAGTGTAAATAATGATACTTACTCTCTCTTCTGCATAAGGCTGAACAACTTCCCTCCTTGACCCCAAATCACACACCCTCGATTTCTCTTCAGATTGAGTAAAACAAAATAAATAAAATCCTTTATTTATACTTTTGAAAACGTCAGTTAGTATAATTCAGAAGTGACGCATACTGCGTGAGGCATATAATATAACTCGCAAGTACCTCATTAAGCGGGACGTTACAAGTTTGGCGTACAACTGTGGGGCGGAATTAACGAAGCTTGTAATTGCAATACACTCGTAAGTGGTGGACGCCTCTATTAATCAGTACGTTACACTATTAATATTAATATGCGCAATGGACATATTTCTACATTTATTAATAAAAGTTACATTTATTTAAATTTAACTAAATTTTAACAATTCTTTACACCGCAGCCCTATAGAAGACACTTTGACAAATACGTGTTCATAATTTGGTTAAAAAATATTTATTTTGAAAATTTCTGTATAAATTTTAGTTAAGAAAATGATGTATACTTGCGAACTCAAAAAAATGATTACTTTTAAAACTTGCTCATTTCATGCCAATAAATCAATACTAATTTTTATTATTTTTTTCAAAAACCTATATACCATATGTAAATTTCATATTGTGAAGTTTTTTTTTAATGTAAATACATTTGTAATAAATTGTTAATATGTTTATGGATTAGTTGAAAAAAATAAAAAACAAAAAGGTTATTACTTTATTTTAAGTATTTATTAATAATTTAATTATTTTCTTTTCATTTTATGTAAAAGTGCAAACATTTAGCTTTAAAATGCTTTTTGATTTTTGTCTCTACGACTATTATAAAGGATTTTATTAAAATTTTTATGTTGCAATGTCAGAAAAAATTAGCCTTCAGCTCATCAGGGCGGACTCCGACAATCAATTTTTTTCTAATATTTTAATTCCATTTTTCTCACAAACTATTGGCCTGATAAAAAAATGATAAATACCTTTTTTGTAGAGAATTTAATGCTCTTTAATTTTTGTAATTTGTCTTTTTTCATAAATTTGTTATTTTTTAAGATAATCACGAAAAATGAATTTTTTGTACCCCCACTTCCATTTTTTCGAAAACCCACGACCGAATTTGTGTAAACTTTTTTAAAATTGTTTCTCACCCTTTTATCTAGCCTTATGCAAAAATCTCGTAGAAGCCACTTAATTTGAATTTTTTTTCCTTCAGTGACTGTACTATGGTACTAATACCAAAAAAGTGAAATGGTAGCTTAGTCATATGAAATTCTGATACATAATTCTCTCAAAATACCTGTTTACTTTTTGTATCATCCAAAATAATTATGCTGATAGTAACATTTTCACATTGTATCATGTACAGTGTCCAGCTCTTTACATGTGCAGTATACCCCTTGGAAAATTGTAATAATTATGTATAGAAAGGTCTGTCAGTATTTTTTTAGAGTTTCCTATTCCAAATGAATAACTAATTACATGAATATTTTTATAACTCACCTAGCCAGAGAGATATTGTTGTCTTTCACTGTGTACACTTCATTATTATTTCTGCGCCTACATGTTTTAAAATGATACTACGGCAACGTGATATACTAAAAAAAATGAGAACTTATGTGTTTAATTACATCCAAAACATGAAAGAAACCTGGCCTTATAGAATAAAATATAAGAAAAATAAAACAAAAATTTCCCTCACCTAAAATCATCTATAAGAAGAGAAAAAGTACCATGGATATGAATACAGTACTCATCTGCATACTCATAGAAGAACTGAGAACTAGTTATTAATGAAACTGTTATTTGTTATTATAGTTGAAGTGTATGGAGTCGTTATTCAAAATGTCGAATCCAAATTATATGACCAACCTCACTGTCTTTAAAGGGTTCTTTGCAACATTTGTATCATGTGAATCTGCTTTACAAGCCTCATAGAAAAAACATACAGCCATCGTGTGTTGTTTCTTCACCCAGTAACTTGAATATAAAGTTTTAGGTTTATAGCTGATATGAGTTTCCCTGTGTTGTTTTCTTAAATACACCAATATAATTACTACCTTTTGTGATAAAACAATGTTACAGGCAGGCTGCAGCATTGTATCACTTGAACTCCCTTAAGGGAACTAATATGTTAGTGCTAAAAAAGAGATTAATATTTTCTTTATAGCTAAACTTCAGAAATGTTATTCCTGAAGCAGTGGCATAGTGTGCATGGGGGTACGTAACAGCTATTGCCGGTTGTGTTAGGCCTAAAAATTAATTCGAATTTTTCTAGTATGAAGTGGTTTTTTTTTTTTAGAGTATTTTCTATCATTCGCTGGCAGAAGAAGAAGAAGACCTTGAAGAAGGTTCAAGGAGGTCTGACTATTATACTTACACAGAATAAATCAGGACATAAATAATCTAATTAAAAATAATAAAGACAAACAGAGAAACATATAACTAAACAAACAAAATACAAATAGGTACTACTAGTAGTAACTGCTGCATGTCGATTCCGAAAACGAACATAGCCGCTAACTGAGCGTTTTGCCGATTCATACAGCGGCAACACATTGGGTGGATGAATGTGTCATGACCACACGCAGTAAAACATTGCCTATGTCTGAGCCGACAACACAAGACGGTGCAAGTGCCCAGCAGTTCGAAAGGAATGCTACAGTTTTTCTTCAAGTTTTCCTATTAATATTGTTCGCATTTCAAATTATTTAATAACTAAAGTATTTATTCTATGATGATTTATTGTATTTCTTGCTTGTACTGTTGCCGCCGGCAACAGCGGTTACTTGGATGCCACGCTACTGTCCTGAAGGCATTCGTTGCCCGTTTGATATTACCACTATAGGTACTTTTACCATTACTGTATTGTACTTAACAACACTGTGTATGTCTGTATGTGTACGGTTTTATGGATAACATGGAATTAACTACATGTTTCAACTTCTTTATTAGTTGACAACTGGTTTAATATTTTTTCCTGTATTCTATGTACTTTACTTTCTCAGGCTACAACTGCTTGTTTGGGGAAATCTTACAAAACACTTGGTGACAGTACTAATCAGAATCATACATGACTAATACGTATGCCATTACCAGCCAGTTAGTACCAAAAAAAAAATGTTTTCTTAACAACCTATATTTTACAATCATTATTATGGTAGTCTTCCAAATTATACAGGACCTATTCATATTATACCCCTTTAACAAAATAGCTAGTAGTAAACGCAGCATTCGATTGTTGTATATCTCTTGTAACACCTGTTCACAGATGAATACCTGCATGCTTTATTATATTTTAAATACATACAATTCTAAGGGATGGAAAAAACCATGACTAATGCATGAATTCTGACTTGTTATTCCGAATGGACAGTAGTTGGAAATAGGACACACAATGTGGCGGGTCTTAAAACAAAAACAGTGTTTTGGCAAAACATAGTTTTGGAAACAGATAAATGTTTCTAACACGACTTTGTGTGTGATCAGGACATGTATAAACGAAGTACCGCAATCTTTTCAATACCGTCAGCATCAGAAACATGGGCTGGCGCATCTACGCTAGAGGTCAGCCGATATACCTGTTAACAGATATTTTTGAACGATATTTTTGTGGAATGGATGTAACAGTTACTGAAATGTTGAAATATCTGTTACTCGCGGCCTCGCTGTTCCGAGTCGAGGCACACCCCTACGCAACTATACACAAGTAAACGAATACGCCAAGGCCAAATACTAGGCGTATCACTGGTACACAAGGAACAGCAAGTAATCGAGTATTTCAAATACTATGGGTATAACCGATACACAAGGAACAACAAGTAAACGAGTATTACAAATATTAGGCGCATCACGAGGAACACTAGTATTTTAGGAAACAACTAGTATCAGGAGTATTTTGAGTACGAACTAGTACGAAGCCACTTTTTGGTCCTGAATACTTCATTCTGTGCAAAGAGATGAAGCTGTTTTTAATACATGAACAAAATTCATACTGATGTTACATTTATTCTCGTGTGTTATGCAGACATATAATACAGATTATAATAAATTATATATTATACTAGTCACCAACTTGGTAAATTTTGAAAAACAAATCATATAATTATTTCACTACGACTCGGAACACAAAACTTTTTATGGGTAAAAACGTAAAAGCTTTACCTTACAACCTGAACTGGTTTTCACTTTTAAAAAGCTTCTTTAGATGTTCAACTGAAGAAGCTTTTTAAAAGTGAAAACCGGTTCAGGTTGTAAGGTAAAGCTTTTACGTTTTTACCTATAAAAAGTTTTGTGTTCCGAGTCGTAGTGAAATAATTATATTTGTTAATAAGAAACGGACACGTCATGGACAACAAAATCCAAGAAAACAAATTATATTGTGTTATAACCTACAGAGTGGCTGATAATAGTTGATAGGCTGCTAAGAGCAGATATCTAATGAAATTTTACTGCAAACTGTTTAGGTTATGTTTTTATAAGGGTAATCGGTTTAAATCATGTTTATTCTCATTCACTCTTGTAGCTTACTGTTATGTTGTTATTATGTTTTTGATGTTTTTTTTTTCACATTATTTGTTGTGCTATACATTATACTTTTGTTAATGTGATTTTAACTTCACTGTACATCTCACGTAAATGATGAGATTGTTGTAACGGACATTTATGCACTTTATCTAGTCCTGTTCATTAAATCTTTACTGATCTGATAAGGCTACCCTAAAAACAAGGTGTTTTCGTAAATTTGTTTCTTTTATCTAAACTGCTAATTTTGAATTTTTGTCTCTATCACTTTACTTACCATTTGACTAATAGTAGTTTCCACTTAGTAAAGAAATAAAAATAAACTCCACAACAGATAACACATTTAGGTGTAAATGGTCAAACTACAGCTTAAGATAAATACACGATCTGATGAAGATAAGAATTTACTAAACTTATTAGAAGGCCATCAATAAAACAAGGTAATAAGATGAGAAAGCTACAAGTTTATCTGAATTTCTTGGAGACTGTAAAACATTCATGATTGATTTATGATATGGTTGGAAGTTTCCATTATTTGCCCAACTTGTGCTTTTGCCAGGACCTATCAGTTGCACAGTTGATGTAGCAGTGGTTCCCAACCTTTCGGGACCAGCGTACCACTTCGGTCTTCGCATTCTTATCGAGTACTACCTGATAAGAAAATAAAATAAGATAAGAGGAGATATCTAATGAAATTTTACCACAAACTGTTTAGGTTGTGTTTTTATACGGACAATCGGTTTAAATCATGTTTATTCTCATTCACTCTTGTAGCTTACTGTTATGTTATTATTATATGTTTCTGAAGTTTTTTTCACATTATTTGTTGCGCTATTCTAAATTTCATTGCCTGAGTTTCGCAACTGATCTGTCTAACCAATGTTAGTTTGTTTACTCGTAGTGAAAACTTAAATTAGTATTCCCAAAGGGAGACAGGCCTATAAATTCTCTTGTTTCTTATTTTCTTTTAAACAATAATAGTTTAATAAAGTCACAGTGTAAAGTAAAACTGTTAATACTTTTAGTTTCAATTTATTTCTTATAACAAATTATATAATATAGGTCATGTAATATCTTCAAATAAATACACCTGCAAGTAGGTTTATTAATACTTTAATAGGTGTATCTACTCTGTGTTCACTGTTTAGTTGATAGCAAGGGCAGGCAATGGCCATGCTATTCAAACGGAGACCTTGTACTACTTGCCCGTATAAAAACATCGACTCATGCTGTCACATCGAAACTTCACTCGACGCTTAAGGGTTATAAATTAGTATAATTGTAAACTATTGTCAGTGAGTGAAACAATCTTTATTTACTGTATTTAAGTTGATAAATATAAACGTTTCAAAAAAAAAAATTGTAATTTGTAGCAAGATAATAATTGTTCATAATTCTGTTTGTGTCTCTTGACACATTAGGTTTCTCCCACATACTTGACCATTTCAATAATTTACAATTTTCGTACCAAAATCAAAAATAATTGTTTTGTTCCAATTTACTGTAATTTTAATGGTTTTTTTCTAATCAAAGAAAATTATTCAGTTTTGTACATTATTGATTGCAAGAATTACAGAAAAAAATGTTTAATTTGTAATGGTTAAATGGCATTATATTAAGAGAAGATTTTCGGGAAAAGATGCTGTATATTGCTAATTTGGAAATAAAAGATTTTTTCCTTAAGTTATTTATATTGCTTATCTACAAAAACTAACCTATTTTACTCGAGAGAAGTCACCCCAGACATGGCACTGCCGGTAGAGGACACCTCGTCACTTCCACTTGACGATCCCGTAAGTTGTATTATAAAAGGGTCGATATCGTCTTGAAGGTTGTCTGCCTCCCACATGTTTTCTTCCACTGTCTCTACATGTTTACAATAATTTTTCCATTATTGTTCTGACACGGTATCAAAAGCGTTTTCAATTAATGGAGTTATGAGATTGTTCTTAAATTTAGTATTATGCATCCCCACATGCCTCTTCACTTGACTCCAAACAAGTTCTATGGGGTTTAGTTCACAGTGATACGGAGGGAGACGCAACACTGTGAACCCATGGTCTTTGGCTTTTTTGTCTCCAACGTAGGACACATATAACTTTCAAAACTTCTTCTAATAGTTCCTTCTTCAGGCTGTCTTCTACGAAATCTATATTTTTTTCTTGTAGCCAATTTTTTTATATCGTCTTTTAACGACTTAGTGTTTGGGATTGTTTCCTTTTTTCTACTGTGATACGGGGCATTATCCATTACTATCACAGTTTCAGGTTCAAAGTTTGGCAATAGATTCTCTTCAAACCAATTTTCAAAACGGGCACTATCCATTTCATCGTGATAATCTTGTGTGTCTTTCTTTGCTAAAAATACCATTTTTCCATCTTAGTCCAGCCATAAAAGCATCCATTGGTGTATTTATAGTTGTATCCTGCCATACTTTACTTGTCGTTAGGCCAACGTTAACCCAAGTTTCATCAAGAAAAACTATTGGTTTCTTTTCTCTCCTAAACTTTCTCATTTTCCTTAGGTATGAATCCGCCACAAAATAATGTCGTTTCTTTCCAAAAGAAGGGGTCTTTTTTTCTTTTTTCAAAGCAAAATCCGTTTTCTGTGAGAATTTTCCACAGTGTTGTCCTTTTCAAATCTGGAAGCGTCGGGTCCTCATTAATCTTGGCCAAACCGCTGTCAGCGTTGGAGGGATATTTTCCAAAAAGAAGGAATGGACAATTCTTTTAATAGCAGTGATGACGAATCCATTGTACTTCTGTCGTCTACTGGTCTTGTATTCTATTTTTTTTCGAATCTTTCGTGGTGTCTTAATGTTTCCAGTTAGTCCTTCTTTTCTTATCCTGTATATAGAACATTCACTTGTACCGGTGGCCTCCTTAGTTTCGTTAACTAAAAATCGCACACTTTCGTTTGGGTAACACTTTTTAAAATATACGTAAACTTTCAACACAGTTACCCTATCACCACTTTTAATAGGTTTGCCTTTCTTGCGAGAGTTCATAGTTTCAACTTCGAAAAACAATTAGAAAAACTTAGTTAACTGTGTACAAAGTATACTTCAAACTAACACCAATAATATTTATATTTAATAATCATATTAAAGCTGTTAACACAAACACTGTGTACTTCAAAATATACTATGTAACTCAGTATGTCTTGTAACAAAGTATGTCTGTAACTCAAAACTTGAAATAACAAATAAACACTAAACTAAAACAATATACTAAACACTACGGTACTAAGTAATGAAATTCACACAAAATGCAACGAATACAACAGAAACGAACAGGTTGGCTTTCCGCCAGAAACTGAGCAATGAGCATTAACAATGTTTTGTTATGGTATAAACGGTGAGGAAATACCAAAATAGCAAGGCACAGGTGGTGGACCGGATGCGATGATTCAGCACCAGCCAGGTCAACAACCTTGACGTTTTATCACCCTCATACTGAGGCTGCAACTTTTAAAAATGTTTGCTATAAGATAACTCTCCTACGCTTAAAGTAAAATCCAATTATTACATCAATTACAAAGGTTGTAACAATATGTTTTGACACGTGACATTATCACATAATAACCATAAGTGGTTCCAGCAAACTGGCACAAACCTTCTCCCATTACCGTATTATTTAAACGATACATGTGCAAAATTCCACCAAACACCTATTTCAAGACTTTTTTGGTCACCATATTGGAACGGAAAAAGATAATTTAATTTTTCTTTCGGCAAACTATTTAGGGGTCAAGACTTGTAAAATGATACACAACATGACTTATGTTTACATTTGAATTTTTCCAAAATCGGTATTAGGATCCATGGTTTCTGGAACA
This sequence comes from Magicicada septendecula, assembly GCA_034769895.1. Taxonomy (NCBI): domain Eukaryota; kingdom Metazoa; phylum Arthropoda; class Insecta; order Hemiptera; family Cicadidae; genus Magicicada; species Magicicada septendecula. The sequence goes on along the minus strand of CM068370.1, from coordinate 404,298,924 downwards.
CCCTGTATTTAAAAACCCATAAAAATACAGTTATGAGATTCTGCATGGTTGATATGTGGGAAATCATTTCAAATCAACGCTGTAGGTATAACAGTTTGTAACCCCTCTTTCCTTTTTATGCTTTTATCTATAGAAAACCAACTCCCCCCCTTATTCCTTTTTTTTATTTATTTTTTATTTATATTTAATTTTATATTACCTTATTTTATTTATTTTTTTTTGAAAGAGAGGCCACAAGTTATTTAGGACTAGGCTAGAGCCTAGAGAAGCCAAAATTGTGCTGGGTCCAGTATGATGGGACTTGCAAATGAAACACTGATCTTAAGATAACGATAACAGTATTTATTGTGCTCTGCTTTATACAACATATGCACCCTTAAAGCAAGATAATTAAGTATTTCACAATCAATATAGCTCACTTCAAAACCCTTAATTGTTGTTATAATTCCCTCAAGCTATGCATCGCCAATTAGTTGAATAATAAATAATAAATTATTATCAAAAATAAATATTGAATAAATAATAAATAGCTGAATAATTATTGAATAATAAATCGTTGAATGGCACATAAATAATAATAATACTATTGTGAAATGGCACACAATCTCGACCTGCAAGTAATTACACATTTCCTAACATGATTTAAATATATAGAAATAAACACATATGCATAATCAAATATAATAATGTAACAATCATATAAGACACAGCACACACATATAATTGACATAGAAAGACATTTACATGTAAGTAACCCATCACATGTTCACCTGGTTAGCAGCGTATATTTGTCATCATACACCCTCAACTCCCCTTATTCTGACTAAGTATCCGGCCCACCTCAATTTTCAATTAATAAATGACTAAACCCCAAAAACCTCAATTAATATATCCCAAAGAGTGGAGCAGACATGCCCCCAAAATTTTAATTAGATAAAAAGTAAATTTAAAGCTCTATGTAAGCATTGTGGCCTGCGCACAAATACCACGCAGATGTTTAATTATCAATTTCGGATCTCGTCAATGGTAATGATTAAGAGTGCCATCACGAGGTTAACATGGATGCCCGGTTGCCTAACTGCATTTCGTATTTCTTTTTATTTTCTTGACAGAATTTGTAAAAATAGTGGAACGTGACCACCCATGAATATTCATAACTGATACTGATCAGACTTGCATTCTTTAACGTTAATTAATTGGTATAGTGAGCAATAAAAGGATAACAGTTACAAAATTTAAACTATGACAAAATATAAACTGTGACTCTATTTAACTGGCTATGGCAAAATTTAAAGTTTACAAAATTAGCTGAACAGTGGAACTGAATTTCTGCAAAACAGAATCTATGTCATGAAGGTACTGAAACATGCTTACAGTCCTCATAAAAACTTGACTCCGGGCATGGTCATGCTTCCGGGTGAGATCCAGCAAAATCTGACATGATACAGACCTGCAGTGAACGGCGCCTACCGGTGTCACCCACATGTTAAAACACCTCCCAGATCTTTGGATTAATAATAAAATACACACCCCTCATTAACTGAAAATTAATTAACCATAAAATTTCACAACGTGGACAGATACATCTGCACATGCAAGCTTAAGACAGGAACAATTTAGTGCCGACCCCTTTTACAGAAACTCCCCTCGACCCGGGTGATGCATGACCCTGGCCGAGTTACAATTCTCAGAATGGGATAAACATTGCATTTATATGAGGTGTAAGCCTTACAAAATTACAAAATAACATATAACCACCATTGTCCGGGAATAATTTTCCAAACTGGAGCGTCTGCACAAGTGTCTCAAAGAGTTTATCGGCCACAAGCTTTTGGTTTAATAAGGTTAAATTTCACCTGGTTAGTAGCGTGTAGTTAGAGGGTTCCGTTGGGTGTATTTTATCCATCCTTCCGGCTGACAGCTGACGAAGGTGTTTGAATCTACATCATCTGAGGCAGTTGTTCGGCCGTCCGTCTGGAGCGGGACAGATTCCCGTCTACATCAGAAACCCTGCACAATTATATCTGGGATTACTTACAAGTTAATAAAACACACTACCACATTTACCAGCTGACATAGCATGGCCTGCCCAGTTTATAAACTCCGAAAATTCACTAAGTATAGAACACCATTGAATCTAATAAATCGCTTCAAAATAACCCCATTAAATATTTTAATATATAATATGTCCAAATATAGTCATTCCATAATAATAATCATTTCAATTAACAGTTATGCAAAAGTTTTCATGAAGCACTTAACTCCCCTTACAGGAATTAGCAAACTCTGACAAGTACGTGATGTATAATGATTTCAGAAAAATAACTGACTTACGCCCCATTTTTTTTTTTGAATTGAGTATGATTATTACTACATTATTATAACACGTTATTATATTATTACTGCTAATATCTGTGAACCAGCGTTAAAACTGAAACATACATGAAACAACTTTTAACCTGATGTCCGCCACGTGGTGAGAATTACTGCAATATCTATCGCAACGCATCAGCATTAATATCAAATAAATACAATTTGTTTTTATGAATAACTAATCTATATATGTTAATACACTTACCGGAGGTCGCGTAGACTTCTACTTATCCATAAGTATAGCAGCTAGAAGACGAAAACTGTTACATTTGCTCTGTCAGCCGGAGACCAGTCGTTAATACGCCGCAAGCCAAAATTGAACTGAACCAGCCCGGCGATTGAAAAACAGTACGTAATCTCAAACCTAGAGCACGCGCGAGTCGGCCGGCAGAGGGGTAATTCCTAATGACAAAGTCCAAATGATCATACGTAAATTTTTACGTAACCCCTCGCATAGTCAAATACGTAAATTTTAATCATTCCGTTATATAAAGGAACACCGCCGCATTTTTCCCAAAACACGGCACACCCCCACCCCAAAAGGGCAACGTGGTTGCCTCACAGTCAAAAGCAGGGAGGGTACCCTGCAGTGTACCCCACTTCCCAAAACAAGCCAGTGGTCTTCGTGCTTAAGTCGGCTCAGCAGGACTTGCTCTCAGGAGAACAGACATCCCCATGCGACCCTCTCCGCTATGCCAACCCCATGGGACCGCCCCAACACGTCACCCTCTCCGGTGACCATCACCTACTCCCACCGGTCCCACTCACATACTCGTCCTAAGACCAAACAAGGTATCTCCCACCTTGATATGTGAGCGACCGTACTACTCCTTGTCCATCTCTTGGACCGACCAGCCACATGCACCCACAAGGCATCTCCATCCTTGCCATATGGCTGGCCCACTTCCCTACACAAGGGCGGACGGCCCTGCTTAGCCAGACAGAGAGGACCGCACCAAGGGCACACGATCATCAATCTCATCTCAACTCTTACTTCACCAAAAAGGCCATAACTATATGGGGGGGGGGTTACTTTTCTACAGCACCGTCTACACAACTTTCTCTCTCAACAAAAAAGAACACCAGGAACAACTGGAGAATGCGGCATGGCTCAACCTCTACAATGAACAACCTCAACATCAACAACCAAAAATCAAAATCCACCACTATGTACAAGGAAACAACAGCCCACTATCACTCTCCATCTTACTTTTAAACAGGGGAAACTGACGATCTCCAAAACCACAACAACCTGAGGACACTCTCCAACTCCCAACTTTCTCCATGATACCCAACCAAAACAGGGGACACTGACAATCTCGAGGACCACAATCTAAAGTGCACTCTCGGCAAGTCTCTCTCTAACTCCTTTTGATAGATTTTTTTTTTTTTTTACTAAGGGGAGGGGTAGGAAAATCGGAAAGATGAAATGGGGCAAGGATCATTAAAGGGTCAATAGCTAGGAGTAAGGGTAAGGACATGGTTCCCTCTGGAAATAAGGATGAATGGAGGAAACCAAGGCTCGCGTGGGCAGGGGCGCAACCCTGAAATAGATGAACACCACTGGGACTGTGGGGAACATCTACCCGCTACCCGTTAACCTCTTCTTCTTACCTTTCTATGACGGACTTTAGGTACCCGTTCATCTCGGACACCACTCCCTGAGGAAATATTTCGTGTTGAGCTGTACGGATTTGTTTCTTCTGAATCAGAATCGGGGCAACTTACCTCACTGCCTTCACTCCGATTCGGATTATGCTCATCATCTAACTCCTCTACTTGTCTTTCTTCCAATCCTTCCTTCTCTTCCTGCTCTTCTACAATTTCCCCTTTTTCATCCCCATAATCCAAATCAACCTCCTGACACTGCACCTCCTCAGCATCTTCCAGTTGCTCCTCTGATCCATCTTCAACTGCATCTTCCCTCAGCTCCTCACCAATTTCTTCATCACACTCATCGCCAGCTCCTTCACGAACTTCTTGACTAACCTCTTCTCCGATCTCGTTTTCCCCAACACTTTTATCATCAACATCATCGCCATCAGATCCACTTCCACCATCAGAACACTGCACATCCTCATCCTCCAGCTGCTCACCTGGTCCGCATGAAACTTCTCTCCGTTCCTCGGAATCCTCAACACTACTTACAGAAGGCGTCTGCACATCTTCACACACTACATCATTCTCACTCACACACTCCACGGCGCTGCCACCACATTTCTCCTCAACTTCTACCTCATCTACTTCTACCACACTTGCGGCATGAACATCCCCTTGTCCATCCACAACCACAGAAACACTTGCAGCCCGGACATCCCTGTGTCCATCTGCAACTTCAGACTCTACAGTCTCCCTAACACCTACAACTATACCTTCCTGTGCAGCATCCGCAGACCGCTCTTCTGCCTCTTCTGTCGATTCCACTCCTTGACCACCTTCAGCAACTACAACGTCCTCAACTTTTTCCACCCTGGAATCCAGCTGTCCAGGTTCATGTGCAATGACTAAATTAATCTCTACTGGCGATGGTGAAGCTACACCGTCAAGTGACTTCTCATATCCCGGCGTAGGCGATGAGGATGTTACAGGATCTGGATCCCTCACGAACCGAGATGGAGATACCGGAACAAATTCTGCGGCCTCTGGATTCAACCATGACGTCCTCTTCGAGTCCTGTAACTCAATATCCACAGACGTTTTCTTGTCGTGCTGTATCGATCCACAGAAGTTATTCCGCTTTTCTTCTTCTGCTTCACCTTCTTCATCTACTACTCTCTTAGGCACTTGTACTTCCTCTGGAACCTTTAAGGTTTCCTTTTTCTCCAAATAAGAATGACGCCTACTTACAGGCTCCCTACTTGCCGATGTTTGTTCCCTACCATAATTTCTTCTTCCCCTGTTAATTTCATATTTCTTTGTTTTCTGTGCTGTAGCTGTTGTTACCGTCTTCTCACTTGCCACCCCCTTGTAGCCTCCATTACTTTCGGAATATTCAGGCTTTCTAAACGTCTCTTGTGTTCTCCTCCAACCACCATGTTTGTCCTTTTTAGCTCTTCCTACTGAACCACTGGAGTATTGGACATCTTTAGCAGCTCCTTCCCGGGACTCGTCAACCTCCTGGACCGTTCTTGAAACCACACACAGCCGTTCAAGGTCCGCAAAACAACGTGGACGGTCCGCGAATACCAAACGAGATCTCTCTTGGGGAGTCAGTCCTTCCAGAATCGCTTGTATAACTTCTGTCTCGGGCAACCCCAACCTTAACACCCGGGCAGCTTTCCGTATATCGTGCACGAAGTCCCCTAACGCCTCTCCGTTGGCCTGTAGGCGATAGGATTTTTCAAACTTAAGCTGGGCACGTCGTCGAATGGGTAGGAAGAAGTTCAACACCTCCCCATGGAAAGCATCAACACTATCACCCCGACGCAGAGTTTTGGTGACCAGCTCAGCCAACGTGCCCCGGAAATACGGGTATATAAGAGACAAGACCTCCCCATCGGACACCCCCGGGAAATCTGCCACCTGCAGGACCAGGTCCAAGAAAACCAGCAGCTGGTCCTCATCAAATCCATTCACCACCGGAAATTTCTGGAGAACGCCTGTAAGAGGGTGGGGCAATTTCTGATAGCATACCGCCACCAGAATTGCACCATTCAAAACAAACAATAACAAACATAAATTCCTACGAACAACCTAACACAAAACATGACTTACAAAAACTGAAAAATTTGAGTACTCTCTCTTCCATCAAGTGGACCCCTGGGTTTCCTAGCGCTGCGAAAACCTGACCCGCTCCAGAACTAACTCTCCGTCAGTCGCCAGACTCGAAGAAGAAACAACATCAGACACTAACACCAACATACAATCCACACCACCAAACTCTAACCACAACATATGAAATTTCGACTAAAACATGATCACCATCGCAGTCGGACGGTACCGACTTCCAGTCGGGCCATACCGCATCCCGCTAACCGCACGCGCTATTACTTTCATAGCATAAATAAGGGAACCCATCCCCACGCGATCTCCGGTAAGGTCCAATTTCAAAACCACAAAACCCAACTACCACACATGCCCGTGGCGGCATCAGGTTTACAATGCAAAACGCCTAACAATAATTCATACACAGTACCTATATACACCTACATGTTTGTCAACTATTATAGTGCCACATTATTCAATTATTAAATGTTATTGTATTTTCCAAACTATTTCCGAGTTTGCAAGCCCCATCACACCAAAGGACCCAAGAGTTCAACCCTAGAATGAACCACGCTCTCTGCTACCATTTGTAACCCCTCTTTCCTTTTTATGCTTTTATCTATAGAAAACCAACTCCCCCCCTTATTCCTTTTTTTTATTTATTTTTTATTTATATTTAACTTTATATTTCCTTATTAATTTTTTTTTTTTGAAAGAGAGGCCACAAGTTATTTAGGACTAGGCTAGAGCCTAGAGAAGCCAAAATTGTGCTGGGTCCAGTATGATGGGACTTGCAAATGAAACACTGATCTTAAGATAACGATAACAATATTTATTGTGCTCTGCTTTATACAACATATGCGCCCATAAAGCAAGATAATTAAGTATTTCACAATCAATATAGCTCACTTCAAAACCCTTAATTGTTGTTATAATTCCCTCAAGCTATGCATCGCCAATTAGTTGAATAATAAATAATAAATTATTATCAAAAATAAATATTGAATAAATAATAAATAGCTGAATAATTATTGAATAATAAATCGTTGAATGGCACATAAATAATAATAATACTATTGTGAAATGGCACACAATCTCGACCTGCAAGTAATTACACATTTCCTAACATGATATAAATATATAGAAATAAACACATATGCATAATCAAATATAATAATGTAACAATCACATAAGACACAACACACACATATAATTGACATAGAAAGACATTTACATGTAAGTAACACATCACATGTTCACCTGGTTAGCAGCGTATATTTGTCATCATACACCCTCAACTCCCCTTATTCTGACTAAGTATCCGGCCCACCTCAATTTTCAATTAATAAATGACTAAACCCCAAAAACCTCAATTAATATATCCCAAAGAGTGGAGCAGACATGCCCCCAAAATTTTAATTAGATAAAAAGTAAATTTAAAGTTCTATGTAAGCATTGTGGCCTGCGCACAAATACCACGCAGATGTTTAATTATCAATTTCGGATCTCGTCAATGGTAATGATTAAGAGTGCCATCACGAGGTTAACATGGATGCCCGGTTGCCTAACTGCATTTCGTATTTCTTTTTATTTTCTTGACAGAATTTGTAAAAATAGTGGAACGTGACCACCCATGAATATTCATAACTGATACTGATCAGACTTCCATTCTTTAACGTTAATTAATTGGTATAGTGAGCAATAAAAGGTTAACAGTTACAAAATTTAAACTATGACAAAATATAAACTGTGATTCTATTTAACTGGCTATGGCAAAATTTAAAGTTTACAAAATTAGCTAAACAGTGGAACTGAATTTCTGCAAAACAGAATCTATGTCATGAAGGTACTGAAACATGCTTACAGTGTTCATAAAAACTTGACTCCGGGCATGGTCATGCTTCCGGGTGAGATCCAGCAAAATCTGACATGATACAGACCTGCAGTGAACGGCGCCTACCGGTGTCACCCACATGTTAAAACACCTCCCAGATCTTTGGATTAATAATAAAATACACACCCCTTAACTGAAAATTAATTAACCATAAAATTTCACAACGTGGACAGATACATCTGCACATGCAAGCTTAAGACAGGAACAATTTAGTGCCGACCCCTTTTACAGAAACTCCCCTCGACTCGGATGATGCATGACCCTGGCCGAGTTACAATTCTCAGAATGGGATAAACATTGCATTTATATATGAGGCGTAAGCCTTACAAAATTACAAAATAACATATAACCCCCATTGTCCGGGAATAATTTTCCAAACTGGAGCGTCTGCACAAGTGTCTCAAAGAGTTTATCGGCCACAAGCTTTTGGTTTAATAAGGTTAAATTTCACCTGGTTAGTAGCGTGTAGTTAAGAGGGTTCCGTTGGGTGTATTTTGTCCGTCCGTCCGGCTGACAGCTGACGAAGGTGTTTGAATCTACATCATCTGAGGCAGTTGTTCGGCCGTCCGTCTGGAGCGGGACAGATTCCCGTCTACATCAGAACCCTGCACAATTATATCTGGGATTACTTACAAGTTAATAAAACACACTACCACATTTACCAGCTGACATAGCATGGCCTGCCCAGTTTATAAACTCCGAAAATTCACTAAGTATAGAACACCATTGAATCTAATAAATCGCTTCAAAATAACCCCATTAAATATTTTAATATATAATATGTCCAAATATAGTCATTCCATAATAATAATCATTTCAATTAACAGTTATGCAAAAGTTTTCATGAAGCACTTAACTCCCCTTACAGGAATTAGCAAACTCTGACAAGTACGTGATGTATAATGATTTCAGAAAAATAACTGACTTACGCCCCATTTTTTTTTTTGAATTGAGTATGATTATTACTACATTATTATAACACGTTATTATATTATTACTGCTAATATCTGTGAACCAGCGTTAAAACTGAAACATACATAAAACAACTTTTAACCTGATGTCCGCCACGTGGTGAGAATTACTGCAATATCTATCGCAACGCATCAGCATTAATATCAAATAAATACAATTTGTTTTTATGAATAACTAATCTATATATGTTAATACACTTACCGGAGGTCGCGTAGACTTCTACTTATCCATAAGTATAGCAGCTAGAAGACGAAAACTGTTACATTTGCTCTGTCAGCCGGAGACCAGTCGTTAATACGCCGCAAGCCAAAATTGGACTGAACCAGCCCGGCGATTGAAAAACAGTACGTAATCTCAAACCTAGAGTGCGCGCGAGTCGGCCGGCAGAGGGGTAATTCCTAATGACAAAGTCCAAATGATCATACGTAAATTTTTACGTAACCCCTCGCGTAGTCAAATACGTAAATTTTAATCATTCCGTTATATAAAGGAACACCGCCGCGTTTTTCCCAAAACACGGCACAGTTTGTCCCTTATAACTACCGAAATCTAATATAACATGGTCTGGTTAAAAAAATAAGTTATAGTAAAAAATAAAACCATAAAATAGTTTTAGTGATTTTCACTCGTCATTTATTAAAATTATAAATCCATGACAGCTGTTTCGGCAGCACAGTGCCTTCATCAGATGGTGTAAGCTGACTAATTTTCGTACAATATAATACAGAATATAAAATAAAATGCAAGTGCTATTGTATAGAGAGCGATAGTAATCTCGTGTCAATAAGATTTAATACACATTACACAAACATATAACATAACATAACCAAGTCTATTTATACAAATTAAGCAGAGGCGAGCTATTTAGATCTAACTGATCATTTAATAATACATTTAAATATTTGTGTTTATTAATTTCAAGGGTTTCTAATAAATCAAGCTTTGGACCCTTATCAGATAAATGTAAAATTTCAAAATTGTCATTACAACTATGATCTTTTTCTAACAAGTGATTTGCATAATTTCATTTGCCATCCTTATATTTAAACTATAACTGTGACCATACATTCTTTTTTCGAAAGATCTGCCTGTTTGTCCAATATAGACTTTATTACAAGACCCACAAGATAATTTGTATACACCAGACTTTTGCAGTTTATCTGTTTTACTCTTATTATTTTTAACATATTTTCCCAATGAAGACTGCGTCTTAAAAGCTATATTTATATTCTTTTGTGTTAAATATTTACCAATAATATCTTAAGCAGAACCTATGTAAGTGAGAGTGTGATATCTTTTAATCTGTGTTGAGGGAGGGTAAACTAGTTTTAAAGCTTGTGAATAAAATTTTTTGTTTAACAAGTGATCTATGAGGCTAGGTTGGTAACCATTGTTGACAGCTATTTGTTTAATAATGTTAAGTTCTGATTGGAAATTTGAGTCTGATAACGAAATACTCAATAGTCTGTGGATAAAACTGTGAAAAGCAGCCAATTTATGTGAGTATGGATGTGTTGAAGTAATGTGTATGTGTAGGCTTATGAAAAATACCGAAGTCTAATTTATTATTGCATTTTGTTATTGTAAGGTCTAAAAAATTGATGCTATTGTTATCTTCTAATTCTATGGTAAAGCTAATATTTTTGTGTAAATTGTTAATAAAATTAAGAAAGATCTGTAATTGTCTACGTGTACCTAGAAAAATTGCTAAAATATCGTCCACATATCTATACCAAAAAATAAACAAATTGAAATAAGGGTGTGCTCTAATTTTAGTTTCTATGTAGTCCATAAAGATTTCAGCGTCCATATTTCAACGTCCTATGAAACGTGACTCGAACTGTGACTAGAAATAACGTAAGGAACACCTATTGCTCAGCTGACTGCGCATGTTTTTTAGTTATTCTTTTGTTCACAATTGTGCACACATGCACGCTTTTACCACTTACTACACTTAATACCAATCGATTGACCCTGTATTTATGTGTACAGTAACTGCCATTTTTTTAACATGTTTGAAAATAACGGGTACATTATAGTAACAGAAACAACTGCTGTAGTTTTTTTTTTTTTTTTTTTTTTTTTGAGAAACCGATATGTTAATAATTAACAATCATAGTACAATAATGTTTTTCTTTCAAAGTTTAGAAACACTTTCCTAAAAATAAATGTATTTGCTTAAAAAAAATTGAAAAAAAAAACTTCGAATGGTTTTGAAAAACGCTAATAAATGTAACGGCAGAACTCGTTAGCGACCTGTACAAGAAAGCTACGGACTGTGCAGAATAATTTTTTTTATTAGAAAATTTTTTTGTGGGAATGCGTTTTTTATTACTCGAGATAAAAGTGCATCGTTACATACCAGACTGAATAAGAGCGTTAAACAAATGAAAGCTTTGAAACGAGACAGCTCGGTAGGCTGAATTATCGTAGGCGCTAATAAACTCTACAACCTTATCTTGATGATAAGCACACTAAGTGGACCGCTTTATCCTACCGTGGACTTTGGTCTTTCGATTTAATTAGAAAAAAACTATAATGAATATCCTCAGGCGAAGCTCGGTAACTCGAAAACCTTTAAACCTAACTTCGATAGTATGTGAAACGTGAACATTATCAAGTGTTAGGTCGGACAGTAACCATCGCTAGAGAATTTACCACACAACGTTCCGACCACTAAACAATCTGTGGTCGTCTTCAGGTGTAAGTTAAACTAGATCATTAAATACAAACGTAAGCCACTTACAAAGTTAAACACAACTGTAGAAAAACTATATAAAAAAGAAAGGACCACTACCCTCTAAGTCCGCTGGACAGAACCGGGAACTTACACAGATTATATACTATATTTTATATAGTTTTACTATAGTTGAATGATTACTAAATTGAATGATTCTGTTTCCATAAAATATTCTCGAACCGTAAAAAATGAATTTTCAAAACGAAATGAAGTAATTTATAAATAAACACTTCAGAACGTTTCAGAACTATACTTGTAGAGTATACTTGCGTCAGTGTGATAAATTCTAACGATGGTTATTGTCCGACCTTACCCTTCTGATAAAACCTTGATTGTTCGAGTTTTTGTTTTTTATTTCCTTCCTTTCTCTTCAAAAAGTAAAACTCTTTCCCAAAGAGGGTGGCGCTAGGTGCGAGAAGTGCAATATCTCGAGTCTCCAACTGAATTACTGCCACTGGGTCAAATTTTTGAATATTTTTTTAATTTTAATTAGAGGGGGTATAAAGCTTCCCTCAAATTGGTGGGATTATAGCACAGGGGCTATAAAACGGAATCGCTTCCAGAGTCACCTGCCCATATGAGTAATTTGTCGAGTCCAGCGATCAGGTGATCGTCGGTAACTTGAGCCGCCCGACCATACAATGTATGAGCTAAGGCCGGTCCTCTCCATAGTATAAAACTCTTTAATCAGAAATATACAATAAATAGTTGACTCGGATTCTTTAGAACCTAAATTTAAAAATTCAATTCCGTCCAAGTAGCATTAGTCTGGGCAGAATACCGATAAAGGACCAACTTGCAAAATAGTAAAAACTGATCATTAGGCGTACACTTTACAAACTCGTTATAAAAAAAATTTTCCGTAATGTGTAGTAATCATGGCCATCAATAAACACGTCACAATGAGAGGAACGACATATACGACAAAATAAATATTAATTATAAGTATTATACTACTGACTCGGAACACGTTTTTTATTGGTAAAAATGTAAAAAAAATTCACGTTTTGACCAATAAAAAACTTTTAAGTGCTCTGGGTCAGTAGTATTATACTTATAATTAGTTAATCAACGGTCTTACCTGAAAGGCGGAGCCGCTGATAGAGTTATTATTGTCCATAATATCTTCTTAGATATTATTGTCCATAAAACCCAAGAAAATAAATATGTTTTGTATATTTCAAGTGTGTATTGTATTTTAGTGTCCGAGTATAATATTTGAACAACTAAGCAAGTCAAAATTTTGACAACTGCACAGACATAATTTAGCGTCGTTAATTTTGAAGTTTTATCACAGAAACCAACATAAGTGCTTTCAGCTGTAGTTGTGGGGACTGGTCCTACCTGAAAGGCGCAGCTGCTGATACAGTGATAACAGTATTTTGTTAACTTCTTAGATATTATTGTCCATAACATGTCCGAATACTAACAATACATAATGCACTATTTCCGACAATGGAACACTAATTTTTAGATAACATTTTAAGCGTTCCAACAACAACAAAATTTTATCTAAAAATCAGTGTTCCGAATTCGGAAATAGCGCAATAGGTAATTAACATTTTGATTCTTGAAAATATATATATTTTTACCGGTACATTATAACCTATGTTAATCGAAATCTCGTAAACAAGAACACTGATGAACAGAAACTGTCCCCTGCTTTATAAAATGATAACGGTTCTTCTGTTTCTCTCAATAAAAGGCACAATACAGTAATAATAATAAATTATTTAAGGTAGAATATGAAAATTACATAATAATAATACAAAAACATTGTAGTATCCCACAATATTGTAGTGGATTTCTTTACATGAGAACTCTAATTTGTGTATACGGGCAGTATTGTTTTTCTTTATGTATTACCGATATTTATTTTGTAATGGTATTGTGATGTAAATAAACTTTAATCATTTTTAATTGTAAAATACTGTACACGTTGCCATTTTCTGCCTTTTGACACGAAAAGTCATCGCACATTTATAATCGGAAATTCTGTTACTACCCTGTTTGGTTAATGGAAGTTCTAATAAATGTTCTTCAGTCCTGCACCGCGACTACCATTTCCCCAACGAAAGCGTGCGATGTTACGGAATCTAGCGTGACGTATGCTGCGCTATCCGCCATGTTAGCATGACGGATTGTAAGCAAGGAAAACGCGCGTTGTTATCGATTTCCTGCTACATTTGTTTGTAATACAAACTAGACATCGTTACACGTTATCCTTAATGATGTCACTGGCTGAACGTTTCAACCTTAGACCGCGTTTGTCACAAGTTAACAAACAAGATACTGTACAGTGAATACCATCAGTGCCGTTTACAAAAACTTGGCGGTTATGGACACAGTTTATGTAGTTTTAACTTACACCACAGAGACTAAATGTAGATGTCGTTTGGGGCCTGAACCAGTTTTCACTTATTAATAATAAGGATAAACATATGTAATAAGTGAAAACTAGTTCAGGCTATAAGGTAAAAATTTTAATTTTTACCAATAAAAAACTTAGTGATCCGAGTCAGTAGTATTGTACTTATAATTAGTTAATCAACGGATATGTCATGGACAACAAAACCCAAGTATTTAATATTAGTAAAAAGAAAATACATGATTAACCGTATAATTCAAGTTCTGAAGGAATTTTCAAGTTCTGTACTTTTTGAAGTTATACTTCTTTAGGCGCGTTGAGGGTGAAATTTTTAGTATGTAACGAAATGCGCGCGCACCATGCAACGGAAACGGAAATTTAACAGGATGAAGTTAGCCGTGGACAACGAGCCTGAGGCCAAAAAAGTGTACTGCAGGAATGGATAAATGTACAGTTCTGATACCGCTAAATAGCTTTTGTTTATTTACTTGTTACTATGGTAATTAATTCAGGTCTTGTTGACATCTTTAGTAGTATTATTTAATATATTTCATTAAACTACTACTAACTATTAAACTACTACTACTACTAACGCGTACATTGCAGATGCAACTGGAATTGACATTAATTTTATGTAAGTATTAATTTCAAAAGTCTTTTTTATATTAAATCAATAACAGTTTCGATAAGTATTCTATCATTATGTTTGCTTTAATCCAATAATCTAATATATATTTTTATATTTTAAATTATAGATCACACTTAATTATTCAGAAATCTGTGGAAAAGTAAATCCATTGCTGTAATACACTATTTGTAAGTATTTTGAGCTATTTGTTAAAAAATTAATTTTATGCGGAAAAAAGCTGCAAAAGCAGCTGAAGCTCAATAACACGGAGTGTGCCAGTGCCAGTAAAAAAACGATGACATCAACGGAACGCAGTCCAGCTTATAGACTACGAAATAAAAAAAATAAAATGATTGTACATCAAAGCCAAACATCCAATAATAGATCTCCAAGTGTTTTATCAAATCCAGATATGTGTGTAGTGATTCCTGGACCATTACCTCAGCCGGTTACCACCACTAAAATTTTAAATTAAATATCACTATAATATTGACGACTCGGAACACAAAGTTTTTTATAAGTAAAAACGTCAAGTTTTACCTTACAGCCTAAACCGGCTTTCACCTATAGAAGGCTTCATCAGAGGCTGTCGTTAGTAGCGCTGCTCGTCTTGTTGTTGGCGACGAGAAAGTGTTTCGAAAGATTGAAGCTGTGTGTGTGTGGTGAGATGTGTTCGAATAATGCGTGCGATTTGAATTGTGTCTGTTCGTTTAGGATGTCGTTTTTATTTGTTTTTGTGTGTTTGTATATTTCTAATTGTTCTAGAGTGTCTAGTTTTCGGCCTTTTGTGTGTACGTGTAGTATGTTCATGTTATTGTCGATGTTTTTATATGTGTGGTTTGCTTCAATGAGGTGGTTTGCGAAGGTAGATTCTGTAGTGGTGTGGAGTGCTTTTGTGTGTTCAATGTATCTCTGTTTGAAGCTACGTCCTGTCTGGCCTATGTAGAATTTACTGCAATTTGAACAATTTAGTTTATATACACCGGGTAGATCGAATTTGTTTTGTGCTTTGGGCATGCGTTTTGATAGTGTGTGTTCTGTTTTGTTAGTAGTTTTGTAAGCGATTCTGTATCCTGCTTTTTTGAATTTGTGGGCAATTTTTTCTGTTTGTTTGTTGATGTATGTTAGTGTTATGAATTTGTTGTTTTCTGTCAACCATGGGCTCCCCCATATCCAGCATTCTAGCAGAAGTCTTCCTCCAACACTTAGAAAAAACAAAAATACTCACAAACAATGACAGACACTCACATAAAATACTATATTGGCACAGATACGTTGATGACATTCTAATACTATACAGGGGAAACAAAAGACAATGTGAACAGTTACTAACGCACATAAACAAAATACATAAAAACATAACCTTCACTGCCGAATACGAACACAACAATACCATAAACTTCTTAGACCTCTCCATCACAAAACTAGAACACAGGCACAAATTCGGTATATACAGAAAACCAACTACAACTGACACACTAATACACAATACCTCCAATCACCCAATACAACACAAACTAGCTGCTTTTAGAACCATGATACATAGACTTAACAACATCCCCTTAGCTGAAATAGACTACAAAGACGAACTAAACACGATAAAATATCTAGCAGAATCTAACGGTTATGACAGAACAATAGTCAGTAAACTCCTACACAAAACACAAAACAAACAACAGACAAAGACAGAAAACAACAAATTCATAACACTAACATACATCAACAAACAAACAGAAAAAATTGCCCACAAATTCAAAAAAGCAGGATACAGAATCGCTTACAAAACTACTAACAAAACAGAACACACACTATCAAAACGCATGCCCAAAGCACAAAACAAATTCGATCTACCCGGTGTATATAAACTAAATTGTTCAAATTGCAGTAAATTCTACATAGGCCAGACAGGACGTAGCTTCAAACAGAGATACATTGAACACACAAAAGCACTCCACACCACTACAGAATCTTCCTTCGCAAACCACCTCATTGAAGCAAACCACACATATAAAAACATCGACAATAACATGAACATACTACACGTACACACAAAAGGCCGAAAACTAGACACTCTAGAACAATTAGAAATATACAAACACACAAAAACAAATAAAAACGACATCCTAAACGAACAGACACAATTCAAATCGCACGCATTATTCGAACACATCTCACCACACACACACAGCTTCAATCTTTCGAAACACTTTCTCGTCGCCAACAACAAGACGAGCAGCGCTACTAACGACAGCCTCTGATGAAGCCTTCTATAGGTGAAAGCCGGTTTAGGCTGTAAGGTAAAACTTTACGTTTTTACTTATAAAAAACTTTGTGTTCCGAGTCGTCAATATTATAGTGATATTTAGTTAAGTAACGGACACGTCATGGACAACGAAATCCAAGAATTTTAAATTATTCAAAATCGCCAATGTTGTCCAATACTATTGTGGATCAAGTTGATGAAAATGTACGTAGTTCATCTTTGTCTACTGTAACACAGGATAATCGTAATTTTATGACTGTGTAAAGCTGAGGTGCATGAACAAAATTCTCCTGTGCTTTGCGATCGTCATACAACAACGAAAAAAGTACCATTAACAGGAGCGGAGCGCATTCGACGGTTTCGAGCACCGAGAAATAATGAACAATCAACTAACACCTCACATATAGAGGTTTTATCAAATCAAGACATCGTAATGGATCAGGAACTACTTCAATCAGAGACGCATGGCTTACATTTAAACTCTCCAGATCAGTCGATAATAAACAATCCTATTACTGACCAAGTTGATATGGGTCTAAGTTCATCTTTGCCATATAGCAATTATCATCAATTTAAAAGAGCTCATAAGGAGTTTAAAGATAAATTCTTGAACAATTCATTTGGACATCCGTGCTCAGTGTGTGACAGGTTGTGGTTCCAAGACGATTTAAAAGGTCCATCTTCTGAACATAAGGAAATTTTAACTAAGATTATACCTAATATACCTGAAAAAAATACTAAACTCTGCAGCACATGCGTTCAAGCTTTAAATAAGAATAACATTCCATTAATGTCAACATACAATGGCTTTAAATTTCCAGAAATACCTCACTATCTACCGCCTTTAGATCTAATTTCTGAGAGACTTATTTCACCACGTATTCCTTTCATGCAAATCAGAAGATTGAGACATGTGAATGGTCAATACGGTATTTACGCACAAATAATTAATGTGCCCGTTTCGGTTGACAATATGGTCAAATCTCTTCCAAAGAATATTGATGATGACCATTGTATAAATGTACATATTAAACGTAAAAAAATTCACAAGTCCAGCTACTTATACGGTATAGTTAATAAACGTACAATTAAGATTTGGTTACAGTTTTTGATACCGTCTCCACTACATACAATGTATGACATTAAAATTGACGATTCATTCTTTAATAATGGTCAAATTTACGACAAAATTCATCAAGATGATGTCAGTGAACATATTCCTGTCGAAGAAAGTCTCACTGCCCAACAGCATACATTATTATGGAATGAAGAACAGTATTTACGTATTGCACCTGGTGAACAAAATGTTCCTCAAAGTTTGTTGTTTGATGAACATGCGGAGGAGCTCTTTTCCTGCTATTTATTTGGGTCAGTTTTGTAACTTCAGAGATGGTGTCAAAGTAACACCGTTCATGATGGCTTCTAGTGAGTTGAGAAGATCTGATCGTCATGCAGTTACATCGTACCATCTGTTGTATACGGCGATGAAAATTATGAGGATGCGAGTTCGGGATTCTCTAACAGTTGTGTTTAAACACGTTGGTAAAGATACTAAAATCTCTCGGAAACAAATAGAAGATGAACAGTACATTAATAATTGCATTGGAACCAATCTTGCTTTTCTACGATCAATTCCAAACTCAACGTGGTATTGGATTGATCGTAAAAAAGACCTTTTCGCCATGATCAGACAGTTCGGTAAGCCTACTATATTTCTTACTGTCAGTGCCAACGAAATTGGATGGAATGATCTACTTCAGAAGCTATACAAATTCAAGCACAATGGAGAAACTATTTCTGAAGAATTTGCTGAGCTTCTGCATTACCTTGAAAAAAACAACACTTGTTAACGACAACGCAGTTACTTCTGCTATACATTTTAACAAATTAGTCAATATCTTACTAAATATCTTGAAATCACCAAAATTCAGTCCATTTGGACGATATTACATTCTTCATTATTTTAAACGTATTGAGTTCCAGCATCGTGGCAGTCCACATGCTCACATACTACTCTGGCTGGCTAATGCTCCATTGGATGCACTTGATAAAAACAAATTGGATGCTATCACATTAATTGATCACTTAATATCTGTTTCGTCTCAAGAAGCATCAGGCAATATTAAATTACAAACCCACAAACACACGTTTATATGCTATATAAAAATAGTGGCAAATAAACCTGAGCAGTGTAGATTTGAAGCACCTTTTACGCCTTGCCGATCTACAACTATATTATCAACTATGCAAAAAGATGGGCCTGAATTCAAAAATTATGCAAATCGTTATAAAGATATTAGGGTTAATCTTGAAAATAATGATTACTCTGATTTTGATTCTTTTTATCAAAATAACAATATTCCTCAGGCGAAGATTATTGCAATATACTTCGAGCTGGAATTAAGAGGCCAAGAGTTTTTCTCAAACGTCAACCATATGAAAAATGGCATAATCTGTTTATATTTAATATTGTCAAATCAAATATGGATATCCAATTTATTATTGAAGAATATTCTTGTGCTAATTATGTTGCTGAGTATGTGAATAAAACCAATCGAGGTGTTAGTCATCTTTAACATGAAATTATTAAAATTATGGACGAACATCCAGAGTTTGACGTTGTCGATATTACACGAAACAGGCGTAAATATGCTCAACAGTGTAGAGATAACAAGTCAAGAAGCTGCTTGGTATCTTCTACAGGAACCAATGTCTAAATGTTCTACTGTTGTAGCTACCATTCCCACCATGTGGCCACTTGATCGGCAAAGGATAAGGAAAACACAAAAAGAATTAGATGCACTAGGAATTGGAGAAGATTCGACTAACATCTGGAAGAAAAACTGGTTTGATAAATACGAACGCAGACACCAGGACCTAGAAAATGTTACACTCGCTCAATTTGTTAGTAATTACACTATTAAAACTGACGGTCCTTACACAGAAAGAAAAGTGCCAGGTGTTATTCGTTACCGAAATTATGATATGGGACAAGATCTAAATCAATATAAGCGTGAAATGGTAACTTTACACATTCCATTTCGAAACGAAGATGGAGAAATACTTGCTGAAATGAAATTCATCGAAATATACAATGACAATGAAAATTTAATTTTACGCAGACGAAAAGAATTTGAATCCAATTTGGATATCCGAAAAACTATTGAAATTTGTCGAAATTTATGTCGAGGAGATGGTTTTGATGATGAAACTGAAGTGCGAGATGTCACTAACGTTTTACCTGAACTTAATCCATTTCAAAATTTATATGACAATCCTATATCCGACATAAATAGTGATCTTCGCCTAGCTGTACTTAACAAACTTGGTCCTATCGCTAAAAAACGAGAAAATTTAATGCCTAATACTGATTTTTATGAGTTGATGAGAATGGCAAACGATAAACAAAAAGAACTTTTGCTACATGTCATCTCCAATCTATTAACTCCAAACCACAATCCGTTCCAAATATTTTTCATGGGTCCAGCTGGATGCGGTAAAACTTTTGTTATAAAACTTCTCATGGAGATCTATAGCCTAACCGATTCACTGATAATGATGGATATTGCAACTCATACATTGCTTGTGCTTCGACAGGCAAGGCTGCTGTCGCTATAGATGGTACTACCGTGCATACCGCTTTAAAAATATCTTTGTCAAGATTACTTCCATTAAGCACGGAAGTAGCACATCAATATCGACCATTATTCAAATATGTTAAAATGATAATTATCGATTAAATAAGTATGATTGGTGCTGAATTACTTACTCAGATTGATTCACGTTTAAAACAGATTACAGGTAATTTCAACACTAACTTTGATGGTGTGGATGTCATTATGAGTGGAGATTTACCCCAGTTGCCACCAGTTAGAGCTACTCCAATTTGTTGGGGCTATTTTATGGTGTGGACTCAAATTTTATGAGCTGGATCAAGTTATGAGACAAGCAAGCCAACAGTTGGAAGCAGTGAACAACTTGAAGATCATGAATTAACTTTATTAGAATCACGATTTGTTACGACTCGAGAAGCAGAAACAAGCTGCCCACATGGGATCCGCTTATTTAATACAAACGAGGCTGTGACAAGATACAACAATCGATTGTTAAGTGCTGTGCAAGAAAAATCAGTTTCAATTGCAAGAGACGTATACATCGGTTGTACTTCAGCAGAACAGACAGCTTTTGTACACCAAAAACTGCACAAAATGTCACTTGTTGATACTGGAGGCTTGCCTTATGAAACTGTATTTGTGGAAAATGTTTTTTACATGATAACGATGAACATCGATGTATCAGATGGTTTAGCAAATGGTGCTGTTGGGAGATTAGTTCAAATTGAACATGATGAAGAAGGAGAAGTGAGTGTTGTGTGGCTCGATTTCCCGGACTCACCAAAGATTGGTGAAAAAATTAGAAAAAAAGTTGCTGGATATATGGCTGCTAAACAGATTAGTAAAACAGCTGTACCTATAGGAAGAAGATCATAGACTATTCCGCTTAATAGCAATAAAACTATAAATGTTAAACGTTCACATTTACCATGTAGTCTTACTCATTTCTTGACTATTAAAATTCGTATCTTTTCAGACATCAACTGAAGTCTTATCCTTCGTATTGTTTAAATTAGCAGCCATCCTTACTATTTCTTTTATGAATTTGCTAACTGCTATAATTTTTATTGTTCGACTAAGCTTTTCGTCATCACTGACATCTTCAGGTCTTAAACAACCAAAGGGTCTTCAGGTGGTTGTTTAAGACCTGAAGATGTCAGTGATGACGAAAAGCTTAGTCGAACAATAAAAATTATAGCAGTTAGCAAATTCATAAAAGAAATAGTGAAGTCTTATCGGTTATTAATAATTAAATGAATATGATTATATGTAATGTTTGATCCAGGGATTCGTTTAGTGTACTTAGGCAGAGAACAGTGGGCAAATACAAATAACAAAATGCATATATCAAGTAAAATATAATGTTATTTATTTTCTCTCGAAAACATGGCAAAAATCATGAACACACTTATTCCGCCTTAAGGCGTAAAACTGATTATCAATAAACTACGACATCAAAATACTACTACGTATATCAAAGATTATGCAAACTCAACACTTCTTGTTAGGCCTATTTTCATAATTTTTCATTCACACAAACATACACATTTACTAATTTTTTCATTTTGTTGAGCTCAACTTTATAATTTAGGAAAAAGCCAGTATTTTAAAATGTTGAAATGGTATACATATTGTTGAAATGTCTACTTCCCTTGATTATGCTGTGTAGAATTTCACCACATGGGACGTCTCCTCGTGGCATGCATTGTTTTGCTGTTTTCACTGTTACATTTTTACGTGTTACTGCCGAACTGTCAATTTATTTTAATTAATTACTGTTATTGATGAATATTTAGCCAAATACTGTTTTCACTTTGAAATATATAGAAAGATTCACATTTTTGTTGTATGCGGGCGCCCGCGATTACGTTACGTAACTTTTTCGCTGCTACACTGTGCAAAAGATGTTGGTCGACTGGCGTTCAGTGTTACAAATTTCCGTTTGGTTTGTCTCTAAGCTGGTTCTCTCCGCTCCCCGCTATTCGTCTTGTCCTCCGTACTGTAATGTTCCGCTGAGTTTGGTATCACCTTTTCAATTTGTAATTAACTGTTTCTCGTCAACAACATACTGGCGGAATTAATCACTGGCTATAAATAGATTTTCGTCTTTTGCTGCATAACCATACATGGTCATGAAAATATTTACTGGCTATCGCATCACCTCAAAGGGGCCTCATCTTTACATGTTATAGAATTTATGAAATTACACAATAATATTTAGGTAAATTTAGACCCATTACAACCGTACCTTTAGTTTGTGCTTGTGCGACTACTATTCATAAATCTCAGGGAAGCACGTACCCTGAAATTGTTTATGAATATGATAAAAAACATGCACTGTCATTAGTATATGTTGCTTTGACGCAGGTGACTAGTCTCCAAGGTTTCTACATTACTACAAAAGTCAATGACAGGACCTTTTATCATGGCCGAAGAGCATCCACAGCTGTAGTTAGTCTACAAGATGAATTTCGTAGACTCTCACTTAATCGTTTAGAGACTATTAGCAGTGATTTGCTACATTTCATCGGCCACAGGAAATGATTGTCAGCGTATATTTTTAATTGTCAAATTCTTCGGGCTCACTCCATAGATCTTACGGATTCAATTATACAGAACTCTAACGTTTTAATTTTAAATGAAACTTGGTTACACGAAGCAGAGTCAGTCAGCATACCAAATTTCAATTGTATAATCAAATATAAATGACCAAATGTTCGCCTGTATCGATATGACTGTAAAACAGTCGAAATTAATAAGTTCAAGGATGACAGCAGTAGGTGAATTTTGTGTGGCTGAGTGTATAATGAAAGATGGAAAAAAATTGTTTTGGTAGCAATTTACATTTCTCCAAATCAAAAATTAGATGATATTCTTCATTTTCTACGTCATTCATTGCTTCCATATACAACAGTCGGAGGAGTGTTTCTTGGTAGAGAAGACAAGTTACCAATGATTCTCGGTGGAGACATTAATGTCAATTTTGCCTTAGAAGATTCTGGTCCACTTATCAACTTTCTCCAAGAGCATCTAAATTTAACAATAAATAATGATCCTACTGTTTCAACGACACGACATGGCACCACCATTGATGCTGTATTCACGCGATATCTGGACAACGTTAATTCGAAAACATTTATATCGTACTTCAGTTATCACAAACCGATTGTAACATATGTACCGATTCAGTCACCACCAGAAGAAGCTATGGAAGTGGACGTAATTCCAAATGAATGAATTGACTCGATTTTATATAAAAATAAATTTTGTAATTTTTTTTAGACTGGATTAATAATTTTTTTTCATTTAATTAAAATTGTATCAATCGTATTTACCATCTCCCTTCACTCCTCTTATCGTTCTACTCGTATGAATTTTTAGCATGCATGTTAACCCTTAGTTTTTCAATCACGCCAAAGAAGTATATCTTCTAACGCGTGTACATAAGTACACGCACCCACTTTTTTACACAGATTGCACACACACACACACACACACACACACACACACACACACACACACACACACACACACACACACACACACACACACACACACACACACACACACACGCACGCGCGCACACACAATTACAGCACTTATAACACAAAAAATTTCTCCTAACTAAATTACTAATTTAGAAGTTAATTGTTTACTACATATTTGACTATTTTGTATCCTAATTAAAGCCAGAAGATTTTCATTTATATATATTATTTAATACAAAGAACAGAAATTCCACAATGGTGTAGGTCTAGACTTGCATTCCTACAGGTATGGTTGCAGACGTCTATTTTAATGTACACATGATTTTCCAGTACATCAAAAACAACTTATCTTTACAATTTTTGATAATGGAATAACCACTCACAACACATTCTGTTATCTATATTTTGTAATCGACACTGGTGCCCAAAATATTACGTTTTTAATTATAGAGCATTATACACCCAAACACTAGTTTAAAAACTAATGTCTGTAATAAGTCAAGCAGTTACTTTCATTATCACACATTCTATGTAGTATATAAAACATACACAGGACATACGCAGTGAGTCACAATAACAATGAATATTACGACTATTGAACATTAGACATTAACTAGTACAGTGATAAGAAACAGTTGTTCTGGAGGAAACAAACAAATGTTATGACACAATTTTGTTGTCATTACGAACAAAGAATGTAATATATTTGTTGTGATATCTTGCTCTTGGAGTAAAACTAACGTCAATGAGATATGTTCCTGCATGAGCAAACGGTCCCTACATATATTGAAATTTTATCTATGAATATACAAAAGCAAAGCAAAATTTATTTAATTCTGGTTTGTCCACATGCAATTCGTGTTATGCTGTGGTATGATATTTCCACGTTAATAAAATCTAATCAATGTGTTGTTACAAAACGGAAGTTATTGATTCCATAACTTTAACTTTAAAATAATTTTATTTACCATCTGGTAAATGTAGTCTTACATTCATATGTATCATGTACATCAACACATACAGATATCTACATAGACATTTTGCCACCTTATATTTTATTAATTTCTTTCTTATTCTGTGACTCCCCCCCTTCTCTCTCTGTTTAACACACACACACACATGCGCGCACGCGTTTTTTTGAACAGAATAATTCTATGAAAAAAAGAGAAACATGTATTCCTTGACTTTCATTCTCTAATATACTGCTTGAAGGGAAACAAAAATAACTAACCTCATTCACATCTCTTTCTAGTTGAAGTGCAGCCTGGAATGCTTCTTCAGCAGTTCCCCATTCCTGTCTGGGTGGTGTTTTAACATCCTCCAAAATGATTTTTCCTCCTCGCTTGTTGAGGTACGTCATCAGTTTTCTGGCATGTTCTCGTTCCTCATCAGATGATTTTAAGAAATAATGACTGATTCCTTTCAGAGCAACATCAGCACGATCAAAATAATAGCCCTGTTAAATTAATTGAACCATATTTAAATAACTATCAGTAACCTGAAGTGTTATAAATTATATTCTACAACTGGACAGTTAGCTTTATAGGAAAAGCTTTAAGTATTATCTCGCACAAACAGCCATTTGAAAGAAAAATTTTTCTGCATCAGAAGGAATGGAAAGAGGGTTCAGTTAACACAGTATTTGAAATAAATTCTGTTTGTCTATACAACAAAAGACAACGGAAGACAACTTCACAAACAAGACAGAACACAGCAGGGATGGTTGACACTAATCATTTATATTCTATACTCATTGGAAGGACTTAGTATAACACGACATAAACTTGGCACTGTGTTAAAGAACATACATTTACAAGGATGAAGATTTATGAAAAGACATAATAAAAACTACAAATAATACTTTTAAAAACTGTTTTGTATGCAACTGAACATGATTTGAATTAAATTGAAAATCAATTTCAGATATTATGAACTTTTTGACTTTCCACATTTTTACTTAACATTATCATAATACAAAATAAAAATAACTTGTATAAAATATAAATTATTTAAAACAAATAATAACATAAGAATCTTATATGTAAATGTAATATTTTAACACCTGTTTGTCTTGAATGTCTGCGTTTTTGTATTAAAAAATTAGTTGCTAACATGATTTGAGAGCTAAACAAAACCTTAGGATTCATAAATTGCCACATTTTTTAAACAAGCTGTAAGTTTTTTCTGAAATGAACACAGAACTTTAATTTTATTATTAGAAAAAAAGTAAATAATTTCATACATAGTTGAAAATATTCAGCAATCTCACATTAACTCTTTTGATAAACTTGTTTCCCAATATACTGTACATTTGTACATTAGCTATTTGTTAAAATACTCATTGTAGAATGCAACATATCTTAACACACAAGGATTCTTTCTTACTCTTAAAATTATATCAGGCTTATTAAAGCTATTACTTTTTTATCAAAGGGAAATATTTGAATGAAAAATTGTGCAAATTAGTACCATTAAGTGAAATAATAGAGAATATTGCATTTCCATCAAGATTTATAGATTAACAGTAAATAAATAAATAAAATATGTACATGAGAAAGAAGTTCTCTCTTATGTAGACCAGTTTCTCACAAGCTTCTACAGATTAATTCATGTTCACAAGTGGAAGGGCAATCTGAATATAAAAGCAAATTATTGAAGAAATAATAAGTTAATTATTATTAAATTATTAAAGCAAACATGAAAAATGACGTAAATGTTTTTTAAAAACGTTGTCAATGTGATAAAAGATTATTATTATTGTACTTACACATGATAAGTAGACATAACTTGCGTACAGTTCCAGATTGATTTGTTTATTGATAGCATTTTCAGAATCAATGTGAAAATTTTGTCTAATAAAACTTAGAGTACTGACTGCCATTTTTAAAAATTAACAATTGTAGCCCGCACTGGATGCTGACAATTGAAGTTTCTGAAGAGCGATGTTTTATCGGAGAAGAGAAGGTTGTTAACGCTGATAAATCGTAAACACTGCGCCTTAAATAGACTAGCATCTATGTGTGCGTTTTCCTAACTGATGAGAAGCAGCAAATTGGTGGGGGGGAGACACCAGGTGACAACACTGCTGCTTTATCCACAAGTCTAACAACAAGTATATATTCGTACTCTGACGTACTCTGTGCTAACAACTACGTCAATAGTAAGGATATTTTTGTAAACTTAACCTATAACCCGTAACTTATTTCCAGTTTGTTAGCGGTGTGCGGTGTTCCTACGAGTGTCCTCTCGTTTTTATTAACAATTTAAGTATATGATTATAATATTTTATATTATCGTAAAAGTAAAGTAACACCATTCTCAACTATCTTAGGAATTTTGTGAGCCCCAGCATCATCCATAACAGCAATTCGAAATAATTGTTACAAAATGAAATTTTGCTTTTGACGGAAAACTTAACTGAACTATAAAAAAATGTAAAGTACCGTTTACCAAATGGTAAAAGCTTAAGAGCATGATAATGTCTTTCAGCCGCCAGCTAAACGCAACATTATTATGGTTACTGACTGACTGATTGGTTACATACCTATCTACAGCTATGCAGTGTTGTTTGCTTGTTAGGTCTTTAATCTGCGACGGACGTTAGCACGTTAGCGGTCGCGGTTTTAGTTAACGATTCCCGGCTGGTAAATGATGACGTCATGCAGCGTGATGCGTTACAGAAATTTCCAAATGATGGCCAGCCATAAGACATTATCATGTCAACAATGATAAATAACCAAAGTGTTTATTAGAGGTACCCCGTTTTGACATGATAATGTCTTTTAGCTGGACATCGTTTGAAACTTTCTGTAACATTTTATTTACCGTCACGCTGTATGACGTCATCATTGCATTATTATGGTTACTGACTGACTGTTCTTTTGCGCAAATGTTGCGTTTAGCTGGCGGCTGAAAGACATTATCATGCTCTTAAGCTTTTACCATTTGGTAAACGGTACTGTATCTTTTTTTTATTCGTTTTCTTTCATCAGTTACCGTGATATTATTAGTTTTAGTAGTAATTTTTCATTAATGTGCAAATCATTGCATTACAGTTATTTGGTACCCAGCATAGCTTTTCATAGTGCTTCCATCAGTAGGATGCATACAGTAATTGTGAGTTGTAAAGGAACACAATTTAATTGTCATAGATCAAATATAAATATTATAAACTGGAATTAAGATTATATATTGTACACACGGTTACCATTTCTGCCATCACCACCGAAAGAGATATATATGGCTTATTTAAAATTGGCATTTATCATCTGTGAAAAATGTCTTAATTTCATTTTCAGGTTGGCCGATTCAAACTTTTTTATAAGCAAGTTACATGTGCAGCAACCAGTTCTCTATAGAAACAGGCTATTCATCTTTTATAGAATGTATACACCAAGTTATAACTGTTTATGTATTTATATTTATTACTTAGCTAGACATTAGTAATAGTTAATTTACATCAAGGCGCGCCAAAAGGCACTAACGTCAGCAGATACAGTGGCGGTGTTGTCTCCCCCCACCATTGTGCTGCTTCTCATCAGTTAGGAAAACGCACACGTAGACGCTAGTTCCACACTATCCATAATTAAACAAAATACCTGCCAAAGCGATATTAGTAGTAGAAATGAAATTGGATATAAAGAAGTTAGTAATAGTAATAACAATGTCGTAATTAACATAACATAAAAATTTACAATTCTGAGGAGAATAACATGCTGAAAGGTTGTTTCAAAAAAATGTGGACTATAAATATTTTATTTGCAAGAATACTAAACCATATGATATTACAATGGTAAGCGTAATCCCCTTAAACGATTGGTTTTGTCGTGTTGATAAGTGCATGCAAAAACGCCAACTTCATGAATACGGATTTATGGCTTACAGTCAGTCAGACACTTACGTCTACGTCCGAGAGGTGGGCCGATATACCTGTAACAGGTATTTTGGAACGATATTTTGGTGGAACGGATGTAACAGTGACTGAAAAGTTGAAATACCTGTTATTCGCGGCGACGCTGTTCCGAGTCGAGACACGCCGCCTTCGCTGTTCCGAGTCGAGGCACGCCCCCTACGCTCCTATACAGACACACACACACACACACACACACACAAAAAGTACGCAAGTGTCACGTAAACGAATATGCCAAGGCCAAATACTAGGCGTACAAAAATATCGCTGGTACGCAAGGAAAAACCAGTATTTCAAATACTAAGGGTATCACCGATACACAAAATACTAAGCGTATCAGAGGAACAGTAGTATTTTAGGAACACCTAGTATTTTAGTAACAGGTAGTATCAAGGGTATTTCGAGTAGGAACTAGTACACAGCCACTTTTTCGTCCTGAATACTTCATTCTGCGCAAAGAGACGAAGCTGTTTTTATTAAAGGAAAAAATTCATCCTGATGTTACATTTATTCTCGTGTGATATGCAGATATATAATACAGATTATATGCTAATAAATTATATATTATACTAGTCACCAACTTGTAACTAAAACCGGTTCAGGTTGTAAGGTAAAACTTTATGTTTTTACTTATAAAAAACTTTGTGTTCCGAGTTGTTAATATAATAGTGGTATTTAGTTAAGTAACGGACACGTCATGGACAACGAAATCCAAGTGTTTAATTTTGTTTATAATGTGTTAAGTGAAGCAGATTGTAATGTAAAAGGTGTGACATTTCATAACTTGTATATTCTGTGTACATTAGTGAATGAATCTGAAGATTATCCAGGTATGTAATGCATTTAATTTACTTTTGTTGTTGCTTATTATTTATAAATTTTTATTTATTTATTTTATTACAGTTGTTTTTATTATTTTTATTTGTAAAATTTTGTTTATTCTCATTCACTCTTGTGGCTTACTGTTATGTTTTTATTATATGTTTCTGATGTTTTTATCACATTATTTGTTGTGGTATTACGTGTACTCAAAATTATTTTAAGGATCTATAAATGACAGTATTCGCACCCGCCATCTTTGTTCCGAGACTGACATAATATTATGGTGACGCTTGTGTATACATGGGACGCAGTATAAGTTTGTTTTCGATATTACATAAACTATTATAGTTTTTCGTGCCAAGAATATAATTTAAAAGTGTGAAATTATCAGTGAAGCATATTAATTTTAATAAAATTATATATGCACAAAAAGATATAGACGCTGGTGGCTGCACTTTACAAGTTAGTGCGCGTGGTTATCTCTGGGATTGTATACATACGGTAATTGTTTTTCTTGGATTTCGTTGTCCATGACGTGTCCGTTACTTAACTAAATATCACTATAATATTGACGACTCGGAACACTAATTTTGTATAAGTAAAAACGTAAAGTTTTACCTTACAGCCTAAACCGGCTTTCACCTATAGAAGGCTTCATCAACGCTACCTACGACAGCCTCTGATGAAGCCTTCTATAGGTGAAAGCCGGTTTAGGCTGTAAGGTAAAACTTTACGTTTTTACTTATAAAAAATTAGTGTTCCGAGTCGTCAATATTATAGTGATATTTAGTAATTGTTTTATTAATTTCTGATGAAAAATGAATAATTCGTGTAAAATGCAGGTTGTAATATTACGAACATTATTCTTTACAGTATATTGTGAAAGCAACAATGTCTGGAGAATTCAAAAATAATTCATTGAGTGGAGAAAAAAAAGAGGCTAGTAGGCCTATTCTTGTAATCAAATCAATTTTCAAATCAATAATCAAATCAAATGGCACGATATTTTCAAATTTTTCAGTTTCATCCCTGACGTTGCTGATTATTTGGAGAAAAACAATATTGATTGAGAATTCCAGAATTATAAATGGTCTGAATGACAGTTTTTACATCACATTTTAAATAATATTAATTGCAACAATTTGCAAAAATGCATATTTATTTATTAAAATATACATGTAATTAATTTATAAATCATGTGCTACAATGCTAAACATTTGCTTTTTTAATAAATTCGGTCTTGGGCAAATTATCGTTGGAAAGAAACTAAGCATTCAGAACATGCATGCTTTTTTACGACTCGAGTGGTACTTCTCGCAATGTAAAATGTCGCGTTAGCATTGTACACATTTACATGTTCGAATATACCAAACAAATTATCAAATGATAACGTTTGTATACTGCATTCAGTTTGGGACAAAACAGTTGCAACTGACGAAACTGACATATTACTCTCAACGCGAGACTGATTGTAACCTTGTTTTCACTGACAAGATGAGATGATTATTATACATATTCATGTGTAATACATAAATCAAATTAGTACACTAAGGTTATAACCCTGATATGTAAAAATATTAATATTTACATACATAATTTACATTAAATAATGCAACGCACAGCGTGCTTACATTGCTGCCGCCATATTACATTTAAGTCTCGGACCAAAGATGGCGGGTGCGAATACCGATTCCTATAGAGCTCTAATTATTTCATTGCCCCGAGTTTCGCAACTGATTTGTCTAAAGTCTAACCAACATTAGTTTTACTCCTAGTGAAAACTTAAATTGGTATTCCCAAAGGTAGATAGGCCTATAAACAGTGGCGGCGCTAACGAAACGGGGGCCCCCCCGCGAAACTAATTAGGGGGCCCTATAAAAATGGTTAAATTTTGTATACGTAATAGGGGAAAACACTTAAATGAGTTTCTATTTACGTGTGTTTCACAACAATGGTTTGTGAATACTTTCTCGTCTATCACAAAGCGTTTGCAATTTGCAAAGGATGTTTTACACGTGTACAAACTCTTAAAATTCATTGTTGCTAAATAGACAAAGTTCTATACAAACTATAAAAAAAACAAAATAAAAAGAATGATTTATTTTTACGTCAAAGATCTAAATTCAGACTATGAAACAGTACCGCACACAGAGTGTTAAAAATTTATTATTTAAAAACGAATATCAAAGTAACATTCTAGCTTTTTTCAAACATTTAAATTAGTTTGTAACTGAATTTGTAAAATTCTTGAATATACTCTATACAAGTTCTCCTTAAGTCTAATCCAATTCAATAACACTCGAACTCAAGTAATGTACAATATTTACAGATGAGGATCAACCAAAGTTCACTGTTTTCCGAAGCCTAGTCTTCTTTTTTTAATAGCTAAGAACTTTTCAACCACTTCGTTGATATTAGTTTTCTGTGTCTCTTCATGCTCAATGCTTAACAGTGCCAAGTCACTCAACCGAGTTTGGGCCATGGTGCTTCTTAAGTACGACTTAATTTAATTAATTTAAGTTTTGAAAAGCTTCTTTCCGCTGTAGCTGTTGTGACAGGTATGGTTAAATAAAGCTGCAAAGCTGTAGTTAAGTCTGGGAGGCAACTCATAAGGCAGCTGTTCAACCAGTAAATTCATCATTTCTCGAATTATTTTCTTGTGTACAATTTCTTTGGTCATCAGAGCTTTGAAGGATATTACTTGGTCAGGCAGTGATGTGGAAAGGTCACCAGGATACACATTTACCAGAGCCTTATTTTTCTCCACTATTGTCTCTTGTGAGAAGTTTACTAAATTCTGAGGCGTCAGGAATGAAAACCTATCATCAATGCAACGCAATCCTTCGAATCTCATTTGTAGCTGAGCTATTACAATATCTAGTGTTGCATTGAAAACTTTTACTTCAAATGATTTCACTGGGTCGTCAATTATATGGTCAACTGATAATTCAACAAAGAAGCGTTTTACAACTCGTTTACGCTTATTTTTCATGTTACAAGTTATGTCCCATGACTGGGCCAACTGGGGCCCCCATGAGGGTCGGGGCCCCCCCGCGCCGCGGGGGCCTTATCGCCGCCACTGCCTATAAATTCTCTTGTTTCTTATTTTCTTTTAAATAGTAATAATTTAATAAAGTCACAGTGTAAAGTAACACTGTTAATACTTTTAGTTTCAATTTATTTCTTATAACAAATTATATAGTATAGGTTATAAAATATCTTCAAATAAATACACTGCAAGTAGGTTTATTAATATATTAATAGGTTTATCTAGGTGAAAATAAACCTACTTGCAGTGTATTTATTTGAAGATATTACATAGGAGACCTGCAGGAAACTCAAAACGAGTTACTTACAAAGGATAATATAGGTTATGTATAAATAGTATATAATAACAGGTATTTGTACCTGTCATTTTTGGAACGGTATTTTCATACCTAGTATTTTAAAATAACAGTTTAGCCCACCCCGAGCTATAGCGGCGTGGCTGAGAAACGGATCTGGAAAGGCGGGGGGGGGGGGGAGCACTGTACGAATATATTATATGGCGGGGCGGAGAGCGCTAGTGAGTGCGAATGTGTTTCATTGCCCGCCCGACATAACTTCAGTAACAGCTGATCTGATTTTTAAAATTCTTTCACCACCGCGTTCCTTGAAGTTTGAGGATGGTTTTAGGCATAAATTTTAACCGATAGTTATAACAATTTTCAAAAACAGATTCTTCAGACGGTTCCACGTCATGAAGTTTCTTTTTGTAATTTTCATGTAGTGAAATTTTCGGCATGCGACAAACTTTCGTTTTATGAGAGATAGCTATATGGTGTCAGCGAGTGAAAATTATAGTAAATTCCAAATTTTATTTTGGTTTTGTTTCAATAAAATCGGCTTTTTCGTTTTCGAGATATTGGCGGTTTTATAAGAAATTTAGTTGGTTGGCACATGCAGCGATAATGAAACATTATCAATAAAAATGATTAGTACAATTTTATGGTACCGTATGTGTAATTTTAAAGAAACAAATTGTTTTATTTTTATATTACATTTTATGTTTAATTCACTAATTTTTACTATATACTGCTAAGCCACTTACTAAATTACAATTATTATAGTGCGCGTGCGCATGCGAGAGAGAGAGGGGGTGAGGGAGAGAGGCGAGCGCGCGTTTGCTACACACCTGTACATATGCTAAAACAAAACTATAATATCAATACATCAAAACAATTATTTCTACTGGAATTTCAAAATCGATTTTTTGGATGATCACAATGTTTTTATAAATACTGTAAAAATACGGAACTGTATTGGCTGCCGTAAAACACTCAAGATCCGTTTTTTACCTACAGAAATTTAGAAAGTCACGTTTGAATATCACTTATTTTGTGCTAATAATATAAAACAATTCTTACCTTTACAGTGCTTTCTTTCATTCAGTACTCAGCAGTTTACACAAGTGCAGTTTACATCACTCAGTTAGGCTATAATAAGCACATTGTATAATAAGCGCGGTAAAATGTTTGGATGTCTTCGTTAAAATTCGTAGACTACCATAATCAGCTAAGCTCCCCACCATGCCGATGCGTTTCTCAGCCACGCCGCTATAGCTCGGACGCAGACGCACGTTCATATGGACTGCAGGATACACGTATGTAGGGATGGAATAATTTACACAAGTTCTTTGTAAGTTAGTATGATTTATTGTAAGAGTTTGTTTTAGAGACTCGGCGTCGTTTGGCATAATTTGATACCGAATGTTAATGCTTCTCTACTCGGCATACGAATGAATAGCGAGATTCATAGCTGATAGTAAACACGCACTCTCTCTCTCTCTCTCTCTCTCTCTCTCTCTCTCTCTCTCTCTCTCTCTCTCTCTCTCTCTCTTCTCTTTCTCTTTCTTTCGTTATTTCTTTTGTACAATTGTTATCTAATTATATATATGTGATTGACTAATCAAAGAATAGCCCATGAACCAGAGTCAAGTAGTCTACTAACTAATGACATGCGCCCAAAGACGTCACGCAAAACAAATACAGTAATATGATAGGACACCGTATGTATGAGGAAGGAGATGTCAGAATATATGAAACTTAACTCAAATTCGGCGCAGTAAAATTCGAAATAACAACGTGTACACACACACACAAGAGAGAGAAAATGTCCAATTCAACTATTTAATGTACTTATTATATTTATCACTACTTTGCATATTTTGTTTGAATCGATTTCAGCTCCAATCATTCTTAACACAGTTCAGTACGGTATTGGAACTACTATTTGCCGGGCTGTTGGGCCCTGCTCTACTGCTAGTTTGCCGAGCAGACTTTTAGGCCCCACTATCGGCGCCTACCTTCAGTGTCAGAAACAACTGGCACGGTATCTGATGAATAGACAGACAGCCGCCCATGACAGCCTAAGAAATTCTAGAGTTCAGTGTTGTTGTGGACCTCAATTTAACAATCAGTCACTGCGGCCTAATATACTTCACTCTGTGTGTGTGTGGTGTGGCGGTCTTTTAGCCTATAGTCGTTTTAACGTTTGATCAATATGCATATTCATGTGACTCCTGATTTTGGTATGTCTTTATGGTGATATTGACAAATAATTTAAGGGAAGATTCATTCTCTTCATAGACCTCCATTACAAGTATTGGTCATGTATTTATGTACATTCATACAATCACTTCACACGCTGGCGGACACACAAAACACACATACACACACACACACATGTACTTACACATACATAGCATATAAGTATTAGGCCTACACACAGCATTATGTACGTCCAAGAACATGTGGATAGTTGATGCTCAGGGTGTGTAGCAGATCAGTACCAATACCGATTAAATTGTGAAAGTAGGTGGTACCATAGTTCTATTATTTTTTGCAATTTGCAACTGGGTGTGCGGGAAGTTCTAATGACTTTTGATTAACTTCAATTTAGTAAAGTGTAATTAATTTATTCTTTGTTATTATTTATTGTGCTGACTTCTTAATGAGCTATTATATTTTTGAAAGGAGACTTATGAAGTGTCATTTGAATTAAAATCTTTAACAGTTTTGAACAAAAAAAAGTTTCGTTTTTTTCTTCTCTGTAATTCTGAATTCACTTACATTTCAAATATCACTATCGTGTAACAGAATAAGATTGTTGGCTGTGGAACCAACCAATATACAGAGTAGTATCTTTGTGTATGTAACTTTTGTTTTACATTTGTACCGGGTTGATTGGACACTGGTCTTCACATATTCCCAGCGTTGGATGAAGTGGTGTTACCTCCCAAAGAAGCCTCAGTCACTGATAACAAAGGAACAAGAAACAATAAGAAAGTTTGAAAGAAACATCATAAGACGTGTTTAGCTTCCAAAGGAGCCGCAGCTACTGACAAAAAAGGAACAAGAAACTCTAAGAAGGTTTGAAAGAAATATCATAAGACGTGTTTATGGCCTGGTTAAAGAAAATTACGAATGGAGAATAAGAAATAATCAGGAGATAGATGAGCTATTGAATCATTAAGACATTGTAAGATTCATAAAAGCTCAAAAAAATAGAAAGGCTAGGTCACCTAGAGCGGATGGATGATCAGCGTATGCAAAAAAAAAAACCTGAGGACGCAAGTCTGTAAAAGCAGAAAGATGGGCTGACTTAGGATAATACGGTTGGATGATCTGCTAGAAGATCTAAGAGAAATCGATGTAAGGGGTTTTACTGAGATGGCAATTGACAGGAGACTTTGTAGAAGATTGTGTTGGAAGCCAGGGCTCACGTTGGGCTCTAGTGCTAAAGAAGCAGAAGAGGTAACTTTCGTGTACTTCACTTTAGTAAGTAACATGTAAATCCATATGACTTTAACAATAATAATCTTTCTAAATTCTTGTTACTTTCGTATTTTTAAATTACTATAACCTGAAGACAGGTATAATATTTGCTGCGTGGCCGAAAATTTCTTCACAAGTTAATCGAATGTTTACTAACGTTCATAAAATACGAAATATAATTTAAAATTACATTATAACAATTTTTCACAAATTCAATAAACCTCAATTGAATTATTTACAGTTTATCTATAACAGTCAATTAAAGTCACTAAAATGTTCTTATTCATTATTCATAACATGTAGCATACATTTACTTGTACAAGTCACCACTTTATCACGTCACCACTGGTCAGCACGTCGCCAGCTTTATGTTTCCTCTCAATTACAAATTGAAAATTAAAAATTTTGTTGAAAGCCATACAGCTTTTTACTCCATACAAAGGGTCAACTAAATTACTATAAGGAATAATATATAAAACTCCTAAAAGGAGAGTAATATTTCATGAAGTAAGGATCGTTTTTATTTCACAAAAGCTGTTTGTTCTTACATCGTATTATCTTAGTATTAATGTTTTATGTAAATCCACAACACATTAAAACTCTGCTAACCAGGTACATGGCTCGAGTGGCTAATGGAACATCTGTGAAAGGTACAAAGGTGTACAGAGAATTAAAAAATGACGGCCAACAAAATTTAGGTTACCCTGACTTATGTTGAAACAAGTAGGATTAAACCTAAAAAATATATATATATATAGTACATCTCGCACAATGTCAATTAAACGTGACTGTATGAGTAGGGGGAAAATAAGGGTTCTGACTCACAAAGGAATGCCGCCTTTCTTAAAAAACATAAAAAACGATAAAAAACAAGATCAAAGAGATGCCGCCGTTCCCGCGGTCCAAGATTTTTTCCCACGCTCTCCCCACCACCCTGGACCGCGAATTTTCGCGAATATAATTTTTTATATGCAGCCTTTCGCGAGCCTAAATCACTTTCACTTTCTAATTTCCGCGTATATAATTTTTTATATGCCGCCTTTCGCGAGCCTAGATCACTTTCACTTTCTACTGGACCACAGCATCCGCGACTTTTTCGCTGATCTGTGTCAAGATCCGCGACTTTTTCGCGTATCTGGACCACAGCATCCGCGAATATAATTTTTTATTTTTTTATATGCCGCCTTTCGCGAGCTTAGATCACTTTCACTTTCTATCACTTGATGCATTATAGTGTATATATTAAATATATGATCGGGGAGTACCAACCTTGCATGAGTTCAAATTTGTTATAATGTATATTATCTATATGATCAGGTTTACCAACCTATGGTGGGGGGTTCCGACTTGATGCATTATAGTGTATATATTAAATATATGATTAGGGTTACCAACCTTGCATGAGTTCAAATTTGTTGTGTGTTATAATGTATATTAAATCTATATGATCAGGTTTACCAACCTATGTATGGGTTCAAACTTGATATGTGTGTGTATTATAGTGTATATTAAAATATATGATCAGGGTTACCAATCCTGCATTATTGTGTGTGTGTATAGAACAGATCTGCCAACATTTTTCTTCGGTGGGAAATTCAAACTATATTATAGTAAATTGTTGACGACGACTTCGATATCAACTCTCTCTCCCCTCCTCTCTCTTTGTCTCTAGACACAGTTGTCATCAGTTTTACATAAGCGTCGTGCTACTTATGGATTATTGTAATTAGCGATACTAAAATGTAATCACCAGGAAATATATATTTATCACCTACCTCGTGGCGTCCTTTTTTTGACACATGACAGTCATTGACTACGATTTAGAAATTAATATACTGCCAAGTCTGTGTGTGTGTGGTAAAGTGTTACGCATAAAAAAATCTCCTTGAAATAAGGTATTTTCAAAAGTTTTGTGTACACACACATTGTATAATAATTTTCGTAATTGTAAGATACAACCTGCAAATTATTAAAATGTCTCTCTCACACATTTCTGATTACTATACAAATAATTGGATGCATATTCGAAGATTTCCCTTATTCAAACGATTTGTATGTGTGTACACGAACTTAAATACAGACGATTGTAATTTTAAAAATTCATTTTTTGCATTAAATATATATCGTAAACAATGAAATAATAATATTTCGTCATTGTAAGATTTTAATAAAACAATTATCAGTTTAAATAATAATTTTCATGATTGTAAGATACAACCTACAAATTATTAAAATGTCTCTCTCACACACATTTCTGATTACTATACAAATAATTGCATGCATATTCGGAGTACGTTGACAGCGAAACAAGTCTATGCACACACACACACACACACACACACACACACACACACACACACACACACACACACACACACACACACATACACACACAACGATACTGAATTAGATATAGTTATTATTCGCTAAATTAAACCAGAGGTCATTAACCTTGTGTACGACGTCCTACATTCTAATTTCACACCTGCTAGTCATTAGCAGTGCTGACAGTAATTAGGATTATAAAGTATTTACTCTAAAAACGGACAACTCTACTTTCTAATTTGACACCTGTCAAGCATTAACACCGCTTACAGTAATTACTCTAAAAACGGACACACACACACACACACACACACACACACGTGCTTTCCCCACTACAGAGTACACTATATATACGCTAAGTAAGTTAGCGGCAATTTCTTATTTGTCTACTTGTACATCCTGATACTGCACGTATTACGTGTCTTCCAGTATACACATCTTCTTTTGAAAGACTGTTTGTACGTCTTCAGTGTAGACAACGCACATACTAGTTTGGCTGATACTGTACGTCTTACGTGTCTTCCAGTATACACATCTTCTTTTGGTAAGTGTATAGATTTTATTTAAACGTAAAAATTATCAAGTGCATTATTTATTGAATTTAATACATGTGTGTGTGTACGCGTGTGTGTATGATCAAATTACAATTTCTGAAAATATATTCTTACTGTATTTTTATAGTGGCAATTTCTCACCAACGTGTGCTGATACATCGTGAAATCTCTACATCTTTTTTTTAATAGTTGAAAGACTGTTTGTACGCCTTCAGTGTAGACAACGCACATACTAGTTTTTTGGTAAGTTGTACAGATTTTATTTAATTTTAATGTATGTGCAGATTTTTATTTAAACGTAAAAATTATTTGCATTATCAAGCGTGTTATTGAATTTAATACATGTGTGTGTGTGTGTGTATGATCAAATTATTATGTCTGTTACAAATTTTCTGAAAAATTGCTTTAAACAAACGTTTTTAATGTAAAAAATTTAGAAAGTAGGTCACAGCGTATGATGACATTTATATCTCTCTCTAATTCTGTTGTGGACATACATAGCTGTAAGCAGTGACTATCTCCTTATGAATGCGGAATGTAGACTTTCCTAAAATTATTTGCATTAAAACATTATCAAACGCATTATTGAATTTAATACATGTGTGTGTGCGCGTGTATGTGTATGATCAAATTATTATGGAGTGGGTTATACAAATAATAATAAAGTGTGTGTAATATATATATACATTTATTAAAATACATACACACAGCTCCAAGATTATATTAAACAGTTTTACAATTAAAA
The DNA here is from genome assembly GCA_034769895.1 of Magicicada septendecula. NCBI lineage: Eukaryota > Metazoa > Arthropoda > Insecta > Hemiptera > Cicadidae > Magicicada > Magicicada septendecula. The sequence goes on along the minus strand of CM068370.1, from coordinate 404,258,709 downwards.
ATACATACACAGCTCCAAGATTATATTGTTACAAGTATGAAAATATATCTAAACTAATATTTACAATTTAAAAAAAAAACATACACAGTTCCAAGATTATATTGTTACAAGTATTAAAATATATCTAAACTAGTTTTACAATTAAAAATACATACACACACATAGCTCCAATATTATAATGTTACAAATATGATGAAAATATATATATATTTAAAACTAGTATTTACAAAATATGTATAAAATAAGACTTAAACACGTCTATGTACTGTGTTGGACAATGGTGTATATTCTACAAGCGAATCATGTAGTATCATACAGTAGGCGGTTGTCTGTCTAGGAAAATTCATTGACGATTCAAATTCTAAACGTACATCAACTGCTGAAGACTTAAGTGTATCGTCTTGCTTGCTACAATCGAAAACAACCAGCGGGGCTTTTGATTTGAATAATTCCGGTGTCAGTACTGGGCTGCCGTCTAAACGGTGGTAATACGAACTTTGAAAACTGGTGTACATATTGTACAATAATGCAAAACGGTCTTTCCCAATATCCAAGTTTAAATTATCGTAAGGATAATACTTGTCGTTTAGAAACAGTCTCGCATTGATCACGTTACAGTGATCAAATTCATCAGCGTGTGCTGTCAGTACATTTTTTCTTGCTGTCTGAAACGCTAACACAACAAAGCGTGGTTTTTCCAGCTGACTCGAGGTCTTGACAATCCAATTCTGCCTTTTAGTCTGTGGTAAGGCAGGATACTCGTGCAACTCCCAGGTCCTAAAAGGCATAGTTATCGGGTGGTCTTTCTCTATGAGTCGTAACAGTGGTAATCTGTACACATTAGCTACATGTACATAAGGCATTTTCCAGTAAACTTTATCTAGTTCAAGAACACAATTAGCAGTCGTTTGTCCGCTTACTAAAACCATAGCATTTATGTCGGTAGAAGCGCGTAGGAGTATAAGTTCTTGTTTCACGTTCAGCACGATGCGTGTATAGTCTTCTGCGAATCCCATTAGCATTTTCAGTGGTATACAAAAATTGAATTCGCCGTCATCATTCACTTTTAATATGTTCGTGGTCGGTGCCACCCAACCTGCGTTTTCCATTGCGTTACGTGCGTTGTTGTTGAGTGATAGAAAAGTTTTAATAGTTGACGTAACACCGACGTTTCTGGTATGGTCCACTACCACGCCGGCCAACTCGTAACGAATCTCTTCAAAGAGAAATGCTATAGCATTGTTCACCAGTTCCACATTCAGTGCAGTATCTGCAGCCGCACTAGGGTTTTTTTTAACCAACTTGCCTTCGATGTAGAGGAAACTTTCTGACGGCAGTGTAAAGACGTCCTGTTGTTGTATTGGCACACGTATTTCATCATTGTTTCCATATCTTGTTGTTGCGTACGGTGCGTGTGAGTGAAATGAAAAGTGTGTGATACTGTCTTCAAAGAACGGTTGCTGCTCCACTGATAATATTCCACTCGCCATGTTACTTGTTTACAACAACAAAACCCAGTGAAATCAGGAAACGGCGGTTAACTGATGTTAATCGTTTCAGTTTCGAACGAGTACTGATGCGTTTCCTAACTGATCTTTCTTCTTCTTTTATTACTGACGACGACTGTGGTAGCAGCGGTGGCGAAGAAACAAAGTACAAGCCCATGTCTATAGTCGTTTTAGATGTAAACGCACAGTGATGACTTCTCCGCGAAAATCTATTACGTCACCGTCCTGATCGTGTAAAGATAATGTTATGTTGTCCAAACGACTCACATTCACAGGTAGGTATATGACGTTTGTAGGCGATTCAATTATTTTGAATCCTGGTTCGACTGACGGATAGAACGAGTGCAGTGTGTGCTCGGTTTTACCGTTCTTGTATGATCCTTGCGCTATATTACACCTTATCAGTATACTGTTCACTTTTATAATGTTAACTGTGGCGTCAGACGTGTGAGTTTTATTCGCTTCAAGCAGACGCTTTCCCTTGAAACCCAACATATCACCGATACCGTACACTGTTTGTTGAAAGTCAATATCCAGTGCACAAGTCAGCTCACATTTCAGTGTATTGTTGTTAGGACGTAGACTAATCTTTGAGTCTCCTAACCGCTTTTTTAGGAAGGCTTCTATGTCACCGATTTCATAAGCACCTGTAGGTAAAGTTATCAAGTCCCACGTTGTTCCGTCTCGTAGTACTGGAAACACGTTGTTTTTTCCTTCAATCACGTTCGGTATACTGTTGTATGTAGTAAAGTCCAATAGACCTACATACCATTCGCCGTTTGTTAGTTCGAGAGGCGGGAAAAAGTCACATACAAGAGCAGCAGCATTCGTACCTGTTAAGGTGACCGACAGCGAAGACATCTTGTCGCTTACTGATCACTCGCGCGTTAAGAAGTCCAAACATAAATGCCCGCAGATGACTGTGTGTGGTGGCTGTTCACGTTCGTAATTGTAGTAAATGTCAGTGTCGGTTCCAAAATACTGTGTCAGCTCAAGAGGTGGCTGCATATTACCATACGCATCATAGTAGTAAATTTGTTTGTTTCGCTTCTTGTAGCAAACCCAGTGCGTACCAGGTCCTTCTGCACTGTCTAGATTAACAACTGCACTCTCATTCTTCCATGGTCGTGTGTGTGGTAAAGTGTTACGCATAAAAACTCCTCTGAAATAAGGTATTTTCAAAAGTTTTGCGTACACATACAAATCACTGTCAGACAATGCACGCACTGGTATGCAAATTAGTTTTTTTGTCTGTAAGGACGTAGGTATAGACCTGACGCTATTTTTTTATTGTTACGTTTATGTCTTGGGACTGTTTTGCGTTTGCAGGTCGTTTTGCGTTTGTTCACGGATTGACGTTTAATTCCTGAACCCTTCTTCTTCTTGTTTTTTCTGCAACCACTACGCGAGCTCCCTCCACCCACTGCCGATTTCGCCTTCATCGCTGCCGCTACGGCCGCCGCGTACGCTCTTTCGCTGATGCCTGAATTCAAAGCTTTCACTCGATCCCACGCCTTGCCGGCTAGCACACGATCCGCTACGCGTCTTCGTTCGTTGTCCTTGTACTTAGCGTAAGCGATATCGTGTTCGCGACAGGCTTCGTCCAACTCGTTGATTCCGCGCTCGCCACGTGCCAATCTCTCTTTGAGTTTTGTTCCAGGTCCACAGAATCGGTAGCCCGGTAGGTGTAATTCTACTGGTAATGCGTCCACCGCTCGATTAATCAAAGTAGGTACTGACGAAACGATAGCGGGCACAGTGTTTTTAAGTATTTTTCCAATTACACCACGCCCCATTCTTCTTTTCTTACGAAGTACGTGCATTCTTGTAAACAGATCTCCAATCCTTGATTTCCGTTTCCGTATCGAGAACGTCTATTAAACGCCCCACCTCTTCAATATATTCAGACAGGACTGAACGCTGTGTCGTGCTGTCTTGATATTTATAGACAAACTTTATTAGATTGATTATATGAGCGTGAAATACCTGAGTGACCTTGTACAATTCGGTCTTTATATGTAATTTTAATTCATGCATTTGTCGTACAGTGACTGCGTCTTTGTCATTGACACCGTTCGCTATATTCGTAATTTTTCTTCCGGCAGCGTAGAAAGTATCGTTTTGCAAACTGATTGTGTGTGCATGTAAAAATTCCAAATTCACTGCGTCTTTGAAGTCAACAGGCGCTTGCACATGCGTTAGTCGACAGTCATTAACGATTACGTTACCTGCACGATCTTTTTTCAAACTCTTCTCGTCTACGTATCGTTTTGTGGCTGCATCTCTTGATTTAAGCGGATCGTTTAGCCTTATTATTCGATGATCTTTTGCGTCTACGGTAGCGTTGTCGTCGTTCTTGTACTGTAAGCATGTGTCCTTTACGTACTGTAAAGAAACAACATCGTGCAACTCTTCAGGATCACCCAAGTTGCATATCTTTTTGTTTTTCACATCAAAGTGACCGTCGTTAGTCACTCCTAAACCGATATCCTCACGCAGACTTCGATGAGTTTCTTTTCGCACTCTTACAGCGCTGTCGTGTCTACCGAACTTGTCTACACTCATATTTATGAAGAAGAACTGATGGTTATAGAACGGTGCGTCTGCTTTTATATGATAATGCCAGTTTCACGTAATTCTTCCAATATCGAAACGATTTCATTCCTATGACCAGTATGGCCGCTATTTTGAGACGCCATTAACAGTCTCAATCTATTAACCAACTCGTTAGGATCATCCCAATGCACGTAATCGATTGCAGTGTTCGGTTTCATCTCCATATAGCCACTCCCTGTACGTTTTCGTGCAAACAATTTAGATATTACTAGTCGGTACTTGACGCCACTGTTACTGTTTATTCGCGTATTGTGTTTATATTTTTGTTTGTGTCCGTTGGTTGCTAGTAGTATAGACTTATATTTCCTCATATCATCATTATTGTATTTTTTCGGTAGTTTCATAAACAAAAGTTCATACAGACCAGGTGTACCCTCGTAAATTTTTCCTTTGACATGAAAGTTGTCGTTATCATCGATTTTTACATTTGAATCACCTATCATAAATTTACCACCATCGTATCGAACACCATACATGCGATCTATAATCCGTTTACAGTCCGCCGATTCACACAAACGCATATATTTGTTTGCTAATGAATCCTCGCTGAAATGTAAAGCGTTAGGGTTCCATGCGCTATTGTCACTGAAATGAGAAGCGTTATGACTCTGCGTGCCACTTTCGTTTTCTGTTATTACGTGTTGTGTAGGCTCTTCTTGTTTTATCTGCTCCTCCTCCTCCTCCTCCTCCTCCTCCTCCATCATGTCACCACTTAACTTTCGTGAAATAACTTCTAACGGTTCCAGAATCGGTCTGTAATTTTTTCTAAACGCCTCGTCGCTTTCTCTGATACCGTGTTGTAATGCATGATATTTTTTCCTTATGTTGTCGCTTATCGTGTCTATATCATACGCGAGTCGTTCCTCCTTATTCATTGCCATCGTGTGTTAGCAAGAGGACTGATTACATTACTACAGTGCAACCACTTTTATACTTCGTCGGAAACAATTATGAATCGATCAAAGCCGATTCTATATCTACCTTCATTTATTGACGAGTCTTTGTCTATGACTAGAAATCCATAACGATCCTTCCACGCTTCCATGCAGACGTCTTTGAAAGCATCATATTTCATATCTATGTTAACGTGATCATTGTATGCATGTCGTAAATTTAGATCGTCTTGTTTGAACAATATCAACAAGTTAGCGTTGTCACGTACCAATTGTTTCGGTATCTGGCTATATGTCTGGCATAGATAGAATGTGTCCACACCGCTATGTCTCCCCATAGCAAAATACTTTCGAATATTGTTTTGTCTTTCACACGATACGTCATCGAATACGATAACAGAGTCGAGACCAATGATTTCACTCGGTAGCGGGACTTCTTCGTTCTCGCTGTATGCATGACAACCTAAACCTTCATCAGCGAGTGATTTCATCACTGTTTCTAGCATTCTGTATTTTGGTTGAAATAATGATTTTGAAAACACGTATACGTTGCGGAAACGTAGTCCGTTGGCATCAAACAGTAGGTTGAATAGCACATTTGATTTCCCACAGGAACTTGGGCCTGTAACGATACAGCGAATACTGTTCGGTAATAGCGGGCCATGTTTACGCTTAGCACTACCTTCGTCACCAGCCAAAAAGTCCATATCCTTTATTGGTAATTTGTTTGCTTGCTGTACAATCTTCATCTTTGTGAATACCGAAAGCATACTGTTTTCATCACGTGCTGTCACCTTTTTTATATTAGATCTTTCTTATGTATCCACGCATCGTGTTTACCATCGAAACCGAGACAACGAACACGCACTCTGTCACCTTTGCGTTGTAACACCTTTTCCACTAGGTATACGTCGCCGACTTTGGACTTACTAATCTCGTGCTCGTAAAAACCACCTTTCAACACTTTGTTTAGATGATCTTTTAGCAGATAAGTGACGGGGATAGTAGTGGATTGTACTTTATCCACAGTGAATATTTCGTTAGTCCAATTCGGCGTATAACCTTTGGCGAACGTCATTTTGTGCTTACTTATACGAACACGGTCACCGACTTTAAATTTGGGTGGTTTCGTTGGACTGATTTTAGGCGCTGTGTTCTTCCTTATTCGTTCCAACACTATATGTTCGTTGGCGTCATTCACTTCACTCGGTTTCATACCAATGGTTCTGTGTGTTGTATTGTTGTACGATTTCAGTAATGTAGGTAGTAGATCCAACCAGCGGTAGTGTCCTTGTTCACTGAAAGCTCGATACATGTGTGTCTTCAGTGTGCGATTAAAACGTTCCACTATGGAAGCTTTTTTCTCACTGTAGGTTGAGTAATGTTTCACATTATACTTTTTTAGTAACGCTTGTACTGTGCTGTTGTAATACTCCTTCCCGTTGTCTGTCTGTAAATATTTCATTCGATTAGCAGTTAGTATAGGCTCTAGTGCATGCTTTACTTCTTTTCCTGTCTTTGTTTTCAATGGTACAGCGTACGCGTACTTGCTAAACGCATTGATCACTGTCATCATGTACTTGTACCCTTTGTTCACTCGAGCGTATGGTATCATCTCCACAAGATCCGCCTGGTACAAGTCGTGTAGACCCTTCAATTCAACCGCGCGCCTAACGAAATTCCTTCTCGCTGCTCTGTGTAGCTCTAGAGCTATAGTCTTGCGTGCGTTGTTCATGGTTTAAGATACACTAACATAATACCAGCGTTAAAAATACTATATATATCTATAACAGTTTCTTTGTTTTTCAGTATTCATTCACACATCTGAATATCATCATGTCCGACCTTCAACAGAATCCAGAACATCAGCAGGAACAGGGACATCCTCAACAAGGTAAAAATTTTGTAAAATACCAATTGTCTCTCTCTATAATTATGTAGCAAACCAAATTTGTTTGATATGAATTAACTCTGTCTAACCTGTACAAGATAGTCTCTTGACGTTGTTTAGAAATTGATATGACGGAGAAAATTTTTTATGTTCTGACATAGGTTTGTCACCTTCTCCCCAATGTATTGTCTCTTGACATCGTTTAGAAATTGACATGACGGAGAAAATTTTTCATGTTCCACCATAGGTATGTCACCTTCTCTCCAATGAACTAATTCAATTCCGCAACAAAAGCATTTAACTCTATCGTCTATGAATGACATACTATGTCCACAAACATCATAATTTAGCGGATAGTAGTGAAACCCAGCAAACGCTAACTCGTCGGGACTGACAAACGTCACTTCCCAATACTTGAACGATTTTCTTCTTTCACTTTCAATGCTAAAATCATGAGTAGCTGCCATCTTCACAGTTTGCAATAAACTAACGTATTACTAACGTGTACTATCTATTTATTTACCACAAACATGAATGTGTGTTATTCATCATTCCTATTAGCTAATACATGTGTTTCTATTGTTTCAGATATGACACGATTTTATATTGTGCGAAACAGTAGTATTAGAGGATGTCTCACAACTTTTAATTACCTGCCTGTGTACACAGAAGAAGAAGATCAAGATATAGTACCGATAATGACCGAGGTGCGACCTTTATTGTGCAAGGATATTCTGGCAGAACAAGCACGTTTACGCAGTATCAAATGGCATATTGCGTGCAGGATACGTTTCACTAAAACTGCGTTAGATGGTGACAGCGGCGAAGAAAAAGAGGTAACCAAAGACGCCGTCTTCCACGGACGTTGTCGTACGTTGCTCACGGACGACAACGACGAGTTGAACTGTCTACTCGATGAATCCTATGATAAAATCATGAATAGCATATCCAATTTGCGGGACGGGACGGGAGCGGATGGTCGGTGGATGCTGTACTGAAGCTGGAACTAGTTGTTGGACGGTACCGACCTCTAGCAGCGTCCTCCTACCTTCCAACCCCGCGAAAACTTGCACTCACCAAGGCAGTAGTCAACATCAATAACTCCCAAGATGAAATGTGTTTTCTATGGTCCGTACTAGCTCACATACACCCTCAAGAACGTAATAAAGAACGTGTTTCAAAATACCTCTTATTCAAAAACACAATAAATATGTCCGGTATCGAGTACCCTGTTTCTATAAATTCACTTTCTAAATTTGAAACACAGAATCCCAATATTTCTATAAACGTTTTCGGCTATGATATAGACGACAATATCAGAAACGAATCAAAAAATGAGGTTTATCCGTTAATAATTACCCCCAATAAGGACAGATTACATCATGTTAATCTTTTACTTCTGTCCGATACAAATAGCCGAAAACACTACTGTCTTATCAGTAGCATTAATAGATTGTTATCATCCCTTACAAAATGTAGCAATAAATCATTTTACTGCGACTACTGCCTGCATCGTTTCACCACAGAACATGGTCTGTCCGATCATCTCCCCTACTGCACACCTCACGGCGAGCAGAAAACCAAAATGCCTACAGAGGAGGAGAAGTTTATGTCATTTAAAAATTACGCGCACTGTCTTAAAGTACCCTTTACCGTCTACGCCAACTTCGAGTCTCTCATCACTCCGCTTCAATCGTGTTCACCTGGTAACAACGTCCCGACGACAGTGCACGAGTTAGGCGAATTCTACTCAGTTGATAGCAACGGTGCCCGTCAGAAAATAACTTCTCCTCCTGTATCGTCCACATCATACGAAGCGATGCATATTCCGTCAGGTTTCTCCTATGCTATCGTGGATCATACACACAGACTCTGGAGAGAGGCTAAAGTTTATCGAGGTGAAAACGTTGTAGACACTTTCTTCTCGTGGTTGATGAAAGGCGCTGAGGATATGATGAAGGTAGTACGACATAACGTGCAAATAATTATGTCCGATAATGACAATGTTGCGTTCACTAACGCCACCGTTTGTCATTTGTGTGAGCGCCCTTTGACAGACGATGACAAGGTACGCAATCATTGTCATCTTACGGGGAAATTCTTGGGAGCAGCCCACAATAGCTGTAATCTAAGCTACAAGATGCCTCGTCATATCCCTGTCTTCTTTCACAACCTTCGTGGCTACGACTGTCACCATTTAATGCAGGGTTTAGGAAAATATAAGGACCAACACGTATCCTGCATTGCAACATCCAGTGAGCGTTACGTGTCGTTCTCCCTGGGTCCCTTGCGTTTCGTAGACTCTTTTCAATTTCTTAATCGCTCTCTGGACACACTCGTTACCAATCTGTCCACGTCCGGGAGCCAATTTCCTTTGCTCAGAGAGGAAATGCTTAGACGGGGTTTCGACGAACAGACCAATCTGCTCGTACGCAAGGGAGTATACCCTTACGAGTACGTTGACAGCATTGATCGATTCAACGAAACAAGTCTACCCGCTCGTGAACACTTTGATAACCGGTTGTTGGAATCGGCTATTTCGGACGCAGATTACGAGCACGCACAAAACGTGTGGAGTGCATTCAATCTGCGTACGTTTGGCGATTACCACGATTTGTATTTGTTGACAGACGTAATGCTGCTGGCCGATGTCTTTGAAAGTTTCCGAGACATGGCCTTACGCGATTACTGCTTGGACCCGTGTCATTTTTACTCTCTTCCCGGACTCGCTTGGAACGCGATGCTAAAAATGACAGGGGTCGAATTAGAGCTGTTAACAGAGATAAATCTGCATCTGTTCCTTGAGTCTGGGATCCGCGGAGGCTGCGCGATGATATCCAACCGTCACGCAGTCGCTAACAATCCTCTGATTCCAGATCAGTACGATGTATCGAAACCGACCTCCTTCATTCTGTATACAGACTGTAATAATTTATACGGTGCAGCCATGTCGCAACCACTCCCTTACGCAGACTTCCGATGGCTCGATCGTAACGAAATCGAGTCCTTGGACGTACGTAATGTGAGTGATGATTCCGACATCGGGTACATCCTCGAAGTCGACCTACACTATCCCGATACCTTACACGACCTGCATTCCGACTACCCACTTGCACCTGTGCGCCAGCGCGTAACACCCGATATCCTTTCTCCCTTTTCCAAACGTTTACACGAGAGTATATACAGATCATCGTATAACGAATCAGGGTCATCCGTAGAGAAGTTGTTAACAACTTTGGAGGACAAACAAAATTACGTTCTCCATTATCGAAATTTGAAATTGTATTTAAGTCTTGGCTTAGAGCTGAAAGCGACTCATAGGGTGTTGTGTTTTAAGCAAAGCGCTTGGTTGAAACCGTTTATCGATTTCAACACCCGCAAGAGGCAAACAGCCGTCAACAGCTTTGAAAAAGACCTTTTCAAACTGATGAACAACGCCGTATACGGTAAGTCGCTGGAGAACGTACGGAAACATATAGACTTTGAACTAGTCTCGAATGAACGACGGCTTCAAAAACTAGTTTCCACACCTAGGCTAAAACGTATGATTCGTTATACGAACGATCTGGTGGGGCTCTCACTCCGTAAAAAATCCATTGTTCTTTCCCGTCCCGTGTATGTCGGCTTCACGGTGCTTGACGTTAGCAAAACGATAATGTACGACTTTCATTATCGTTATGCTGTCGCCAAGTACGGTTGCAACGTTAAATTATTAATGACAGATACAGACAGTCTGATGTATAGCATTCAAACATCAGACTTGTATGCAGACATGAAGAAGGACCTACACGTTTTTGACACATCGGATTACCCTACGTCTCATCCTTGTTATAGCCTTAAGAACAAAAAGGTTGTCGGCCTGTTCAAGGATGAAACGTGTGGTCGTCCTATTAGAGAATTCGTGGGTCTCCGTGCGAAATGTTATTCGTTCCTTGTGGCCCACGAAGATCCCACCCAAGAGTGTCAAAAACGTGTATGTAAAGGTGTGCCTCGAGTTGCAATTAAGAGGAGTCTGCGACACGATATGTATCGCAAGTGTCTCACTGATCATTGTCAGTTTTCTACCAGTGCGCTTTGTTTACGTAGCGATCATCATACGCTGTACACGATGCGTGTAAATAAGCAAGCGTTGTCACCGTATGATGATAAGCGTTATATATTAGACAATGGTCATGATACACTTGCATACGGTCATTATCGGATACGACAACGCATCAACATGGAGAACGACGACACCTCCCCACCTACTAAAAAAATTCGTCTCCATGTATAGTAACCCTCCTCAACACTTGTTTCTTTCGTCAGTTGATGTCTCTCGGTGCTTCAGTCCAGACGTCTGTAAACGTAAGTTCACATATTAATATCGCAACGATATTTGTATGTTTAAACATAATATATATAGAGTTTGTAATGTGTGTGGTTTCTTTGTCTTACAGTATTATGGATAACACTGCGGTTATAATCGACTTCCAGTGCTTTTTCGACGACAACGGAAAATATATTGTGAAGGAACTGTCAATCATGGACGTTCTGCGATTTGCTGGTAGACATTGGATTTTGACACCGCCTGCTACATCCGTTACGAATCCCAAATACGTTAGGACAAACCACTGGTTAACGTCAAATTATCATAGACTTAGATGGAGCGAAGGAGAGACACCATACGACAATCTTGTTTCATTGTTAACATCACATACACGTATATATAAATATGTGTTTGTGAAGGGTTTTGAGAAAAAACGTTTTTTGCAATCAAAGATAATACACAATAATATCATCAATCTCGATGACTTTGGTTGTCCTAAAAACATACCGTATATAATTCATGGAACAGAATGTCTTAGACATTTCAATTCTTCTGACCGTTGTGCCAACTATAAGGTGCATGCTATTCGGGAATGGATGATTCATGATTTTTGCTTTAAACAAACATTTTTAATGTAACAAATTTAGAAAGTAGGTCACCGCGAATGATGACATTTATATCTCTCTCTCATTCTGTTGTGGACATGTACATACATGCATAGCTGTAAGCAGTGACTATTTTCTTATGAAAATGGACTTTCCTAATGACATTGTTATATTTTTGGTGTCTCTAATTTCGTCTGTGGGACATGTTCATGCATGCAAATGAAAGTGGGACACCGACGTTACCACCACCACCACTATCACATTCTACTGTCCTTTTGTGACGAATATTCTGTCATTGTTTGGTTCTCTCTGGTTTGATACAGACGTGTTCACTAGTGTCTTCTAATAATGTCGTTTCTTGTAAAGTTTAATGCTGTAAGTGCTATCGAGTACAAACGATGTTCAGAATTGACAGTGAATAAAAAATATCCCATCATGGTCTTAACAAATGTGGACACAAAATATGGGAACTCTGTGCTTGCTACGTTGGAGGATGGCGACCGTCACTATCGTGTCTATCTTCCCAAGAGGTATGCAGGTGTCTTCACGAATGAGGAGCTCAGACATATCAAACCTAAAGAACTACATTTAGTGTATCGAGGGACGAGAAATCAAACAACACAAGTAGAGATTGAGTCCTAACGTCGTAAGTAGCAATCGTGTTAACAAACAATTTATTGATGTGTGTGTGTGTGTGTGTAGTTTCAACTCACTGTACTTAACACTTTAATAATTGAATTTGTATGTACATGATAAATGTATCATTGATTCTATTTAGTTTCGTTGAATAATAATTGGTTCGATTAGAAATTAGTTGAAAGTACATTACCTTTATGCAATAAATGTATCATTGATTCTAAGTAGTATTTACAAATTTCCAGTGAATAATATTTGGTTTGGTTTGATTAGAAATTATTTGAAAGTACATTAACTTATGAAAAATGACATATACTTGAAAAAGTTTACTTACTTAACACATTTGATTCTTTCCACTAACTGTGTGTGTGTGTGTGTGCATGTGATAATTGAATATTATCGTATCAGTGATTCTAATATCGACTGTATTGTTATGTTACAGATAAACTTCCTTGTGAACTGTATCTACAGCCGTGAAATTATTATTTTAAAATCTTACAATGTCAAAAATTATTATTAATATTTATTTTATATAACAATGTTTGTTTGTGATATATGTATATTTAATCAATGTAAAATGTATTTTGAATAATTGTATTATAACGGTTTGTAAACTATATTTTAAGTTTGTGTACAGTGCTGTAAATATATATTTAATCATTTAAAACAATATTATTATTAATATTTTATATATAACAATGTTTGTGATATATATATATATTTAATCAATGTAAAATGTATTTTTTGAATAATTGTATTATAGCGGTTTGTAAACTATATATTTTATGTTTGTGTACAGTGTTGTAAATATATATATTTAATTATTTAAAACAAATTATGGTTTATTTTAATTTATTTCGTTATAAATCTTCGAATATGCATCCAATTATTTGTATAGTAATCAGAAATGTGTGAGAGAGACATTTTAATAATTTGCAGGGTGTATCTTACAATTACGAAAATTATTATACAATGTGTGTGTACACAAAACTTTTGAAAATACCTTATTTCAAGGAGATTTTTTTATGCGTAACACTTTACAACACACACACAGACTTGGCAGTATATTAATTTCTAAATCGTAGTCAATGACTGTCATGTGTCAAAAAAAGGACGCCACGAGGTAGGTGATAAATATATATATTTCCTGGTGATTACATTTTAGTATCGCTAATTACAATAATCCATAAGTAGCACGACGCTTATGTAAAACTGATGACATAAAGAGAGAGAGAGTTTATATCGTGATCGACAACTGTGTCTAGAGACAAAGAGAGAGGAGGGGAGAGAGAGTTGATATCGAAGTCGTCGTCAACAATTTACTATAATATAGTTTGAATTTCCCACCGAAGAAAAATGTTGGCAGATCTGTTCTATACACACACACACACAATAATGCAGGATTGGTAACCCTGATCATATATTTTAATATACACTATAATACACACACATATCAAGTTTGAACCCATACATAGGTTGGTAAACCTGATCATATAGATTTAATATACATTATAACACACAACAAATTTGAACTCATGCAAGGTTGGTAACCCTAATCATATATTTAATATATACACTATAATGCATCAAGTCGGAACCCCCCACCATAGGTTGGTAAACCTGATCATATAGATTTAATATACATTATAACAAATTTGAAGTCATGCAAGGTTGGTACTCCCCGATCATATATTTAATATATACACTATAATGCATCAAGTGATAGAAAGTGAAAGTGATCTAAGCTCGCGAAAGGCGGCATATAAAAAAATAAAAAATTATATTCGCGGATGCTGTGGTCCAGATACGCGAAAAAGTCGCGGATCTTGACACAGATCAGCGAAAAAGACGCGGATGCTGTGGTCCAGTAGAAAGTGAAAGTGATCTAGGCTCGCGAAAGGCGGCATATAAAAAATTATATACGCGGAAATTAGAAAGTGAAAGTGATTTAGGCTCGCGAAAGGCTGCATATAAAAAATTATATTCGCGAAAATTCGCGGTCCAGGGTGGTGGGGAGAGCGTGGGAAAAAATCTTGGACCGCGGGAACGGCGGCATCTCTTTGATCTTGTTTTTTATCGTTTTTTATGTTTTTTAAGAAAGGCGGCATTCCTTTGTGAGTCAGAACCCTTATTTTCCCCCTACTTGTATGTTGACCCTTAGCAAACAAAAGGTTCCAAAATGAATCGATACTCGCTTGTAGAAAACGCAGGACCCCAACATAACAGCGTTCATTACAGACATGAAATAAAAAACGCTTGTAACTCCTTACAATTGAAAACTTCATCCTTATAGTACCTACTCAAATCATCGACAAATTGAGCATGCGTTCAGTTTCTTAACATTAACTGACAAAAAATAATGCACCTGCACTAGACACCTCATGTCTTTTATAATTTATTATATATAACACTACCTATTCGGATCAAAAATTATTATTGATAAAAATTATAAATTTTTACCTGATTGCTTAAACTAGTTTTCGCTCCGTTAGAGCTTCGACAGAGGCTGCCGCTAGGAGCGCTGTCTGTCCTGCTTTTGGTGACGGCGCCGTCGTTCAAAAGATCGTTGGTGTGTGTAATATGTTCAGATAGTATGTGTGATTTAAATTGTGTCTGTTCGTTTAGGATGTTGTTTCCTAAAACAACCCAGGGGGTTTAGAAACCGCCCCCAAAAATATATGGAAAACAAATTTTGAAATCAACATACGTACAAATAGTAAGAAAATAGTAGTTACTACACTATATTCTCAAAAATAAATGAACATTTTTATTGCTACTAAATAATAAACTAAAAGTCAGTATAGGTAAGTTTACCAGACATGAATCAACTGTTTTCGTGACAACAGTGCATGGTATGTAGGCTAATGCGCATTCGTCAGCAAAGAAACATAGCTCAGTTTCCTTTGAGAAGCTATGGAGATATGTGTTCGTACTTATAAAAAAACACCAGTTTTCATCAAAAGCGTAGCGTTTAGTTATTTGCTATATTTTCCGGTTTTGGGAATAAAATGAAGTGGGAAACGAATGTGGAGTGAAGTCTGGATCGCCTTCAGTGTAAAGGAAAGAGGAAAGTAATTTATAACGTATACAAGTTTATGAAATCTGAAGATAAAGAAACATCAGAAAGTTACATAAACGGGTAACTCAGGTGACGGTGTGTCTCTAAGTAGTGTTGTTTCAGGAACTAATAAAGAAGTATCAGCGTATACGGGTGAAAATCTGTCAGCTTTCCTCACCCCCCAACATAAAAAAGTGTCCAAAAAAGGAAATAAAAAACCGATTTCGATAAGTCTACTATTCGACGGAGTGGCGTGTCTAGAATTTGGGCCTAGGGGGAGGGAGGTCCAGGGTAGAGTCGCCTTTATACAAAAGAAAAAACAAGTTAAGAGTAATCAACATTACTATTTTTAAAATGGTTGAAAAACATACGATAACATTCTTAAATCGATACCGTTAAACGGCTATGACACAATCAAAATACACGTTATTGAAACATAGTTTACAAGACATTTACTGATTGAACTGACTTTCCTATATTTCAAATTTCAAACGCAAACGCTAATGCTGTGTTATAAACCTGTTTGTATATTTAAAAAAAAAAGAGTGAGAGATTAACAACATTCGTCAATATCCCCACCACCGTAAATACGCCCCTGATTCAACTAATTATTCACGAATGTCACTCCATAGAAGGGGAAATTAAAATTGAAGGGGGACCAACATTAAAAGTTATTTTCCAAATTTTAAGAGAAAGAATTAATTATAATGGTAGTGTATCTAATCTGAGACACATTACTCGTCAAATTGGATTCCGATGGAAACGGAAATCCCGACAGAACTAAGGAGTTAATTATACAAGAAAATTATGGCAATACAGAGAAGAACGGTGGCCCATAGTATATACAGATGAAACTTATTTTCACAGTTCAACATCAGTTACAAAAACATGGACAGACAATGACAAAAGTGGCTGAAAACTCAATCAAAGAAGGACAGTGGGTGGCTGTAGATTATGCTGGTGGTGAAAAAGGTATGTATATAATGCGCTCTTAATGTTTAAACCGGGTTCCAAAAAAAGGTGATTGTCACATGGATATGAACTACGAAAATTATTATAGTGATTGATTAAAATGCTTATTCCGAACTTGACTAAAAACATTTAATAGTAATAGATAATGCGTCCTTCCACAATGATGTGCAAATCAATGCATCTCTAACATCATTAACAAAAAAGGCAGACATGATTAACTGGTTAGTGAACCATGGCATTCCTTTAATCCATCTATGTTAAAACCTAAGTTATATGGACTAATTAAACAACAACAACAACAAAAACATACAAAACTTTTAAAATAGATGTTATTTTGACAAACCATGGACTTTCCGTTTTACGACTTCCACCCTACCATCCGGATCTTAGTCCTATAGAAATGATTTGGGCAACCGTGAAGGAGCGTATTAAAAGAAAAAAGTGGACTGAAGACAGGAAGAAGAGACACAGTGAGAAGATGAAAGAATATAGGAGGAAAAGAAAAGAACAAAGAATAAAGAATTGAAATTGGCATGTGGTCCTCAAACGGCCGATACAATAGGGATTTCAAAATATTATGACGTTTTATGTGCAACACTTTTCATTGTGAAGGGTATATGCAATTTGCAAAAAAGCGTATCTGCGTATATTTCAAAACACCGAACGCATTTAAATTCACGCAAACGTCATTCAAAGAAGACAAATAAAAGATATATGTAGAAAAGTGCAGTCGTTAACCATTAACTGCGTCCGGATGTTTTCTTTGAAGATTTTGAGTACATTAATTTCTCTATTATAGGGTACGAGCTTATAGACGGGTAGCCCTAAGTCATGTAAAGGAACGTACTGTGTTACTCTCTGACATCAAGTGATAATACACAGTACACTGGTAAGTAATTATCACAGCTTCTATTTTGGCTTTAAATATAGGCCTACTTTATTTTTACTTCCATGTTCCTTAAGGAAATGGAAGTATGGTGATGGCAAAAAAAAAACGTGTTCGAGATTATTGGAGATTCTGATTGCACTACACTCAAAACATGAAAAAAAGTCATTTTTCGAAAAGTGTGTGTGTGTGTGTGTGTGTGTGTGTGTGTGTGTCTGTAGATTTTTTTCTATGGCAGACGATAACAGCCGCAAATTCAAACTGAATCAAATAATTTTTTGCATACAGCCCTGATCTGTAGAGTACTCGCGACCTATTGTTTTTGGTGAAGATCGGTTGAGGGAAAGGGGTAGTTTACCAGCAACGGTTTTTTTTTTATCAAGGGTAATTTTGTTTGTTTGGCAAACGATAACAGCCGCAAATTCAAACAGAATCAAATAATGTTAAGCATACAGCCCTGAATTGTAGAGTTCTCAAGATCTGTTGATTTTGGTAAAGATCGGTTAAGGGAAAGGGGTAGTTTACCTACAACATTTTATGTTTTAACAAGGGTATTTTCTATGGCAAACGATAACAGCCGCAAATGGAAACAGAATCAAATGATGTTTTGCATACAGCCCTGTATTGTAGAGTTCTCAATACCTATTGGTGTTGGTGAAGATCGGAAAGGGAAAGGGGTAGTTTACCTGCAACGCTTTATGTTTTATAAGGGTATTTTCTATGGCAAACGATAAGAGCCGCAAATTCAAACAGAATCAAATACGTTTTTGCATACAGCCCTGTTTTGTTGAGTACTAAAGACTTATTGTTTTTGGTGAAAATCGGTTAAGGGAAAGGGGTAGTTTACCGGCCACGTTTTTTGTTTTATCAAGGGTATTTTATATGGCAAACGATAACAGCCGCAAATTCAAACAGAATCATATAATATTTTGCATACAGCCCTGAAATGTAAAATTCTCAAGACCTGTTGGTTTTGGTGAAGATCGGTTAAGGGAATAGGGTTGTTTACCAGCAACATTTTATGTTTTATCAAGGGTAATTTTTGTTTTGACGAACGATAACTGCCGAAAATTCAATGAGAATCAAATAATTTTTTGCACCCCCTGAGTTGCAGAGCTCAAGGTCTATTGATTTTGGTGAAGATCGGTTAAGGGAAAGGGGTAGTTTACCTGCAACATTTTATGTTGTAACAAGAGAAATGTTTCCATGACGAACGATAACTGCCGCACATTCAAACAGAATCAAATATTTTTTTGCATGCTTCCCTGAATTGTAGAGGACGGATGGTCTGTTGATTTTGGAGAAGATCGGTTAAGAGAAAGAGGTAGTTTACCAGAAACATTTTATGATTTAACAAGAGTAAAGTACTTAATTTTTATAAATAAAGTATCCTGATAAGAAGCTCATAGTAATCCACTGTAGAAACGTAGATGAAATATCTATAAATGAAGAAGTTAGGTGAACGGGGTGGGGGTAATTTTCTATTATTAAAAATTATAGTTGAAGGTGGAGGGGAGAATTTTTTATATGTGTACTACGTTATCGGCAACAAAGAAGTAGTTTTTTGTTAAAATTGCTTCCCGGGCTCTTTAGCCGTAGTCCAATGTTTTCTGCAAAACCAGACTTTTCGGCAGTGCCATCGACTGCCATCATCGGTGAAAATCGAGTGCGAAAACGTGAGGTGGTATACGTTAGTGACCACAGTACTGTGGTTAATGCTGAAGCAATAAGTAGAAAGACGTAGTTTCTATGGAAATATTTCATTTCGAATATGATTTTAAATATATATCTTAGAATATGGAAGTCATGTATGGTTCTCCATACCGATATTTACTTCCATATTCCTTAAGGAAATGGAAGTATGGTGATGGCAAAAAAAATCGTGTTCGAGATTATTGCAGATTCTGGTTGTACTACACTCAAAACATGAAAAAAAGTCGTTTTCCGAAAAGTGTCTGTGTGTGTGTCTGTGTAGATTTTTTTTTCTATGGCAAACGATAACTGCCGTAAATTCAAACAGAATCGAATAATTTTTTGCATACAGCCCTGATGTGTAGAGTACTCACGACCTATTGTTTTTGGTGATGATGGGTTGAGGGAAAGGGGTAGTTTACCAGCAACGGTTTTTTTTATCAAGGGAAATTTTTTTTTGGCAAACGATAACAGCCGCAAATTCAAACAGAATCAAATAATGTTTCGCATACAGCCCTGAATTGCAGAGTTCTCAAGACTTGTTGTTTTTGGTGAAGATCGGTTAAGGGAAAGGGGTAGTTTACCTGTAACGTTTTATGTATTAAAATGGTATTTTATATGGCAAACAATAACAGCCCCAAATTCAAACAGAATCAAAAGATTATTTGCATACAGCCCTAAATTCTAGAGTTCTCAAGATCTGTTGTTTTTGGTGAAGATCGGTTAAGGGAAAGGGGTAGTTTACCTGCAACTTTTTTTAACAAGGGTATTTTCTATGGCAAACGATAACAGCCGCAAATTCAAACAGAATCAAATATTTTTTTGCATACAGCCCTGGTTTGTAGAGTACTGAAGACCTGTTGTTTTTGGTGAAGATGGGTTGTGGGGAAGGGGTAGTTTACCTGCAACGTTTTTTATCAAGCGTATTTTCTATGGCAAACAATAACTGCCGCAAATTCAAACAGAATCAAATAATTTTTTGCATACGTCAGTGAATTGTAGAGTACTCAAGGGCTCTTGATTTTGGTGAAGATCGGTTAAGGGGAAGGGGTAGTTTACCTGCAACCTTTTACGTTTTAACAAGAGTAAAGTACTTGAAAATTCATTTAAACTTTTTCAAACAATGGTAATTGTTGAAAATAAAATAATTTTGTTGCCCGGCAATAAAATTATAATTTTTTCATTTTAATGTAAATCATGTATAAGAGAAAATATATCGTGCTTGGCAGGCAAGCATATCTCAGTTATGTACTGTTTACGTTTCCATTTTATTATTATGACTACCGCAGTAAAAAGGCAGGGAAGACACACACACACACACACACACACACACACATACAAAATTCGCGTGTTTCTGGCCTCATTCATGTTTATATTCTTACATTTGCACGCTTTTTAAATGGAAAGTGCTGAACCCATAGCAACATAACGCATGCAAGCCGAAAAAATGTCCAGCGTGGATAGCGATTTGCTTCCTGTGGATCGCTGGGCAGTGTAACTGCACGTGTTTACAGAGGAACGATTCATAGACAGACTTTTCGTCTTTAGGGAATGAACCCTCTGCAAGATGCTGAGGGTCCATGAGTGACTTCGGAGCGCTCCTTCTTTTCCGCGTGTTTGTTCTGTGAAACGTACACTGTAGATTCGCAGCTTTATTCTAAGCAACTCTCAATAGGAAATGTTGAAAATTTTTGTCCACGGTGTACCCTCATACACACTAAACCTGCTCTGATGTTTTAATTACGGACATCATAATATTAAAACTTTGGAAACTTGAGCACTACTTAATGGAGATCAATCATTAACTTATACAAGCCATTAGTTTTATGCGTATTTTTTATATATATGTGTACAACGTTATCGGCAACAAAGAAGTAGTTTTTGTTAAAATTCCTTCCCGGGATGTTTGGCCGTAGTCCAATGTTTTCTACAAAACCAGACGTTTCGGCAATGCCATCGACTTCCATCATCAGTGAAAATCGAGTGCGATAACGTGAGGTGGTATATGTTAGTGACCACAGTACTGTGGTTATGGCTGAAGCAGTAAGTAGAAAGAAGTAGTTTGTATGGTAATATTTCATTTCGAAAATTATTTTAATTATAAATCTTAGAATATGGAAGTCATGTATGGTTCTCCATACCGATATTTTTTCTTGCGATATTCAAACAGTAAATAAAAAAGCCATTAACTCTCCGTGTTATAAAATATCTTACTGTCGGTCTGACACAGTCATTCAAATTTTATTTTGGTCAGGACAGATTATTACAATTTACACGTGATTACACAGTATCAACATTATATGTACCCTGTGTGTACTGCTTCTGTCAGAATGACACGCGTCTAATTCAAGCAGCAAATAGTGTTTCAGATGTGCCACGCTTGTTTCTTTACATCAGGAAACAGTGTACAACAATTAGTATTTAATACGTCAAATTAAATAATCAGTTTCATAGCAACGTTTTTTCCAGTATTCAAAATTTATGTGTTTGATATACACGTTTTACTTCCATGTTCGTTAAGGAAAAGGAAGTATGGTGATGGCAAAAAAAATCGTGTTCGAGATTATTGCAGCTTCTGATTGTACTACACTCAAAACAAGAAAAAAAATCATTTTTCGAAAAGTGTCTGTGTGTGTGTCTGCCTGTGTGTCTATAGACTTTTTCTATGGCAAACGATAACAGCCGCAAATTCAAACAGAATCAAATAATGTTTCGCATACAGCCCTGAATTGTAGAGTTCTCAAGACCTATTGTTTTTGGTGAAGATCGGTTAAGGGAAAGGGGTAGTTTACCAGCCACGTTTTTTGTTTTATCAAGGGTATTTTGTATGGCAAACGATAACAGCCGCAAATTCAAACATAATCAAATAATGTTTTGCATACTGCCCTGAATTGTAGTGTTCTCAAGACCTTTTGTCTTTGGTGAAGATCGGTTAAGGGAAAGGGGTAGTTTACCTGCAACGTTTTATGTTTTAAAAGGGTATTTTTTATGGCAAACGATAAGACCCGCAAATTCAAACAGAATCAAATACGTTTTTGCATACACCCCTGATTTCTTGAGTACTAAAGACCTATTATTTTTGGTGAAGATCGGTTAAGGGAAAGGGGTAGTTTACCAGCCACGTTTTTTGTTTTATCAAGGGTATTTTGTATGGCAAACGATAACAGCCGCAAATTCAAACAGAATCAAATAATTTTTCGCGTACAGTCCTGATTTGTAGAGTACTCAAGGCGTATTGTTTTTGGTGAAGATCGGTTAAGGGGAAGGGGTAGTTTACCTGCAACGGTTTTTTTTAATCAAGGTAATTTTCTATGGCAAACGATAACAGCCGCAAATTCAAACAAAATCAAATAATGTTTCGCATACAGCCCTGAATTGCAGAGTTCTCAAGACCTATTGTTTTTGGTGAAGATCGGTTGAGGGAAAGGGGTAGTTTACCAGCAACGGTTTTTTTTTATCAAGGGTAATTTTGTTTGTTTGGCAAACGATAACAGCCGCAAATTCAAACAGAATCAAATAATGTTAAGCATACAGCCCTGAATTGTAGAGTTCTCAAGATCTGTTGATTTTGGTAAAGATCGGTTAAGGGAAAGGGGTAGTTTACCTACAACATTTTATGTTTTAACAAGGGTATTTTCTATGGCAAACGATAACAGCCGCAAATGGAAACAGAATCAAATGATGTTTTGCATACAGCCCTGTATTGTAGAGTTCTCAATACCTATTGGTGTTGGTGAAGATCGGAAAGGGAAAGGGGTAGTTTACCTGCAACGCTTTATGTTTTATAAGGGTATTTTCTATGGCAAACGATAAGAGCCGCAAATTCAAACAGAATCAAATACGTTTTTGCATACAGCCCTGTTTTGTTGAGTACTAAAGACTTATTGTTTTTGGTGAAAATCGGTTAAGGGAAAGGGGTAGTTTACCGGCCACGTTTTTTGTTTTATCAAGGGTATTTTATATGGCAAACGATAACAGCCGCAAATTCAAACAGAATCATATAATATTTTGCATACAGCCCTGAAATGTAAAATTCTCAAGACCTGTTGGTTTTGGTGAAGATCGGTTAAGGGAATAGGGTTGTTTACCAGCAACATTTTATGTTTTATCAAGGGTAATTTTTGTTTTGACGAACGATAACTGCCGAAAATTCAATGAGAATCAAATAATTTTTTGCACCCCCTGAGTTGCAGAGCTCAAGGTCTATTGATTTTGGTGAAGATCGGTTAAGGGAAAGGGGTAGTTTACCTGCAACATTTTATGTTGTAACAAGAGAAATGTTTCCATGACGAACGATAACTGCCGCACATTCAAACAGAATCAAATATTTTTTTGCATGCTTCCCTGAATTGTAGAGGACGGATGGTCTGTTGATTTTGGAGAAGATCGGTTAAGAGAAAGAGGTAGTTTACCAGAAACATTTTATGATTTAACAAGAGTAAAGTACTTAATTTTTATAAATAAAGTATCCTGATAAGAAGCTCATAGTAATCCACTGTAGAAACGTAGATGAAATATCTATAAATGAAGAAGTTAGGTGAACGGGGTGGGGGTAATTTTCTATTATTAAAAATTATAGTTGAAGGTGGAGGGGAGAATTTTTTATATGTGTACTACGTTATCGGCAACAAAGAAGTAGTTTTTTGTTAAAATTGCTTCCCGGGCTCTTTAGCCGTAGTCCAATGTTTTCTGCAAAACCAGACTTTTCGGCAGTGCCATCGACTGCCATCATCGGTGAAAATCGAGTGCGAAAACGTGAGGTGGTATACGTTAGTGACCACAGTACTGTGGTTAATGCTGAAGCAATAAGTAGAAAGACGTAGTTTCTATGGAAATATTTCATTTCGAATATGATTTTAAATATATATCTTAGAATATGGAAGTCATGTATGGTTCTCCATACCGATATTTACTTCCATATTCCTTAAGGAAATGGAAGTATGGTGATGGCAAAAAAAATCGTGTTCGAGATTATTGCAGATTCTGGTTGTAGGGGAGAGTAAGGCAAAATGACATACTTTCTAAAAATCGCCTGTAAATATTTACTGTGGATTACATTAAAAATGCGGCTTTGGGTTTTTCTAATGCTTTATTTACTTGCGAAACAAAGTACATGGTTCAACTTACAAAAAAAAAACTATATTTAAATAACACAAATTTTACAAAAAAAAACACCAAGTGTGTCATTTTGCATAACATGGTGGGCAAAATGACACACTTATTTTATTTATATTTTTTCTTTAACATAGCTGAAACACTAGTCCCGGCACTCTTCACAAATGAACTGTTTGATCTTTTTAGTTACTCCAGCACACTCAGCATGAGCCCACTGACGACATTGCTGGCACTGGATCCATTGCTCTCGGTGTCTAGATTGGCTGAACAGTTCGTTGCAATACAAACAACCAACATCAGAATCAGTATCGTCATTATCAAATGTTGGTTCATCATCGGAAGAGTCTATAGCAATACGTCTTTTAACTTTAGCCCTCTCACTCTTTCTTCTTTCTTTTCAGCTTCTTTTTCTTTTAATTCATTTAAAAACGGACTCTCGGTGAGAACACTTTGATATGTATTTTTCTTCTTGTGACGTGATGATGATGATACACTTGCTATCGGAACTGGAGACAATTCGTTCAGCAATTCAGACACATCAGTTTTCTCGTTTTCGGAATAAGCCTCTACGAAAACGTTACCAGAAGTTGAAGCAACAGCATCGCAATTTAATGGGTTAGTGAGCATTTTTTTCTCATTTTTTGACTGCTTCTCGTAAATTGTGTCATCTTCAGGGATATCAGTAGCAGCGCTGGGTAGATATAAGTGGTCAGGGAATATATTGGGGTTTAATGGAGAAATGCCGGTGACTTTAAATCCACTAAGTGCTATTCCGACGGTAGCAGCTTTATTGTAGGCTCTTGTAAATAATGAAGAGATTTGGTATATTGACACAGTTCTCCCTGGATCTGCCTTCAGCCATGTCGTGACTTCTTGGTCATAGTAGGTTGCTAAAGGTCCAAAAAATGCGAAATCTAGGGGCTGGAGTCGGTGCGTGCAATGGGCTGGGAGACAAAACAGAATGACGTGATTTTTTTTAGCAAATTCAAGAGAATCCAGGTTTTTGTGGCTTGCGTGGCCATCTAAAATTAATAACGCCTTATTTTCATTCGTCGGTCTTACAAACTTCACGAAGTGTTTAATCCATTTAAGAAAGAGGTCTCCAGTCATATATGCTGATTCATTATACAATGGGAGGGTACCTGGTGGAGCTCCATCATACAAATCTTGATTGAATTTTTTCCTCGGAAAAATCAATGCTGGTGGAATAAAAGTTCCAGCGCTGCTCACACACGCCACTCCTGTAGTATGAATACCCCTTTCGTAAATTTTTATAATTTTTATTATTTTATAATTCTTAGTAATTGCACCAACTTGCTTTTTACCTCTCTTGGCGATTATTTTTTGAGTTTTTTGTACAGTTGTAAGTTTAGTCTCATCCATGTTAAAAATCATTGTTGCCTGTATGTTATTAGTTTGAACTGTTTCTTCCAACTTTTTAAAATAATTCTGAACCTGAGGTCTATTGAAGGCTTGGGCTCTTGCAGCTGAGGTAGCTTCAGGAACTCTTAAGGATATGTTCGGATGCCGAGAAATAAAGCTATGAACCCATTGCCTACTAGCCAGTTTTTTATTTTTATTAAATTGATGTTCACATCCACTGCGCTCGGCAAGTTTGTATGCAAGTTCCCTCAAGTCATAGGTAGTCAGGCCAAAAAGTCGTGACTCTAAGTCTAATATATGTGTGATTAATCTTTGTTCCAGATCACCACTGAGTGATTTCTTGAAGCGACCGAGACATTTTGTTACACCACGGGCATGAATATTCTTTCCCTGAGCGCGTCTCCGCAATGTCGCCTGAGGAACGTTGAACGTAATAGATGCTTTTTTCCATCCCATCCTCTTATCATTCACCGCTTCTATCGCCTTCTGCATGTCTTCACTCGACCAGGATTGTCGATTCGATATTTTTCTTATAATTAGAAACCATCTGAAGCAAAAAGAAAGTTATGAAATTAACGTAAGGCAAAACAACACACTTTGTATTTATGTAAGGCAAAATGACACACTCCATGTGTCATTTTGCCCAAATACGTTGTAGATACGGTTACGTCAATTTGTAGGTTAGAATGTTTATGCAGGCGATCGTATTTAACGGCAATTGAAAGCCAAACAATAACAGGTGTTGCAGACAACAAAGGAATAACTTACTACCACAATTAGTAACAAAATTATTACGTCAATTTTCAACTTACCTTGATCTTGAAACGTATATTTTAAACAAATTGCTATAATAACAACGGAAATCACTTTCAACGTGTCTAACGTGGCGCATGGCACGGAAAAGAGTAGAGTCGCAGTCTTGCCACGCGCAGAAAACATATTCCTTAAAAAAGCGCCAAGAAACAGTTGGTATGTCGTTTTGCCTTATATGTCATTTTGCCTTACTCTCCCCTACTACACTCAAAACATGAAAAAAAGTCGTTTTCCGAAAAGTGTCTGTGTGTGTGTCTGTGTAGATTTTTTTTTCTATGGCAAACGATAACTGCCGTAAATTCAAACAGAATCGAATAATTTTTTGCATACAGCCCTGATGTGTAGAGTACTCACGACCTATTGTTTTTGGTGATGATGGGTTGAGGGAAAGGGGTAGTTTACCAGCAACGGTTTTTTTTATCAAGGGAAATTTTTTTTTGGCAAACGATAACAGCCGCAAATTCAAACAGAATCAAATAATGTTTCGCATACAGCCCTGAATTGCAGAGTTCTCAAGACTTGTTGTTTTTGGTGAAGATCGGTTAAGGGAAAGGGGTAGTTTACCTGTAACGTTTTATGTATTAAAATGGTATTTTATATGGCAAACAATAACAGCCCCAAATTCAAACAGAATCAAAAGATTATTTGCATACAGCCCTAAATTCTAGAGTTCTCAAGATCTGTTGTTTTTGGTGAAGATCGGTTAAGGGAAAGGGGTAGTTTACCTGCAACTTTTTTAACAAGGGTATTTTCTATGGCAAACGATAACAGCCGCAAATTCAAACAGAATCAAATATTTTTTTGCATACAGCCCTGGTTTGTAGAGTACTGAAGACCTGTTGTTTTTGGTGAAGATGGGTTGTGGGGAAGGGGTAGTTTACCTGCAACGTTTTTTATCAAGCGTATTTTCTATGGCAAACAATAACTGCCGCAAATTCAAACAGAATCAAATAATTTTTTGCATACGTCAGTGAATTGTAGAGTACTCAAGGGCTCTTGATTTTGGTGAAGATCGGTTAAGGGGAAGGGGTAGTTTACCTGCAACCTTTTACGTTTTAACAAGAGTAAAGTACTTGAAAATTCATTTAAACTTTTTCAAACAATGGTAATTGTTGAAAATAAAATAATTTTGTTGCCCGGCAATAAAATTATAATTTTTTCATTTTAATGTAAATCATGTATAAGAGAAAATATATCGTGCTTGGCAGGCAAGCATATCTCAGTTATGTACTGTTTACGTTTCCATTTTATTATTATGACTACCGCAGTAAAAAGGCAGGGAAGACACACACACACACACACACACACACACACATACAAAATTCGCGTGTTTCTGGCCTCATTCATGTTTATATTCTTACATTTGCACGCTTTTTAAATGGAAAGTGCTGAACCCATAGCAACATAACGCATGCAAGCCGAAAAAATGTCCAGCGTGGATAGCGATTTGCTTCCTGTGGATCGCTGGGCAGTGTAACTACACGTGTTTACAGAGGAACGATTCATAGACAGACTTTTCGTCTTTAGGGAATGAACCCTCTGCAAGATGCTGAGGGTCCATGAGTGACTTCGGAGCGCTCCTTCTTTTCCGCGTGTTTGTTCTGTGAAACGTACACTGTAGATTCGCAGCTTTATTCTAAGCAACTCTCAATAGGAAATGTTGAAAATTTTTGTCCACGGTGTACCCTCATACACACTAAACCTGCTCTGATGTTTTAATTACGGACATCATAATATTAAAACTTTGGAAACTTGAGCACTACTTAATGGAGATCAATCATTAACTTATACAAGCCATTAGTTTTATGCGTATTTTTTATATATATGTGTACAACGTTATCGGCAACAAAGAAGTAGTTTTTGTTAAAATTCCTTCCCGGGATGTTTGGCCGTAGTCCAATGTTTTCTACAAAACCAGACGTTTCGGCAATGCCATCGACTTCCATCATCAGTGAAAATCGAGTGCGATAACGTGAGGTGGTATATGTTAGTGACCACAGTACTGTGGTTATGGCTGAAGCAGTAAGTAGAAAGAAGTAGTTTGTATGGTAATATTTCATTTCGAAAATTATTTTAATTATAAATCTTAGAATATGGAAGTCATGTATGGTTCTCCATACCGATATTTTTTCTTGCGATATTCAAACAGTAAATAAAAAAGCCATTAACTCTCCGTGTTATAAAATATCTTACTGTCGGTCTGACACAGTCATTCAAATTTTATTTTGGTCAGGACAGATTATTACAATTTACACGTGATTACACAGTATCAACATTATATGTACCCTGTGTGTACTGCTTCTGTCAGAATGACACGCGTCTAATTCAAGCAGCAAATAGTGTTTCAGATGTGCCACGCTTGTTTCTTTACATCAGGAAACAGTGTACAACAATTAGTATTTAATACGTCAAATTAAATAATCAGTTTCATAGCAACGTTTTTTCCAGTATTCAAAATTTATGTGTTTGATATACACGTTTTACTTCCATGTTCGTTAAGGAAAAGGAAGTATGGTGATGGCAAAAAAAATCGTGTTCGAGATTATTGCAGCTTCTGATTGTACTACACTCAAAACAAGAAAAAAAATCATTTTTCGAAAAGTGTCTGTGTGTGTGTCTGCCTGTGTGTCTATAGATTTTTTCTATGGCAAACGATAACAGCCGCAAATTCAAACAGAATCAAATAATGTTTCGCATACAGCCCTGAATTGTAGAGTTCTCAAGACCTATTGTTTTTGGTGAAGATCGGTTAAGGGAAAGGGGTAGTTTACCAGCCACGTTTTTTGTTTTATCAAGGGTATTTTGTATGGCAAACGATAACAGCCGCAAATTCAAACATAATCAAATAATGTTTTGCATACTGCCCTGAATTGTAGTGTTCTCAAGACCTTTTGTCTTTGGTGAAGATCGGTTAAGGGAAAGGGGTAGTTTACCTGCAACGTTTTATGTTTTAAAAGGGTATTTTTTATGGCAAACGATAAGAGCCGCAAATTCAAACAGAATCAAATACGTTTTTGCATACAGCCCTGATTTCTTGAGTACTAAAGACCTATTATTTTTGGTGAAGATCGTTTAAGGGAAAGGGGTAGTTTACCAGCCACGTTTTTTGTTTTATCAAGGGTATTTTGTATGGCAAACGATAACAGCCGCAAATTCAAACAAAATCATATAATATTTTGCATACAGCCCTGCATTGTAGAGTTCTCAAGACCCGTCGTTTTTGGTGAAGATCGGTTAAGGGAAATGGGTAGTTTACCTGCAACGGTTTTTTTTAATCAAGGGTAATTTTGTTTGTTTGGCAAACGATAACAGCCGCAAATACAAACAGAATCAAATAATGTTTCGTATACAGCCCTCAATTGTAGAGTTCTCAAGATCTGTTGATTTTGGTAAAGATCGGTTAAGGGAAAGGGGTATTTTACCTGCAACGTTTTAAGTTTTTAACAAGGGTATTTTCTATGGCAAACGATAACGGCCTCAAATGGAAACAGAATCAAATGATGTTTTGCATACAGCCCTGTATTGTAGAGTTCTCAATACCTATTGGTGTTGGTGAAATCGGGTAAGGGAAAGGGGTAGTTTACCTGCAACGTTTTATGTTTTAAAAGGGTATTTTCTATGGCAAATGATAAGAGCCGCAATTTCAAACAGAATCAAATACGTTTTTGCATACAGCCCTGTTTTTTTGAGTACTAAAGACTTATTGTTTTTGGTGAAGATCGGTTAAGGGAAAGGGGTAGTTTACCGGCCACGTTTTTTGTTTTATCAAGGGTATTTTATATGGCAAACGATAACAGCCGCAAATTCAAGCAGAATCATATAATATTTTGCATACAGCCCTGAAATGTAGAATTCTCAAAACCTGTTGGTTTTGGTGAAGATCGGTTAAGGGAATAGGGTTGTTTACCAGCAACATTTTATGTTTTATCAAGGGTAGTTTTTGTTTTGATGAACGATAACTGCCGAAAATTCAATGAGAATCAAATAATTTTTTGCACCCCCTGAGTTGCAGAGCTCAAGGTCTATTGATTTTGGTGAAGATCGGTTAAGGGAAAGGGGTAGTTTACCTGCAACATTTTATGTTGTAACAAGAGAAATGTTTCCATGACGAACGATAACTGCCGCACATTCAAACAGAATCAAATATTTTTTTGCATGCTTCCCTGAATTGTAGAGGACGGATGGTCTGTTGATTTTGGAGAAGATCGGTTAAGAGAAAGAGGTAGTTTACCAGAAACATTTTATGATTTAACAAGAGTAAAGTACTTAATTTTTATAAAGTATCCTGATAAGAAGCTCATAGTAATCCACTGTAGAAACGTAGATGAAATATCTATAAATGAAGAAGTTAGGTGAACGGGGTGGGGGTAATTTTCTATTATTAAAAATTATAGTTGAAGGTGGAGGGGAGAATTTTTTATATGTGTACTACGTTATCGGCAACAAAGAAGTAGTTTTTTGTTAAAATTGCTTCCCGGGCTCTTTAGCCGTAGTCCAATGTTTTCTGCAAAACCAGACTTTTCGGCAGTGCCATCGACTGCCATCATCGGTGAAAATCGAGTGCGAAAACGTGAGGTGGTATACGTTAGTGACCACAGTACTGTGGTTAATGCTGAAGAAATAAGTAGAAAGACGTAGTTTCTATGGAAATATTTCATTTCGAATATGATTTTAAATATATATCTTAGAATATGGAAGTCATGTATGGTTCTCCATACCGATATTTACTTCCATATTCCTTAAGGAAATGGAAGTATGGTGATGGCAAAAAAAATCGTGTTCGAGATTATTGCAGATTCTGGTTGTACTACACTCAAAACATGAAAAAAAGTCGTTTTCCGAAAAGTGTCTGTGTGTGTGTCTGTGTAGATTTTTTTTTCTATGGCAAACGATAACTGCCGTAAATTCAAACAGAATCGAATAATTTTTTGCATACAGCCCTGATGTGTAGAGTACTCACGACCTATTGTTTTTGGTGATGATGGGTTGAGGGAAAGGGGTAGTTTACCAGCAACGGTTTTTTTTATCAAGGGAAATTTTTTTTTGGCAAACGATAACAGCCGCAAATTCAAACAGAATCAAATAATGTTTCGCATACAGCCCTGAATTGCAGAGTTCTCAAGACTTGTTGTTTTTGGTGAAGATCGGTTAAGGGAAAGGGGTAGTTTACCTGTAACGTTTTATGTATTAAAATGGTATTTTATATGGCAAACAATAACAGCCCCAAATTCAAACAGAATCAAAAGATTATTTGCATACAGCCCTAAATTCTAGAGTTCTCAAGATCTGTTGTTTTTGGTGAAGATCGGTTAAGGGAAAGGGGTAGTTTACCTGCAACTTTTTTTAACAAGGGTATTTTCTATGGCAAACGATAACAGCCGCAAATTCAAACAGAATCAAATATTTTTTTGCATACAGCCCTGGTTTGTAGAGTACTGAAGACCTGTTGTTTTTGGTGAAGATGGGTTGTGGGGAAGGGGTAGTTTACCTGCAACGTTTTTTATCAAGCGTATTTTCTATGGCAAACAATAACTGCCGCAAATTCAAACAGAATCAAATAATTTTTTGCATACGTCAGTGAATTGTAGAGTACTCAAGGGCTCTTGATTTTGGTGAAGATCGGTTAAGGGGAAGGGGTAGTTTACCTGCAACCTTTTACGTTTTAACAAGAGTAAAGTACTTGAAAATTCATTTAAACTTTTTCAAACAATGGTAATTGTTGAAAATAAAATAATTTTGTTGCCCGGCAATAAAATTATAATTTTTTCATTTTAATGTAAATCATGTATAAGAGAAAATATATCGTGCTTGGCAGGCAAGCATATCTCAGTTATGTACTGTTTACGTTTCCATTTTATTATTATGACTACCGCAGTAAAAAGGCAGGGAAGACACACACACACACACACACACACACACACATACAAAATTCGCGTGTTTCTGGCCTCATTCATGTTTATATTCTTACATTTGCACGCTTTTTAAATGGAAAGTGCTGAACCCATAGCAACATAACGCATGCAAGCCGAAAAAATGTCCAGCGTGGATAGCGATTTGCTTCCTGTGGATCGCTGGGCAGTGTAACTACACGTGTTTACAGAGGAACGATTCATAGACAGACTTTTCGTCTTTAGGGAATGAACCCTCTGCAAGATGCTGAGGGTCCATGAGTGACTTCGGAGCGCTCCTTCTTTTCCGCGTGTTTGTTCTGTGAAACGTACACTGTAGATTCGCAGCTTTATTCTAAGCAACTCTCAATAGGAAATGTTGAAAATTTTTGTCCACGGTGTACCCTCATACACACTAAACCTGCTCTGATGTTTTAATTACGGACATCATAATATTAAAACTTTGGAAACTTGAGCACTACTTAATGGAGATCAATCATTAACTTATACAAGCCATTAGTTTTATGCGTATTTTTTATATATATGTGTACAACGTTATCGGCAACAAAGAAGTAGTTTTTGTTAAAATTCCTTCCCGGGATGTTTGGCCGTAGTCCAATGTTTTCTACAAAACCAGACGTTTCGGCAATGCCATCGACTTCCATCATCAGTGAAAATCGAGTGCGATAACGTGAGGTGGTATATGTTAGTGACCACAGTACTGTGGTTATGGCTGAAGCAGTAAGTAGAAAGAAGTAGTTTGTATGGTAATATTTCATTTCGAAAATTATTTTAATTATAAATCTTAGAATATGGAAGTCATGTATGGTTCTC
Source organism: Magicicada septendecula (assembly GCA_034769895.1). Taxonomy (NCBI): domain Eukaryota; kingdom Metazoa; phylum Arthropoda; class Insecta; order Hemiptera; family Cicadidae; genus Magicicada; species Magicicada septendecula. The sequence continues at coordinate 404,225,613 of CM068370.1, read as the reverse complement.
CATACCGATATTTTTTCTTGCGATATTCAAACAGTAAATAAAAAAGCCATTAACTCTCCGTGTTATAAAATATCTTACTGTCGGTCTGACACAGTCATTCAAATTTTATTTTGGTCAGGACAGATTATTACAATTTACACGTGATTACACAGTATCAACATTATATGTACCCTGTGTGTACTGCTTCTGTCAGAATGACACGCGTCTAATTCAAGCAGCAAATAGTGTTTCAGATGTGCCACGCTTGTTTCTTTACATCAGGAAACAGTGTACAACAATTAGTATTTAATACGTCAAATTAAATAATCAGTTTCATAGCAACGTTTTTTCCAGTATTCAAAATTTATGTGTTTGATATACACGTTTTACTTCCATGTTCGTTAAGGAAAAGGAAGTATGGTGATGGCAAAAAAAATCGTGTTCGAGATTATTGCAGCTTCTGATTGTACTACACTCAAAACAAGAAAAAAAATCATTTTTCGAAAAGTGTCTGTGTGTGTGTCTGCCTGTGTGTCTATAGACTTTTTCTATGGCAAACGATAACAGCCGCAAATTCAAACAGAATCAAATAATGTTTCGCATACAGCCCTGAATTGTAGAGTTCTCAAGACCTATTGTTTTTGGTGAAGATCGGTTAAGGGAAAGGGGTAGTTTACCAGCCACGTTTTTTGTTTTATCAAGGGTATTTTGTATGGCAAACGATAACAGCCGCAAATTCAAACATAATCAAATAATGTTTTGCATACTGCCCTGAATTGTAGTGTTCTCAAGACCTTTTGTCTTTGGTGAAGATCGGTTAAGGGAAAGGGGTAGTTTACCTGCAACGTTTTATGTTTTAAAAGGGTATTTTTTATGGCAAACGATAAGACCCGCAAATTCAAACAGAATCAAATACGTTTTTGCATACACCCCTGATTTCTTGAGTACTAAAGACCTATTATTTTTGGTGAAGATCGGTTAAGGGAAAGGGGTAGTTTACCAGCCACGTTTTTTGTTTTATCAAGGGTATTTTGTATGGCAAACGATAACAGCCGCAAATTCAAACAGAATCAAATAATTTTTCGCGTACAGTCCTGATTTGTAGAGTACTCAAGGCGTATTGTTTTTGGTGAAGATCGGTTAAGGGGAAGGGGTAGTTTACCTGCAACGGTTTTTTTTAATCAAGGTAATTTTCTATGGCAAACGATAACAGCCGCAAATTCAAACAAAATCAAATAATGTTTCGCATACAGCCCTGAATTGCAGAGTTCTCAAGACCTATTGTTTTTGGTGAAGATCGGTTTTAGGGAAAGGGGTAGTTTACCTGCAACCTTTTATGTTTTAACAAGGGTATTTTCTATGGCAAACTATAACAGCCGCAAATTCAAACAGAATCAAATAATTTTTTGCATACTTCCCTGAATTGCAGAGGTCTCAAGGACTTTTGATTTTGGTGAAGATCGATGAAGTGCAAGGGGTAGTTTACCTGCAAGCTTTTACGTTTTAACAACAGTAAAGTACTTGAAAATTCATTTAAACTTTTTCAAACAATGGTAATTGTTAAAAATAAAATAATTTTGTTGCCAGGCAATAAAATTATAATTTTTTCATTTTAGTGTAAATCATGTATGAGTGAAAATATATCGTTTGTGGCAGGCAAGCATATCTCAATTATGTAATGTTTACGTTTCCATTTTATTATTACGATTACTGCAATAAAAAGGCAGGGAAGACACACACACACAAAATTCACGTTATTTCTGACCTCACTCATGTTTATTTTCTTACATTTGAACGCTTTTTAAATGGAAAGTGCCGAACCCACACCAACATAACGCGTGCAAGCCGAAAAAGTGTCCAGCGTGGATAGCGATTTGCTTCCTGTGGATCGCTGGGCAGTGTAACTGCACGTGTTTACAAAGGAACGATTCATAGACAGACTTTTCGTCTTTAGGGAATGAACCCTCTGCAAGATGCTGAGGGTCCATGAGTGACTTCGGAGCGCTCCTTCTTTTCCGCGTGTTTGTTCTGTGAAACATACACTGTAGATTCGCAGCTTTATTCTAAGCAAAGCTCAATAGGAAATGTTGAAAATTTTTGTCCACGGTGTACCCTCATACACACTAAACCTGCTCTGATGTTTTAATTACGGACATCATAATATTAAAACTTTGGAAACTTGAGCACTACTTAATGGAGATCAATCATTAACTTATACAAGCCATTAGTTTTATGCTTATTTTTTATATATATGTGTACAACCTTATCGGCAACAAAGAAGTAGTTTTTTGTTAAAATTCCTTCCCGGGATGTTTGGCCGTAATCCAATGTTTTCTACAAAACCAGACGTTTCGGCAATGCCATCGACTTCCATCATCAGTGAAAATCGAGTGCGATAACGTGAGGTGGTATATGTTAGTGACCAAAGTACTGTGGTTAAGGCTGAAGCAGTAAGTAGACAGAAGTAGTTTGTATGGTAATATTTCATTTCGAAAATTATTTTAATTATAAATCTTAGAATATGGAAGTCATGTATGGTTCTCCATACCGATATTTTTTCTTACGATATTCAAACAGTAAGTAAAAAAAGCCATTAACTCTCCCTGTTATAAAATATCTTACTGTCGGTCTGACACAGTCATTCAAATTTTATTTTGGTCAGGACAGATTATTACAATTTACACGTGATTACACAGTATCAACATTATATGTACCCTGTGTGTACTGCTTCTGTCAGAATGACACGCGTCTAATTCAAGCAGCAAATAGTGTTTCAGATGTGCCACGCTTGTTTCTTTACATCAGGAAACAGTGTACAACAATTAGTATTTAATACGTCAAATTAAATAATCAGTTTCATAGCAACGTTTTTTCCAGTATTCAAAATTTATGTGTTTGATATACACGTTTTACTTCCATGTTCGTTAAGGAAAAGGAAGTATGGTGATGGCAAAAAAAATCGTGTTCAAGATTATTGCAGATTCTGATTGTACTACACTCAAAACAAGAAAAAAAGTCATTTTTCGAAAAATGTGTGTGTGTGTGTCTATCTGTGTGTCTGTAGATTTTTTTTTGGCAAACGATAACAGCCGCAAATTCAAACAGAATCAAATAATGTTTCGCATACAGCCCAGAATTGTAGAGTTCTCAAGACCTATTGTTTTTGGTGAAGATCGGTTAAGGGAAAGGGGTAGTTTACCAGCCACGTTTTTTGTTTTATCAAGGGTATTTTGTATGGCAAACGATAACAGCCGCAAATTCAAACAGAATCAAATAATTTTTCGCGTACAGTCCTGATTTGTAGAGTACTCAAGACGTATTGTTTTTGGTGAAGATCGGTTAAGGGGAAGGGGTAGTTTACCTGCAACGGTTTTTTTTAATCAAGGTAATTTTCTATGGCAAACGATAACAGCCGCAAATTCAAACAAAATCAAATAATGTTTCGCATACAGCCCTGAATTGCAGTGTTCTCAAGATCTATTGTTTTTGGTGAAGATCGGTTTAGGGAAAGGGGTAGTTTACCTGCAACATTTTATGTTTTAACAAGGGTATTTTCTATGGCAAACTATAACAGCCGCAAATTCAAACAGAATCAAATAATTTTTTGCATACTTCCCTGAATTGCAGAGGTCTCAAGGACTTTTGATTTTGGTGAAGATCGGTGAAGTGCAAGGGGTAGTTTACCTGCAAGCTTTTACGTTTTAACAACAGTAAAGTACTTGAAAATTCATTTAAACTTTTTCAAACAATGGTAATTGTTAAAAATAAAATAATTTTGTTGCCAGGCAATAAAATTATAATTTTTTCATTTTAGTGTAAATCATGTATGAGTGAAAATATATCGTTTGTGGCAGGCAAGCATATCTCAATTATGTAATGTTTACGTTTCCATTTTATTATTACGATTACTGCAATAAAAAGGCAGGGAAGACACACACACACAAAATTCACGTTATTTCTGACCTCACTCATGTTTATTTTCTTACATTTGAACGCTTTTTAAATGGAAAGTGCCGAACCCACACCAACATAACGCGTGCAAGCCGAAAAAGTGTCCAGCGTGGATAGCGATTTGCTTCCTGTGGATCGCTGGGCAGTGTAACTGCACGTGTTTACAAAGGAACGATTCATAGACAGACTTTTCGTCTTTAGGGAATGAACCCTCTGCAAGATGCTGAGGGTCCATGAGTGACTTCGGAGCGCTCCTTCTTTTCCGCGTGTTTGTTCTGTGAAACATACACTGTAGATTCGCAGCTTTATTCTAAGCAAAGCTCAATAGGAAATGTTGAAAATTTTTGTCCACGGTGTACCCTCATACACACTAAACCTGCTCTGATGTTTTAATTACGGACATCATAATATTAAAACTTTGGAAACTTGAGCACTACTTAATGGAGATCAATCATTAACTTATACAAGCCATTAGTTTTATGCTTATTTTTTATATATATGTGTACAACGTTATCGGCAACAAAGAAGTAGTTTTTTGTTAAAATTCCTTCCCGGGATGTTTGGCCGTAATCCAATGTTTTCTACAAAACCAGACGTTTCGGCAATGCCATCGACTTCCATCATCAGTGAAAATCGAGTGCGATAACGTGAGGTGGTATATGTTAGTGACCACAGTACTGTGGTTAAGGCTGAAGCAGTAAGTAGACAGAAGTAGTTTGTATGGTAATATTTCATTTCGAAAATTATTTTAATTATAAATCTTAGAATATGGAAGTCATGTATGGTTCTCCATACCGATATTTTTTCTTGCGATATTCAAACAGTAAGTAAAAAAAGCCATTAACTCTCCGTGTTATAAAATATCTTACTGTCGGTCTGACACAGTCATTCAAATTTTATTTTGGTCAGGACAGATTATTACAATTTACACGTGATTACACAGTATCAACATTATATGTACCCTGTGTGTACTGCTTCTGTCAGAATGACACGCCTCTAATTCAAGCAGCCAATAGTGTTTCAGATGTGCCACGCTTGTTTCTTTACATCAGGAAACAGTGTACAACAATCAGTATTTAATACGTCAAATTAAATAATCAGTTTCATAGCAACGTTTTTTCCAGTATTCAAAATTTATGTGTTTGATATACACGTTTTACTTCCATGTTCGTTAAGGAAAAGGAAGTATGGTGATGGCAAAAAAAATCGTGTTCGAGATTATTGCAGCTTCTGATTGTACTACACTCAAAACAAGAAAAAAAGTCATTTTTCGAAAAGTGTCTGTGCGTGTGTCTGCCTGTGTGTCTATAGATTTTTTTCTAAGGCAAACGATAACAGCCGCAAATTCAATCAGAATCAAATAATGTTTCGCATACAGCCCTGAATTGCAGAGTCCTCAAGACCTATTGTTTTTGGTGAAGATCGGTTAAGGGAAAGGGGTAGTTTACCAGCCACGTTTTTTGTTTTATCAAGGGTATTTTGTATGGCAAACGATAACAGCCGCAAATTCAAACATAATCAAATAATGTTTTGCATACTGCCCTGAATTGTAGTGTTCTCAAGACCTTTTGTCTTTGGTGAAGATCGGTTAAGGGAAAGGGGTAGTTTACCAGCAACGTTTTATGTTTTAAAAGGGTATTTTCTATGGCAAACGATAAGAGCCGCAAATTCAAACAGAATCAAATAAGTTTTTGAATACAGCCCTGATTTCTTGAGTACTAAAGACCTATTATTTTTGGTGAAGATCGTTTAAGGGAAAGGGGTAGTTTACCAGCCACGTTTTTTGTTTTATCAAGGGTATTTTGTATTGCAAACGATAACAGCCGCAAATTCAAACAAAATCATATAATATTTTGCATACAGCCCTGAATTGTAGAGTTCTCAAGACCCGTCGTTTTTGGTGACGATCGGTTAAGGGAAATGGGTAGTTTACCGGCAACGGTTTTTTTAAATCAAGGGTAATTTTGTTTGTTTGGCAAACGATAACAGCCGCAAATTCAAACAGAATCAAATAATGTTTCGTATACGCCCCTCAATTGTAGAGTTCTCAAGATCTGTTGATTTTGGTAAAGATCGGTTAAGGGAAAGGGGTAGTTTACCTGCAACGTTTTAAGTTTTTAACAAGGGTATTTTCTATGGCAAACGATAACTGCCGCAAATGGAAACAGAATCAAATGATGTTTTGCATACAGCCCTGTATTGTAGAGTTCTCAATACCTATTGGTGTTGGTGAAATCGGTTAAGGGAAAGGGGTAGTTTACCTGCAACGTTTTATGTTTTAAAAGGGTATTTTCTATGGCAAACGATAAGAGCCGCAATTTCAAACAGAATCAAATACGTTTTTGCATACAGACCTGTTTTTTTGAGTACTAAAGACCTATTGCTTTTGGTGAAGATCGGTTAATGGGAAGGGGTAGTTTACCGGCCACGTTTTTTGTTTTATCAAGGGTATTTTATATGGCAAACGATAACAGCCGCAAATTCAAACAGAATCATATAATATTTTGCATACAGCCCTGAAATGTAGAATTCTCAAAACCTGTTGGTTTTGGTGAAGATCGGTTAAGGGAATAGGGTTGTTTACCAGCAACATTTTATGTTTTATCAAGGGTAATTTTTTGTTTTGACGAACGATAACTGCCGAAAATTCAATGAGAATCAAATAATTTTTTGCACCCCCTGAGTTGCAGAGCTCAAGGTCTATTGATTTTGGTGAAGATCGGTTAAGGGAAAGGGGTAGTTTACCTGCAACATTTTATGTTGTAACAAGAGAAATGTTTCCATGACGAACGATAACTGCCGCACATTCAAACAGAATCAAATATTTTTTTGCATGCTTCCCTGAATTGTAGAGGACGGATGGTCTGTTGATTTTGGAGAAGATCGGTTAAGAGAAAGAGGTAGTTTACCTGAAACATTTTATGATTTAACAAGAGTAAAGTACTTAATTTTTATAAATAAAGTATCCTGATAAGAAGTTCATAGTAATCCACTGTAGAAACGTAGATGAAACATCTATAAATGAAGAAGTTAGGTGAACGGGGTGGGGGTAATTTTCTATTATTAAAAATTATAGTTGAAGGTGGAGGGGAGAATTTTTTATATGTGTACTACGTTATCGGCAACAAAGAAGTAGTTTTTTGTTAAAATTGCTTCCCGGGCTCTTTAGCCGTTGTCCAATGTTTTCTGCAAAACCAGACTTTTCGGCAGTGCCATCGACTGCCATCATCGGTGAAAATCGAGTGCGAAAACGTGAGGTGGTATACGTTAGTGACCACAGTACTGTGGTTAATGCTGAAGCAATAAGTAGAAAGACGTAGTTTCTATGGAAATATTTCATTTCGAATATGATTTTAAATATATATCTTAGAACATGGAAGTCATGTATGGTTCTCCATACCGATATTTACTTCCATATTCCTTAAGGAAATGGAAGTATGGTGATGGCAAAAAAAATCGTGTTCGAGATTATTGCAGATTCTGATTGTACTACACTCAAAACATGAAAAAAAGTCGTTTTCCGAAAAGTGTCTGTGTGTGTGTGTGTCTGTGTGTAGATTTTTTTCTATGGCAAACGATAACTGCCGCAAATTCAAACAGAATCAAATAATTTTTTGCATACAGCCCTGAGGTGTAGAGTCCTCACGACCTATTGTTTTTGGTGATGATCGGTTGAGGGAAAGGGGTAGTTTACCAGCAACAGTTTTTTTTTATCAAGGGAATTTTTTTTTTTGGCAAACGATAACAGCCGCAAATTCAAACAGAATCAAATAATGTTTCGCATACAGCCCTGAATTGTAGAGTTCTCAAGACCTATTGTTCTGGGTGAAAATCGGTTGTGGGGAAGGGGTAGTTTACCAGCAACGTTTTTTATCAAGCGTATTTTTTATGGCAAACAATAACTGCCGCAAATTCAAACAGAATCAAATAATTTTTTGCATACGTCAGTGAATTGTAGAGGAATCAAGGGCTTTTGTATTTGATGTAGATCGGTTAAGGGGAAGGGGTAGTTTACCTGCAACCTGTTACGTTTTAACAAGAGTAAAGTACTTGAAAATTCATTTAAACTCTTTCAAACAATGGTAGTTGTTGAAAATAAAATAATTTTGTTGCCCGGCAATAAAATTATAATTTTTTCATTTTAATGTAAATCATGTATAAGAGAAAATATATCGTGCTTGGCAGGCAAGCATATCTCAGTTATGTTCTGTTTACGTTTCCATTTTATTATTATGACTACCGCAGTAAAAAGGCAGGGAAGACACACACACACACACACACACACACACACACACACACACACACACACACACACACACACACACACACACACACACACACACACACACACACACACACACACACACACACACAAAATTAGCGTTATTTCTGGCCTCATTCATGTTTATTTTCTTACATTTGCACGCTTTTTAAATGGAAAGTGCTGAACCCATACCAACATAACGCATGCAAGCCGAAAAAGTGTCCAGCGTGGATACCGATTTGCTTCCTGTGGATCGCTGGGCAGTGTAACTGCACGTGTTTACAGAGGAACGATTCATAGACAGACTTTTCGTCTTTAGGGAATGAACCCTCTGCAAGATGCTGAGGGTCATTGAGTGACTTCGGAGCGCTCCTTCTTTTCCGCGTGTTTGTTCTGTGAAACGTACACTGTAGATTCGCAGCTTTATTCTAAGCAACGCTCAATAGGAAATGTTGAAAATTTTTGTCCACGGTGTACCCTCATACATACTAAACCTGCTCTGATGTTTTAATTACGGACATCATAATATTAAAACTTTGGAAACTTGAGCACTACTTAATGGAGATCAATCATTAACTTATACAAGCCATTAGTTTTATGCTTATTTTTTATATATATGTGTACAACCTTATCGGCAACAAAGAAGTAGTTTTTGTTAAAATTCCTTCCCGGGATGTTTGGCCGTAGTCCAATGTTTTCTACAAAACCAGACGTTTCGGCAATGCCATCGACTTCCATCATCAGTGAAAATCGAGTGCGATAACGTGAGGTGGTATATGTTAGTGACCACAGTACTATGGTTAAGGCTGAAGCAGTAAGTAGAAAGAAGTAGTTTGTATGGTAATATTTCATTTCGAAAATTATTTTAATTATAAATCTTAGAATATGGAAGTCATGTATGGTTCTCCATACCGATATTTTTTCTTGCGATAGTCAAACAGTAAATAAAAAAGCCATTAACTCTCCGTGTTATAAAATATCTTACTGTCGGTCTGACACAGTCATTCAAATTTTATTTTGGTCAGGACAGATTATTACAATTTACACGTGATTACACAGTATCAACATCATATGTACCCTGTGTGTACTGCTTCTGTCAGAATGACACGCCTCTAATTCAAGCAGCAAATAGTGTTTCAGATGTGCCACGCTTGTTTCTTTACATCAGGAAACAGTGTACAACAATTAGTATTTAATACGTCAAATTAAATAATCAGTTTCATAGCAACGTTTTTTCCAGTATTCAAAATTTATGTGTTTGATATACACGTTTTACTTCCATGTTCGTTAAGGAAAAGGAAGTATGGTGATGGCAAAAAAAATCGTGTTCGAGATTATTGCAGATTCTGATTGTACTACACTCAAAACAAGAAAAAAAGTCATTTTTCGAAAAATGTGTGTGTGTGTGTGTGTCTGTCTGTGTGTCTGTAGATTTTTTTTTGGCAAACGATAACAGCCGCAAATTCAAACAGAATCAAATAATGTTTCGTATACAGCCAAGAATTGTAGAGTTCTCAAGACCTATTGTTTTTGGTGAAGATCGGTTAAGGGAAAGGGGTAGTTTACCAGCCACGTTTTTTGTTTTATCAAGGGTATTTTGTATGGCAAACGATAACAGCCGTAAATTCAAACAGAATCAAATAATTTTTCGCGTACAGTCCTGATTTGTAGAGTACTCAAGACGTATTGTTTTTGGTGAAGATCGGTTAAGGGGAAGGGGTAGTTTACCTGCAACGGTTTTTTTTAATCAAGGTAATTTTCTATGGCAAACGATAACAGCCGCAAATTCAAACAAAATCAAATAATGTTTCGCATACAGCCCTGAATTGCAGAGTTCTCAAGACCTATTGTTTTTGGTGAAGATCGGTTTAGGGAAAGGGGTAGTTTACCTGCAACCTTTTATGTTTTAACAAGGGTATTTTCTATGGCAAACTATAACAGCCGCAAATTCAAACAGAATCAAATAATTTTTTGCATACTTCCCTGAATTGCAGAGGTCTCAAGGACTTTTGATTTTGGTGAAGATCGGTGAAGTGCAAGGGGTAGTTTACCTGCAAGCTTTTACGTTTTAACAACAGTAAAGTACTTGAAAATTCATTTAAACTTTTTCAAACAATGGTAATTGTTAAAAATAAAATATTTTTGTTGCCAGGCAATAAAATTATAATTTTTTCATTTTAGTGTAAATCATGTATGAGTGAAAATATATCGTTCGTGGCAGGCAAGCATATCTCAATTATGTAAGGTTTACGTTTCCATTTTATTATTATGATTACTGCAATAAAAAGGCAGGGAAGACACACACACACAAAATTCTCGTTATTTCTGGCCTCACTCATGTTTATTTTCTTACATTTGAACGCTTTTTAAATGGAAAGTGCCGAACCCACACCAACATAAAGCGTGCAAGCCGAAAAAGTGTCCAGCGTGGATAGCGATTTGCTTCCTGTGGATCGCTGGGCAGTGTAACTGCACGTGTTTACAAAGGAACGATTCATAGACAGACTTTTCGTCTTTAGGGAATGAACCCTCTGCAAGATGCTGAGGGTCCATGAGTGACTTCGGAGCGCTCCTTCTTTTCCGCGTGTTTGTTCTGTGAAACATACACTGTAGATTCGCAGCTTTATTCTAAGCAACGCTCAATAGGAAATGTTGAAAATTTTTGTCCACGGTGTACCCTCATACACACTAAACCTGCTCTGATGTTTTAATTACGGACATCATAATATTAAAACTTTGGAAACTTGAGCACTACTTAATGGAGATCAATCATTAACTTATACAAGCCATTAGTTTTATGCTTATTTTTTATATATATGTGTACAACGTTATCGGCAACAAAGAAGTAGTTTTTGTTAAAATTCCTTCCCGGGATGTTTGGCCGTAATCCAATGTTTTCTACAAAACCAGACGTTTCGGCAATGCCATCGACTTCCATCATCAGTGAAAATCGAGTGCGATAACGTGAGGTGGTATATGTTAGTGACCACAGTACTGTGGTTAAGGCTGAAGCAGTAAGTAGAAAGAAGTAGTTTGTATGGTAATATTTCATTTCGAAAATTATTTTAATTATAAATCTTAGAATATGGAAGTCATGTATGGTTCTCCATACCGATATTTTTTCTTACGATATTCAAACAGTAAGTAAAAAAAGCCATTAACTCTCCGTGTTATAAAATATCTTACTGTCGGTCTGACACAGTCATTCAAATTTTAGTTTGGTCAGGACTGATTATTACAATTTACACGTGATTACACAGTATCAACATTATATGTACCCTGTGTGTACTGCTTCTGTCAGAATGACACGCCTCTAATTCAAGCAGCAAATAGTGTTTCAGATGTGCCACGCTTGTTTCTTTACATTAGGAAACAGTGTACAACAATTAGTATTTAATACGTCAAATTAAATAATCAGTTTCATAGCAACGTTTTTTCCAGTATTCAAAATTTATGTGTTTGATATACACGTTTTACTTCCATGTTCGTTAAGGAAAAGGAAGTATGGTGATGGCAAAAAAATCGTGTTCGAGATTATTGCAGCTTCTGATTGTACTACACTCAAAACAAGAAAAAAAGTCATTTTTCGAAAAGTGTCTGTGCGTGTGTCTGCCTGTGTGTCTATAGATTTTTTTTTGGCAAACGATAACAGCCGCAAATTCAATCAGAATCAAATAATGTTTCGCATACAGCCCTGAATAGCAGAGTTCTCAAGACCTATTGTTTTTGGTGAAGATCGGTTAAGGGAAAGGGGTAGTTTACCAGCCACGTTTTTTGTTTTATCAAGGGTATTTTATATGGCAAACGATAACAGCCGCAAATTCAAACATAATCAAATAATGTTTTGCATACTGCTCTGAATTGTAGTGTTCTCAAGACCTTTTGTCTTTGGTGAAGATCGGTTAAGGGAAAGGGGTAGTTTACCTGCAACGGTTTTTTTTTAGCAAGGGTAATTTTGTTTGTTTGGCAAACGATAACAGCCGCAAATTCAAACAGAATCAAATAATGTTTCGCATACAGCCCTGATTTGTACTGTTCTCAAGATCTGTTGATTTTGGTGAAGATCGGTTAAGGGAAAGGGGTAGTTTACCTGTAACGTTTTATGTTTTAACAAGGGTATTTCCTATGGCAAACGATAACAGCCGCAAATTCAAACAGAATCAAAAGATTATTTGCATACAGCCCTAAATTGTAGAGTTCTCAAGACCTATTGTTTTTGGTGAAGTTCGGTTGAGGGAAAGGGGTAGTTTACCAGCAACGTTTTTTTAACAAGGGTATTTTCTATGGCAAACGATAACAGCCGCAAATTCAAACAGAATCAAATAATGTTTTGCATACAGCCCTGATTTGTAGAGTACTCAAGACCTATTGTTTTTGGTGAAGATCGGTTAAGGGAAAGGGGTAGTTTACCTGTAACGTTTTATGTTTTAACAAGGGTATTTCCTATGGCAAACGATAACAGCCGCAAATTCAAACAGAATCAAAAGATTATTTGCATACAGCCCTAAATGTCAGAGTTCTCAAGACCTATTGTTTTTGGTGAAGATCGGGTAAGGGAAAGGGGTAGTTTACCGGCAACATTTTTTTAACAGGGGTATTTTCTATGGCACACGATAACAGCCGCAAATTCAAACAGAATCAAATAATTTTTTGCATACGTCAGTGAATTGTAGAGGACTCAAGGCCTTTCGATTTTGGTGAAGATCGGTTAAGGGGAAGGGGTAGTTTACCTGCAACCTTTTACGTTTTAACAAGAATAAAGTACTTGAAAATTCATTTAAACTTTTTCAAACAATGGTAATTGTTGAAAATAAAATAATTTTGTTGCCAGGCAATCTGAAAATTTCAGATTTTGTACCACAAAATCTGAAAAGATTATACGATAGTTTATGAAATGGTTAATAATACGTCAGTGGAAGGTGTAATGAGAAATTAACAGAAATGGAAACCTGGGGAATGTTAACTGTTCTGTAGATACAATTTTGTCAGAATGTTTGGAAATGATCATCAACATTGAAGAAAAAGTAAGCATATTAAGAAACATATGTAAGTACTTACTATAAAAAAATAATGTTTGTTTTTTGATAAAGTCATTTTTAGTTTATGGTAAACGATAACAGCCGCAAATTCAAACAGAATCAAATGATGTTTTGTATACAGCCCTGTATTGTAGAGTTCTCAATACCTATTGGTGTTTGTGAAGATCGGATAAGGGGAAGGGGTAGATTACCCGCAACGTTTTATGTTTTAAAAGGGTATTTTCTATGGCAAACGATAAGAGCCGCAAATTCAAACAGAATCAAACAAGTTTTTGCATACAGCTCTGATTTGTTGAGTACTAGAGACCTATTGTTTTTGGTGAAGATCGGTTAAGGGAAAGAGGTAGTTTACCATCCACGTGTTTTGTTTTATCAAGGGTATTTTGTATGGCAAATGATAACAGCCGCAAATTTAAACAGAATCATATAATATTCAGCATACAGCCCTAAATTTTAGAGTTCTCAAAACCTGTCGTTTTTGGTAAAGATCGGTTAAGGGAAGGGGTAGTTTACCAGCAACGTTTTATGTTTTAAAAGGGTATTTTCTATGGCAAACGATAACTGCCGCAAATTCAAACAGAATCAAATAATTTTTTGCATACAGTCCTGATTTGTAGAGTACTCACGACCTATTGTTTTTGGTGAAGATCGGTTGAGGGAAAGGGGTAGTTTACCGGCAACGGTTTTTTTTTATCAATGGAAATTTTTTTTTTTTTTGGCAAACGATAACAGCCGCAAATTCAAACAGAATCAAATAATGTTTCGCATACAGCCCTAAATTGTAGAGTTCTCAAGACCTATTGTTTTTGGTGAAGGGAAAGGGGTAGTTTACCAGTAACGTTTTATGTTTTAACAAGGGTATTTCCTATGGCAAACGATAACAGCCGCAAATTCAAACAGAATCAAATAATTTTCTGCATACAGCCCTGACTTGTAGAGTACTCAAGAAATGTTGTTTTCGGTGAAGATCGGTTGAGGGGAAGGGGTAGTTTACCAGCAACGTTTTTTATCAAGCGTATTTTCTATGGCAAACGATAACAGCCGCAAATTCAAACAGAATCAAATAATTGTTTGCATACGTCCCTGAATTGTAGAGATCTCAAGGACGTTCGAGTTTGGTGAAGATCGGTTAAGGGAAAGGGGTAGTTAACCAGCAACATTTTATGTTTTAAAAGGGTATTTTCTATGGCAAACGATAAGAGCCGCAAATTCAAACAGAATCAAATGCGTTGTTGCATAGAGCCCTGATTTGATGAGTACTAAATACCTATTGTTTTTGGTGAAGATCGGTTAAGGGAAGGGGTAGTTTACCTGCCACGTGTTTTGTTTTATCAAGGGTATTTTGTATGGCAAACGATAACAGCCGCAAATTCAAACAGAATCATATATTATTTTGCATACAGAACTGAGTTGTAGAGTTCTCAAGACCTATCGTTTTTGGTGAAGATCGGTTAAGGGAAAGGCGTAGTTTACCGGCCACGTTTTTTGTTTTATCAAGGGTATTTTGTATGGCAAATGATAACAGCCGCAAATTTAAACAGAATCATATAATATTTAGCATACAGCCCTAAGTTGTAGAGTTCTCAAAACCTGTCGTTTTTGGTAAAGATCGGTTAAGGGAAAGGGGTAGTTTACTTGCAACGTTTTATGTTGTAAAAGGGTATTTTCTATGGCAAACGATAAGAGCCGCAAATTCATACAGAATCAAATACGTTTTTTCATACAGCCCTGATTTGTTGAGTACTAAGGACATGTTGTTTTTGGTGAACAACGGTTAAGGGAAAGGGGTAGTTTACCGGCCACGTTTTTTTGTTTTATCAAGGGTATTTTGTATGGCAAACGATAACAGCCGCAAATTCAAACAGAATCAATAATATTTTGCATACAGCCCTGAATTGTAGAGTTCTCAAGACCTATCGTTTTTGGTGAAGATCAGTTAAGGGAAAGGGGTAGTTTACCAGCAACAGTTTTTTATGAAGGGTATTTTACTTCCATATTCCTTAAGGAATGGAAGTATGGTGATGGCAAAAAAAATCGTGTTCGAGATTATTGCAGATTCTGATTCTACTACACTCAAAACATGAAAAAAAGTCGTTTTCCGAAAAGTGTCTGTGTGTCTATGTGTCTGTCTGTCTGTCTGTAGATTTTTTTTCTATGGCAAACGATAACTGCCGCAAATTCAAACAGAATCAAATAATTTTTTGCATGCAGCCCTGATTTGCAGAGTACTCGTGACCTATTGTAGTGTTCTCAAGACCTTTTGTCTTTGGTGAAGATCGGTTAAGGGAAAGGGGTAGTTTACCTGCAACGGTTTTTTTTTAGCAAGGGTAATTTTGTTTGTTTGGCAAACGATAACAGCCGCAAATTCAAACAGAATCAAATAATGTTTCGCATACAGCCCTGATTTGTACTGTTCTCAAGATCTGTTGATTTTGGTGAAGATCGGTTAAGGGAAAGGGGTAGTTTACCTGTAACGTTTTATGTTTTAACAAGGGTATTTCTTATGGCAAACGATAACAGCCGCAAATTCAAACAGAATCAAAAGATTATTTGCATACAGCCCTAAATTGTAGAGTTCTCAAGACCTATTGTTTTTGGTGAAGTTCGGTTGAGGGAAAGGGGTAGTTTACCAGCAACGTTTTTTTAACAAGGGTATTTTCTATGGCAAACGATAACAGCCGTAAATTCAAACAGAATCAAATAATGTTTTGCATACAGCCCTGATTTGTAGAGTACTCAAGACCTATTGTTTTTGGTGAAGATCGGTTAAGGGAAAGGGGTAGTTTACCTGTAACGTTTTATGTTTTAACAAGGGTATTTCCTATGGCAAACGATAACAGCCGCAAATTCAAACAGAATCAAAAGATTATTTGCATACAGCCCTAAATGTCAGAGTTCTCAAGACCTATTGTTTTTGGTGAAGATCGGCTAAGGGAAAGGGGTAGTTTACCGGCAACATTTTTTTAACAGGGGTATTTTCTATGGCAAACGATAACAGCCGCAAATTCAAACAGAATCAAATAATTTTATGCATACAGCCCTGATTTGTAGAGTACTCAAGACCTATTGTTTTTGGTGAAGATCGGTTGAGGGGAAGGGGTAGTTTACCACCAACGTTTTTTATCAAGCGTATTTTCTATGGCAAACGATAACTGCCGCAAATTCAAACAGAATCAAATAATTTTTTGCATACGTCAGTGAATTGTAGTGTACTCAAGGCCTTTCGATTTTGGTGAAGATCGGTTAAGGGGAAGGGGTAGTTTACCTGCAACCTTTTACGTTTTAACAAGAATAAAGTACTTGAAAATTCATTTAAACTTTTTCAAACAATGGTAATTGTTGAAAATAAAATAATTTTGTTGCCAGGCAATCTGAAAATTTCAGATTTTGTACCACAAAATCTGAAAAGATTATACGATAGTTTATGAAATGGTTAATAATACGTCAGTGGAAGGTGTAATGAGAAATTAACAGAAATGGAAACCTGGGGAATGTTAACTGTTCTGTAGATACAATTTTGTCAGAATGTTTGGAAATGATCATCAACATTGAAGAAAAAGTAAGCATATTAAGAAACATATGTAAGTACTTACTATAAAAAAATAATGTTTGTTTTTTGATAAAGTCATTTTTAGTTTATGGTAAACGATAACAGCCGCAAATTCAAACAGAATCAAATGATGTTTTGTATACAGCCCTGTATAGTAGAGTTCTCAATACCTATTGGTGTTTGTGAAGATCGGATAAGGGGAAGGGGTAGATTACCCGCAACGTTTTATGTTTTAAAAGGGTATTTTCTATGGCAAACGATAAGAGCCGCAAATTCAAACAGAATCAAACAAGTTTTTGCATACAGCTCTGATTTGTTGAGTACTAGAGACCTATTGTTTTTGGTGAAGATCGGTTAAGGGAAAGAGGTAGTTTACCATCCACGTGTTTTGTTTTATCAAGGGTATTTTGTATGGCAAATGATAACAGCCGCAAATTTAAACAGAATCATATAATATTCAGCATACAGCCCTAAATTTTAGAGTTCTCAAAACCTGTCGTTTTTGGTAAAGATCGGTTAAGGGAAGGGGTAGTTTACCAGCAACGTTTTATGTTTTAAAAGGGTATTTTCTATGGCAAACGATAACTGCCGCAAATTCAAACAGAATCAAATAATTTTTTGCATACAGTCCTGATTTGTAGAGTACTCACGACCTATTGTTTTTGGTGAAGATCGGTTGAGGGAAAGGGGTAGTTTACCGGCAACGGTTTTTTTTTATCAATGGAAATTTTTTTTTTTTTTTGGCAAACGATAACAGCCGCAAATTCAAACAGAATCAAATAATGTTTCGCATACAGCCCTAAATTGTAGAGTTCTCAAGACCTATTGTTTTTGGTGAAGGGAAAGGGGTAGTTTACCAGTAACGTTTTATGTTTTAACAAGGGTATTTCCTATGGCAAACGATAACAGCCGCAAATTCAAACAGAATCAAATAATTTTCTGCATACAGCCCTGATTTGTAGAGTACTCAAGAACTGTTGTTTTCGGTGAAGATCGGTTGAGGGGAAGGGGTAGTTTACCAGCAACGTTTTTTATCAAGCGTATTTTCTATGGCAAACGATAACAGCCGCAAATTCAAACAGAATCAAATAATTGTTTGCATACGTCCCTGAATTGTAGAGATCTCAAGGACGTTCGAGTTTGGTGAAGATCGGTTAAGGGAAAGGGGTAGTTAACCAGCAACATTTTATGTTTTAAAAGGGTATTTTCTATGGCAAACGATAAGAGCCGCAAATTCAACAGAATCAAATGCGTTGTTGCATAGAGCCCTGATTTGATGAGTACTAAATACCTATTGTTTGTGGTGAAGATCGGTTAAGGGAAGGGGTAGTTTACCTGCCACGTGTTTTGTTTTATCAAGGGTATTTTGTATGGCAAACGATAACAGCCGCAAATTCAAACAGAATCATATATTATTTTGCATACAGAACTGAGTTGTAGAGTTCTCAAGACCTATCGTTTTTGGTGAAGATCGGTTAAGGGAAAGGCGTAGTTTACCGGCCACGTTTTTTGTTTTATCAAGGGTATTTTGTATGGCAAATGATAACAGCCGCAAATTTAAACAGAATCATATAATATTTAGCATACAGCCCTAAGTTGTAGAGTTCTCAAAACCTGTCGTTTTTGGTAAAGATCGGTTAAGGGAAAGGGGTAGTTTACTTGCAACGTTTTATGTTGTAAAAGGGTATTTTCTATGGCAAACGATAAGAGCCGCAAATTCATACAGAATCAAATACGTTTTTTCATACAGCCCTGATTTGTTGAGTACTAAGGACATGTTGTTTTTGGTGAACAACGGTTAAGGGAAAGGGGTAGTTTACCGGCCACGTTTTTTTGTTTTATCAAGGGTATTTTGTATGGCAAACGATAACAGCCGCAAATTCAAACAGAATCAATAATATTTTGCATACAGCCCTGAATTGTAGAGTTCTCAAGACCTATCGTTTTTGGTGAAGATCAATTAAGGGAAAGGGGTAGTTTACCAGCAACAGTTTTTTATGAAGGGTATTTTACTTCCATATTCCTTAAGGAATGGAAGTATGGTGATGGCAAAAAAAATCGTGTTCGAGATTATTGCAGATTCTGATTCTACTACACTCAAAACATGAAAAAAAGTCGTTTTCCGAAAAGTGTCTGTGTGTCTATGTGTCTGTCTGTCTGTCTGTAGATTTTTTTTCTATGGCAAACGATAACTGCCGCAAATTCAAACAGAATCAAATAATTTTTTGCATGCAGCCCTGATTTGCAGAGTACTCGTGACCTATTGTAGTGTTCTCAAGACCTTTTGTCTTTGGTGAAGATCGGTTAAGGGAAAGGGGTAGTTTACCTGCAACGGTTTTTTTTTAGCAAGGGTAATTTTGTTTGTTTGGCAAACGATAACAGCCGCAAATTCAAACAGAATCAAATAATGTTTCGCATACAGCCCTGATTTGTACTGTTCTCAAGATCTGTTGATTTTGGTGAAGATCGGTTAAGGGAAAGGGGTAGTTTACCTGTAACGTTTTATGTTTTAACAAGGGTATTTCCTATGGCAAACGATAACAGCCGCAAATTCAAACAGAATCAAAAGATTATTTGCATACAGCCCTAAATTGTAGAGTTCTCAAGACCTATTGTTTTTGGTGAAGTTCGGTTGAGGGAAAGGGGTAGTTTACCAGCAACGTTTTTTTAACAAGGGTATTTTTTATGGCAAACGATAACAGCCGCAAATTCAAACAGAATCAAATAATGTTTTGCATACAGTCCTGATTTGTAGAGTACTCAAGACCTATTGTTTTTGGTGAAGATCGGTTAAGGGAAAGGGGTAGTTTACCTGTAACGTTTTATGTTTTAACAAGGGTATTTCCTATGGCAAACGATAACAGCCGCAAATTCAAACAGAATCAAAAGATTATTTGCATACAGCCCTAAATGTCAGAGTTCTCAAGACCTATTGTTTTTGGTGAAGATCGGGTAAGGGAAAGGGGTAGTTTACCGGCAACATTTTTTTAACAGGGGTATTTTCTATGGCAAACGATAACAGCCGCAAATTCAAACAGAATCAAATAATTTTATGCATACAGCCCTGATTTGTAGAGTACTCAAGACCTATTGTTTTTGGTGAAGATCGGTTGAGGGGAAGGGGTAGTTTACCACCAACGTTTTTTATCAAGCGTATTTTCTATGGCAAACGATAACTGCCGCAAATTCAAACAGAATCAAATAATTTTTTGCATACGTCAGTGAATTGTAGAGGACTCAAGGCCTTTCGATTTTGGTGAAGATCGGTTAAGGGGAAGGGGTAGTTTACCGGCAACCTTTTACGTTTTAACAAGAATAAAGTACTTGAAAATTCATTTAAACTTTTTCAAACAATGGTAATTGTTGAAAATAAAATAATTTTGTTGCCAGGCAATCTGAAAATTTCAGATTTTGTACCACAAAATCTGAAAAGATTATACGATAGTTTATGAAATGGTTAATAATACGTCAGTGGAAGGTGTAATGAGAAATTAACAGAAATGGAAACCTGGGGAATGTTAACTGTTCTGTAGATACAATTTTGTCAGAATGTTTGGAAATGATCATCAACATTGAAGAAAAAGTAAGCATATTAAGAAACATATGTAAGTACTTACTATAAAAAAATAATGTTTGTTTTTTGATAAAGTCATTTTTAGTTTATGGTAAACGATAACAGCCGCAAATTCAAACAGAATCAAATGATGTTTTGTATACAGCCCTGTATTGTAGAGTTCTCAATACCTATTGGTGTTTGTGAAGATCGGATAAGGGGAAGGGGTAGATTACCCGCAACGTTTTATGTTTTAAAAGGGTAATTTCTATGGCAAACGATAAGAGCCGCAAATTCAAACAGAATCAAACAAGTTTTTGCATACAGCTCTGATTTGTTGAGTACTAGAGACCTATTGTTTTTGGTGAAGATCGGTTAAGGGAAAGAGGTAGTTTACCATCCACGTGTTTTGTTTTATCAAGGGTATTTTGTATGGCAAATGATAACAGCCGCAAATTTAAACAGAATCATATAATATTCAGCATACAGCCCTAAATTTTAGAGTTCTCAAAACCTGTCGTTTTTGGTAAAGATCGGTTAAGGGAAGGGGTAGTTTACCAGCAACGTTTTATGTTTTAAAAGGGTATTTTCTATGGCAAACGATAACTGCCGCAAATTCAAACAGAATCAAATAATTTTTTGCATACAGTCCTGATTTGTAGAGTACTCACGACCTATTGTTTTTGGTGAAGATCGGTTGAGGGAAAGGGGTAGTTTACCGGCAACGGTTTTTTTTTATCAATGGAAATTTTTTTTTTTTTTGGCAAACGATAACAGCCGCAAATTCAAACAGAATCAAATAATGTTTCGCATACAGCCCTAAATTGTAGAGTTCACAAGACCTATTGTTTTTGGTGAAGGGAAAGGGGTAGTTTACCAGTAACGTTTTATGTTTTAACAAGGGTATTTCCTATGGCAAACGATAACAGCCGCAAATTCAAACAGAATCAAATAATTTTCTGCATACAGCCCTGATTTGTAGAGTACTCAAGAACTGTTGTTTTCGGTGAAGATCGGTTGAGGGGAAGGGGTAGTTTACCAGCAACGTTTTTTATCAAGCGTATTTTCTATGGCAAACGATAACAGCCGCAAATTCAAACAGAATCAAATAATTGTTTGCATACGTCCCTGAATTGTAGAGATCTCAAGGACGTTCGAGTTTGGTGAAGATCGGTTAAGGGAAAGGGGTAGTTAACCAGCAACATTTTATGTTTTAAAAGGGTATTTTCTATGGCAAACGATAAGAGCCGCAAATTCAAACAGAATCAAATGCGTTGTTGCATAGAGCCCTGATTTGATGAGTACTAAATACCTATTGTTTTTGGTGAAGATCGGTTAAGGGAAGGGGTAGTTTACCTGCCACGTGTTTTGTTTTATCAAGGGTATTTTGTATGGCAAACGATAACAGCCGCAAATTCAAACAGAATCATATATTATTTTGCATACAGACCTGAGTTGTAGAGTTCTCAAGACCTATCGTTTTTGGTGAAGATCGGTTAAGGGAAAGGCGTAGTTTACCGGCCACGTTTTTTGTTTTATCAAGGGTATTTTGTATGGCAAATGATAACAGCCGCAAATTTAAACAGAATCATATAATATTTAGCATACAGCCCTAAGTTGTAGAGTTCTCAAAACCTGTCGTTTTTGGTAAAGATCGGTTAAGGGAAAGGGGTAGTTTACTTGCATCGTTTTATGTTGTAAAAGGGTATTTTCTATGGCAAACGATAAGAGCCGCAAATTCATACAGAATCAAATACGTTTTTTCATACAGCCCTGATTTGTTGAGTACTAAGGACATGTTGTTTTTGGTGAACAACGGTTAAGGGAAAGGGGTAGTTTACCGGCCACGTTTTTTTGTTTTATCAAGGGTATTTTGTATGGCAAACGATAACAGCCGCAAATTCAAACAGAATCAATAATATTTTGCATACAGCCCTGAATTGTAGAGTTCTCAAGACCTATCGTTTTTGGTGAAGATCAGTTAAGGGAAAGGGGTAGTTTACCAGCAACAGTTTTTTATGAAGGGTATTTTACTTCCATATTCCTTAAGGAATGGAAGTATGGTGATGGCAAAAAAAATCGTGTTCGAGATTATTGCAGATTCTGATTCTACTACACTCAAAACATGAAAAAAAGTCGTTTTCCGAAAAGTGTCTGTGTGTCTATGTGTCTGTCTGTCTGTCTGTAGATTTTTTTTCTATGGCAAACGATAACTGCCGCAAATTCAAACAGAATCAAATAATTTTTTGCATGCAGCCCTGATTTGCAGAGTACTCGTGACCTATTGTTTTTGGTGAAGATCGGTTGGGGGAAAGGGGTAGTTTACCAGCAACGGTTTTTTTTTAGCAAGGGTAATTTTGTTTGTTTGGCAAACGATAACAGCCGTAAATTCAAACAGAATCAAATAATGTTTCGCATACAGCCCTGAATTGTAGAGTTCTCAAGACCTTTTGATTTTGGTGAAGATCGGTTAAGGGAAAGGGGTAGTTTACCAGTAACGTTTTATGTTTTAACAAGGGTATTTCCTATGGCAAACGATAACAGCCGCAAATTCAAACAGAATCAAAAGATTATTTGCATACAGCCCTAAATTGTAGAGTTCTCAAGACCTATTGTTTTTGGTGAAGATCGGTTGAGGGAAAGGGGTAGTTTACCAGCAACGTTTTTTTAACAAGGGTATTTTCTATGGCAAACGATAACAGCCGCAAATTCAAACAGAATCAAATAATTTTTTGCATACTTCCCTGAATTGTAGAGGTCTCAATGACTTTCGATTTTGGTGAAGATCGGTTAAGGGGAAGGGGTAGTTTACCTGCAACCTTTTACGTTTTAACAAGAGTAAAGTACTTGAAAATTTATTTAAACTTTTTGAAACAATGGTAATTGTTAAAAATAAAATAATTTTGTTGCCAGGCAATAAAATTATAATTTTTTCATTTTAATGTAATATAATATTTTTCATTTAATACAGCAATAAAAAGGCAGGTAAGACACAGCCTGGCTGTTTGGCTGAAAATGATTTTAAATATAAATCTTAGAATATGGAAGTCATGTATGGTTCTCCATACCGATATTACTTCCATATTACCTTATGGAATGGAAGTATGGTGATGGCAAAAAAAATCGTGTTCGAGATTATTGCAGATTCTGATTCTACTACACTCAAAACATGAAAAAAAGTCTTTTTCCGAAAAGTGTCTGTGTGTGTGTGTGTCTGTGTGTCTGTCTGTGTGTGTGTCTGTAGATTTTTTTTCTATGGCAAACGATAACTGCCGCAAATTCAAACAGAATCAAATAATTTTTTGCATACAGCCCTGACATGTAGAGGACTCGCGGCCTATTGTTTTTGGTGAAGATCGGTTGATGGAAAGGGGTAGTTTACCTGCAACGGTTTTTTTTTATCAAGGGAAATTTTTTTTTTCTGGCAAACGATAACAGCCGCAAATTCAAACAGAATCAAATAATGTTTCGTATACAGCCCTGAATTGTAGAGTTCTCAAGACCTTTTGTTTTTGGTGAAGATCGGTTAAGGGAAAGGGGTAGTTTACTTGTAACGTTTTATGTTTTAACAAGGGTATTTCTTATGGCAAACGATAACAGCCGCAAATTCAAACAGAATCAAAAGATTATTTGCATACAGCCCTAAATTGTAGAGTTCTCAAGACCTATTGTTTTTGGTGAAGATCGGTTATGGGAAAGGGGTAGTTTACCTACAACGTTTTTTTAACAAGTGTATTTTCTATGGCAAACGATAACAGCCGCAAAATCAAACAGAATCAAATAATTTTCTGCATACAGGCCTGATTTGTAGAGTTCTCGCGATCTATTGTTTTTGGTGAAGATCGGTTGAGGGGAAGGGGTAGTTTACCTGCAACGGTTTTTTTTTATCAAGGGAAATTTTTTTTTTGGCAAACGATAACAGCCGCAAATTCAAACATACTTAAATAATGTTTTGTATACAGCCCTGAATTGTAGAGATTTCACGACCTGTTGTTTTTGGTGAAGATCGGTTAAGGGAAAAGGGTAGTTTACCTGTAACGTTTTATGTTTTAACAAGGGTATTTCCTATGGCAAACGATAACAGCCGCAAATTCAAACAGAATCAAACGATTATTTTCATACAGCCCTAAATTGTAGAGTTCTCAAGACCTGTTGTTTTTGGTGAAGATCGGTTGAGGGAAAGGGGTAGTTTACCTGCACCGTTTTTTTATCAAGCGTATTTTCTATGGCAAACGATAACAGCCGCAAATTCAAACAGAATCAAATAATTTTTTGCATACATCCCTGAATTGTAGAGGTGTCAAGGATTTTCGATTTTGGTGAAGATCGGTTAAGGGGAAGGGGTAGTTTACCTGCAACCTTTTACGTTTTAACAAGAGTAAAGTACTTGCAAATTTATTTAAAATTTTTGAAACAATGGTAATTGTTAAAAATAAAATAATTTTGTTGCCAGGCAATAAAATTAAAATTTTTTAATTTTAATGTAATATAATATTTTTCATTTAATACGGCAATAAAAAGGCAGGTAAGACACAAACACACAATTCACGTTATTTCTGGCCTCACTCATGTTTATTTTCTTACGTTTGCACGCTTTTTAAATGGAAAGTGCCGAAACCCACACCAACATAACGCGTGCAAGCCGAAAAAATGGACATCAATTTGCTTACTGGCGAAGCTAGTAGTTAATGAATGGGTAGGCAAAAATCTTATCTTAAATTTTTTTTAAGGAATCACTAAAAGGACGGTGGGTCAAATCGGACGCTGAGGTAGAGTTGCTGTAACCGAATGGTTCCACAAACAGCCGTAAGAATTTTACTAGCAGGGAATCTACAGGTTAGCGCAACAGCGGAACTCATGTCTTAATGTTATTGGAGACTTCTTTTAAAATCGTTGAATAAAAAATGCTTTACAGCTCTATACGTGTGTCTATTGAACAATCCTTGTATTAGTCATACACAATAATACAACTGATTGAACTTCAAATTTTTAAACTTGGTTAGTTTCTATATATATGTTTAATGTTACAAATAATTCAAATAACAATCTTGATCATCTGTTAGTTCAGCGGAATAACAGTGACACTTTTAATAACCGCATAAAATAAACACTTAGAAACAACACAGGCGCTTTAACTTAACTGTTTGGACCACAGAAGTGAGGCATGCCTCAACGCTCTATGTGTACAGCGCGGGACAATCCCCCCTCCCTACACTTCCCTATCACACCACTACATTGCTTACATACGATGTATACAAAAAACGCTGAGGCAAGTTCAGGTTGCCTCATTCGCTTTAAACGAACTATGCCGAATCTCACCTGTCACCATCTAGCGGTCGCTCAATAAAGCACGTATCGGTTTAATAAATTTGACAGTCCCAGTAACAATGTATAATCTTTACGTTATGTAGTTCATACGTATTTATAATTTTTATTCTACAGAATTTGTTAGGGTAGGCATTGCCTCAATTGCCTCCATGTAACTTCGCCATTGATATATATATGTGTACAACGTTATCGGCAACAAAGAAGTAGTTTTTGTTAAAATTCCTTCCCGGGATATTTGGCCGTAGTCCAATGTTTTCTACAAAACCAGACATTTCGGCAATGCCATCGACTTCCATCATCAGTGAAAATCGAGTGCGATAACGTGAGGTGGTATACGTTAGTGACCACAGTACTGTGGTTAAGGCTGAAGCAGTAAGTAGAAAGAAGTAGTTTCTATGGTAATATTTCATTTCGAAAATGATTTTAAATATAAATCTTAGAATATGGAAGTCATGTATGGTTCTCCATACCGATATTTTCGAAAAGTGTCTGTGTGTGTGTCTGCCTGTGTGTCTATAGATTTTTTTCTATGGCAAACGATAACAGCCGCAAATTCAAACAGAATCAAATAATGTTTCGCACCCTGAATTGTAGAGTTCTCAAGACCTATTGTTTTTGGTGAAGATCAGTTAAAGGGAAAGGGGTAGTTTACCAGCCACGTTTTTTGTTTTATCAAGGGTATTTTGTATGGCAAACGATAACAGCCGCAAATTCAAACACAATCAAATAATGTTTTGCATACTGCCCTGAATTTTAGTGTTCTCAAGACCTTTTGTCTTTGGTGAAGATCGGTTGAGGGAAAGGGGTAGTTTACCTGCAACGTTTTATGTTTTAAAAGGGTATTTTCTATGGCAAACGATAAGAGCCGCAAATTCAAACAGAATCAAATAAGTTTTTGCATACAGCCCTCATTTCTTGAGTACTAAAGACCTATTATTTTTGGTGAAGATCGTTTAAGGGAAAGGGGTAGTTTACCAGCCACGTTTTTTGTTTTATCAAGGGTATTTTGTATGGCAAACGATAACAGCCGCATATTCAAACAAAATCATATAATATTTTGAATACAGCCCTAAATTGTAGAGTTCTCAAGACCCGTCGTTTTTGGTGAAGATCGGTTAGGGGAAATGGGTAGTTTACCAGCAACGGTTTTTTTTTAATCAACCGTAATTTTGTTTGTTTGGCAAACGATAACAGCCGCAAATTCAAACAGAATCAAATAATGTTTCGTATACAGCCCTCAATTGTAGAGTTCTCAAGATCTGTTGATTTTGGTAAAGATCGGTTAAGGGAAAGGGGTAGTTTACCTGCAACGTTTTAAGTTTTTAACAAGGGTATTTTCTATGGCAAACGATAACAGCCGCAAATGGAAACAGAATCAAATGATGTTTTGCATACAGCCCTGTATTGTAGAGTTCTCAATACCTATTGGTGTTGGTGAAATCGGTTAATGGAAAGGGGTAGTTTACCTGCAACGTTTTATGTTTTAAAAGGGTATTTTCTATGGCAAACGATAAGAGCCGCAATTTCAAACAGAATCAAATACGTTTTTGCATACAGCCCTGTTTTTTTGAGTACTAAAGACCTATTGTTTTTGGTGAAGATCGGTTAAGGGAAAGGGGTAGTTTACCGGCCACGTTTTTTGTTTTATCAAGGGTATTTTATATGGCAAACGATAACAGCCGCAAATTCAAACAGAATCATATAATATTTTGCATACAGCCCTGAAATGTAGAATTCTCAAAACCTGTTGGTTTTGGTGAAGATCGGTTAAGGGAATAGGGTTGTTTACCAGCAACATTTTATGTTTTATCAATGGTAATTTTTGATTGACGAACGATAACTGCCGAAAATTCAATGAGAATCAAATAATTTTTTGCACCCCCTGAGTTGCAGAGCTCAAGGTCTATTGATTTTGGTGAAGATCGGTTAAGGGAAAGGGGTAGTTTACCTGCAACATTTTATGTTGTAACAAGAGAAATGTTTCCATGACGAACGATAACTGCCGCACATTCAAACAGAATCAAATATTTTTTTGCATGCTTCCCTGAATTGTAGAGGACGGATGGTCTGTTGATTTTGGAGAAGATCGGTTAAGAGAAAGAGGTAGTTTACCTGAAACATTTTATGATTTAACAAGAGTAAAGTACTTAATTTTTATAAATAAAGTATCCTGATAAGAAGTTCATAGTCATCCACTGTAGAAACGTAGATGAAATATCTATAAATGAAGAAGTTAGGTGAACGGGGTGGGGGTAATTTTCTATTATTAAAAATTATAGTTGAAGGTGGAGGGGAGAATTTTTTATATGTGTACTACGTTATCGGCAACAAAGAAGTAGTTTTTTGTTAAAATTGCTTCCCGGGCTCTTTAGCCGTAGTCCAATGTTTTCTGCAAAACCAGACATTTCGGCAGTGCCATCGACTGCCATCATCGGTGAAAATCGAGTGCGAAAACGTGAGGTGGTATACGTTAGTGACCACAGTACTGTGGTTAATGCTGAAGAAATAAGTAGAAAGACGTAGTTTCTATGGAAATATTTCATTTCGAATATGATTTTAAATATATATCTTAGAACATGGAAGTCATGTATGGTTCTCCATACCGATATTTACTTCCATATTCCTTAAGGAAATGGAAGTATGGTGATGGCAAAAAAAATCGTGTTCGAGATTATTGCAGATTCTGATTGTACTACACTCAAAACATGAAAAAAAGTCGTTTTCCGAAAAATGTCTGTGTGTGTGTGTCTGTGTGTAGATTTTTTTCTATGGCAAACGATAACTGCCGCAAATTCAAACAGAATCAAATAATGTTTTGCATACTGCCCTGACGTGTAGAGTCCTCACGACCTATTGTTTTTGGTGATGATCGGTTGAGGGAAAGGGGTAGTTTACCTGCAACGGTTTTTTTTATCAAGGGAATTTTTTTGTTGGCAAACGATAACAGCCACAAATTCAAACAGAATCAAATAATGTTTCGCATACAGCCCTGAATTGCAGAGTTCTCAAGACCCATTGTTTTTGGTGAAGATCGGTTAAGGGAAAGGGGTAGTTTACCTGTAACGTTTTATGTATTAAAATGGTATTTTATATGGCAAACGATAACAGCCGCAAATTCAAACAGAATCAAAAGATTATTTGCATACAGCCCTAAATTCTAGAGTTCTCAGGACCTGTTGTTTTTGGTGAAGATCAGTTAAGGGAAAGGGGTAGTTTACCTGCAACTTTTTTTAACAAGTGTATTCTTTATGACAAACGATAACAGCCGCAAATTCAAACAGAATCAAATATTTTTTTGCATACAGCCCTGGTTTGTAGTGTACTCAAGGACTATTGTTTTTGGTGAAGATCGGTTGTGGGGAAGGGGTAGTTTACCAGCAACGTTTTTTATCAAGCGTATTTTCTATGGCAAACAATAACTGCCGCAAATTCAAACAGAATCAAATAATGTTTCGCATACAGCCCTGAATTGTAGAGTTCTCAAGATCTGTTGATTTTGGTGAAGATCGGTTAAGGGAAAGGGGTAGTTTACTTGTAACGTTTTATGTTTTAACAAGGGTATTTCTTATGGCAAACGATAACAGCCGCAAATTCAAACAGAATCAAAAGATTATTTGCATACAGCCCTAAATTGTAGAGTTCTCAAGACCTATTGTTTTTGGTGAAGTTCGGTTGAGGGAAAGGGGTAGTTTACCAGCAACGTTTTTTTAACAAGGGTACTTTCTATGGCAAACGATAACAGCCGCAAATTCAAACAGAATCAAATAATGTTTTGCATACAGCCCTGATTTGTAGAGTACTCAAGACCTATTGTTTTTGGTGAAGATCGGGTAAGGGAAAGGGGTAGTTTACCGGCTACATTTTTTTAACAGGGGTATTTTCTATGGCAAACGATAACAGCCGCAAATTCAAACAGAATCAAATAATTTTATGCATACAGCCCTGATTTGTAGAGTACTCAAGACCTATTGTTTTTGGTGAAGATCGGTTGAGGGGAAGGGGTAGTTTACCTCCAACGTTTTTTATCAAGCGTATTGTCTATGGGAAACGATAACTGCCGCAAATTCAAACAGAATCAAATAATTTTTTGCATACATCAGTGAATTGTAGAGGACTCAAAGCCTTTAGATTTTGGTGAAGATCGGTTAAGGGGAAGGGGTAGTTTACCTGCAACCTTTTACGTTTTAACAAGAATAAAGTACTTGAAAATTCATTTAAACTTTTTCAAACAATGGTAATTGTTGAAAATAAAATAATTTTGTTGCCAGGCAATCTGAAAATTTCAGAGTTTGTACCACAAAATCTGAAAAGATTATACGATAATTTATGAAATGGTTAATAATACGTCAGTGGAAGGTGTAATGAGAAATTAGCAGAAATGGAAACCTGGGGAATGTTAACTGTTCTGTAGATACAATTTTGTCAGAATGTTTGGAAATGATCATCAACATTGAAGAAAAAGTAAGCATATTAAGAAACATATGTAAGTACTTACTATAAAAAAATAATGTTTGTTTTTTGGTAAACGATAACAGCCGCAAATTCAAACAGAATCAAATGATGTTTTGTATACAGCCCTGTATTGTAGAGTTCTCAATACCTATTGGTGTTTGTGAAGATCGGATAAGGGGAAGGGGTAATTTACCTGCAACATTTTATGTTTTAAAAGGGTATTTTCTATGGCAAACGATAAGAGCCGCAAATTCAAACAGAATCAAATAAGTTTTTGCATACAGCTCTGATTTGTTGAGTACTAGAGACCTATTGTTTTTGGTGAAGATCGGTTAAGGGAAAGGGGTAGTTTACTTGTAACGTTTTATGTTTTAACAAGGGTATTTCTTATGGCAAACGATAACAGCCGCAAATTCAAACAGAATCAAAAGATTATTTGCATACAGCCCTAAATTGTAGAGTTCTCAAGACCTATTGTTTTTGGTGAAGATCGGTTATGGGAAAGGGGTAGTTTACCATCCACGTGTTTTGTTTTATCAAGGGTATTTTGTATGGCAAACGATAACAGCCGCAAATTCAAACAGAAACATATAATATTTTGCATACAGCCCTGAATTGTAGAGTTCTCAAGACCTATCGTTTTTGGTGAAGATCGGTTAAGGGAAAGGCGTAGTTTACCGGCCACGTTTTTTGTTTTTTCAAGGGTATTTTGTATGGCAAATGATAACAGCCGCAAATTTAAACAGAATCATATAATATTTAGCATACAGCACTAAGTTGTAGAGTTCTCAAAACCTGTCGTTTTTGGTAAAGATCGGTTAAGGGAAGGGGTAGTTTACCAGCAACGTTTTATGTTTTAAAACGGTATTTTCTATGGCAAACGATAGCTGCCGCAAATTCAAACAGAATCAAATAATTTTTTGCATACAGTCCTGATTTGTAGAGTTCTCACGACCTATTGTTTTTGGTGAAGATCGGTTGAGGGAAAGGGGTAGTTTACCGGCAACGGTTTTTTTTTATCAAGGGAAATTTTTTTTTTTTGGCAAACGATAACAGCCGCAAATTCAAACAGAATCAAATAATGTTTCGCATACAGCCCTAAATTGTAGAGTTCTCAAGACCTATTGTTTTTGGTGAAGGGAAAGGGGTAGTTTACCAGTAACGTTTTATGTTTTAACAAGGGTATTTCCTATGGCAAACGATAACAGCCGCAAATTCAAACAGAATCAAATAATTTTCTGCATACAGCCCTGATTTGTAGAGTACTCAAGAACTGTTGTTTTCGGTGAAGATCGGTTGAGGGGAAGGGGTAGTTTACCAGCAACTTT
The DNA here is from genome assembly GCA_034769895.1 of Magicicada septendecula. Classification (NCBI taxonomy): domain Eukaryota; kingdom Metazoa; phylum Arthropoda; class Insecta; order Hemiptera; family Cicadidae; genus Magicicada; species Magicicada septendecula. The sequence goes on along the minus strand of CM068370.1, from coordinate 404,194,169 downwards.
TTTATCAAGCGTATTTTCTATGGCAAACGATAACAGCCGCAAATTCAAACAGAATCAAATAATTGTTTGCATACGTCCCTGAATTGTATAGATCTCAAGGGCGTTCGAGTTTGGTGAAGATCGGTTAAGGGAAAGGGGTAGTTAACCAGCAACGTTTTATGTTTTAAAAGGGTATTTTCTATGGCAAACGATAAGAGACGCAAATTCAAACAGAATCAAATGCGTTGTTGCATAGAGCCCTGATTTGTTGAGTACTAAATACCTGTTGTTTTTGGTGAAAATCGGTTAAGTGGAAGGGGTAGTTTACCTGCCACGTGTTTTGTTTTATCAAGGGTATTTTGTATGGCAAACGATAACAGCCGCAAATTCAAACAGAATCATATATTATTTTGCATACAGACCTGAGTTGTAGAGTTCTCAATACCTATCGTTTTTGGTGAAGATCGGTTAAGGGAAAGGCGTAGTTTACCGGCCACGTTTTTTGTTTTATCAAGGGTATTTTGTATGGCAAATGATAACAGCCGTAAATTTAAACAGAATCATATAATATTTAGCATACAGCCCTAAGTTGTAGAGTTCTCAAAACCTGTCGTTTTTGGTAAAGATCGGTTAAGGGAAAGGGGTAGTTTACTTGCAACGTTTTATGTTGTAAAAGGGTATTTTCTATGGCAAACGATAAGAGCCGCAAATTCATACAGAATCAAATACGTTTTTGCATACAGCCCTGATTTGTTGAGTACTAAGGACATGTTGTTTTTGGTGAACAACGGTTAAGGGAAAGGGGTAGTTTACCGGCCACGTTTTTTTGTTTTATCAAGGGTATTTTGTATGGCAAACGATAACAGCCGCAAATTCAAACAGAATCATATAATATTTTGCATACAGCCCTGAATTGTAGAGTTCTCAAGACCTATCGTTTTTGGTGAAGATCAGTTAAGGGAAAGGGGTAGTTTACCAGCAACAGTTTTTTATGAAGGGTATTTTACTTCCATATTCCTTAAGGAATGGAAGTATGGTGATGGCAAAAAAAATCGTGTTCGAGATTATTGCAGATTCTGATTCTACTACACTCAAAACATGAAAAAAAGTCGTTTTCCGAAAAGTGTCTGTGTGTCTATGTGTCTGTCTGTCTGTCTGTAGATTTTTTTCTATGGCAAACGATAACTGCCGCAAATTCAAACAGAATCAAATAATTTTTTGCATGCAGCCCTGATTTGCAGAGTACTCGTGACCTATTGTTTTTGGTGAAGATCGGTTGGGGGAAAGGGGTAGTTTACCAGCAACGGTTTTTTTTTAGCAAGGGTAATTTTGTTTGTTTGGCAAACGATAACAGCCGTAAATTCAAATAGAATCAAATAATGTTTCGCATACAGCCCTGAATTGTAGAGTTCTCAAGATCCTTTGATTTTGGTGAAGATCGGTTAAGGGAAAGGGGTAGTTTACCTGTAACGTTTTATGTTTTAACAAGGGTATTTCCTATGGCAAACGATAACAGCCGCAAATTCAAACAGAATCAAAAGATTATTTGCATACAGCCCTAAATTGTAGAGTTCTCAAGACCTATTGTTTTTGGTGAAGATCGGTTGAGGGAAAGGGGTAGTTTACCTGCAACGTTTTTTTAACAAGGGTATTTTCTATGGCAAACGATAACAGCCGCAAATTCAAACAGAATCAAATAATTTTTTGCATACTTCCCTGAATTGTAGAGGTCTCAATGACTTTCGATTTTGGTGAAGATCGGTTAAGGGGAAGGGGTAGTTTACCTGCAACCTTTTACGTTTTAACAAGAGTAAAGTACTTGAAAATTTATTTAAACTTTTTGAAACAATGGTAATTGTTAAAAATAAAATAATTTTGTTGCCAGGCAATAAAATTATAATTTTTTCATTTTAATGTAATATAATATTTTTCATTTAATACAGCAATAAAAAGGCAGGTAAGACACAGCCTGGCTGTTTGGCTGAAAATGATTTTAAATATAAATCTTAGAATATGGAAGTCATGTATGGTTCTCCATACCGATATTTTTTTTTTGGCAAACGATTACAGCCGCAAATTCTAACAGAATCAATGTTTTGCATACAGCCCTGTATTGTAGAGTTCTCAATACCTATTGGTGTTGGTGAAGATCGGTTAAGGGAAAGGGGTAGTTTACCTGCAACATTTTATGTTTTAACAAGGGTAATTTTTTATATGACGAACGATAACTGCCGTAAATTCAAACAGAATCAACTAGGTTTTTGCATACCTTTTTGAACTAAAAAGAACTCAAGGTCTGTTGATTTTGTTGAAGAACGGTTAAGGGAAGGGGTAGTTTATCAGCAACGTTTTATGTTTTAAAAAGGGTAATTTTTTTTATGACGAACGATAACTGCCGAAAATTCAAAGAAAATCAAATAATTTTTTGCACGCTTTCCTGACTTACAGAGATCTCAAGATCTTTTGATTTTGGTGAAGATTGGTTAAGGGAAAGGGGTAGTTTACCTGAAACATTTTATGTTGTAACAAGAGAAATGTTTCCATGACGAACGATAACTGCCGCACATTCAAACAGAATCAAATATTTTTTTGCATGCTTCCCTGAATTGTAGAGGACGGATGGTCTGTTGATTTTGGAGAAGATCGGTTAAGAGAAAGAGGTAGTTTACCTGAAACATTTTATGATTTAACAAGAGTAAAGTACTTAATTTTTATAAATAAAGTATCCTGATAAGAAGTTCATAGTCATCCACTGTAGAAACGTAGATGAAATATCTATAAATGAAGAAGTTAGGTGAACGGGGTGGGGGTAATTTTCTATTATTAAAAATTATAGTTGAAGGTGGAGGGGAGAATTTTTTATATGTGTACTACGTTATCGGCAACAAAGAAGTAGTTTTTTGTTAAAATTGCTTCCCGGGCTCTTTAGCCGTAGTCCAATGTTTTCTGCAAAACCAGACATTTCGGCAGTGCCATCGACTGCCATCATCGGTGAAAATCGAGTGCGAAAACGTGAGGTGGTATACGTTAGTGACCACAGTACTGTGGTTAATGCTGAAGAAATAAGTAGAAAGACGTAGTTTCTATGGAAATATTTCATTTCGAATATGATTTTAAATATATATCTTAGAACATGGAAGTCATGTATGGTTCTCCATACCGATATTTACTTCCATATTCCTTAAGGAAATGGAAGTATGGTGATGGCAAAAAAAATCGTGTTCGAGATTATTGCAGATTCTGATTGTACTACACTCAAAACATGAAAAAAAGTCGTTTTCCGAAAAATGTCTGTGTGTGTGTGTCTGTGTGTAGATTTTTTTCTATGGCAAACGATAACTGCCGCAAATTCAAACAGAATCAAATAATGTTTTGCATACTGCCCTGACGTGTAGAGTCCTCACGACCTATTGTTTTTGGTGATGATCGGTTGAGGGAAAGGGGTAGTTTACCTGCAACGGTTTTTTTTATCAAGGGAATTTTTTTGTTGGCAAACGATAACAGCCACAAATTCAAACAGAATCAAATAATGTTTCGCATACAGCCCTGAATTGCAGAGTTCTCAAGACCCATTGTTTTTGGTGAAGATCGGTTAAGGGAAAGGGGTAGTTTACCTGTAACGTTTTATGTATTAAAATGGTATTTTATATGGCAAACGATAACAGCCGCAAATTCAAACAGAATCAAAAGATTATTTGCATACAGCCCTAAATTCTAGAGTTCTCAGGACCTGTTGTTTTTGGTGAAGATCAGTTAAGGGAAAGGGGTAGTTTACCTGCAACTTTTTTTAACAAGTGTATTCTTTATGACAAACGATAACAGCCGCAAATTCAAACAGAATCAAATATTTTTTTGCATACAGCCCTGGTTTGTAGTGTACTCAAGGACTATTGTTTTTGGTGAAGATCGGTTGTGGGGAAGGGGTAGTTTACCAGCAACGTTTTTTATCAAGCGTATTTTCTATGGCAAACAATAACTGCCGCAAATTCAAACAGAATCAAATAATGTTTCGCATACAGCCCTGAATTGTAGAGTTCTCAAGATCTGTTGATTTTGGTGAAGATCGGTTAAGGGAAAGGGGTAGTTTACTTGTAACGTTTTATGTTTTAACAAGGGTATTTCTTATGGCAAACGATAACAGCCGCAAATTCAAACAGAATCAAAAGATTATTTGCATACAGCCCTAAATTGTAGAGTTCTCAAGACCTATTGTTTTTGGTGAAGTTCGGTTGAGGGAAAGGGGTAGTTTACCAGCAACGTTTTTTTAACAAGGGTACTTTCTATGGCAAACGATAACAGCCGCAAATTCAAACAGAATCAAATAATGTTTTGCATACAGCCCTGATTTGTAGAGTACTCAAGACCTATTGTTTTTGGTGAAGATCGGTTAAGGGAAAGGGGTAGTTTACCTGTAACGTTTTATGTTTTAACAAGGGTATTTCCTATGGCAAACGATAACTGCCGCAAATTCAAACAGAATCAAAAGATTATTTGCATACAGCCCTAAATGTCAGAGTTCTCAAGACCTATTGTTTTTGGTGAAGATCGGGTAAGGGAAAGGGGTAGTTTACCGGCTACATTTTTTTAACAGGGGTATTTTCTATGGCAAACGATAACAGCCGCAAATTCAAACAGAATCAAATAATTTTATGCATACAGCCCTGATTTGTAGAGTACTCAAGACCTATTGTTTTTGGTGAAGATCGGTTGAGGGGAAGGGGTAGTTTACCTCCAACGTTTTTTATCAAGCGTATTGTCTATGGGAAACGATAACTGCCGCAAATTCAAACAGAATCAAATAATTTTTTGCATACATCAGTGAATTGTAGAGGACTCAAAGCCTTTAGATTTTGGTGAAGATCGGTTAAGGGGAAGGGGTAGTTTACCTGCAACCTTTTACGTTTTAACAAGAATAAAGTACTTGAAAATTCATTTAAACTTTTTCAAACAATGGTAATTGTTGAAAATAAAATAATTTTGTTGCCAGGCAATCTGAAAATTTCAGAGTTTGTACCACAAAATCTGAAAAGATTATACGATAATTTATGAAATGGTTAATAATACGTCAGTGGAAGGTGTAATGAGAAATTAGCAGAAATGGAAACCTGGGGAATGTTAACTGTTCTGTAGATACAATTTTGTCAGAATGTTTGGAAATGATCATCAACATTGAAGAAAAAGTAAGCATATTAAGAAACATATGTAAGTACTTACTATAAAAAAATAATGTTTGTTTTTTGGTAAACGATAACAGCCGCAAATTCAAACAGAATCAAATGATGTTTTGTATACAGCCCTGTATTGTAGAGTTCTCAATACCTATTGGTGTTTGTGAAGATCGGATAAGGGGAAGGGGTAATTTACCTGCAACATTTTATGTTTTAAAAGGGTATTTTCTATGGCAAACGATAAGAGCCGCAAATTCAAACAGAATCAAATAAGTTTTTGCATACAGCTCTGATTTGTTGAGTACTAGAGACCTATTGTTTTTGGTGAAGATCGGTTAAGGGAAAGGGGTAGTTTACTTGTAACGTTTTATGTTTTAACAAGGGTATTTCTTATGGCAAACGATAACAGCCGCAAATTCAAACAGAATCAAAAGATTATTTGCATACAGCCCTAAATTGTAGAGTTCTCAAGACCTATTGTTTTTGGTGAAGATCGGTTATGGGAAAGGGGTAGTTTACCATCCACGTGTTTTGTTTTATCAAGGGTATTTTGTATGGCAAACGATAACAGCCGCAAATTCAAACAGAAACATATAATATTTTGCATACAGCCCTGAATTGTAGAGTTCTCAAGACCTATCGTTTTTGGTGAAGATCGGTTAAGGGAAAGGCGTAGTTTACCGGCCACGTTTTTTGTTTTTTCAAGGGTATTTTGTATGGCAAATGATAACAGCCGCAAATTTAAACAGAATCATATAATATTTAGCATACAGCACTAAGTTGTAGAGTTCTCAAAACCTGTCGTTTTTGGTAAAGATCGGTTAAGGGAAGGGGTAGTTTACCAGCAACGTTTTATGTTTTAAAACGGTATTTTCTATGGCAAACGATAGCTGCCGCAAATTCAAACAGAATCAAATAATTTTTTGCATACAGTCCTGATTTGTAGAGTTCTCACGACCTATTGTTTTTGGTGAAGATCGGTTGAGGGAAAGGGGTAGTTTACCGGCAACGGTTTTTTTTTATCAAGGGAAATTTTTTTTTTTTGGCAAACGATAACAGCCGCAAATTCAAACAGAATCAAATAATGTTTCGCATACAGCCCTAAATTGTAGAGTTCTCAAGACCTATTGTTTTTGGTGAAGGGAAAGGGGTAGTTTACCAGTAACGTTTTATGTTTTAACAAGGGTATTTCCTATGGCAAACGATAACAGCCGCAAATTCAAACAGAATCAAATAATTTTCTGCATACAGCCCTGATTTGTAGAGTACTCAAGAACTGTTGTTTTCGGTGAAGATCGGTTGAGGGGAAGGGGTAGTTTACCAGCAACTTTTTTATCAAGCGTATTTTCTATGGCAAACGATAACAGCCGCAAATTCAAACAGAATCAAATAATTGTTTGCATACGTCCCTGAATTGTATAGATCTCAAGGGCGTTCGAGTTTGGTGAAGATCGGTTAAGGGAAAGGGGTAGTTAACCAGCAACGTTTTATGTTTTAAAAGGGTATTTTCTATGGCAAACGATAAGAGACGCAAATTCAAACAGAATCAAATGCGTTGTTGCATAGAGCCCTGATTTGTTGAGTACTAAATACCTGTTGTTTTTGGTGAAAATCGGTTAAGTGGAAGGGGTAGTTTACCTGCCACGTGTTTTGTTTTATCAAGGGTATTTTGTATGGCAAACGATAACAGCCGCAAATTCAAACAGAATCATATATTATTTTGCATACAGACCTGAGTTGTAGAGTTCTCAATACCTATCGTTTTTGGTGAAGATCGGTTAAGGGAAAGGCGTAGTTTACCGGCCACGTTTTTTGTTTTATCAAGGGTATTTTGTATGGCAAATGATAACAGCCGTAAATTTAAACAGAATCATATAATATTTAGCATACAGCCCTAAGTTGTAGAGTTCTCAAAACCTGTCGTTTTTGGTAAAGATCGGTTAAGGGAAAGGGGTAGTTTACTTGCAACGTTTTATGTTGTAAAAGGGTATTTTCTATGGCAAACGATAAGAGCCGCAAATTCATACAGAATCAAATACGTTTTTGCATACAGCCCTGATTTGTTGAGTACTAAGGACATGTTGTTTTTGGTGAACAACGGTTAAGGGAAAGGGGTAGTTTACCGGCCACGTTTTTTTGTTTTATCAAGGGTATTTTGTATGGCAAACGATAACAGCCGCAAATTCAAACAGAATCATATAATATTTTGCATACAGCCCTGAATTGTAGAGTTCTCAAGACCTATCGTTTTTGGTGAAGATCAGTTAAGGGAAAGGGGTAGTTTACCAGCAACAGTTTTTTATGAAGGGTATTTTACTTCCATATTCCTTAAGGAATGGAAGTATGGTGATGGCAAAAAAAATCGTGTTCGAGATTATTGCAGATTCTGATTCTACTACACTCAAAACATGAAAAAAAGTCGTTTTCCGAAAAGTGTCTGTGTGTCTATGTGTCTGTCTGTCTGTCTGTAGATTTTTTTTCTATGGCAAACGATAACTGCCGCAAATTCAAACAGAATCAAATAATTTTTTGCATGCAGCCCTGATTTGCAGAGTACTCGTGACCTATTGTTTTTGGTGAAGATCGGTTGGGGGAAAGGGGTAGTTTACCAGCAACGGTTTTTTTTTTAGCAAGGGTAATTTTGTTTGTTTGGCAAACGATAACAGCCGTAAATTCAAATAGAATCAAATAATGTTTCGCATACAGCCCTGAATTGTAGAGTTCTCAAGATCCTTTGATTTTGGTGAAGATCGGTTAAGGGAAAGGGGTAGTTTACCTGTAACGTTTTATGTTTTAACAAGGGTATTTCCTATGGCAAACGATAACAGCCGCAAATTCAAACAGAATCAAAAGATTATTTGCATACAGCCCTAAATTGTAGAGTTCTCAAGACCTATTGTTTTTGGTGAAGATCGGTTGAGGGAAAGGGGTAGTTTACCTGCAACGTTTTTTTAACAAGGGTATTTTCTATGGCAAACGATAACAGCCGCAAATTCAAACAGAATCAAATAATTTTTTGCATACTTCCCTGAATTGTAGAGGTCTCAATGACTTTCGATTTTGGTGAAGATCGGTTAAGGGGAAGGGGTAGTTTACCTGCAACCTTTTACGTTTTAACAAGAGTAAAGTACTTGAAAATTTATTTAAACTTTTTGAAACAATGGTAATTGTTAAAAATAAAATAATTTTGTTGCCAGGCAATAAAATTATAATTTTTTCATTTTAATGTAATATAATATTTTTCATTTAATACAGCAATAAAAAGGCAGGTAAGACACAGCCTGGCTGTTTGGCTGAAAATGATTTTAAATATAAATCTTAGAATATGGAAGTCATGTATGGTTCTCCATACCGATATTTTTTTTTTGGCAAACGATTACAGCCGCAAATTCTAACAGAATCAATGTTTTGCATACAGCCCTGTATTGTAGAGTTCTCAATACCTATTGGTGTTGGTGAAGATCGGTTAAGGGAAAGGGGTAGTTTACCTGCAACATTTTATGTTTTAACAAGGGTAATTTTTTATATGACGAACGATAACTGCCGTAAATTCAAACAGAATCAACTAGGTTTTTGCATACCTTTTTGAACTAAAAAGAACTCAAGGTCTGTTGATTTTGTTGAAGAACGGTTAAGGGAAGGGGTAGTTTATCAGCAACGTTTTATGTTTTAAAAAGGGTAATTTTTTTTATGACGAACGATAACTGCCGAAAATTCAAAGAAAATCAAATAATTTTTTGCACGCTTTCCTGACTTACAGAGATCTCAAGATCTTTTGATTTTGGTGAAGATTGGTTAAGGGAAAGGGGTAGTTTACCTGAAACATTTTATGTTGTAACAAGAGAAATGTTTCCATGACGAACGATAACTGCCGCACATTCAAACAGAATCAAATATTTTTTTGCATGCTTCCCTGAATTGTAGAGGACGGATGGTCTGTTGATTTTGGAGAAGATCGGTTAAGAGAAAGAGGTAGTTTACCTGAAACATTTTATGATTTAACAAGAGTAAAGTACTTAATTTTTATAAATAAAGTATCCTGATAAGAAGTTCATAGTCATCCACTGTAGAAACGTAGATGAAATATCTATAAATGAAGAAGTTAGGTGAACGGGGTGGGGGTAATTTTCTATTATTAAAAATTATAGTTGAAGGTGGAGGGGAGAATTTTTTATATGTGTACTACGTTATCGGCAACAAAGAAGTAGTTTTTTGTTAAAATTGCTTCCCGGGCTCTTTAGCCGTAGTCCAATGTTTTCTGCAAAACCAGACATTTCGGCAGTGCCATCGACTGCCATCATCGGTGAAAATCGAGTGCGAAAACGTGAGGTGGTATACGTTAGTGACCACAGTACTGTGGTTAATGCTGAAGAAATAAGTAGAAAGACGTAGTTTCTATGGAAATATTTCATTTCGAATATGATTTTAAATATATATCTTAGAACATGGAAGTCATGTATGGTTCTCCATACCGATATTTACTTCCATATTCCTTAAGGAAATGGAAGTATGGTGATGGCAAAAAAAATCGTGTTCGAGATTATTGCAGATTCTGATTGTACTACACTCAAAACATGAAAAAAAGTCGTTTTCCGAAAAATGTCTGTGTGTGTGTGTCTGTGTGTAGATTTTTTTCTATGGCAAACGATAACTGCCGCAAATTCAAACAGAATCAAATAATGTTTTGCATACAGCCCTGACGTGTAGAGTCCTCACGACCTATTGTTTTTGGTGATGATCGGTTGAGGGAAAGGGGTAGTTTACCTGCAACGGTTTTTTTTATCAAGGGAATTTTTTTGTTGGCAAACGATAACAGCCACAAATTCAAACAGAATCAAATAATGTTTCGCATACAGCCCTGAATTGCAGAGTTCTCAAGACCCATTGTTTTTGGTGAAGATCGGTTAAGGGAAAGGGGTAGTTTACCTGTAACGTTTTATGTATTAAAATGGTATTTTATATGGCAAACGATAACAGCCGCAAATTCAAACAGAATCAAAAGATTATTTGCATACAGCCCTAAATTCTAGAGTTCTCAGGACCTGTTGTTTTTGGTGAAGATCAGTTAAGGGAAAGGGGTAGTTTACCTGCAACTTTTTTTAACAAGTGTATTCTTTATGACAAACGATAACAGCCGCAAATTCAAACAGAATCAAATATTTTTTTGCATACAGCCCTGGTTTGTAGTGTACTCAAGGACTATTGTTTTTGGTGAAGATCGGTTGTGGGGAAGGGGTAGTTTACCAGCAACGTTTTTTATCAAGCGTATTTTCTATGGCAAACAATAACTGCCGCAAATTCAAACAGAATCAAATAATGTTTCGCATACAGCCCTGAATTGTAGAGTTCTCAAGATCTGTTGATTTTGGTGAAGATCGGTTAAGGGAAAGGGGTAGTTTACTTGTAACGTTTTATGTTTTAACAAGGGTATTTCTTATGGCAAACGATAACAGCCGCAAATTCAAACAGAATCAAAAGATTATTTGCATACAGCCCTAAATTGTAGAGTTCTCAAGACCTATTGTTTTTGGTGAAGTTCGGTTGAGGGAAAGGGGTAGTTTACCAGCAACGTTTTTTTAACAAGGGTACTTTCTATGGCAAACGATAACAGCCGCAAATTCAAACAGAATCAAATAATGTTTTGCATACAGCCCTGATTTGTAGAGTACTCAAGACCTATTGTTTTTGGTGAAGATCGGTTAAGGGAAAGGGGTAGTTTACCTGTAACGTTTTATGTTTTAACAAGGGTATTTCCTATGGCAAACGATAACTGCCGCAAATTCAAACAGAATCAAAAGATTATTTGCATACAGCCCTAAATGTCAGAGTTCTCAAGACCTATTGTTTTTGGTGAAGATCGGGTAAGGGAAAGGGGTAGTTTACCGGCTACATTTTTTTAACAGGGGTATTTTCTATGGCAAACGATAACAGCCGCAAATTCAAACAGAATCAAATAATTTTATGCATACAGCCCTGATTTGTAGAGTACTCAAGACCTATTGTTTTTGGTGAAGATCGGTTGAGGGGAAGGGGTAGTTTACCTCCAACGTTTTTTATCAAGCGTATTGTCTATGGGAAACGATAACTGCCGCAAATTCAAACAGAATCAAATAATTTTTTGCATACATCAGTGAATTGTAGAGGACTCAAAGCCTTTAGATTTTGGTGAAGATCGGTTAAGGGGAAGGGGTAGTTTACCTGCAACCTTTTACGTTTTAACAAGAATAAAGTACTTGAAAATTCATTTAAACTTTTTCAAACAATGGTAATTGTTGAAAATAAAATAATTTTGTTGCCAGGCAATCTGAAAATTTCAGAGTTTGTACCACAAAATCTGAAAAGATTATACGATAATTTATGAAATGGTTAATAATACGTCAGTGGAAGGTGTAATGAGAAATTAGCAGAAATGGAAACCTGGGGAATGTTAACTGTTCTGTAGATACAATTTTGTCAGAATGTTTGGAAATGATCATCAACATTGAAGAAAAAGTAAGCATATTAAGAAACATATGTAAGTACTTACTATAAAAAAATAATGTTTGTTTTTTGGTAAACGATAACAGCCGCAAATTCAAACAGAATCAAATGATGTTTTGTATACAGCCCTGTATTGTAGAGTTCTCAATACCTATTGGTGTTTGTGAAGATCGGATAAGGGGAAGGGGTAATTTACCTGCAACATTTTATGTTTTAAAAGGGTATTTTCTATGGCAAACGATAAGAGCCGCAAATTCAAACAGAATCAAATAAGTTTTTGCATACAGCTCTGATTTGTTGAGTACTAGAGACCTATTGTTTTTGGTGAAGATCGGTTAAGGGAAAGGGGTAGTTTACTTGTAACGTTTTATGTTTTAACAAGGGTATTTCTTATGGCAAACGATAACAGCCGCAAATTCAAACAGAATCAAAAGATTATTTGCATACAGCCCTAAATTGTAGAGTTCTCAAGACCTATTGTTTTTGGTGAAGATCGGTTATGGGAAAGGGGTAGTTTACCATCCACGTGTTTTGTTTTATCAAGGGTATTTTGTATGGCAAACGATAACAGCCGCAAATTCAAACAGAAACATATAATATTTTGCATACAGCCCTGAATTGTAGAGTTCTCAAGACCTATCGTTTTTGGTGAAGATCGGTTAAGGGAAAGGCGTAGTTTACCGGCCACGTTTTTTGTTTTTTCAAGGGTATTTTGTATGGCAAATGATAACAGCCGCAAATTTAAACAGAATCATATAATATTTAGCATACAGCACTAAGTTGTAGAGTTCTCAAAACCTGTCGTTTTTGGTAAAGATCGGTTAAGGGAAGGGGTAGTTTACCAGCAACGTTTTATGTTTTAAAACGGTATTTTCTATGGCAAACGATAGCTGCCGCAAATTCAAACAGAATCAAATAATTTTTTGCATACAGTCCTGATTTGTAGAGTTCTCACGACCTATTGTTTTTGGTGAAGATCGGTTGAGGGAAAGGGGTAGTTTACCGGCAACGGTTTTTTTTTATCAAGGGAAATTTTTTTTTTTTGGCAAACGATAACAGCCGCAAATTCAAACAGAATCAAATAATGTTTCGCATACAGCCCTAAATTGTAGAGTTCTCAAGACCTATTGTTTTTGGTGAAGGGAAAGGGGTAGTTTACCAGTAACGTTTTATGTTTTAACAAGGGTATTTCCTATGGCAAACGATAACAGCCGCAAATTCAAACAGAATCAAATAATTTTCTGCATACAGCCCTGATTTGTAGAGTACTCAAGAACTGTTGTTTTCGGTGAAGATCGGTTGAGGGGAAGGGGTAGTTTACCAGCAACTTTTTTATCAAGCGTATTTTCTATGGCAAACGATAACAGCCGCAAATTCAAACAGAATCAAATAATTGTTTGCATACGTCCCTGAATTGTATAGATCTCAAGGGCGTTCGAGTTTGGTGAAGATCGGTTAAGGGAAAGGGGTAGTTAACCAGCAACGTTTTATGTTTTAAAAGGGTATTTTCTATGGCAAACGATAAGAGACGCAAATTCAAACAGAATCAAATGCGTTGTTGCATAGAGCCCTGATTTGTTGAGTACTAAATACCTGTTGTTTTTGGTGAAAATCGGTTAAGTGGAAGGGGTAGTTTACCTGCCACGTGTTTTGTTTTATCAAGGGTATTTTGTATGGCAAACGATAACAGCCGCAAATTCAAACAGAATCATATATTATTTTGCATACAGACCTGAGTTGTAGAGTTCTCAATACCTATCGTTTTTGGTGAAGATCGGTTAAGGGAAAGGCGTAGTTTACCGGCCACGTTTTTTGTTTTATCAAGGGTATTTTGTATGGCAAATGATAACAGCCGTAAATTTAAACAGAATCATATAATATTTAGCATACAGCCCTAAGTTGTAGAGTTCTCAAAACCTGTCGTTTTTGGTAAAGATCGGTTAAGGGAAAGGGGTAGTTTACTTGCAACGTTTTATGTTGTAAAAGGGTATTTTCTATGGCAAACGATAAGAGCCGCAAATTCATACAGAATCAAATACGTTTTTGCATACAGCCCTGATTTGTTGAGTACTAAGGACATGTTGTTTTTGGTGAACAACGGTTAAGGGAAAGGGGTAGTTTACCGGCCACGTTTTTTTGTTTTATCAAGGGTATTTTGTATGGCAAACGATAACAGCCGCAAATTCAAACAGAATCATATAATATTTTGCATACAGCCCTGAATTGTAGAGTTCTCAAGACCTATCGTTTTTGGTGAAGATCAGTTAAGGGAAAGGGGTAGTTTACCAGCAACAGTTTTTTATGAAGGGTATTTTACTTCCATATTCCTTAAGGAATGGAAGTATGGTGATGGCAAAAAAAATCGTGTTCGAGATTATTGCAGATTCTGATTCTACTACACTCAAAACATGAAAAAAAGTCGTTTTCCGAAAAGTGTCTGTGTGTCTATGTGTCTGTCTGTCTGTCTGTAGATTTTTTTTCTATGGCAAACGATAACTGCCGCAAATTCAAACAGAATCAAATAATTTTTTGCATGCAGCCCTGATTTGCAGAGTACTCGTGACCTATTGTTTTTGGTGAAGATCGGTTGGGGGAAAGGGGTAGTTTACCAGCAACGGTTTTTTTTTAGCAAGGGTAATTTTGTTTGTTTGGCAAACGATAACAGCCGTAAATTCAAATAGAATCAAATAATGTTTCGCATACAGCCCTGAATTGTAGAGTTCTCAAGATCCTTTGATTTTGGTGAAGATCGGTTAAGGGAAAGGGGTAGTTTACCTGTAACGTTTTATGTTTTAACAAGGGTATTTCCTATGGCAAACGATAACAGCCGCAAATTCAAACAGAATCAAAAGATTATTTGCATACAGCCCTAAATTGTAGAGTTCTCAAGACCTATTGTTTTTGGTGAAGATCGGTTGAGGGAAAGGGGTAGTTTACCTGCAACGTTTTTTTAACAAGGGTATTTTCTATGGCAAACGATAACAGCCGCAAATTCAAACAGAATCAAATAATTTTTTGCATACTTCCCTGAATTGTAGAGGTCTCAATGACTTTCGATTTTGGTGAAGATCGGTTAAGGGGAAGGGGTAGTTTACCTGCAACCTTTTACGTTTTAACAAGAGTAAAGTACTTGAAAATTTATTTAAACTTTTTGAAACAATGGTAATTGTTAAAAATAAAATAATTTTGTTGCCAGGCAATAAAATTATAATTTTTTCATTTTAATGTAATATAATATTTTTCATTTAATACAGCAATAAAAAGGCAGGTAAGACACAGCCTGGCTGTTTGGCTGAAAATGATTTTAAATATAAATCTTAGAATATGGAAGTCATGTATGGTTCTCCATACCGATATTTTTTTTTTGGCAAACGATTACAGCCGCAAATTCTAACAGAATCAATGTTTTGCATACAGCCCTGTATTGTAGAGTTCTCAATACCTATTGGTGTTGGTGAAGATCGGTTAAGGGAAAGGGGTAGTTTACCTGCAACATTTTATGTTTTAACAAGGGTAATTTTTTATATGACGAACGATAACTGCCGTAAATTCAAACAGAATCAACTAGGTTTTTGCATACCTTTTTGAACTAAAAAGAACTCAAGGTCTGTTGATTTTGTTGAAGAACGGTTAAGGGAAGGGGTAGTTTATCAGCAACGTTTTATGTTTTAAAAAGGGTAATTTTTTTTATGACGAACGATAACTGCCGAAAATTCAAAGAAAATCAAATAATTTTTTGCACGCTTTCCTGACTTACAGAGATCTCAAGATCTTTTGATTTTGGTGAAGATTGGTTAAGGGAAAGGGGTAGTTTACCTGAAACATTTTATGTTGTAACAAGAGAAATGTTTCCATGACGAACGATAACTGCCGCACATTCAAACAGAATCAAATAATTTTGCATGCGTCCCTGAATTGTAGAGGACGGAAGGTCTATTGATTTTGGAGAAGATCGGTTAAGAGAAAGGGGTAGTTTACTTGAAACATTTTATGATTTAACAAGAGTAAAGTACTTAATTTTTATAAATAAAGTATCCTGATAAGAAGCTCATAATAATCCACTGTAGAAACGTAGATGAAGTATCTATAAATGAAAAGGTTAGGTGAACGGGGTGTGGGTAATTTTCTATTTATTACGTTTTTATTTTAGCCTCTAAAAAATGATCATTTCAAGATTACAAATTTTTACTGCATACGTCGCGGGAATAGCAGAGGGAATTTCGTTGTACACTTTGACCAAACGCTACAGCAGACCACCACAGGACAAGAAGAGTGCGGCCAGTGCGGTGGTGATTCCAAAAGCAAGTAACCAGGTAAACTCTTTGTGTTCACTAATTGACATTGCCCAAACAACATTCAATAAGATGGGTGTTGAGTCCAATCAGGTTGTCAAGCCGGGGTATAGTCAAATCTGAGCACAGCTCTAAGTCGTGAAAGGCAAAGAGACTGAAAGGAAACGAAAAAATACAATTGACACGACCTTGTGATCGTGATCAATTGATATTTATTAATTGTCAAAATGTGAGATACTGTAGCCTATGTATGGTTTAATAACGAGACGAGTTTCTTTTCAAATGACGGTTAAAACTAAATTCATCTTATTGAATGTTGTTTACTGTAGGTAATGTCAATTAGTGAGCACAAAGAGTTTACCCCATCGTTTGGTCAAAGTGTACAACGACATTCCCGCGACATATGGAGTAAAAACTTGTAATCTTGAAATGATCATTTTGTAGAGCCTAAATCAAAAAATTGATTATGTTAGGTTAACATGAAAACTGAAATTATACATGGAAACCAATACGTGTGTAATGTAAAACTATTTTTTTTCTAAAACCACGAAAAACTCAATTCGAAGTAAGGTGGGAGTGTCCCAAGGGTCACCCCTTGCCAATTATTATAGGCTTACATGTCACTTATTTGTGGCAGAACTCGTTTTTTTGGTAAAATTCGTTTACCGACAAATAGCCTACTCGTTTTGTGACTAACAAAAAACAAACATCCATTATGTACAATATGTAGAGCATATGTTGTCATTCCTTAATACAGTATTTTTTGTTTTTTCATTAACAATAAATATTTGTATTTTTCATTCTGTATTTGCTGTTTTTTTTTCCAATTTGTAAACTTAAAAACGTTAGGTTCTTTATTTTAAGTGTTACTCTGTTATACGCATTGTATTACACGTTTAATGTTATGTTTTCTCAACCACAGCTTTTATTTATTTTAGCAGTAAACTAAAAACCCAAAACCATTATTACCTAACTCCCAAATGAAAACAACACGTATTTTTGATTTACATTAAGAAACAGGGGAATTTACAATTAGTACACTTCTGCTTTTGCACACCGTAATATATCGATACAATCGCATATTAAAAACATCGAAATGTATTGCGGGTACCGGTACTCATACAGTTCCAATTATTTACTTGAATTCGGTTCGATAATTCCTAAAAAAATATAGAATTTTGTCAAAGTAAAATTATACAAATTTTAATTTTTTATACTGCAATAAAATGTTTCCATAGAAACTGCTTCTTTGTTGTCAATAACGTAGTACACATATAAAACTTATAAAAATATCGGTATGGAGAACCATACATGACTTCCATGTTCTAAGATTTATATTTAAAATCATTTACGAAATGAAATGTTTCCATAGAAACTACTTGTTTCCACTTATTGCTTCAGCCTTAACCACAGCACTGTGGTCACTAACGTATACCACCACACGTTATCGCACTCGATTTTCACTGATGATGGCAGTCGACGGCACTGCGGAAACGTCTGGTTTTGCAGAAAACATTGGACTACGGCCAAACAGCCCGGGAAGGAATTTTAACAACAAACTACTACTTTGTTGCCGATAAGGTAGTACACATATAAAAATTATCCCCTACCCCTTCAACTATAATTTTCATTTATAGAAAATTACTCCCACCCCATTCAACTAGCCTCTTCATTTATAGATTCATCTACGTTTCTACAGTGGATTATTAAGATCTTCTTATCAGGATACTTTATTTATCAAAATTAAGTATGGTACTTTACTCTTGTTACAACAAAAAATGTTTCAGGTAAACTGCCCTTTTCCCGTAACCGATCTTCACCAAAATCAATAGGCCTTGAGTCTTCTACAACTCAGGCACATATTAAAAAATTATTTGATTCTGTTTGAATTTACGGCAGTTATCGTTCGTCATAACAAAATTTCTCTTGTTACAACATAAAATGTTGCTGGTAAACTACCCCTTTCCCTTAACCGATCTTCACCAAATTCAACATGCCTTGAGTTCTCTACAATTTAATGAGGTATGCAAAAACTTATTTGATTATTTTTGAATTTACGGCAGTTATCGTTCGTCATAGAAAAAATTAACCTTGTAATCACATAAAATGTTGCTGGTAAACTACCCCTTTCTCTTAACTGATCTTCACTAAAATCAATAGATCTTGAGTCCTCTACAATTCAGGAATGTTTACAAAAAATACTTGATTCTGTTTGAATTTACGGCAGTTATCGTTCGTCATAGAAACAATTACTCTTGTTAAAACATTGAAAGTGGCAGGTAAACTACTCCCTTCCCTTAACCGATCTTCACCAAAATCAATAGACCTTCAGCTCTTTACAATTCACGAATGTATGCAAAAAATTATTTGATTCTATTTGAATTTACGGCAGTTATCGTTCGTCATAGAAAAAATAACCCTTGTTAAAACATAAAACGTTGCAGGTAAACTACCCCTTTCCCTTAACCGATCTTCACCAAAATCAACAGACCTTGAGTACTTAAAACTTCAGGAATGTATGTATGCAAAAAATTATTTTATTCTCTTTGAATATGCGGCACTTATCATTTGTCATAAAAATAAAATTACCCTTTTAAAACATAAAAGGTTGCAGGTAAACTACCCTTTTCTATTAACCGATCTTCACCAAAATCAACAGACCTTCAGTACTCTATAATTCAGGAAGGTGTGCAAAAAAGTATTTGATTCTGTTTGAATTTACGGCAGTTATCGTTCGTCATAGAAAAAATTACCCTTGTTAAAACATAAAACGTTGCAGGTAAACTACCCCTTTCCCTTAACCGATCTTCACCAAAAACTGTAGATCTTGAGAACTCTACAATTCAGGGTTGTATGCGACACATTATTTGATTCTGTTTGAAGTTGCGGCTGTTATCGTTTTCCATAGAAAAAACATTACCCTTGATTAAAAAAAACGTTGCAGGTAAACTACCCCTTTCCCTTAACCGACCTTCACCAAAAACAATAGGTCTTGAGTACTCTACAATTCAGGTGTGTATGCAAAAAATTATTTGATTCTGTTTGAATTAGCGGCTCTTATCGTTTGCCATAGAAAAAAATCTACAGATAGACAGACAGATAGGCACATAGACAGACAGACACACACAAGACACTTTTCGAAAAATGACTTTTTCATGTTTTGAGGGTAGTACAATCAGAATCTGCAATAATCACCATACTTCCATTTCCTTATGGAACATGGAAGTAAAATTATCTCCTCCCTCATCAACAACCATTTTAATTTATTGAAAATTACCCCTTCCCCTTCAACTACCCTTTTCATTTATAGATATTTCATCTACCTTTTTACAGTGGATTATTATGACCTTCTTGTAAGGATACTTTATTTATCAAAATTAAGCACTTTACTCTTGTTAAAATGTAAAAGGTTGTAGGTAAACTACCCCTTCACCTTAACCGATCTTCACCAAAATCAATAGGCCTCGAGTCCTCTACAATTCAGAACTGTATGCAAAAAAATTATTTGATTTTTTTTTTGAATTTGCGGCAGTTATCGTTTGCCACAGAAAAAAAAACAATTGGTTGTCTGTAAAGTCGGTTTACGGACGATAGTTTTACGTGATAACGTCATAAAGAAACATTGATGAAAAATTGCATACTTTTATGAATTGAATTGAATTATTATCACTGAATTATCATTATTTTGTATAATACAAAGAAGGAGTTAATTGAAAATTACAATTTTTTCGATAAATTAACATTTATTTACATTCGTTAATTCAAATATTTTTTTACTTAAATTATACAGATTAATTACAAGTAACAATGTGCTATTAACAATTTATTTACAACTTATATACATGTGTTATATTGAAGATCATCCAATCTGCGTTATTCTGTTAAGGATAGGACGATGATAGGAAAAGTACGAAATCAAGGGGAGTGTTTCAAGTGTAATGTGTCTTGAAAAAGTCAAATCGATGGTTGTTCCTCTCAGCGTTGTTGACTTATTAACATCTGATACGCATTCGAGATTGTACGTATCTTTCATGTATTTGAGGAATGCGTCATCATTTTTCACGTTTGTGTTGAAGTCGCCACAAAGAAGAATTGGTACATCGGCATCAATATCCATGAAGAACGGTGGCACATACTGGCTGTTGTGCACATATGGAACAAGTGCTTGGTACAGCAACATACCAATATTTTGGATACTTGCTCCAGGATGAATATACACGGCGCCAAGTACAAATTTAAACGTTGTATCAGCAGTGAAGCATGTAATTTCGGCCAAGCACACGTCACCTGTGTTTTTGATGACACGAGTTGTGTCCGACAATGCAACTTGGAGAACTTTGGCCGTGGATGTCGATGATAATTTGCGATAGATTGCTACTCCACCAGCTGCGTTTGTATCAGAATCCGATCGATTATTCTGCCGGGATACACACTCATAATTATTGACTGGAACTGGATCACAATTGTTACGCATCCACGTTTCAGTCAATACCAAATAATCAGACCTAGGTATCACTGTATCCGTTTCAATATCCATGGAATGAGCAGACAAACTCTGAGAATTAAGGTTTATCACTATAGTTTGTCCAGCGTTGTTAGCATCATCACAGAATTTTACTGCTTTCTTAGTGATTGTATGAAGTGCGTGTCCACGGAGTCGAACGTATCCGTTACGAATATCTCGCGTAGTCTGGGAGTCGTTACCATCTCGACCGTGTTTGAAGATGAAGGGAGCATCTTTGTCCGTGATGATGTGCAAACCGTCTATATTCGTTACCCGACTCATCGCCACGTACACCAACTGTTGTGGTTGTTTCGGGGAGTACTTATAAACAATGACATCAAACGTCCCACCTTGTGACTTGTGAATGGTAATAGCACAAGCAGGGACGCAGGGAAACTGTTTTCGTTTGCATTTGACAGTTTTTGTCAGTGTAATGTTCACCACTTTCTTATACACCGGCACCCAGTTGAGAGACAGAGTATTTGGCTTGCTTTGCACGTGAGGCCGACATTTTATTTTGGCACTGACACCTGTTGTTTTTTCCGGAAACTCGAACCATAGAGTAATGATTTCTTCTCGAGATGCCGGCAAGGTTGTACTGGTCGATGGTCCTGCCTCTGCAGAATGGTCATCTACATTTGATTGCTGGCGTTCGATATGTCGTAAGACACCAATAGCTCCGTTTACCAACCCATCAGCGACATCTATGTTAGAAGTTATCATGTAGGGATACCCCTCAGCTAATGGCAGCAAGTAGGGCAATCCATCAGTCTCTGCTACCGTCATCTTGTGAAGTTGAACTCGGCATTGTGCCTTTTCTCGCTCACTTGAATAATTGAGCATAATATCATGTGCGAGACAGTTGTATGGGTTGATGATTGCGCTGCGGTTGTACGAATCAACTTCAGTATTGCTATAATACAGCCGGACAGCATTAGGCACGTTTTCCTTGCACCAAGACTCAGATTTATGTCTGGACTGAATAAGTGTGATTTCATCGATACTTAGTTTTAGTCCATCTCCAATTTTGGTCAGAATCGTTGAAAACCTCTCATCAGTCTGTCGCACAACACGAACCAGCGGGAAGTAGTCAATGCTGTGCCACAGAATTGGTCCTCCAAGTTGGTTGATCGGCATGCTGTAACATGGACTTGCTCGTACCGGTGGCAGCTGTCTGAAATCGCCGCATAGAATCACGTGGATGCCTCCAAATGGTTTGTCGTAAATGCCGGTAATCTGCTGCAGTCGGTAGTTCATTTTTTGGAGAATAGCTGAACTTAACATGCTGATCTCGTCCACGAAAACAGCTTTGACGCCAACGAACATGTTTCTGTAGGCTTGCAAATTCTCCGTGGATAAGAGTTTTGTCTAGCGAGAATTTGTGAGACGAAACGCTGAATGCACAGTAGTGCCACCAAGAGGTACAGCGGCTTTACCTGTGCTGGCACAGGCAATGTAGGCGTTGTTCATCGAGTTGTGCTCCTGAGTGTAGCGGTTGTACGTCTCCATAAGACATTTTAAGGTGTAAGTTTTTCCACAGCCCGCGGGACCCGTGAAGAATATTTGTAGCGCTTCAAAAGTGTCATCTCCACAACCATGTAATCGATGTATGACCTCAAGAATGATCTCCCGTTGTTCTGGGTTGGTGGTTCTTAGAAACTCGCAATACTGCTGTTTTGTCATCACATTGCTGCGTTTCTTCACAATCGAGAATCCTTGTCGGGGGACGATTTGGTTAACATCATCGACGTTCTCGGCACCATCTTCTCCTAACAATCGTTGGACAAACGCTGCTCTTGATTCTTCTTCTTGCAAATTGCTGTTATTATCGTTTTGCAAAATCATCATCGCTTCAAGTTCCTTCATGACGTTTTCAATGTTTAAATTCGTCTCGAATAGGCTACGGCGTTCCATAATCGTGTCTTTGTTGTCGTCAAATAATTGCAAAAATTTATTTTGATCAACAATCTCTGACATTTCGTTGCGAAACTGTACGTAAAGTAGAACCATCTCTCGTTTATAATTGACAGTTTCATCAATATCGTAGCGTCTGTATCGTATGACTCGTCCGAGCAGTCGTCTGCGATATTCTTTTGGTGCTCTCGACGTCCTCGCTTCAGGCACAGCTTCAGAATCTTCATCGTCATCCACGTGCACGTCGTCTTCTTCGTCAACGAAATCACTAGCGTTAGCATACCACGAAGCAAACTCAGCCAAATACACTTGTTCTAAAGATACAGGTCGTTCTTCATATCGCTGTATTATGTTTTTGGTCCAAACATCAGTGCTGTCTCCATCGATGCCTTCGCGGTCCATTTGTTGACGACGCTTGCGGCAGCATTGTCTTTCTGTCGGCCACACCGTTGGGATGTACACAATTTGACGACTTGCCTTACCCATTTGATTAGTCCCGGTCCAAGTGGACCGAAACTGTTGAATGAAATAATGTTCCACAAGCGTGGACAGGAAGTGTTAATTAATTGGGCCCAAGTGGGCTAGATGTATTCTTCTTGAATTAAATATTCTGTTGGCTGGTCTTCCATATTGATTGAGATGATGTGTAAAATGAATTAATTCTGCATTAAGAAATAACAAGAAGTGGACTGTATACGAATAATTTTAATATTTTGAATAATTACATTACAGCTGTAAATTTGAATGAGGCTGGCTAATACTGCATGTTGCGAATTAGTATGAATTTAGCTAATCATGAAGAGGGCCTAGTCGGCCATAATCGAGAATACAAAGGCCTAAAGCCTACGTTTAATGTCGACACTAATTGACAGCGAAGGATTCGGCGAACCAAACGCCGAGATAGCTAGCTAAGCACTGTGCAAGGTACAACCACGCGAAAATTGATGCGCGATATAAATCAGATTAGCCAACCTAGAAAATAAAATCATTGCGCTACCGTCCATAAGCTGCCCGTCAAAAATCAAAAAGCTTTTTTAATAAATTAGAATACATTTACAATTTAATTTAAAAGAGTGCAGTTCTTACTAACGATGGTTAGCTTCAAGGCTAAGTTGAACCTTGAGTTGAGATTAGATAACGGCAGTCTGCCGCTAGTTTAGAGATAAGCATGCATAAGATAAGCCTGTAGACAGGCGATTGTAGGCCAAGGTTGGCGAACAGCTGTTTCATATACGAATAAGTCTGGTTAACAATATTTCTGACACAAGTGTGTGCAGTATGTAACATTATAAAACATGAAAGAAAAATACATAATTATACAATGTTTAATGCATGAACGGAGGTTCATCATGAACAAAATTGTTGTTGAACATGTTGTAGTTGCATGTTCTATTGTATATTCAGCAGGGCGGCATGTATTGACCTAGACATGCTATTCCTGAAGTTTCAGGAATTTACAATATGTAACAATGTATGAGCAAACCAGATGCTGAATGCAGCCCAGCTATGACATGTATGTCATAATTTTAAATAAAGAATTGTGCATGCTTACTTACAAAATGAATAAAATATAAAATACAATATGAATAAATTAGACGAGGCAGTTGCATACGGCAGACGCTTACAATAGTTTTTACATAGACACAATTTATGTGAATACAACAACAATAATTTGAATAATTACAAGATAAATAATTGCAATGTCAAAGAACAATACAATACTGAAATTACAGAAACAATTTAACAATTTAAAGACATTCACAGAATAGTACACATTTATCAGCAACAATATAAAGAAATGAATGCATGGTTACTTAACGGCAAAACATGCGAATATTATGTAATAACATTTCATAAATAAGACCACCCAAAGACATGCAATACACCCCATAACATCAATGAAAATGTGAGACATAGTATGCCACAAAAATTAACATACAATACAAATATCAAGATACCACAGAACTGTGATAATTAGAAGCGTGCCACGACGCAAATTGACAAAAATATTGTGACAATTCATCACAATTATGTTGACCAAATGGTCGTAACAAATAATAAGCCAATGGCTGAATAAAACAGCATTGTGCTATAATCATAATGTCAAATCTCGTCTCTCGCTGGCAACAGACATAATTTATGTATTGGTCTCCGCAAAACACCCGTAGGCGTGCGAATGTCTACGACGCGAACCAAGTTATCTGGGCCGGGAAATGTGGCGATGATCACGCCAAATTTCCAGGCTAATGGAGGCAAGTTATCCTCAATAAGCAAAGCTAAGTCACCAATGGAAACATTATCTTTGGCAAACTTCCACTTGTGACGCTGTTGCAGCTGGTGCAAATAATCGCGAGACCACGCCTTCCAAATGTCCCGGACAAACCTCTGAAGTAGTTGCCAACGACCAAGACGAGAAACAGGAACGTGAGAAAGGTCTGGGTCAGGAATCGCAGTTAGGGGCGCGCAAATCAAAAAATGGCCAGGTGTAAGTGGCACCGGGTCGTTAACATCCGAAGAAATAGCAAATAAAGGTCGAGAGTTCAGACATGCCTCTATCTGAGACAAAACGGTCGTGAACTCTTCGAAGTTTAATATAGATTTGCCTACCACGCGCCGCAGATGAAATTTCAAACTCTTTATGCCGCTCTCCCAAAGGCCACCGAAGTGAGGTGAGGAGGGCGGAATAAATGACCATGATATCCCCTGAGAGGATGTGAATGACTTAATCGAGGTGATGGCACTCTTATTGTGCCAAAAGTTGTAAATGTCATGTAAGATGGTGCGGGCCTTCCTGAAGTTCGTGCCGTTGTCGGAGTACAGCTGACTAGGTATACCCCGACGTGCCTTAAACGACGTAAAGCAGCTAAAAATGCGCTGGCAGTAAGGTCGGACACCAATTCCAGGTGAATAGCCCTAGTTGCTAAGCAAACAAACAGAGATACGTATGCCTTAGTAAAGGTTCTAGACCTCTGCCCGCCATGACGAATCATGAAGGGACCACCATAATCAACCGCGCAAAATAGAAACGGCCTTGAAGGAGTGACTCTAGGGGATGGCAAAATGCCAAGTCTCTGGACCTGCTGTGTGGCACTAAACCTGATACACTTGAGACACTTACGAATAATGGAACGGATGACTAGCCGGGCATTAACAATCCACCAACGTTGACGCAGTGAATGATGCACGAGCTGAGCACCAGCGTGAAGTAAACGAATGTGTTCACGTTCGATGATAAGGCGTGTAATATGCGCCGATGGGGGTAATACGATAGGATGTCTCGAATCGTAAGGTAACTGGGAATGCTGCAAACGTCCGCCCACGCGTATCACTCCAGAGTCGTCAAGAAACGGGTCGAGAGAAGCCAACTTGCTCCTAATGGAAACAGAAGATCCGTTCCGAAGACAATTAATTTCGGCTGCGAAGTGGATCGACTGAGATTGTTTTATGAAGAAATTGAGAGACTGATGAATTTCTACAGGGGTCAGACCGCCCGAAAGTTTGTCCGCACATGAGTGCCTAATATTTCTGATGAAACGAAAACAGTAAGCGTATACACGTGTCAGCCGGTGCAACGAGGAAAAGTCCAACGATAAGTCAACAGCCAGGGTAGACATTAGAGACCGGTTGTGTGCAGTTTTCTCTTCCGCGGTGACTTCCGAAGACGATGGAGTGGCCGGTACGAAGGATGGGACAGGATTAGACTCTGACGATTGAGACAGACAGCTAGGACCGTGCCACCAAAGCGAGCAATCGCGCAAAACGTCAGGGAAACACCCCCTAGATATAATATCAGCAGGATTGCGTCGCGAATCAATGTGATGCCAGGTATAAGCTTGCGTGCGACGCTGAATTTCAGCAACCCGATTAGCGACGTATGTCTTCCAACGCGTAGACTGCGCATGAATCCAGTAAAGAGCCACCATAGAATCAGAATACAAATGTACATTATCAATAAACGAATAAAGAGCAGGAATAACCTTAGATACGAGTCGCGATAATAACAAACAAGCGCAGAGCTCGATACGAGGTAATGACACTTGGCGTAGGGGAGCCACGCGAGATTTGGAACACAAGAGACGACAGGAAACAGTAGAATCCTGATAAATGACTCGGATATATATACAACAGCCGAACCCTTTCTCCGAGGCATCCGAAAACCCATGCAACTGAACCGTAACCGCCTCACGGTTGCAACGAATAGATCGCGGGACTACTATTTTACCAATCAGACTCAATTTGTTACACAAGGAATGCCAATCCGAAAGTGACTGACCGGAAATCGGTTCATCCCAACCAAGCTTACAAAGCCAAAGTCGCTGCATAAAGTGTTTATACAAAAAGACAACTGGTCCGATTAAACCCAGCGGATCATATATTCCGGCGATAATTGAGAGAATCTTTCTCTTGGATATGCTATGGTCAACCGGAGATAGTTTGACATCAAACAAAAATGAATCGGCAGTGTTGTTCCAAAGAATGCCCAGGGTACGCACATTGTCCTGTTTATTTAGGGGTCGTGAAAAGTTGTGATGATTTGCGACCGCTGTGGGTTCATTTGATGCCCATTTGTGCAACGTGAAACCATATTGAGCAAGTAACGCACCTAGGTCGGATTTCAGCTTGGTTAGATCGGGGATAGTGTCCGAACCGGTAAGTAAATCGTCGACATAAAAATCGTTAGTTATGGCTAAAGCCGCTTGGGGAAAGGAAGTTTGATTGTCTCTAGCAATTTGTAGAAGGCACCGAGTGGCCAAAAAAGAGGCGCTAGCCGTGCCGTAGGTTACTGTTTGCAGCGCGAAATGCTTAAGTGGTTCGAGGGGAGAGTCACGCCACAAAATGCGTTGATAGTGACAATCTCCTTCAGCTACGCGAATCTGACGATACATTTTTTCGATGTCGGCAATCAGGACATACTTATGTATGCGAAAACGCAACAGAATAGAGAAGAGATCCTGCTGAACATTGGGGCCTACTAATAATATGTCATTTAACGAAAGACCATTAGTAGTCTTGGACGAACCATCAAAAACAACGCGCAGTTTTGTGGTCAAGCTAGAATGTTTAAACACTGCATGGTGAGGCAAGTAGTAAATATTTGACGCTCCTGAATTGATAGCGCCATGATCGATGAGTGTCATGTGCCCAAGATCCATATATTCCCTGATAAAGTCCGCGTAGTCGCGAGCGAGCTTGGCATCGCGCCTGAATCGACGCTCCAAGCTTAAAAATCTTGATTCGGCACTTGTGTAAGATTCCCCCAAGTGGGGATTATCAGACTTGAATGGGAGCGACACTATAAATCTACCCTCGCGGTTGCGCTGAGTAGAGCGCACAAAATGCTCTTCGCAAGCCGACTCGCCGTCAGGGGTATGGCCAGGGATTGTTTCTGCCTCCCAAAATCTCTCGAGAGATTGCAGAATTTGACTGTCATTGTTCCTTGCCAGGAACGAAACCGCAGGACCCTGGGTGTGGCAGTGTTTGGGCAGATTGCCGGCCAGAATGTAACCCAGTTTTGTTTCCTGAATGATAGGGAAGTTGGGTCCGCGTGTGTATTTATTGGCTAATATTAAATCCAGATAAAATTGTGCCCCTAATAGTATGTCGATCTGTGAAGATATATTAAAATCTGGGTCGGCGAGAAAAATTTTGTTTGGAATGTGGAACCGGTTGATGTCAAACGAGATTGAAGGTAGATTATGAGTTAAGTTAGATAGGACGGCACATTTGGCCTCAAAACTATGTCTCTGATAGCGAGAAATAATACGCATAGAAGCAATGTCAGTAGCGCAACACGCTGTATTGTTTATTCCTGTAATTGGAATATTAGATCGGGTTAGCTTAAGGTGCAACCTTTTCGCAAATGATTTCGTACAAAAATTGATCTGGGAACCGGCGTCTAGGAGTGCCCGAGCTTCATGCCTGTTGCCAGCCTGATCAACGACATATACAACCGCTGTGGATAAAAGAACATTGTTTTTACACTGTAATTTAAATGAGCAATAATTGCTGCTGGCAGCTGGTGATTTCGGCACGTAATTAGCGTGCAGCAAGGTGTGGTGACCCTTTGAACAAATTTTACAGACCTGTTTACTTTTACAATTTGTTATCAAATGACCTGCTCTAAGGCAGTTAATACAGCATTTATGATTTGCAACCAGTTGCCCCCGCTCAGCGGCACTTAACATACGAAAATTGTTACACATGTAAAGCGGGTGGTCAGATTTACAACACACGCATAAATAATGCCTTGCCGCTGCGTGATAACTCTTAAAGGTATTGCTGCCAGCAGTATTTCTTAAGCTATATTTCTCAAATTTATTGTTTGGTTTTACGCTAGGTTTGTTGAATTGCTGTCCGGATTCAATTGGCATTGTATTTTCTAAAAGCTGTCGGCGCAAGTTTAAAAAATGCGTAAAGTCTTGAAAACTGGGCAAGTTGTCAGGGTCTATTGACTCCTTCCAAAGTTTTAAAGTAATAGGGTCAAGTTTGGTGGAGAGCAACTGTATGGTAATAAACTCAAATGAATTTACGGACAGCTTCATTGCCGCCAGTGAATTAACGGAAGACGTTATTGTATTCGTAAACTCCGCCAAGCTTTGGACTGAGTCCTTTATTGTGGAATTAACCTGAAGTAGGTTTTGTACATAATATTTGGCTAATATAAATGGATTATTATACCTCTCGGACAGCAAGTTCAACGCTATTACGTAATTTTCTTGACAAATGGGTAATGATTTAATTAAGTCTAATGGTTCACACTTCACCGAGGAATGCAAATAATGCAGTTTCTGTACTGGTGTTAAGTCGGATCTTGAATGCACTAGATCATTGAAAATTGAATAGAAGTGTTGCCACTCAAGTATGTTGCCTGAGAAGCAGGGCAAACTTATCGGCTTTAAATGCATAGGCGTCGATAGTACAGGAGGCACAGTCTGAGTATTAAAAGTGTCAAGAAGTTGTAAAATGTTTGCCTCAGTTGAGTATATAATTTCCTCAACCTCGACTCGGTCTGCCTGAGCAGCGCTCGTGTCTTTACTGATAAGCTCTATCTCAGACTGTACCTCGTCGTACTTCGAGGCTAAGCTCTTAAGACTTTCTAATGTTACAGTCAGAAAATGTTTTGTGCTTAAATTAATATCAAACGAATTTACCGCGGATTGTATCCGCACTATCGCGGACTTTAATCCGCCTCACTTTCTGGTCAGCACCTTGAGGCCTTCTTCAGACATTTTTTACGCACCTTTTTACTGTTGCTGGTGGTACCTGGTTGGCGACGTCCCACAGCGTCGGCTCCTTGGTGACGATGGTGAACAGCTGGCAGAGATGACCACTTTGAAGCACTGCAGCCGGCAGGAACTTGCTATTACGTTGTCCGAAGATGACGAGCGAAATGGCGACGCAAATCACGCCACGGTCGCATTAGCTGACGCGCTAATCCGCCCGTGATGGCCAGAAACAGATATAAAGATATTAAATGGAAATCCAGGTCCGGAGTGACCAAAAAATGATTAGTCCCTGTCCAAGTGGACCGAAACTGTTGAATGAAATAATGTTCCACAAGCGTGGACAGGAAGTGTTAATTAATTGGGCCCAAGTGGGCTAGATGTATTCTTCTTGAATTAAATATTCTGTTGGCTGGTCTTCCATATTGATTGAGATGATGTGTAAAATGAATTAATTCTGCATTAAGAAATAACAAGAAGTGGACTGTATACGAATAATTTTAATATTTTGAATAATTACATTACAGCTGTAAATTTGAATGAGGCTGGCTAATACTGCATGTTGCGAATTAGTATGAATTTAGCTAATCATGAAGAGGGCCTAGTCGGCCATAATCGAGAATACAAAGGCCTAAAGCCTACATTTAATGTCGACACTAATTGACAGCGAAGGATTCGGCGAACCGAACGCCGAGATAGCTAGCTAAGCACTGTGCAAGGTACAACCACGCGAAAATTGATGCGCGATATAAATCAGATTAGCCAACCTAGAAAATAAAATCATTGCGCTACCGTCCACCATTGGTTGTCGTAGTAGATACCATGCTGCTTCTTGCGCTGACATCTCAACTGCGTTAAGCAGTTTGATACTTAACGCTTTCAATTGGCCTGTGTAGTCCTGATCGGGATGCTCTTGCATCATCGTGGTAAGCTCACGACGTAGGTTACCCATTCCACGGGCTGATTTATTTACATACTCTACGACATACTCTGCGCAGCTGTACTCATCCAAGATGAACTGAATGTCGATGTTAGAGTTGACTTCGCCGGCAAGGTACGGATTGAACGTGTTTGTCATAAGTTCGTCGAAGTTTCGTCTGAACACCAGAGTCGGTCTGCGCAACATTGAACGCACAATGTCGAGGTATGAAACGTAAGTCAAACCATTAGCATTAAGAAACTCATCCATGCATGCGTATCGACGTTCACCGAGAGAGGCACGCAGCTCCTTGGCCTTCTGTTGTAGCGTTTGGCGGCGTCCATCAGATTGAGGCATCGGAACCAGTACACGGGTCGTGGGCATCGGAGCCAGTACGGGATCCCGAATCTGCAAGTTGTCTCGCCTCGCTTTGTGCAAGTGAAAGTATGTTTGTGTATCTGGTTGGCGTAGATAGAGATGTTTGGCACATCATCTCGAGCAACCGAACTTAATTTTTCCACGAGATCGATGGTTCTTGGCATATTTTCCGACACGGTCTCACGTGGGTCGTCGTTCAACCATAATAAAATATGTGCGTGTGGGCTTCCTCGATGCTGGAACTCAATACGAAGGAAGTAATCTTTAACGAAATACTTGCCGAACGGATTGTAAGACTGTTTGGATTTCAGCATTTTCATTAAGGAACCAACGAGCTTGTAGAAGTATATGCAGCACGTAACAGGATCGTCGCTCACTAAAGTACAGCGCTCAGAAGTGTTGAGATCTTTTGCTGTTTTTCCAGGATATTTTTTGCTCAGTTTGAGAAGTATAGTGAGCAGTTTCATCCAGCGTATTTCGTTGGCACTTATAGTGAGGAAGACGGTTGGTTTACCAAGTTGACGAATCATTGCAAAGAGCTCTCGTTTGCGAGAGGCCCAGTATTGGACGGAGTTTGGCACTGTCTTCATGAATGCGAGGTTTTGTATGACATATTCTTTCAGAAATTCTGTGTCCTCTAACATAAGTCGCGTAACATTCTCCGTGACCGAAACATTGCGAAACGTGCTGTAAATTCCATCCACCATGCGCAGCCGCAATATTTTCATTGCAACGTACAAGATTTTTTGAGGCGTGGCTCCGCGTCTGTCACGACGTCGTATTTCACTGGTCGCTACCATGTAAGGTGTTACTGAAACTCCCATGTTGAATCGACGTGGCTCTCCGAAGTATATCGATGGAAACGACAACTCTTCTGCATGACGGTCATAAATGATGTTGAGAGGTGTTGCCTGATGTCCTGGTGCGATATTGAGACAATCTTCTTCATTCCACATCATGGTATGTTGTCTTGAAGCGAGAATCTCAGATTCAGGTGTGTTTTCAGCGGAGATATTTTCTATACGGTTGGACGGATCATCCTGTATGTCATCGAGAAACGGCACAGTAGGATGCAGTCTCGACAAATCCACGTTGATTTCGTACAAACGATATAATGGAGACTCCTGCAGTACAGTTAGCCACGCACTGATTGTACTTATGGACATGTATCCGCTGATGTAGACCGATTTGTGGGCAAGGTTTCGCTTGATGTTAACATTAATGACGTCGTCCTCATTTAATTGGCGCGGCAAACATTTTACCATCTGTTGTACGTCTACTGGTATGTTGATCACTTGCCCTATGATTCCATAAGAGAAATCATGACGCAGACGACGCACTTGCATAAATGGCAGACGTGGCGATATCAATCGTTCACTGATGGGATCCAACGGTGGTAGACCTGGTGGTTGGTCTGGATATGAGAATCCATTAACTTTTGCTAGGGGCGGCATCGATTTTTGTTCAGTGAACGTTTACAAGTGTTGCAAACCATTTCATATTCTTCTCTGCACAGTCGTCGATTTTCTTTGATGAACCATTCCGAGATTACCTCCAGCTGTGCCGCAGTGATGGGTTTGAGGTCTTTCTTGAACCACAGTCTGTCGCAAACCGAACAAGCGTAGCCAAAATCGTTGTCCAGAAAAGTTGATTTGAATCTCATGATCGAGAATGCCCATTTGGTGTTCCAAGTAGATTGTGCCTGTTGTACTTCAATTTGATCAGAAGAAGTACCTGGTTGAACAGTGATTTGTGCTGGTTCTGCTGCTGAAGTTCGACGTTGTTGGTGTGTGAGCTGTCGTTGAGTACTAGTTTGGACGTCATTTGACCTTGCCCCTAAACGAGAAGAGGATGCAGTAGTCGATTCTAATGAACCACTGACACGAGCCAAGTTAGCAGCTTTGCGTAGTCTGCGGTTGCGCTGTCTTTCGGCATCCGATTTCTTCGCAGTTATCGCCTGTGCAGAAGTTCTGGATGCTGCTATATGCTGTCTGTACTCACGTTGTTTCTGTGCCTTCGATTTTGGAGCAGCGATTATTAGTGGCTCAGCGAATGGCGTTGGAGACGTGAGTGCGGCAGCGTCTTGCGCTTCCGTGAGTACATTACTCCTTGAAGGTAGTGGCAGATCCGTGAGATCCATAGGTTCGTCAGGTTGGTCTGCCATGGTGTGATTGTAAGCGGTTCTGCAAAAGAAATTGTTAATAATTTATTTTAAAAATTATTTTAACAAAAAAAAAGTACTTATTGATACATTGTTAATTAAAAATTGATATAATAATTTGATAATTGATATAATTATTTTATTAATTTATCGTTTTAATTATTATTAATTTATTTATTTATAATTAATATTAATTATTTTATTAATTTATTATTGTTTATTATTATTTTATTATTTTTTATAATTATTTTATTATTAATTATTTTATTAATTTATCGTTTATAATTATTCTTAATTTATTTATTTATAATTAATATTAATTATTAATAATTATTAATATTATCAATAATAATAATTTGATATAATTGATATAATTTGACATAAATATTTTTAAAACTGGTTAAAAACATTAATTTTTAATTTTCAAATATTATTTACAGTTTTTGCAAATTTAATTTAAATAATTTGTTTAAATATAATCACGAACAATTAGTTATAGTCATATTATGTCATATTATTCTTTATTTATTATTAGTCATATTATTCTTAAAATGCAAGAATTAATTACCTTTTTTGCCGCTATTTTGAGAAAAACAGTTAATTAAGGTGAACAAAATGAAATTAGACTGAAAATTATGAAGGAAATCAATTAAATCTTATTAAATTGTAGAAATAAACACAAAAACAAAACACGTTGTCTCGTATTCAACACTTGTTACAAATAATGGCTTCCGTCGAGGTGGGCGGAGGTTATTGTAGAAGTTCTAGAAGAAGCTCGCGTGGCGGCGTTCCAGTAGCAGAACTATTCTAACTGCTAGCTCTGACGTCACGCGAGAAGAGAGATATATGTGTCACAAGCCAACGCTTGGGCCGATCGTGCCTCTCTATCGCTTGTTGCGCGCTCTCGCTTGCACGCTCAGGCTCAGACGGAACGTGACACTTTTTCGTGCGTGCAGCCGGTGTTCATCAATTTATAAGACGTTATCACGTCAAAATTAACAGATTAATTAGTACAATCAGAATCTGCAATTATCTCGAACCAGGCCTGGATTTCGGTGTCCTGCCGCCCCTGGGCACTATTGTTAGCGCCCCCCCCCAAACATGTAACTTCTATATATTCAATTCTCCTTGACTGCTGAAAATTCAACTGCCTCTTTTGCAAATATCTCATTTGATCTTAAATCTAAAAGGGAAATACTACATTTTTTTAACTTTTATTAATATTTATTTACATGTACACTTTAGTACCTAACACATAGATTAGTTTTATAACAAGTAATATACGTAGGCCTACTTTCTTTTTATAGGTTTATTTATAGATCTACATGGTTTGGTTTTATCATTAAACATAGTAAAATCAATGAAAATAATGTAAATTGGATAAATACAACAAATAATTTAAGAGTGATTGAATAAGATCCCAAATTACACAAATGGCTTGATTTTACATTGGCTTTCGTCTTGCTTTGATCAGTGAAAATTCTTCAATAAGGCCTTCAAAGTTCATTTGTTCACTGTTTAAAAGTTCTGCCTCAACATGCAGGATTGAGAGTGAGTTGAGTTTTTCCTCATTCATTGTAGATCTAACACATGATTTAATTCTTTTTAAAACAGAAAACTTACGTTCTGCCGAACAGTTAGAGATAGCTGTACACAGGGCCGGATTAACCATTAGGCTGACTAGGCTGTAGCCTAGGGCGCGCCACTTTGGGGGGGGGGCAAAATTTTAGCTAAAAAATAGTACAATTTTACAGCTAAATGTAAAATTGGTAATAAATTACAAGGATAAAAATTTGAGTTCATTTTGAACACAGGCGCCTGTTTGCGAGAAATTATGGTAAAACTGTACTTAAATAATAGAAGTGCTTTCCAAACTGTTTTCTCCGGTTATGAGTCATCGGCAGCTGGCGCTCATAGAACTAGTGGTTCTATCGCCAGCGCCAGGATAAACTGACCAGTGTAGCCCTCTTGTTAGTAGTAATAAAATGGGAACGAGAGGACAAGGTCATCCCCCCTCCCCCTCCCCACAATGTTATCAAAACAAACATACGTCATCAGGTCATCGTCCCCCTTGTAAACAAACACACGTCATCAGGTCATCGTCCCCTTGTAAACAAACATACGTCATCAGGTCATCGTCCCCTTGTAAACAAACATACGTCATCAGGTCATCGTCCCCCTTGTAAACAAACACACGTCATCAGGTCATCGTCCCCTTGTAAACAAACATACGTCATCAGGTCATCGTCCCCTTGTAAACAAACATACGTCATCAGGTCATCGTCCCCCTTGTAAACAAACACACGTCATCAGGTCATCGTCCCCTTGTAAACAAACATACGTCATCAGGTCATCGTCCCCTTGTAAACAAACATACGTCATCAGGTCATCGTCCCCTTGTAAACAAACATACGTCATCAGGTCATCGTCCCCTTGTAAACAAACATACGTCACCGGGGGGGTCATCATCCCCCCTCCCGCCTGACATCATCGGTTCAACGTATCAACATATACGTCAAGTATCGTGTACGTCATCGCATCATAAACGTAACGTATACGTCGAATAACGTATACGTCATCGCACGCGTTGTCCACGTGATCGTAGCATGATTTCATTTCTTGCATAGTTGTTGCAACATATACCGTTTCATCATAGTGATTTACCTTGAAACCACTTTCCGCATACTTGGAAAGTTACATGATTACCTTGAATGCACGTGTTATCGATTAGATATTATATTTTTCCTAGTAACATCCGCTTTTCCCACACGACTTACCTCGAGAATATTCACTATTTAAGTACGATGATTCTATATATATATATATTCGTTCTATCGTAACAATGTGTGCTGATCGTTACTTTTTCGAACACAAAAAACGTTTAAGTCATAGAAATAAAAATATAGTGAATAATTTATATGAAACACAGATATCCGGTGTTCTTCATTTCAATTTATGTTATTGTCGGCTCGGTCGATTTCATAAACATAAAATAGAAGAGTATTATTGTTTATATTGTTATAGTGCTGGTGTTAAACGATCTTTTGAAGAAAACGAGTCAAATTGGCGTTTACAGTCTACTCTCAACAACAATAAAAACAAAGATAAGGAGTATGAATTGTGGCAGTTACATCTTTCTCAGTGTACTCGCTGTGCTCAACTAGAAGAGGCTAATCTATCCGTTTGGAGAACAACTAATCGTTTGTTGGATACCGAATGTATTCACACCAACCGATGTGATTTTTATGAAGAGCCAGAGACTCATGAAAGTGTTGACTACTATGCACCGCTTAATCCTTATTCCGGCCTTGTAGGTATTATATTCATTTAGTATCATTAGTTTTTTACTCTATTAAAAAAAAAAAATCAGAATGAATTCAATCAGTTGTGATGATAATACCCCCGCAACTCAATGGTGTCTATCTTATTTAAATGGTTATTATTGTTTTGAGGAAATCTGTAAAATAGTGATAACCAGATTTCCTGATGTCGACATTATTCTAATAAATAACATTGAAAAATAAATACAAAAACTCATAGGAATGTGTAACTCATTAGCTACTGTAAAAGATTTTGTTGATTTTGGAAAACATCCACTAATAGGTTTCAGAATACACTCAAAGTCAGCGTAAGCTACAATTGGGATACGGAAACTAAATTGATGATTTTTGAATTTTAAAACAGTATCTTCAGGCATTACTACACGTGTTGGTTGAAATTTACCACAGTATTTTTTGTGCGACTTTAATTTTGAAATATTATAAAAATGCATAAAACATCGTTTACAAATTTCAATTTTTCCATGATGTTTTGTTAATTGTTTTCTAACTAAAATATTAAAGTTTTTAATATAACAATAATGTTGTTTTCCTGTATTTCCATCATATAATAATAACAAATCAAAATGATTGTTTTTTTCTTTATCACAAACTTTAATTGGATAAATATTTTTTTCCTCATCTATAGCGTAAACGTTTATAGAAACATTATTATTTTTTTCAAAAATTCTAATTTCTTTAATAGGTGTAGGAAATGAAATTTTAGAAAAATTAAACTTTGTCTCCAAATCATTATATCTATAATTTATACGTTCAACATGTAAACCACTTACATAACGACATAGTATTGCCCATTTAAAACATTTTTCATCATTCAAATTTTTTGGATTAATAATACAATATCTTGAAATTAAAAAATTTGGAAGAGCAATATATGACGAACCTTTCAAAGGTCGATATTTATTTATACGTAACAATATTCCATCTACATTGTGAAGAGCCCATCCAGATTTATGACTTTCATATGTTTGTTCTTCATAACAAATATTTTTTATTGAATTATCTAATATTTTACTCACATCAGACTCTAGAAATAATTCAGTGTTTTTAGTTTTAAACGCTCTATCTTGTTTTTCATTTATAACATGTTTTATATAAGTGCATTCAACAACCATATTAAATTTTATAGGTCCAAATTCAGTAAGTAGGGTGTTTAAAATATTTTCTAATTTTGTTTTTATATGAATTAATAATAGACAAATATCTTTAATATTTTTGTTGTGGTTCTTATAATAAAAAGTTTTTAGATTACCTCTAAAAGCGTTTTCAATTTGAATAAAATCATCCTCGGCTTGCAAATTTTTTAAGCGGTTGACTTTCCTCTTGTACGTCGTGTCCAGAGCGGGTTCATCCTCCATTTCATCAGCAGAATCGGTTAGATCAGAATATGATGATGATGACAAATACCCCATCTGTTGTGTTTCGTTTGAAGTGGATGGATCAGCTGTATTCTCCAAATCATGATGTAACGCTTCTGGTGAATTTGTTAACTCGGTGTTATAGCTGTCTTCTCTAAGGAAGATCCGTTTTTTGAAAGGTAAATTCTTATCCATAAGTGAAATAAATGTCTAAACTGGTATCTAAGAACAGCGTAATGTTTCGAACGATTCTCCGGTTGGGTTTATACTAGAAATAGATATAAAAGCGATTGAAAAAAAAAACACGTTACATGCTCCTATTTATATCGATGACGAAGATTTGCCTTTAGCAATCACGTTATATATCCTGGTTTCCATAAACATTGATTATATATTTATATCGATGATGTATGTACCATTATCATACTGGTTGCACAAACACGGATTACATATTCACCTTGAACACTTTTCCGTCTTTCATTCAAGTATGGTAATTACTTAACTACCTTGAATACACGTGTTGTTGATTAATGCAAGATGTATCCTGTTTCCCAACATTACTCTTCTGAACTATATAAACCCCTGAGTTTCAATGATTCGACACACACAACCCAATACCGAGCTCTCTTGCTTCAATCAGCTTCGCAGTTACAGCTTCTAAGTTTGTAAATCGCTACTCTACAGGTAAATATTTTTTATATTAATTCGCCTTATTTGTAAAACTCTAATAATAATTCATTAGTAATATATTTTTTTTCTTTTTTAGATCTATTTTTATTAAATAAATCATGTCTGAAGTAACGCCAGTAGCCGATCAAATGCCAGAAGAAGTTTACTCAATTGAAGAGATAATCAAAATATTTTACTTTTCTGGAATAACTACATTTGGCTTGTGGGAGGATTTATTCAAAAAATTAACAGAATTATTCATTGAGAATACTGATTTAGCTATTTTTAAATTATATGAACAATTAAATTCAATTATTAATTCCTATAAAAATGAACTATCGTTAGAAATAAATTCTCAACTAAAAATGATACAATTACAAAAATACATATTTAGTTTGGACGAACTTATGAACCATATTAAATCACTCTCTGAAGATTTTAGTATAAAATCTTATAAAAAGAATATCGTATTAGCTTTTAAATCAAAAATTCTAAGCGTTTTACCTACTACTAATGATAATGTAACTGAAAAAAGTGAGGACGAGGATAGTGATAATAATGATTCTGATGATGAATTCAGTAAGATTTTTGATTCAATTACTGATGATAGTAAGAAAAAAAGAAAAGAAAAAAAAGCGATACCTCAAGTAATTCAAATTTTTTCGAACGATAAACAGAAAATTCTCACCACACCCGGTGAGTGGGGTAGTCATTTAGTAAAAATTGAACTCACTGATACTCGTGATTTAAAAGGGGTTCCAAAAAATGACCATTGGAAAAAAATTGGACAAAAAGCTGTTTTTCTGATTAAATCATCTGATGATGATAATCTCAAAATTTTAAATAAAATTTTGCATGAAGCGGGGAAAAACATCGCCTCAACACCGGGTGTGAAAAAAGAAATTAAAAAAATATATAGAAACAGACCCTATTAATTTTTAGAAAAAAAGTTAAATATTAAAACTTATATTGTTTTTTTTAGAAAAAAAAATGGAAACCATCAGCTTTGCACGTCTATCTCCTTTCGCTTTTGCACCAATTAGAAGCACTTCACAGTCGGCTGGATTAGACCTCAGAAGCCCTAGATATACTTGTTTATTACCATTTTCTAGAGAACTGATCGCAACTGACTTACAAATATTAATACCTGCTGGGTGTTATGGTAGGATAGCATCACGTTCAGGCTTAGCATTAAACAGCTCTATAGATGTAGCTGGTGGTGTAATTGATAGAGATTATATGGGGAATATTGGGGTTATATTAGTAAATAATAGTCCTAAACCATATTACGTACATAGAGGGGATAAAATCGCACAAATAATAATTGAAAGATATGTTGAACCAAAAGATGTTGTTGAATTAGAAACATATATTTCAGCATATTTTAATGATTTTGATGAGCGTGGAGATAGAGGTTTTGGGTCGACTGGTAATTAATATATATTTTTTTATTTTCTTTTTTCTTTAGATCAAATAATGGACAGAGCAGTACTAGATGTACAGTGGTTTAAGGCAGCGAAAAACCAATATATTATAAAAGAAATATCTTTCATTAAATTTAATTACGATGAATTATTAAAAAAAAATTTAAGAAATGTATTGTATTACTCCGAAATATTTGGAGATGACGAAGCCAGATTGTTAATGCTGAGAATCGAGAAACATTGTACTATATGCAAAAAAGAGTTTAATACGATAGACAAACCTGTGTATTATGAGACAGAAGAAAAGAAACGGAAGTTTGATTTATGCAATAAATGTTTTAATGTATTATATCCAAAAAGAAAATTTAATGTAAATCACTATTTGTTATTACCACCCTTTAATTTTGAACAGTTGTCACGAGACCAGCAAAAACAAGCGCTTTGGGTAAAAACAAATATTCATGGTTTTTCATGGTCTGACGGTCTCGAACAGTATAATAAATTATACGAAATATATTTTGAATTGTCTCAACAGTGTAACACTATCTATGTGAAAGGTAGTGAAAAGAAACAATTTCTCAACAACATTTTTATTCGACCGGGGTGTATGAAAATTATAAATATTGATGACTTGGGTGGTAGTAATTTGGTTGAATTAAAAGAAAACTTGAAAGATAATCTTGATGATTGTTCATTTCCACATAATATAGAATATTGTACTAAAAGAAATGTGCAAATATATCTTGAATTTATAATTAAGTATTGGCATAGTAGCTGTAACTGTAATAACTATCATTTCCTCTGTCCTCTAGTAACTAAGCTCGAATGTTCTATCTGTAATAAAAATTTCTAGTGAAATATTGTAGTAAAACTGAAATATGTTGAATGTTATATTTTGTTTAACAAAAGATAAATGTTATACATTTACAATTATATTATATATACAATGTTATAAATTACAATATTAATAGATTGTAAAAACGAATTTCGTTGGTATAAGTATCGGATTAGAAGCTGTAACTGTAACTAAGCTAGATATTATAAAAAAAGTGAAAAAATTGTAGATAAAAATATAATAGTAAAAACTGAAGTTAAATTATTACAAAAGATAAATGTATTGTAAAAATTATTATAACTAATAAAAACCTAATGTCGTAAATTTCTATTGTTTTATTATTATTTTTTTTTTCTTCCTGTTTGGTTGGTTTTTTCAGATGTCTGTAAATAGAAGATATGGAAATAAAAAATTCGATAGGTTTTCAAGAGGAATAAATAAAAAACAGTGTTGGTTTGGTAAAAAAATGTGGGATGAAGCAGATCGTTGTGATGCGGTTTGTTTAATTACAGGGAAGCAGTGCTATAAGTACACAAAATATAAATATTGTACAACACATTATAATATATTAAAACAATTTTGTAACAAATACCACCTTCTAAACCTAAAACATACGAAACAATATAAACACACTTCACTACATACACTGGCCTTAGTTGAATACATCATGCGATTAAAATTTAAAAAAATGTTTAACATGAAAGATGATGTGGGTCATACCAAATGGATGGAATATCTAAAATCTCTTATAAATGAGAAAGATTATGGTTTTGTTAATAAAATTAAAGAAAATGTAAATGTATTCATTTCATTTCCTAGATCTATAAATTTTAATCAAAAATTATTCAATCTAAATTTAGAGTATTTAAATTTGGAATTTAATATATTGAATGATTCATACAATAATTTAGATTCAAATTACAGATGTAATACAATTAAAAAAATTTCAAAGCATGATTTATTCAATTATTATTTTTAACAACAGAATTGAGTTAATATTAAAACCGAAAATTTTTACAAATATATTTCCCCCTCTCCAAAAAATAAAATGATGCAATATCTTCTATATATTAAACTACAGAAAGCTGATGTGTTCAGTAGAGATATCAGAATGTGGTTAGTTAAAACTCTAATACCTCTTTTAATTGCTATTTCCAGTGTTCGGCCCGAGAACGAGACCGACTTGTACTATATTACTAATTATCTTTCAAATTTTGGATATATAAACAATGTTGATGAACTTTCTGTGTTAAACGAGTCGTCTCTATCCTCATACCTTACAATATTTCAAGAATACTTTGGTTTACCGAATGATGGTAAATTAAACAATGAAACGTTAAATCTAATTAAGAAACCGAGATGTGGAAATAAAGATCTAGGAGAATTTCGTGCAACATCGAGGTGGAATAAAAGAATATTAAGCTGGGATTTTATATCTCCCATAAAAAATATTATTGAACTTACGACAGAAGCTTTCCATATATGGGAGAAACACTCAGCGTTAAAATTTTATCGAGATCAACAGAAACCTGACATACTTATCTCGTTTCGATGGTCTCACCATCGTTGTATAAAAAATTCGTCTTCATTTTGTGATAAAAATTTTGATGGTAGAGGAGGAGTACTTGGTCATGCCTTCTATCCTCTCCCCCACCGTGCACATGTTGAAATTCATTTGGATTTTGAAGAAAAATGGTATTATAACAACGATTCAAATTTAGCTGGTGATGAAATTAGTTTATTATCCGTTTTAACACACGAAATTGGTCATGCGTTGGGGCTCGGGCATTCGAGCGATAATACTTCAATTATGTTTCCATTCTACATATTGAATAATGGTCAAAATATTGAATTAGGAAAGGATGATGTACAGGGTATACAACGCTTATACGGATTACCACCATCATTACCTCCACCCTCACCGGTTCCATCAGTTACTCCAACTACGAAAGCTACAACATCTTCTACAACTGTAAAACCACCGCTTCATAAAAAAACAGAGATAGATTCACAATTTGATATTTGCAAAGTTAATGGATCCCATTTATTTCTAGTAATCAACAATCATCTATATATTTTGCAGAATAAACTATTTTGGATGTTTAATATTAGAGAAAAATCCTATGGAAAATCTCAAAATATTACAAAATGGTTAAAGTTTATACCGCCGAATTTTGCTAATATATCAGCGATGTACCAGAGACCGTCGGGAGAGGTTGTAATATTTGTTGATAATAATATTTATATGTTTGATATAAAATCATTACGTTTAGTTAATAATTTTCCTGTTTCAACAACTAGTATTGGTTTTGATTCGACAACCAAAATAAATGGAGCTGTTAACACATATACAGGACGTACTTTTATATTTTATAATGATGAATATTATATTGAACTGGATGAATGTTCTTTCTCAGTTAAAAAACATGGATATACATACGACGACTTTCCTGGTGTTCCAAAAAATATTGATTCCGTATTTAGATTCATTGACGGATTTCTTTACTTCTTTAAAGATGGTTATGTGTACAAATATAACGAATTTAAAAATGTTGTTGAACAAACTGAAAAATATGATTTAAATTTATTTGGAATAAATTGTGTAAGTAACCGATTAATTTATAAACTAGTGGAATTATTAAAAAGTTTCACTAAATAATTGTATTTATGTATAAATAAAATTAATTAAAAAAAACTTCTATTTTATATTTATACCCAACCTCTCTCACTTGTAACTAGTTGTGAAGGAGAAAAAAAAGTACAACTGTATTGAAATTATACATTTTATTTTTTAGTTATATCTTTCCTTACATTTTACATTAAACAGATTTAACAATCAGTGTATACGACACTCACATTAATATAATTATATAAAATCATCTTTTTTCTAATTGTTTTTACAATCAAATATATTCTTACATTTACAACCATTCATATCAATATTTCTAGAGATTGATTTCCTGTGAAAGATACACAGTGATTTATATGTATCACCTGTATTGTTAGGTGAATAAATAGATATCATAATATTATCATACCGTATTTTTAAATTTAATTTTATTTGATATCCAAGATTTGATATATTCGTACAGTTCTAAAAAATCTCTCCCCTTTATATCTATAATTGGAATATCACATAATTCTGCGATAGTCCTAAAATAATTATTTTGTAATAAGAAATATTCGTTCGTCGCTAAATGAACATCAAACCCACCCCTTTTTACTAATCGTTCTTTAACAGCTTTAATATCTGAATCGATTAAAAACATCGCATTTGTCGATTTAAAATAATCTATAATCCAATGAGGAATAATTTCTACCAGCTCCTTATCAGTTAATTTATTATCCTTCTTATTGATGATGCCGTAAACGAACGATGCCAATGGTGACCTGTCACAACACATTACTGTATATTCTGCACCCATTTTCCCATCCAAAAATAATTGAGTTTGATACATACTATACCATGCAATAGTATTAAACTGTACACCATCCTTACG
Organism: Magicicada septendecula; assembly: GCA_034769895.1. Taxonomy (NCBI): domain Eukaryota; kingdom Metazoa; phylum Arthropoda; class Insecta; order Hemiptera; family Cicadidae; genus Magicicada; species Magicicada septendecula. The sequence goes on along the minus strand of CM068370.1, from coordinate 404,150,027 downwards.
TGTATATAGCGCTGGAAACGACTCTCTCAAATCTGTTAAATCCGACGAAGATGTATAACAAACGCCTTCTTCATTAAGCCTAGATAAGATGCTAGACTTAAAGCAGGCGGCTGTACCGTCTAAATAAAAAACTCGCTTCTCAGTTTTATCACACATAGTTAAAGTAGCTTATTCTTCGTTAGAAGTAACTGTGATTGAGTTAACAATAGTTTCATGTTATATAGTAAAACTGTCAATGTCATCAGGAAAAGGAAATAACAAAAATAACATAATTAATTTCCGTTCCGTGTGTAGATATGCTGTGCAATGTTGTTAAGAAGGAGAAATAGCAAAACCCATTATTTTCAAACCAGTTTCCGTATGTAATCAATTGCAACTCTGAGCGCGTGACTTGATAAAGGTGAAGTACGCAATTATCGTTAGTCATCTTGTAGTTCCGTCTCTACTTCATGGTTGAGTAATTACAACTGTCTTTCCAATTCTTATTATAAATAATGACGCTGTTTTTTATCTAAAACTGTTTATTGTATAATTTAACTAATAAACAATTCGGCGACGCTTTTTCATGTTCAATCCACGGATTGTCGTTAGAGTTCCAATCATATAGAAGAACTTTACACTCTACACACATAACCTCATCACTGGTTCCTGTATAAAAAAATCCGGCTGACACAAGTTTATCAACTGATGGTGCACGTTTTGGCCAAGAATAAAATGTAGTCACCATCATTTCTTCAGTTATAGCAACACACTTTTTCGCTTCTGAATAATTTTCAATAGATTCTTTTGATTTGGCAAAGTTTTCGTATTTGTATGGTATATAACGAACATTTTTACATTTCGGGTGTAAAAGTTTGTGAATAAACTGAATATGTGTTATAGTATGATATGTTTTCGTTACAAAACCACATTTATTATTACACACAATATCACACGAATCTTCTATAAAATCAAAACCTTCGTTTTCGAAAAAATCTTTTAATAACTTCGCTGCTGTTAAACACGATGATCGATCCATCTCGATGTGGTGTTACTGCTCAACTAAACCGATGAGAAAATCTAAATCATTTCTTAAAAAAATAAAAAATAAAAAAAAAATAAATAAATAAAAAAATATGAATTAGTCGAATGGGGGAATTGAACCTACGAAGGAGGTACACTTAATACCTGATATTATAGGAAGCTATTTTACCGCAGTCGACTAAATCATATTTTCAAGATAATACAACCGTGCGATGACGTATACGTTACTCAACGTATACGTTACGTTTATGATGCGATGACGTACACGATACTTGACGTATATGTTGATACGTTGAACCGATGATGTCAGGCGGGAGGGGGGATGATGACCCCCCCCCCCGGTGACGTATGTTTGTTTACAAGGGGACGATGACCTGATGACGTATGTTTGTTTACAAGGGGACGATGACCTGATGACGTATGTTTGTTTACAAGGGGACGATGACCTGATGACGTGTGTTTGTTTACAAGGGGGACGATGACCTGATGACGTATGTTTGTTTACAAGGGGACGATGACCTGATGACGTATGTTTGTTTACAAGGGGACGATGACCTGATGACGTGTGTTTGTTTACAAGGGGGACGATGACCTGATGACGTATGTTTGTTTTGATAACATTGTGGGGAGGGGGAGGGGGGGATGACCTTGTCCTCTCGTTCCCATTTTATTACTACTTGTAGTGTAGCCCTCTTGTTCATAGAAAGTGACTTTCTGCAAGGACTTGATTTCAGTGAGGTGATTAAAACGTTTGCTCAATCTAAAGCGAGAAAAAAGAATCTAGCTTGAACTTTACATGAGTCGTAACAATCCACAAGATATTTAACTGATTGTCTTCTTTGTGTAAATGATGTTAAATGTACCCTTAATAAAACTGTTATAATTCTGTAACTACTTAGTTAATTTTTTCCTTATGAAAGCCGTGCAAACTACAAATGGTTGAAGGTGTAACTGTAAAACAATCTCTGAAAAATAGCCTCAGTTTTCAATTCTTGAGACTATTTCCAAAAACAGTAAGATTTTTGAAATATTCCTAACTAAGAAATATATTGTAGGGTGTTTAAAGCTTCATTCAGCCCCTTGGAAATAAACGTAGGGAGGTGAGGGGGCACTAAAATATAGTTAGCCTAGGGCGCCAAGATACCTTAATCTGGCCCTGGCTGTACACAAATACATACGAAGAGCTATTGCAATATTTGGAAATGTTGGTTGAAGTTGCTCTTGTCACATGAATAACATCATATGCAGTGGGGTGTTCTTAATATCAGCATTCTTTATTAGTCCAGCAAAATGGACACATTCATAAGCAAATGACTCTTCAAGATCATTTTTATACAAAGATCAAAGACTATTAGCACGTTCAATGACAGCTGCAGATGGCGTGGTAGACAGTTCCTTAAAAACTACAAAATTTTCCGCCATTGTATCATAAGAAATTTTCCTTCTATGCAACTCAGATTTTAATCGCTCAAGTACTGTATAAAATGTGTCCACCTTGAACTTTTCTCTCCCATGAAGAATACTTTAGACTCATTGTTCTCATCAGCCTAGTCTTTTCTATTTCTTTGGCATTTGTTACATGACTCATAGTCCATCTCACAACGTTTCTTTGCTCGTTTTTCATATTCATCAAACATTTCCCACAGGGAAGCAATAAACGTGATTAAAGACTCATACAGTATTACTACTTTTTCAAGTGAAGTCTCAACTTTTTCGAGAGTTAGACTCACTTTGTCAAATCTGTCCAAAATGTCACACCACAGTTCCATCATCAATGTTGTTTCAAGTCTGTTCGGATACTTCAATTATCCCGATTCTTCACTCCTTACTAACGGTTTCTCATTAGTATCATCTTCGTAATGCTCCAGAGCCAGTATCACACTTTTTACATTCCCGCACATGCTCTCACAGGCCTCTTCTCTAGCGCTCCTATGGGTATCAGACAAACTCTTGAGTGTTGTAATTTTAGGTTGACTAAAACTTAGTAAAGTTTCCCACGTCTTGGTAGACGCAGTAAAAAAGTTATACACATTTTGAGTTAAGTTAAAAAATGCACATGCTTCTGGACAACAACTTGCAGCACAAGTGCCTACTAGATTAAGAGAGAGTGCTGAACAAGGTACAAAAAGTGCTTCCGGATTTTCACCCTTGATGTGCGTTTGGAAGCCACTATATACTCCTGACATATTGCTGGCATTATCATACGATTGTCCTCTACAGCCAGCAATATCAATAGAGTTTTAACTCAAAACAGTCATCACAGCATTAGCTAAATTTTCTGATTTATGCCCGGGATGAGGCAAAAATAAAATAAAACGTTCAACGGGATTGCCATTTTCTTCTACATATCCTAAGACAAAGGATAATTGATCAGTGTGACTTACATCGGATGTTGAGCCTACTATTATGGAGTAGTACTTAGCTCGTTTTACATCGTCAATTATGATTTTTCTTACTTTACAAGCAAGAAATTCGATCACCTCATCACATATAACAGAAGAAAGGTAGGAGGTTCATCCTGAGCCTGGATTACTGAATGACTGAACATTTCTCAATTTGATCAGCTAGAAATGGATCGAATTCAGATATTAGTTCTAAAGACATCATATATTTACCATTGTGCAGAGAACCAAATATTTCATCATCTCCTCGAAAGGGATGTCCTAAACTTGCCAACTTTTTTACAACAGCAAATACTCTTTTCAGTACATTTCTCCAGTACTTTCTTTCGCTATCCTCATATGATTCATAGTGCTTTTCTAGAGTTCCTAGGCCCTTTCTCCGGGTTAACAATGTCAGTTCAGAATTCATATGTTCTTGAAAATTTTCATAAGCAAAAAGCGGACAAGAATTTCAACGGAGTGTCCAGACCTGTATATACGACAGTGCTCCGCTCCGACCACCGCTAATGATAGGCCCAGTGTCAATACCATGTTATTTAATGATATAATTAAAGATTATTTCAAAACCATTTTCTTCAATCTGGCCATAGTGCAAGTGCCCCATACAAATACTGTAATTAAAAAACCAAAAACATGAAATTTTAACAAATAATTTTGCACCTCGTGCCGCCCCCCTGAGCCTGCTGCCCCTAGGCACGTGCCTAGTGTGAAATCTGGGCTTGTCTCGAACATGATTTTTTTCGCCATGACCATACTTATGTAACATGAAAGTGGATCTACAATTCACAGAAGAGAAAGAAAAACATAACAAAATCAACTATTTAGACATAACCATCACAATAAACAACAAACACATACACTATGCAATATACAGAAAACCAACTTCTACCAACATCATTATACCTAACCATTCTGACCACCCACCACAACATAAAATGGCAGCATTCTATTCGCTATGTAACAGAATGTACAAAATTCCCCTAAACAAACAAGGAACTGACAAAGAAAGAAATATAATATACCAAATTGGTTATGAAAATGGATACAATAAAAATACTATAAACAAAATAGAAAATAAAATCAAATATAAAATAAAAACTGAACAATTAAGAATTAATCAAAATGAACAACACATAAATAATAACAACAACAACAAATGGGCCACATTCACATACATGTACATAAATAATAAAATGACAAAGCTAACAAAACTATTTAAAAACACAGATATAAGAATAGCATACAAAACTAATAAAAATAATTTATAAAAACTAAATAGCCCACACAACAAAGATAATACAACAACTAACGGTATATACAAAATTGAATGCCAAGATTGCAATAAATGTTACATAGGACAAACAAAAAAACAGCTGAAAAAACGTTATTTTGAACACCTAAATGCATACAAAAACCAGAAATAAATAAATCCAATTTAGCCACACATGCAATAAACACAGGACATGAATTCCCAGACATAACCAATGTGACACTAATAAAACATACCACTCAAAGGCACCATAATGAACATTTGGGAAAATTTACAAATATACAAACATAAAACACAAAACAACCTAATACCTGAACAAATACAAATCAATACAAAACATGACACAATATTCAAAGCACTCAACATGAAAATACACAAAAAACTAACACATACACCACAGTCACACACAATAAAACCAATTTGCAGCACCAGAAGCCAACAGGAAGCCACAATAATAATAGTCAACCAACACATACGTACTTCACCAGACACAAAAACCGGAAGGCTGAGGATGGGTACAAGACGGTACCCGAAACATGTTCCTTATAAGGAAAAAAAATACCTTGAGGTAAATTCATTATAAATATTAAATGTAATATATATATATACATTTTTTCTATATAAGCAACTCGACGTTTCTTGCAGTAATTATATAAATTTGTGATGTTATTCAATTTCTTTCTTCTGCAAGTAGTATTATATTCTTTTTCTATAATATAATATAAAAAGAATATAATACTACTTGCAGAAGAAAGAAATTGAATAACATCACAAATGTATATATATGTATGTATATATATATATATATATTGTAACGTTACATAACCCATGTCCAAATATGATAACACAATCACCCCACTCTAAAAGTCAGAAATGGGTATTATGTACCTAGCTATAGAATACTTTGTACTACAGAACACTGTAAACAATAACAAAGTGACATGTAGTGCACAGAGTGAAAAATAGTGTACATAGTGAGAGTGTAAACTTTTAAAAAAGAGCATCTCACAGATTTATACTGTAGATGAAAAAACAATCAATTGTAGCAGTGGACTATATTGCTGCTGACAAATTTTGTATTTTTTTTGTATTTCGTATAATTTGTATTGTGTAATGGTCTTGTACCTATGTATAATTTTTGTGTTTAATATAATAATTGTGTTTAAATATAAGATAACCCAGGGTTAAATATAAAATAATAATAATATAAAATACTACTATGTTAGAAAGATGGAATAGGAAAAATAGTCTAGAGTAAGGATACGTTCAGTAAAGAATAAATTATAAATAAATCAAATTAAAAGAGATTAAAGTGTAAAATTACCAGTGTACAAGCTTAAGAAAAAATAGAAAGAAAAACCTTAGATAAATTAACTTGGATTATAAACAAAATTTAAAAAGATTATTTTTCTGTAAAGAAGAAATAAATTTATAATAAATAATAATAGCCTATATACTCAAAAGTATATAGGCTCATGAATAAAAAACCATAAAAACATCTTGGTTACTACGAGTAACCAACTAACAAGATAAAAATTTAATTGTTAAAACGATTGGGAAGAGAACGTTTGAAAAAAATGTAATGCCTATGAAAATTTGAGAAAATTAATGAATACTTTTGGAATAACTAGTGCGAAATTTAATAAAATTGACGAGTGATGTCCACCTTATGTTAGAACTCCTTCAAGTATCAACATTCACGTCCTTAATTTGATGAAACTTGAAAAAATCCAACTACCAGTTCCAGGCCTAGTCATACTGCATGTCGATATTTTGGTGAGATCGTATCCAAGTAAATTTAACTAAATTACAACTCAACTATAACTTCTAACACTAGAAACAGCACCATATCTTTAAACACTTCAGGAGAAGAGGTGACAATAAACTTTATTATTTTTGTTAACCAAAAAATAAGCATAACGCTTCCTTGTGAATTGCAGACCAACATTAATAATTTTTGTGTATAGTGAAGGAACGTATCCTGCGATCTGGCGGATAAACTCGGAACTACATACTACAAAATATAATCTATTTATTAATGTAAAGCTTGGTATTAAATTATTCATTTCTGACAGTCTCATAGTACAAAGAACTCAAAAATAACCCTGGGAAATTAATAAATGAATTCTTTATTGTTTTATATTTTATAAAAGATAAAAATATTTGTTATACATTCTATGTTTACAAAATAAGATCGAACTAATGTTGTGTTGACAGGGAGAATCGATTATAACTTTCTGTATTGGGAGAAGATAAAAAGCATTGTATTTATTAAATAAATACAATGAATACTTTGTTATTTGAATAAAATGTGTATTATTTTCAGTAGAGGGTAGTTGTTTACAGATTGTCAGGAGACAAAGAAGAGGACGGACAACCAGAAAATATTACATACCATTGATGTTAATTTAACCTCCAATTTGTTTGTAAACGTCAAAATCAGCTGGTTTCATGAGCGGAGAAATTTAAATTAAGTAATTGAATGCCAAGAGGATAATACTTTTTGCACTCTCTCTCCTAACTACGGTCAAGCAACTTCATTGAATTCTACCAAATCAAATCTAAGGGAAAAATCAGTATAAACACACACTCTCGATTTCTTTTTTCTTTTTGAACTTTAAACATAAATTATAACGAATTACCGTGACTCTCATTAAAGCGAGATTTTCGAAAGAGCATAGATAGACGATAAGAAACCTCTTTAGGAAACATCTATAAGACTCTGACAGACAACCCGCGAGACGTTACAAGATGACGCTAACAACGTGGGGTAAATAAAACATTGATTTAATTAACGATAGTACATAAAGGATCTGAGAGATTACCCGCGAGACGTTACAAGATGGCGCTCAACTTAAAAGGGCTTTAATTAGGAAAGAAATTTTGAGATATACGAAAGATAATATTGTGCCGTAACTAGGACAGTCGTTACGGCAACATACGAATTTGTTTAAGTCGAATCTGGGCAATAGATCCATTCATCTACGTAGTTGCGTGATATTGGACGCTCACGCCATCTATGAGAGATTTTAGACAACTTGACTTTTCTGTCCCGCGGCGTGGAGCAGAGTTGTCGTTGAGTAGACGGGAGGCTTGTTGTTGACTGAAGAGGTGGTTGTCAGCTGTGTGCATGCAGCGAGCTGTTTTTTCCAAGTCAGCGTCTGGAAAAGTATTGTTTGTTTCATTTTTAATGCCGGGTTTTCTTTAAATTGATTATGGAAGGCTAAGTAAAAAGTGTGCCAAGGGGTCTGTGGCCTGGCAACTGTGATCCTGTGGTGAGACTAAGATGTAATGTGTAAGTAGATTGAGGAACTCAGACTGAGCATGTGCTATTGCAAAATCGGACAGGTATGCAAAAATGAAAATTATTAAATTTTTCCTAGGAGGTGCTTTTGCACTACTTGAGTTTCGGGTCAAGTGAGGGCCTGGCTAGTTCTTAACTCAAACAAAAAAAAAAAAAAAAACAGTTACTTTAATTCTGGATCTGTTTTTTTAACTTACTGCATACCTGGAATGCTCAGGTTCCTTAGTTATTGCAAATTCATATATCTTTTAAATGGTGAGGTCAGCTCATGCTGCTAGTAGTGACAGTAATACCTTATGTGCAAAACCTTTTTTTTACACACAAAAAAAGAAAAACACAAAAAAAAATTAAGAAAATGTGTTGAGATTTGGCCTGCGTGCCCATGTGCCTAGTGAAGCCTGAAATCTAGCCCGAGTTCCTTAATTTCTCTCAATATTATTCAGTGTTGTTCATATAAATGTCTTGTGTTTGAATTGTGAAAAGCATGTAATGTCCAGTATACATCTTGTCTATAATCTGTGTTGAACTTATATTGTGTCTGCCTTTTATTGGAACGTATAAATATGTTTATGAAAAAAGCTGCAGATCACATACAACTGCCATAATCTGTACTAGAACTGTAATTCAGAAGTATTCGTCATGTTCATAGAAATGACTGAACTTTTGTACAAGATGAAATTTCCACTTTGGGGATTTAGTATTTATTTTAATTCTCTATCAATGTATAGTCACTGTTAAAATTCTTTTGTATATGTATATACTCATAATTCTAATAGAACTTAATAACGTTGGTTCAGTTTCAAACATGTTGAATGACTATACTTAATCGTTGAGTGATGAGTATGTATAAATAGTGTTATGCATCTAGTCCTTCGTATACACATGGGTGTATGCACAAAACATTTTTACATTTTTGAGAGATATATACCTGATTATTTGATATTTTTTAAATAATGGTGTGCACTCTGAAATCAGCAAGCCATTGTGCTACACAAGTTTATACAAGTTTAAGAAAATTGAGCACACACACTTGTGAATTCCACACAAAGTACATAATTACCTACCTTATGTTTACATTATACCTTACTAATGATATGATTCTCCTTCCTAGCTTTGATTGAGATTTCAGAGGGCGCATGTTGTTGTGTAATATAATGGTTTAAATTGTTGTGGTGAGCCGCTCATCACCCATGACGTTACAAAAAAATTTTAAACTTTCTAAGTTGACATCCAAAAAAAAAAAATTCAAAAAATCTACAACTTACCTTGATGACCGGCTCACTTGTTCACTTGAACTAGGAGAGGGCTCCTAGTGGAAGAATATCCACATGCTAGGTCCATTGGGGAAATGGACGAATGAGGTGACCTCAATTTTAAAATTTCAAAAATAACAAGTTTATTGAGGCTATCTTTTTTTTTTGTGACAATGAAATTTCATAAAAAACACAGGCTGTAAGTTATTCCATTCGAATATATAAACATGTGAAATATTCACTATATTCCATGCCATTCAAAATTCAAGATTTCAAAATATTCACAATTCAATATTCAAGAAATATTCCATGAAAATTATACAAAATATATAAAACATTTAAAATCTCCTACATGGCATACTGAAAACTATACAAAATATATAAAACATTTAACATCTCTTACATGGCATACTGAAAATTATACAAAATATATAAAACATTTAACATCTCTTACATGGCATACTGAAAACTATACAAAATATATAAATCATTTAAAATCTCTTACATGGCATACTGAAAACTATTAACATGCAGCTTTCAATAATATAAACAACTTTCTAAACCCTTTCACAAGCAATTCTATAGTACATCATTAAAGCCACAACAATTTAAACAATTATATTGCATAACAACATGCGCCCTCTGAAATCTAAATCAAACGCTAGAAAGGCAAATCATCAATTAATAAATTATGCAACCTAAGATAGATCATTATATACTTGTGTGGAACTCACAAGTGCATGTGGTCACCTTGCCCTAACTTGCATAAACGGGTGTAGCACCACAGCTTACAGATTTCAGAGTGCACAATCATATAAAAAAAACTCAGATAATCAGTTACATAGATCTCTCAGAAGGGAAAAATATGTGGTGCATAAAATTATGAGCATATACATCTACAAACATTATAAATATAACAATAGTAAAAATTTCCTCGTGTACAACAGTTCAGTCATTTTTATTTAATAGGTTGAATACTTCGGAATTACTGTTCTAGCACAAGGTAATGTGTTGTTACAACTGTAGGTGGACTGCAACTCTTTTCACAACCAGATTTACACGTTCCAATACAAAAATGGCAGCCACAATATAAGTTCCACACAGATTATAGGGAAAAATTGTACTGGACATTACATGCGTATATGGACAACACAAGACAATTACATGCACACACTGAATACGAGCATTTAAGTAACTCAGCTGAATTTTGCCCCACTAGGCCAAATGAACACCTTGGCCAATAACTAACACATTTTCTTAAGTTTTATTTTTGTGTTCTTTTTTTTTGTTTTTTTTTTGTAGGTAAAAAAATTTTTTTTTTTTTGTGTTTAAAAAATCAGCCAGACCCCACTCGATCCATAAAGTCCCAGGGCAAAATTTAATAAATTTTATTTCTCCATACCTGTTCATAGTGCATGCCTAATCACGCGTGCTGTGTTCCTCAATACTCACGCAATATAACACATAATTCACATCCCGGTCTTCACAGGATCACGGACGCCGGCCCCCAGGGACCCCCTGGCACACTTTTACCTTAGCCTGACATAATCATTTCAAAAAAGAACGCCGGCATAAAAAAAAACCACAAAACTTTTCAGCTCTCTACAATTGAGACCAACACGTGGTGGTGAACAGCTCCTGATCAGAACAGCTGACATCGACCCACTCCTCGAGTCAAGACAAATTCTCCCCCCCAGCTGATCAAAGCAGCTGGCCAAAGCGCTTCTCTCTACTCAACGAAAAAACCAAAGGCCAACCACTACTCCAGTCAAAACAGCAACCCACTACGACAAAGTACAGTAGGCACACTCTAGCAGCGGGAACGGAATATACCGTAGTCCGAAGTTACAGCCACGTCTCCTAGATGGCGTAAGATTCGATATAACAAACAGTCGCCGTAACGTCTCATAGATGGCGTACGATTCGATATAACAAACAGTCGCCGTAACGTCTCATAGGTTGCGGGAGAGTCCACTGTCCAAGGCGAACTACACAACTGCATGAAATTATCGCCCAGAATCCATATAACCAACTTTCAAAATTCGCCGTACATCCTAGGTACGGCACAGTGGCTGTAATAATTGTTGTAGGGTAAAATTGTCCGTTAAATGGTTTATAAAATTGTTTATATTATTAAAATTGTTTATAGTACAACCATAGGGGGACTGTAAAAGAAAAAAAAAGACTTATTGTTATTAAATGTATTAGATTTCGAAAACCTCTGGATTTATTCTTTGTATTTATTAATGTTAATATAATTATTTCCAAATAGGGAAATTCTATTTGGTGAAGGTTAAAAATGTACTGTCGAGGCTTGTTGCATGTCATGGTTATTTTGAATACCATGTAATATATTTTAAATATTTTACATATTTTATATATTTCTAATAGAATACTTTCACAGTCTGGATACTATGAAATCTCTCATTGTAAGAAAAACAAATTTTATAGAACCAATAAATTTGTTATTTGCGGAATTTGAAAATTGAGGTCACCTCATTAGTCCAATTGCCTAATGGTTCCCCAGCATGTGGCCATTCTTCCACTAGGAGGCCTCTCCTGGTTCAAGTGAACAAGTGAGCCGGTCACCCAGGTAAGTTGTAGATTTTATTTATATTTTTTTAAGGAAGTCAAACTTGTAAAATGTGTTAAATTTGTCCGTATTTGTACGTGTTAAATGCGTGGTTTGGACGTAGGCCTGGCCACCTCTGAACCGAAATTTGGAAATGGATGCGGTGACCTCAATATGTTAGTTGGACATGTCCTGTCAGTTGTGGTGTGTTCTCCATTGTTGTAATTATGTGTTCACTATTTTGTAAATCTTGGTCTTTGGGTGCGGTTGCCGGGCCGGGACTCCTGGGGGGGGGTGAGCACAGCTTGGTGATTCCGGATTGTATCCTTGGGGTGTTGATAAGTGTTTATCTGTTTGTTTGTGTTCTTGTTTTGTCTTTGTCTTTGTTGTCTTCTAGCACATGATCTTGGTACTGGTTGTTGGTCCGGTGTCGGGTCGGGGACCCTGAGGTACCTTGATTGTTATCACTTGGTTGTATTCAGGTCCTTGTTGTGTGAAACTATGGCGGAGGCGAGGCAGAGTAGTGGTCGGCGTGAAGGTCGCGGTCTGGTGCCCGAGTATTTTACGAAAGATGAGCTCCAGTTCGAGATACGCTTGCGGGGTGGGGTACCCCAGAGGGATGTAGCGTCCTTGAGGAGACAACTGCGGGAGCTGCTGGTGGGGACCCCCCCCGGAGAGTCGAAATTGAGGATTTGGGGGGGGAGCTGGCCTTGTGTGCGGACAAGTGGACCAAGTTCTCCACCTTGATGGAGGACTCGGAATATATGGGGAGTTCCACCCGTGTTTGGCAGCGGGTGACCCAAAGAATGCACCACTTGTCCGCTCGTCTCAGTAATTTGCTGTTGCAGGACGATCTGGAGGAGGAGGTTAGGCGGACTGCGTCGGCCCTGCAGTCAAAATTTGGCCTACCTGGGGAGGCTCCAGAAAGTCCTGGTAACCCTAAGGAGATGCTCACGCGCCAGACCGTGGCCACTGAGCGGGTGGATCTCCTGGGGGAGGCCTGTAGTGCTCTGGTGGAGGAACGTCCTTCTATTTCGGTGGGCAGTCGCCCCCAGGGATTTCAGGGGGATCAGGTGGAAGTCCCTCGAGGGTTTGGTACAGCCCTTGCCAGCGTGAAGTATGAGTCATTGCCGAACCCCATTTATGACCTCCTCCGTCGGCTTCCAGTGGTCGACGGTCTAGACCTTGACCAGCTTGTGAAATTCTTTGAAGGGATTTTCGGCATTTATGATTTCCCTGGGGTGACTGGTGTTTCGTTGTTAAATATGATCTACCCGTATTGTCGGGCGCCCCTGCTGGATCGTGTGGTCTGGCATCTAGGCGCGGGCGGGGATTTTGAGGCGTTCCACAGGGATGTTCCGGAACTGTTTATGCCCGGGAGGCTGCGTGACCAGATGCGGAAAAGATTATTTTACAGAGTTCAGGGGCACGGGGAAAAGTTAAACGTGTTTATTAATTCTATCAAGAGTGCTGCCCGTGTGCTGCGGGTGGACGTGTCGGCGGCTGAGGTGGTGCGGGTTATTTTGGAGGGCCTCAATCCTCAGGAGAGGTCAAGGTTGGTGTTCTTGGAGAGACCGCGAAGCTTCGCAGATCTTAGCAGAGCTTGTGTCTTCGCCCGCACCATCCAGATGAACGATGAGGCTCGCTCCGGCAGTTCCGAATTCCCTGTCCCCTGTTCCCCATCTGGTCAGCAGCGGCCTACCCGGGAGCAACGGGGTGGCAACTCTGAGAGGAAAGAATACCGTTGTTATACCTGTGGTAAGATGGGGCACTTGGCCCGGAATTGCCCTCTCAAACGGTCGGAGGTCTCGCGGGAGAACCGTCCTTCGAAAAACGGCCTGCGTGGGGGGGATTGAGGGGACGCCGGTCCCTCCCCACGTGTGGTAGCGTTAGCGCATCCCAGGTCCCGTTATGTGCTGTTGAAACAGGACACCCATCCGGGGAGCCCTATCCTAAGCCGATTCGTCCTGGCCTCTCCGTGTGTCCATATTTGGAGCTGGAGGTTGGGAAGGGCCGTATTAGGGCCCTGGTGGACTCCGGATCGGCACGGTGTCTGATCTCCTCCTGGGTTTACCAGCAGTTGGTCAGGGAGTCTTTGATTCGGTCAAGTGCTCTTTCGTCGGTGGTGTGTTGGGCGGCCTCGAGGGAGGTTTTGCCGACCTCCAAATTGGTGGCCTTTAAATTTAAAATAAATTATTTTTCGTGGGTGTGGGAGTTTCTTGTTGCTCCGAATCTGAGCGTTGATTGTATTGTGGGTGCGGACTTTATAGTGAAAAGTGGTCTGGTCCTCGATATCCAGGGGCACCTATGTTTCTTTGAGTTTAACCGGGCCGTGCGCATTCCCTTTTTTGGATATCGGGATGAGGCGGGGGAAGGACTTGAAGAACTTCAACCCCCGGCGTCCATTAATAATTTGAGCCAATCCCAACAGACCACTTTCCGTCAATTGTGTGAGGAGTCCCCGAGGTGCTGACTGCCAACCTCAGACTCACTCACAATTTGGAGTATCGTATCCGTCTTTGCGACTCCTCGGTTGTCCGTTCGCACCCGTATAAATTCGCTCCGCCCAAAATGACTATTTTGCGTGAGAAGGTGCAAGAATTGTTGGACCAGGGGGTTATTGAACCTTCCACGTCGGCCTATGCCAGTCCAGCATTCTTGGTGCCTAAACCGGGAGGGAAGCATAGGCTGGTTATTGATTACCGGAAATTAAACCAAAATATAGAAGTTGAGTCGGTGCCCCTCCCGGACCTGCATTCGGCCTTTGACTGGTTTTCGCAGGCCCGTTATTTCACCATTTTTGACCTTAATTCGGCTTACCACCAGATTCCCTTACACAGAGATTCTCGGCCGTACACAGCCTTTTGCGTACCGTGGAACCTGTACCAATATAAGAGAGTCCCCATGGGACTGGCGGTTGGTGCTCAGACGTTAACACGTCTACTAGACTCTGTGTTCCACGATGTTAAATTCCAGTACGTGTTCAATTATCTTGATGATCTTCTCATTTACAGCTCTACCCTAGAGGAACACATGAACCATCTCCGAGAGGTGTTGTGTCGCTTGAAGCGCGCGGGGCTTACGGTAAATCCCGACAAGGTGAAATTTGCCCAGGAGGAAATTTCTTTCCTCGGTCACCTTGTGTCGCATAAAGGGGTCACGGTAGACCCAGAGAGGACGCAGGCAATTCGGGATTTTTCTCCTCCTCGGGATGCTAAAGGGGTGGCCCGCTTCGTGGGTATGGTAAATTTTTATCGGCGGTTCATCCCGGGGGCTGCCGAGATTGCGGCTCCCCTAAATTCCTTAAGGAAGAAAGGTACCAAATTTGTGTGGGGCGACGAGCAACAGTGTGCCTTTGAGGCCCTGAAGGAGTCCATTCTGTCGCCGCCCGTGCTTCGGATGCCTGACTTCACGAAGCCCTTTGTTGTGCAATCTGACGCCAGCTCTGTGGCGATCGGGGCCGTGCTCTCGCAGGAGGTGGATGGTGCTCGGCAGCCAGTCGCCTTTGTATCTAGGACCCTCACCGACACTGAAAAGAAATCCTCGGTGTATGAGTTGGAGTGTTTGGCGGTAGTCTTCGCCCTGGACAAGTTTAGGAGGTATTTGGAACATGCTGAGTTCCTATTAGAGACCGACAATCAGGCTCTCTCTTGGCTTCTGGCGCACCCCCGTCAACTGGGTAAACTTGGCCGCTGGGTGGTCAAAATTTCATCTTTTAAGTTTAGGGCACAGCATATACGGGGGACCCAAAATGTTGTTGCCGATGCTCTGTCCCGTATGTATCATCTACCCAGTGAGGAGCCAATAAATGAACCATGCGCCTTACTCTTGGAGTTTCCCCTCGCCTTTACTGAGGTTATCCCTCATCAGCGTGATGATGAGGTGTTGGGTACCATTATCGATAAAATTAGATCAGGCGAGATGAAGGCTCCCTATCATCTGTCCAAGGGCGTCCTCTGCTGCAAGGAACGTAGAGGACGGGTTCCTAAGATAGTGCTGCCGAGCAAGCTGGTACCCATGGTCTTCCAGTATTATCATGATTCCCCGGTAGGAGGCCATTTGGGTGTTTCAAAGACCATCGCCGCGATCAGAAAGAACTTCATCTGGAAAGGCATGGACCGGGACATCGCCACCCGGGTGAAGTGTTGTCATCTCTGTAGTCTGAGCAAGCCCGCTCAGAACACCAAGTTGGGGTTGCTGTCTTCTGGGGTGGCTGGCAGACCGATGGAGAAGGTTTTCATAGACTACGTGGGTCCTTTCCCACGTAGCAAGGCCGGCAATTCGTTCCTCCTTGTTTGTGTGGACGCCTTCTCTAAGTATGTCTGGCTACTTCCCTTGCGTCAGGCTAGTGCTGCCACTACCATCATAGCCCTTCAGACCAGCATCTTTCAGCATTTCGGGCTTCCCTCCATCATTGTCTCAGACAATGGCCCCCAATTCATCTCGAGGCAGTTCAGGAACATGTGTTTCAGGCACGGCATTCGGCATGTAACCACTTCCCCTTATCACCCGCAACCTTCCCACGCTGAGCGACTCAATAGCAACCTTAGATCCGCTCTCATCGCTTACCACGCGGAACAGCAGAACACGTGGGACCAGAATCTTCAGTGGTTACAAATGGCGTTTAATTCTTCTCTTCATGAAAGCCATAGAGGTCAGCCTTTTGAGGAAAGCCTTTTGAGGTCATGTTTGGTTTCTCCCCGGCTCATCCCCTTAGCAATTTGTGGAGATTGGAGGATCTTCTCCCGGATTTGCCGGATGGGGGGTCTCTCACAGGTGGAAAGAGGTGAGGAGAGCTCTGCTCCGATCGCACGAGCGAGTGCGGCGTCGTTATAACGCGGGGAGAGTCCCCAACCCTTTCAAGGTGGGCCAGTTAGTATATTGCAGGAGCCACCCGCTCAGCTCTAAGATGGAGGGTCGCGCCGCCAAGCTTTGCTATAGATGGTTGGAACCTTTCCGGATTTCCGAGATTGTCTCGCCTGTTACTGCCAGCCTGGTGGGTCTGGAGGATGGGATGAAGGTGAGGGTGGCCCATGTGTCACATTTGAAGGCGTGTGCTCAGGTGGAGCTTCATTGAGTGAAGGATTGGTATTGTTTACCACGGTTAGGTTAATTAGGGTCCTCGGGTTTGGTTTTCGGGGGGCTTCTCTGGAGGAATTGGGTTTTAATGTTTTACTTTTTAGTGTTTTATTGTTTTAGGTGGGGTTAATTGGGGGTTTAAAGTTTTATCGGTATTTTAGCTCCTCTCCTTTCCTTTCTGCTTTCTATTGATTTAGGTCGCGACCGCTCACACTCCCCGTATCTTCTACACTTACACACACCCAGCTACACACCCACACACACCTTGTCCTTCCTTCTGGTGTCCTTTCGTTTTCAACTTTCGCCGGATTTTATCTTTTTATTGGTTTTTAGTTAGTCCCCGCTTTTCCTCCAGTGGTGGCAGTCCCAGTGTCGTCCAACCCGTTGGACTCCTTTTGTTGTGGGGGTGTGCCGTAACTAGGACAGTCGTTACGGCAACATACGAATTTGTTTAAGTCGAATCTGGGCAATAGATCCATTCATCTACGTAGTTCCGTGATATTGGACGCTCACGCCATCTATGAGAGACTTTAGACAACTTGACTTTTCTGTCCCGCGGCGTGGAGCAGAGTTGTCGTTGAGTAGACGGGAGGCTTGTTGTTGACTGAAGAGGTGGTTGTCAGCTGTGTGCATGCAGCGAGCTGTTTTTTCCAGGTCGGCGTCTGGAAAAGTATTGTTTTTTTCATTTTTAATGCCGGGTTTTTTAAAAATTGATTATGGAAGGCTAAGTAAAAAGTGTGCCAAGGGGTCTGTGGCCTGGCAACTGTGATCCTGTGGTGAGACCAAGATGTAATGTGTAAGTAGATTGAGGAACTCAGACTGAGCATGTGCTATTGCAAAATCGGACAGGTATGCAAAAATGAAAATTATTAAATTTTTCCTAGGAGGTGCTTTTGCACTACTTGAGTTTCGGGTCAAGTGAGGGCCTGGCTAGTTCTTAACTCAAAAAAAAAAAAAAAAAAAAACAGTTACTTTAATTCTGGATCTGTTTTTTTAACTTACTGCATACCTGGAATGCTCAGGTTCCTTAGTTATTGCAAATTCATATATCTTTTAAATGGTGAGGTCAGCTCATGCTGCTAGTAGTGACAGTAATACCTTATGTGCAAAACCTTTTTTTTACACACAAAAAAAGAAAAACACAAAAAAAAATTAAGAAAATGTGTTAGGATTTGGCCTGCGTGCCCATGTGCCTAGTGAAGCCTGAAATCTAGCCCGAGTTCCTTAATTTCTCTCAATATTATTCAGTGTTGTTCATATAAATGTCTTGTGTTTGAATTGTGAAAAGCATGTAATGTCCAGTATACATCTTGTCTATAATCTGTGTTGAAATTATATTGTGTCTGCCTTTTATTGGAACGTATAAATGTGTTTATGAAAAAAGCTGCAGATCACATACAATTGCCATAATCTGTACTAGAACTGTAATTCAGAAGTATTCGTCATGTTAATAGAAATGACTGAACTTTTGTACAAGATGAAATTTCCACTTTGGGGATTTAGTATTTATTTTAATTCTCTATCAATGTACAGTCACTGTTAAAATTCTTTTGTATATGTATATACTCATAATTCTAATAGAACTTAATAACGTTGGTTCAGTTTCAAACATGTTGAATGACTATACTTAATCGTTGAGTGATGAGTATGTATAAATAGTGTTATGCATCTAGTCCTTCGTGTACACATGGGTGTATGCACAAAACATTTTTACATTTTTGAAAGATATATACCTGATTATTTGATATTTTTTAAATAATGGTGTGCACTCTGAAATCAGCAAGCCATTGTGCTACACAAGTTTATACAAGTTTAAGAAAATTGAGCACACACACTTGTGAATTCCACACAAAGTACATAGTTACCTACCTTATGTTGTAACGTCACAGAACGTTCCATAAAGGAAACCATTTACATAGCAATTTATCATAAGAGGAGAGTGAGGTGGACAGTATCAAACCCAAGTAGCCCTAAAAAATTTTGTAATATTGTCTAATAATTATTACTACTAACATGAAAAAACGACCAGACTGTGACTAAGACACAAACCCCATATATATTATTAAAGTGAATAACAGTGAAAAAACCATAAGATACTATGAGAGAGACAAATAATATCAGGATCAACCAAAATGAAGTCATTAATTATTGAGTTTAGTAACTCTGAATAGAGTATAAAGAACTATTTATTGTGAATGAATGGACATTATCCATTATTATATTATGTAATGTAAATAAAATAAATGTATTAAATGACTTAAATACATTATTAGAAAGAATCTAAGTTAAAATAAAAATTATATAATTGTTATGACAAAAAATATTAATGTGTTGGATTTGAGACCAAACACTCAGATTTCATGTAAAAATTAATTATTATCAAATTGAAATAAAAACTATATGTAATTGTCAAGCAGACAAAAATGAACAATTTATCTTAGAAAAAGAAAGCTGTCAAATGAATAAAAGTCAGTCAGAATAGCCAAAAACAGTACTAACTAAAAACATGTGGTAGGCATATAATATTGTGTGATTTATGGATTTAATGTTGCCAAAATGCAACCAAATTGCATTAGGAAGTTGAAAAATAATATAAAGCGACTATACTAATATATTTGACTAACTTTGACATTGCAATAGTCGAGTTAGCAAAATATTTACCTATACCATGTATGGCTGGGGCCAATCAACCAGTACAAAAAATAGTCATATCTGGCTAAATATTTACAAAATGTTGGCAAAAATAAAAGAGAATGGTACAATACTTCAGTATACCTTAAAAACGAACAAACTCAGTTGAAAATAAGATCAATTATGAAAGAATTTAACTTATAAGAGTGAGATTTGTCACACTATGAAAAAGGACATCTCAGACCAACCAATATGATGCTATGTTATCCTGTAATAAAGATAATATGGGTAAAGAGTAACCAGGTATCACAAAAGACAGACAATATAATAAACTCTGAGTGTACACTAGTGAAATACTATATATGTTAAAGAAAGAGACTAATTATTGTGTCATAACATTGACAACAACATAGGCCATGGGCATGGGCCATGTAAAATTGAAATTATCTGTGTATTATATATGTTAAAATTTGTTTGTTTTGTTATAGGAAGATAGTAATATTATGTGTTCATGTTATGGAAGAAACATAATAGTTTCACAACAATTTTTTGTTATAAAAAAATTGAATTTCAATGACAACAACCCAAGGTGAGAGTTGTATATTGTGTTACTTATTAGAGTTAATTTATTTAAAAACCAATCATAATTAGTATCACTAGATTCAGTTGAAAACAGAGAATCTAAATGTAATAATGGCATGCAAATTGTGAGTACTAATGTAAAACTGTTTGACAAATACCAGAGTAATTTTTGAAATATCCTTAGTGTGAAGAATAAGAAATTTGTTCTAAAAGCTTCGACGGAAATTAAATTTGTTCCATGACATTCCATTTCGTTATTCTCGAACAATCTAGAAGGAATTTTTATACAAATATACCGGAAGTCAATGAAAACAATCAGCCTGAATTAGTATAAAAGAGAGACCAAATTCGACCCAAAAACACTTGAAGCTTGAACTCCAGAACAGACGCATCACCCACGACACTGATCAACGCAGTCAAGGCGAAACCGAAGGCGAGAAATCGACACAAGACCCGAAGAAAGGCTTTTCCCGTACATTGACAAACAGACTGACTTAACCTCTACAAGAATCTACGCCAATGTGTTGCTGAAATAGGGCAGCAACACGGCACATTTTAATAGAAATCACGCAGCCAGAACGTCAACGGCCCAGGAGGGACAAAAATTTTAAATAGAGAACCAATTCTGCTGTGTTCGCAAAGACAAACTAACTTGACAAAAAAAACTCCCATAACGTATTACATACACAAAGCCTTTCTCGCTACTGCAAGGGTATCAGCGCTGTGACGGCCAATTTGGTAAACAACGCGAAACAGCTGACCTGTAAGCGGCGGGATCCGAGCGAAATTCTACTGCCAAACCGTTTCACAAAAAGTGCGGAAATTGTAAATGATCGCAATTTTGACTTAAACTAAATTCAGTACACACGTGAAGAGGCGAGATTGAAAAACTACCAGAGAGGAGTGTTCAGTGCGAGATTAATTAACCATTGGAACGTGAGTTATCAAAATTAAAGTCATTTTTTACCTGGTTACATTTTGTCACACAGTTGTACTACACATGCCACACACACCTTCAAATCACTTAATTTTTCTTGTAAAGCATCTTATTGATATGTCTTGGTAGTTCAAAGGAGTCACGTCCTGAGAGTAAAGATTTTTTCACGTATTAAACTCATGCTTTTCAACTGAGTAAAAAATTGAAAATACTAGCCGATACTTGATTGGATAAATAAAATCGTCAATAATAATAATAACTTATGAATTTTTTTGTAACTCTGCAATTTTATAATTTTTTCATGAATGTTAGTCCTTCAGACGATTTGTTTTTTGAAGAATCATTAAACTTACCTTATTTTTTCAAACTAAACTGACTTGTTTACATTTTTTCATAGAAGTAAGAATTAAAAATTTTAATTTCTTTAATAATCACATTTCTTTCTTGGAACAAACGATTCCAAGTGGCGCCCACAAAAAAACATAGTATTAAGTTGTGTTACAGGACTACATCACCGCAAAGGATCCAGTCACCGGTAAGTACCAAAAAGTGCGCGGAGGTAACGCCCGACATTTTACAACACGAACACAAAACATACACACCTTTTCTTTTTGTTATAAATTGGCAGCCCAACTAGTGAGGCTTGAAAAAACGGAACAAGCCCGGCAACTACAACAGATAAAAATCTCGCAACCTAAGGGAAAAAAGGCGAAGAAGAATGTGGAACCCGAGTTAAGTGTGGAAGACGGAGTGGCAGTGCAAATGGAGGAAACGGAATTAGAACCGCCTACACTAGAAATGGAAAGACCGGTACAAACGGCAGACGAATTAGAGGAGCAAACGGGAGAAGAACCCATACAAATGGTAGAACAAACAGAAACCCGAACCAGAAAAAATAACAGCGAGCGTTGACATGAATGTGATAATGGTGATGCTCCAAGGAATGAAGGAAATAAAAGGAAGTATAGAATCCTTGAAGGAGGATATGAACAAAAATACAGAATCTCTGAAGGAGGAGAATAATAAAAATAGACTGGAAGATAAGGAGAAATTAGACAAAAACAAGAATTTTTAAGGGAGGATATAACCGAGAAAATAAATGACAATGGGAAAAAACTAGAGCTATTTCAGGAGGAGAATAAAAAATGTATACAGTCCCTGAAAAAAGAAATTAGCATAAAGTACGAAACAGTAAACAAAAAGATCGACGATAATAAAATCGATAGTGACAGGAAGGTCGAAAACATGGAGAAACAGTTGGAAAGGTTACCGGAGGGAAACAATACACGTTTTGAAAATATAGAGGAACAAATAGTAGAGACCAAACAAGATGTTAGAAATCTCGAAAACAAGGTAAGGCAGAACCAAGACGCCATCATGCAGGAGGTGGGAGAAGTCCAGAAAGACGTTAGCGAGAGGATGCAGAGAACATATGACATCGCTAACAGGCTGGACGAGCAAATAAAAACTAACAAAAATAGCATACAGGAAATAGACCAGAGAGAGAAAAACCTGCAAGAAAGATTAGAGGCGCTGAGAGACACACCCATACTAAATGCTCATACGTGTCACAGTGAAAACAGGGAAGTAATCAACTTCCAAAACTATCGTCGAAACCCAATGGAATTTTTAGAAAGAATGGAAGAGTTTATTGGGAGAAATAGAGAAACAAGGTGGGACAGGATACGGGAGATGCTAGACGAGAGGTTTAAAAACACTAGGGATAACTGGTGGATAGCGGTACGACCCGAAATCACGAATTTAGCCGAGTTTAAACGCCAGTTCAAGGAGAAGTATTGGTCGGAGACTGCACAAAACAGGGTAAGAATATTCTATGACAAATACGACGCGTCCAATGGACAGTCCCCGACGCCTTATTTCCTAGGAAAGGTATGTTTGGCACGAAAGTTGATACCGCCGATCCCGGAAGAATGTTTGGTAAGGCAGTTAGCTGGACATTACAGTTATGGTATCAAAGATGCCCAATTATACCAACAGCTCAGTAAAATAGCCGATCTAGCCAAATTATTGGAAAATTGTGAACCACTGGAAGGTTCCAGGATTACCAACCCCCCAGTCGTAAGGTAGAATACAATGGCAACAATAACGGACCAAACCGGAATGGAGGTGGAAACGGTAACAACCTTAACACAAATAATCAGAATAATAATACCCCACCAAATGGCCGAAGTGACAACACTCAGGGTCCAAATAACCGCAACTATACGGGACCAAACAGAGGTAATTACCCCGGGAATAATTACGGTAGGAACTACCACCAGGGAAACAGTTATCGCGGGAATAACTATAGGGGAAATAATTACGGTCAACGTAATAATTATCGTAACGGGGGCGACCAAGGAGGAGGCGATAGGAGAAATCATGAATATAGGCCCCAGGTAAACTATACAATGGCCAATAACCGACGGCCATATCCACCCAC
Source organism: Magicicada septendecula (assembly GCA_034769895.1). Taxonomy (NCBI): domain Eukaryota; kingdom Metazoa; phylum Arthropoda; class Insecta; order Hemiptera; family Cicadidae; genus Magicicada; species Magicicada septendecula. The sequence goes on along the minus strand of CM068370.1, from coordinate 404,126,531 downwards.
TTACATGTTTTACCCACAACAGGCGTCAGGTAGCCAGGGTAATACGACGAATAGCCAACCTATTAATGGTAATCCCGAGGTCAGGCAGGAAACACAGACGGGTCAGCAACCCAATGTTCCGGGAGACCGGGCCAATGAGACCGTGGCTCATTTAAACTAAACGCGGCAGTGGAAAAGGAAAACCGCCCTTCACTGAACCAATATTATGGGGTGACTAGTCACAAACATAGACAGGACAAAGACGGGACTATGACATTAAGAATAAATAATTATCTTAAGGATATTAGAGGGGAGTTATTAGAAGAGAGTGACAATATCGTTAAAAACCATAACAAAGGGAATAATGATATCGTACAAATCAAGGCAAATATCAATGGCATAGAAGCAATATTACTCATTGACACGGGGTCAAATGTATCACTTATCGATAGTGTAGAGTTAGAGAGGATCAAACAAAACAGTAATTTACCCATACCCACCCTGCCTATAAATAACATCATTCTAGTCGGAGCAATGGGGAGGCAAAATAAATCGATAAAGAAACAGGTGTCATTAGAGATGACTAGTAATGGGGTAACGATACCAGTAGGGTTATTAGTGGCGAATAATTTACCCATGAGTATCCTAATAGGCTGCGATATACTTAGGCCATACAATGCAGTAATAGATTTAGAAGGTAAGATGATAACTTTAAAAACTAACGAGGGAATTTGGACCAATAATTTAATCAATGTCCAAGGAGATGGTACAGACAACACACCTTATCAAGCGATAGTGAACCATTATTATTGTGCCGATCGACCTATAATCATGCCTTTATATCAGGAGGAAAACCCAGAGTTGTGGTTAGAAAAATTAGAAGAGATACGGGATTTCCGAAGGACGAAAGCAAGAGATCTGATCAGCGAAATACAGGCGGAACAACTAATCAAGATATACAACAAATACAAACACATATTCTCAAACGCTCCAGGTAAAGCCAGAGATTATCAATGCACCATAAAATTCAAAACTCCGGTGGAATTTAACAGGAAATCGTACCCGATCACCTACTCGCTAAAGAACGAAGTCAGGGAAGAATTGAACAGAATGATAGAGGACGACATAATCGAGTATAGTCATTCGCCCTTTACCAGCCCAATCATAGCTGTGCCAAAAAAGAACGGAAAGGTACGTATATGTCTCGATGCTAGGGAGATCAACAAGATGATTGTTAACGACCGCACATCACCTGGGGAGATAGAGGAGATATTGAAAAAGTTTCACGGAACAAAGTATATAAGTTCATGGGATACCGTATGCGGCTACTGGCAGGTAGAACTCCACCCTGATAGTAGGAAATATATGGCATTCATATTCGAGGGAAGAAACTATCAATTTAAGCGGTTACCCTTTGGTTTAATAAATTCTGTGGCGGTGTTTGTAAAGATAATGGACAGAATATTGGGGCAGGAAGTACTGAAGTTTACGACAGCATATGTCGACGATCTACTGGTAACTTCAGCGAATTGGGACGACCATTGTAATAGGGTTGAACAGGTGTTAGAGAAACTATCAGAGAATAATATCACCCTCAAATTAGACAAGTCCCAATTCATTGCAAATGAGGTGAAATTTTTAGGCTTTAATCTAACAGAACAAGGGATTACTCCATCCAAAGAGAAGGTAGAGGCCATACAGAAATTCCCCACACCAAAGAATAGAAAACAGCTGCAGTCATTTTTAGGAATCTGTAACTATTACAGAAAGTTTCGGTCCAATTACTCAGAACTAACTGCCAGGTTCCAAAAGCAGTTATCAGCTAAAGACAAATGGACTTGGGGACCAGAGCAAGATGGAGTGCTCAATCTCATAAAGGAAAAGTTTTTAGAAGCAGTAATGTTGCATCATCCCGACTTTACAAAACCATTTTTTCTAAACTGCGATGCCCGTAACGTGAGTTTAGGTGCAGCCCTATATCAGGAAGATCAGGATGGTAACCATTTAGTAATTAGCTTCGCTAGCCGCGTGCTGAACAGTTGCGAACGAAACTACAATACTACCGAAAAAGAATTGTTGAGTGTAGTTTTCGCATGCAGTAAATTTAGGACATATATATTAGGGTACCCCATAACAGTTAGAAGCGACCACAAATCTATATCATTTTTAAAGCATTGTAAGCTGAACCACGGAAGGCTGACGAGATGGGTTTTGGCCTTGCAAGAATATAATATCACATGGGAATATATACCCGGCAAACAGAACGTAGCAGCCGACGTCCTATCTCCCGTCAATATACCAGACCAAACCTTTGACGGCGAAAAGGAACAATTAGCAAAAGTATACCATATTATTAAGAGCAGAGAAGATTTAAAAAATATTTTAAATAATATAAGGTCACAACAAGAGGCCGATCCAAAATTAGGAGATATTAGGAAAAGGGTACAGGAAGGCGATGAGGTCATAAATAGATATTATTGTATACACAACGACACTTTGTTTATAAGGAATACCCCGCACCAAGAGAATTGGAAGTTAGTAATCCCACCAGCAATAGAGAGACCGCTAATAATTGACTATCACGGCAGGTACGGACATATGGGTGCCCTCAAAGTAAGGAAGGCATTGGAAGAGCAAACATACATCAAAGGGATGAATAAGAAGGTGCAACTGGCGATACGGTCGTGCGATATTTGTCAAAAAGTAAAGTGTGATAACGAGAGAAAGGAAGGGGTCATGATACCCATAACATCCACCGAAAAATTGGAAAAGGTATTTCTCGATATCTGTGGACCATTTCCACGCAGCGGTGGGAGACACCGATATAAATTTATCGTAATCATCTTCGACCATTTTAGCAAATATACCAAGCTATACCCAATAACTAGAGCAACGACCAGGAAGATAATAGACATCATAATAGAGCGATATATAATGGAGGTAGGCCGACCGTATTCGATAATTATGGACCACGGTACCCAGTTTAGGGGAAAACTTTGGAAGGAAAACCTGGGAGAACACGGAATAAAAACGTACAAGACGTCTGTATATCACCCGAATAGTAACCCAGCCGAGAGAATGTTAAGGGAAGTAGGACGGTTGCTGAGAACCTACTGCCATAACGAACAGAAAAGATGGCATGAATACGTAGCATCAACCGAGGATTTTCTCAATTTCTCACATCACAATACCATCGAGGTGTCGCCATACACAGTTATGTTCGAAAGACCCCCACCACGAGAGATAAAAGAGATTATTAATTTTCCCGACGAACCCGCATACCAATTTGAGAGAACCAAATTTTATAACAAGGTGTTAGAAAAAACGGAACAGCAGCGGAAAAAATATGTCAAATCACAGCCCAAGGCAATTAAATATGAAGTAGGAGAAAAGGTGTTAGTTAAAAATAGAGGATTGCCCAGTGCTATACAAGGCATAACGAGGAAATTGCTACTTTTGTATACAGGACCTTTCACGATCACCAGAGACAATAAAAACAATACCTACGAGGTAACCGACACGGTAAGTAACAAAGTAAAAGGTACGTATAACCAAACATCATTGAAAAAGTACCATGATTAAAAATCACTAGTCAAATACTCAATCAGTGAGCAAGTACCATGACCAAAAACCCAAGTCAAATACAGCATTATTGAGAAGGTACCTTGACTAAACATGTTAACATGAATTTTCTAACTTACCCTTAATTAGAAAGGAGGTAGAGATTATTAAATAAATATAAATATTATTATATAATTATTATTATTAATAAATATTACGAGATGGACACATTCCACCATAGGCAAGATTTATTTCCAATAGCCATGTCAACGTATATTTACCAGCTTACCCGTACTTAGAGAAGGAGAGAGATTATTATTAATAAATATTACGAGATGGACACATTCCACCATAGGCAAGATTTATTTCCAATAGCCATGTCAACGTATATTTACCAGCTTACCCGTACTTAGTAAAGGAGGAAAAAAGGAGAAATACTGTCATATATTTGATACTAAATGGAGATGATAAATGAAAAAAAAGGGAGAACAGTGTGTTACATAAGGAGGTAATGATGAATATAAATATAGCTATTAACATTGAATGATTTTAAACGATAATTTTACCTGCGGAGAACGATATATTAATATAATTGCGAATTAATCAGAAGAGTTTAAGAAAGGGAATTTATGTGTAGGAGCCTATGATTGCGAAGGTGCAATTATTATTTTCTGGACAGGGATGTGTTGCCTCTGATTTCAGTAGTTATAGATAGGGAAGGGCAGAGAATGTATGCCATAGCGAGCCACTCTGACTCCCAACCCTCTATGAAAGTTAGGGAATTGATAGGGAATTATATCAAAGATTAAATAATTAACATCAAGGTAAAAAGGAAAGGAATAGGTGATACGACAAAGAACGAACTAGGAATATTGAGTTGGATTAATATATTAAAGGAGTAGTACAGGAATTTAATTATAAGATAAAAGAATGAAATATAAAGAAGCTAATAAAAGGTTAATATAGAGATGATAATTTCATCAAAACCAAAGATATGTTTTACAAAAATTATCAATTTTAACGGAGAGGCATATGTAACGTCACAGAACGTTCCATAAAGGAAACCATTTACATAGCAATTTATCATAAGAGGAGAGTGAGGTGGACAGTATCAAACCCAAGTAGCCCTAAAAAATTTTGTAATATTGGTCTAATAATTATTACTACTAACATGAAAAAACGACCAGACTGTGACTAAGACACAAACCCCATATATATTATTAAAGTGAATAACAGTGAAAAAACCATAAGATACTATGAGAGAGACAAATAATATCAGGATCAACCAAAATGAAGTCATTAATTATTGAGTTTAGTAACTCTGAATAGAGTATAAAGAACTATTTATTGTGAATGAATGGACATTATCCATTATTATATTATGTAATGTAAATAAAATAAATGTATTAAATGACTTAAATACATTATTAGAAAGAATCTAAGTTAAAATAAAAATTATATAATTGTTATGACAAAAAATATTAATGTGTTGGATTTGAGACCAAACACTCAGATTTCATGTAAAAATTAATTATTATCAAATTGAAATAAAAACTATATGTAATTGTCAAGCAGACAAAAATGAACAATTTATCTTAGAAAAAGAAAGCTGTCAAATGAATAAAAGTCAGTCAGAATAGCCAAAAACAGTACTAACTAAAAACATGTGGTAGGCATATAATATTGTGTGATTTATGGATTTAATGTTGCCAAAATGCAACCAAATTGCATTAGGAAGTTGAAAAATAATATAAAGCGACTATACTAATATATTTGACTAACTTTGACATTGCAATAGTCGAGTTAGCAAAATATTTACCTATACCATGTATGGCTGGGGCCAATCAACCAGTACAAAAAATAGTCATATTTACAAAATGTTGGCAAAAATAAAAGAGAATGGTACAATACTTCAGTATACCTTAAAAACGAACAAACTCAGTTGAAAATAAGATCAATTATGAAAGAATTTAACTTATAAGAGTGAGATTTGTCACACTATGAAAAAGGACATCTCAGACCAACCAATATGATGCTATGTTATCCTGTAATAAAGATAATATGGGTAAAGAGTAACCAGGTATCACAAAAGACAGACAATATAATAAACTCTGAGTGTACACTAGTGAAATACTATATATGTTAAAGAAAGAGACTAATTATTGTGTCATAACATTGACAACAACATAGGCCATGGGCATGGGCCATGTAAAATTGAAATTATCTGTGTATTATATATGTTAAAATTTGTTTGTTTTGTTATAGGAAGATAGTAATATTATGTGTTCATGTTATGGAAGAAACATAATAGTTTCACAACAATTTTTTGTTATAAAAAAATTGAATTTCAATGACAACAACCCAAGGTGAGAGTTGTATATTGTGTTACTTATTAGAGTTAATTTATTTAAAAACCAATCATAATTAGTATCACTAGATTCAGTTGAAAACAGAGAATCTAAATGTAATAATGGCATGCAAATTGTGAGTACTAATGTAAAACTGTTTGACAAATACCAGAGTAATTTTTGAAATATCCTTAGTGTGAAGAATAAGAAATTTGTTCTAAAAGCTTCGACGGAAATTAAATTTGTTCCATGACATTCCATTTCGTTATTCTCGAACAATCTAGAAGGAATTTTTATACAAATATACCGGAAGTCAATGAAAACAATCAGCCTGAATTAGTATAAAAGAGAGACCAAATTCGACCCAAAAACACTTGAAGCTTGAACTCCAGAACAGACGCATCACCCACGACACTGATCAACGCAGTCAAGGCGAAACCGAAGGCGAGAAATCGACACAAGACCCGAAGAAAGGCTTTTCCCGTACATTGACAAACAGACTGACTTAACCTCTACAAGAATCTACGCCAATGTGTTGCTGAAATAGGGCAGCAACACGGCACATTTTAATAGAAATCACGCAGCCAGAACGTCAACGGCCCAGGAGGGACAAAAATTTTAAATAGAGAACCAATTCTGCTGTGTTCGCAAAGACAAACTAACTTGACAAAAAAAACTCCCATAACGTATTACATACACAAAGCCTTTCTCGCTACTGCAAGGGTATCAGCGCTGTGACGGCCAATTTGGTAAACAACGCGAAACAGCTGACCTGTAAGCGGCGGGATCCGAGCGAAATTCTACTGCCAAACCGTTTCACAAAAAGTGCGGAAATTGTAAATGATCGCAATTTTGACTTAAACTAAATTCAGTGCACACGTGAAGAGGCGAGATTGAAAAACTACCAGAGAGGAGTGTCCAGTGCGAGATTAATTAACCATTGGAACGTGAGTTATCAAAATTAAAGTCATTTTTTACCTGGTTACATTTTGTCACACAGTTGTACTACACATGCCACACACACCTTCAAATCACTTAATTTTTCTTGTAAAGCATCTTATTGATATGTCTTGGTAGTTCAAAGGAGTCACGTCCTGAGAGTAAAGATTTTTTCACGTATTAAACTCATGCTTTTCAACTGAGTAAAAAATTGAAAATACTAGCCGATACTTGATTGGATAAATAAAATCGTCAATAATAATAATAACTTATGAATTTTTTTGTAACTCTGCAATTTTATAATTTTTTCATGAATGTTAGTCCTTCAGACGATTTGTTTTTTGAAGAATCATTAAACTTACCTTATTTTTTCAAACTAAACTGACTTGTTTACATTTTTTCATAGAAGTAAGAATTAAAAATTTTAATTTCTTTAATAATCACATTTCTTTCTTGGAACAAACGATTCCAAGTGGCGCCCACAAAAAAACATAGTATTAAGTTGTGTTACAGGACTACATCACCGCAAAGGATCCACTCACCGGTAAGTACCAAAAAGTGCGCGGAGGTAACGCCCGACATTTTACAACACGAACACAAAACATACACACCTTTTCTTTTTGTTATAATGTTTACATTATACCTTACTAATGATATGATTCTCCTTCCTAGCTTTGATTGAGATTTCAGAGGGCGCATGTTGTTGTGTAATATAATGGTTTAAATTGTTGTGGCTGTAATAATTGTTGTAGGGTAAAATTGTTCGTTAAATGGTTTATAAAATTGTTTATATTATTAAAATTGTTTATAGTACAACCAGGGGGGGACTGTAAAAGAAAAAAAAAAGACTTATTGTTATTAAATGTATTAGATTTCGAAAACCTCTGGATTTATTCTTTGTATTTATTAGTGTTAATATAATTATTTCAAAATAGGGAAATTCTATTTGGTGAAGGTTAAGAATGTACTGTCGAGGCGTGTTGCATGTCATGGTTATTTTGAATACCATGTAATATATTTTAAATATTTTACATATTTTATATATTTCTAATAGAATACTTTCACAGTCTGGATACTATGAAATCTCTCATTGTAAGAAAAACAAATTTTATAGAACCAATAAATTTGTTATTTGCGGAATTTGAAAATTGAGGTCACCTCATTAGTCCAATTGCCTAATGGTTCCCCAGCATGTGGCCCTTCTTCCACTAGGAGGCCTCTCCTGGTTCAAGTGAACAAGTGAGCCGGTCACCCAGGTAAGTTGTAGATTTTATTTATATTTTTTTAAGGAAGTCAAACTTGTAAAATGTGTTAAATTTGGAAAGTTGAAAATTGTGGTGATGTCTTGGGTGATGAGCGGCTCAATATCACAAAAAACCTAATTTTCGTCGGCAGCTATGAGAAAACAAGAAATGCATAATACCAGAGGCAGATCGAAGAAGAGGGCAGAAGACAAGGAGAAGGAAGAAGGTGGACAGGAACAAGAAACAGAAGTAGCCACGGACAGTGAAATGGAACAACAGACAGGCGATAAAGAAGAAACTGAAGCAATTCTGTACACGGAAAGGGAAATAGTTGAAGAGGATGCCCAAGGGGACCAACCAGATAAATCCGCCCAAAAGGAAGACATGAGTATGCAGGAGCTGTTGAGGATTATAATGGAAAGCAATAAACAAATAAATGAGGAAAATAAGGAGAATTTTAGGAAACAGGAGGAAACTTCAAAGAAACAAAATGAACAATTCAATGAAAAAATTGAGACCATTCATGGTGTTCGATATTTCGGATCGAACCGGTCAACAATTTTCATTTTTTCGACGTTGGCACTATGACGTTTGTAGGGTCCATTCATGCACTGGACCTGAAGCCTTAGTCGTACGCCAACCATCTTAATGTTAACATCCACGAGTCGGGACTCCTCGGCAGGTAGAAATCCTTGCATGTTGAGTGTCAGGATCAACCCAGTCGTGAGATTACGGTAAGTCATTTTAATATTATTTATTTCTTGTTAGCAATTCTGCATGCTACACTGCTATAGAGCTCACCAGAGGCTATCAAATTATACAGTAAGAAAGCCGTCTTACTTTCAATCTTTCAAAATAATATCGTACATCTAATTACTACCAGAGGATTCATGAGGTTGCTAGCTTTTTCAATTAAATTGCTTGCCGTCACGACTGGGAGCACGTGTTTCGTAATTTTGTGCATGTTGCTGCTGGTGTTTTGAGTAAATGGGTTATAAGCCAGTTTTGGCTGCGCGATTTTTATTTTAATTACCAACGTGCCGTGCCGTTTCGTTTTTTGTGCCTGCTCGTGGTTGTTTTGCATGCCGTTAATTTTTAAATTATATGAATGTTCGTCATTTGCATGTTATCGCACGGAAGCACGTTGGTATAATACGCATGTGAACTACGAGTTTGCGTTTATTGCTGTTGGTGGTGTACAGCAGTTTCGTCGCGTGTGCATGGCCAGGTGGGCAAATATTGTTTCAAAATTTTGCACCTTGTTTTGTGGGTAACCGTTTGATTACTGGGTCAAGTCTTGTGAAGTTTGTTTCCGTCCTGTTAAGGTCTGCTTTCCACGTGAAATTGCGCGTTACGTGTTTGCGACTGTCAGGCGCAAAGGGAACGGTTTGCTTTTAGGTTATCCGGGTTTCGGTATAGCCTGCCTTTATTTTAATTTTTTTTGGCATTGACTATTACCTTTTGGTGCGGTTTATATTTTGTATATGCGATATCCTGTCCATACACGTCGCGTTGACCATCAATTTTTGCATTTAATGTGTCCAAGTTATTGTGTTTGGTTCGGTAACTGGTGAATTGTTGTATATTGTACTCTGCTGTGTTTTTGTGTGTGTTTATTCTATTTGGTATTATACATGTTTTTTGGGTACACTTTTGTGTACCATTATTTTGCACCGTAAGTGCTGTAATCTTGTGCAACTTGTGTTTTTTTGTCGTGCTTTTGCACTGTGTAAATCAACTTGTTGCGTGTTTTTTGAGTATGTAATTTATTGTGTTTGGTACTATTCGCCGGTTGGATTGTGTAAGTTGTATTTCGCCTTGCACTAATTTACTTTTGTATTTATCTTGCTCGGTATTGTTTATGAAAACTAGTTGTGTCAGACGCTAGTTATCTCGATCACTGTTAGGCTAGGTCTGGTCGTGATTATTGTTCAATTTCTAATTCTCTCATTAAGGGTGGTTGTCGGTTACGCGATATTTTTTCATTCAGTATGCCTGCTAAATTGTCGCTGGCAGCTTTTGACCGGACCACTTCGGTGGGAATACTTGCGTTGCAACATTTAATAAATAGGTTGGAAGGGTTGCCGCAATTGAGGGTCGTGGATCAACATGAAGCCGGTATCTTGGCCTCCAGGTTGTCCGAAAAATATCAAGATCTTCTAGGTAAGGTGGATCCTTACCTATCGGCAGAGGCACTGCCCGAGGGATTGGACGAGGACCACATTTTTTCGGTGGTAGCGCAAATTGAGGATATTTGTGTCCGGGGTAGCATTTTAGCGTCAAAACTAACTAAACCAGAGATACCGGTTGGTTCCGGTCGGTTTTCATCGGCAAGTGGAGGCACTCAGGTGTTCTCGTTCATGAGTTGCCGAAGCTTTCTTTACCTAGTTTTGATGGCCAGGCCAAATATTGGTCCGAGTTTTGGTCAAAGTTCACCACATTAGTGGACGAAAGTCCTGCCCTCACTCCAAAGCAAAAATTGTTATATTTACTGACTCATCTTAAGGGTGAGACTTATGAGAAGGTTGCCGCGCTTCCCATAGTTGACGATAGTTATTCGCTTGCACTGTCAACTCTTAAAAGTCGTTATCACAATCCTCGTTTGGCCGCCCGGGTTTATTGTACCAATCTGCTTCAGTTACCAGCCGCTTCTATGCGATCAGCTGCGTCTATTAGAAAATTGGTGGACAGCTTCAATGCTAACTTTTCAGCGTTGTCAGCTCTAAACATTGCTGATATATATCGAGCAATATATGCATCTTTTGTATTGTCTAGGCTGGATCTATCATTGCGTGAACGCTTTAAGGCGTCTGTTACGGAGAAAGAGAATCTCCCTGCCCTAACAGAAATTATGACATTTTTAACCGCTATGGCGGAACAGAAAGAACAGGCATCTTTGGAATCGGCTTTACCTGCTCTTCCTAGCACTAGCCACCAGAAAACCCAGAAGGTTTCCTTTTCTAAAACTACTCCTCTTGCTGTGTCTACGTTATCTGCGGAGGTTACGCAACGGGATGCATCTAGTTCACGTTGCCTTCATTGCGATTCCCGGACCCATGTGCTTCTCCAGTGTCCGGCGTGGCTGAGTAAGGACCCTAGGGCTCGATTTCAAAGTCTTCAAAATAAAAAATGTTGTCTTTCGTGCCTCCAACATAAACATTCGGGCTGGTGCAAAAATAGGTGCAAAACGTGTGGCTCTAAGTACCACCACACTTTACTTCATTTCAAAAGTGCCCGTCCGTCTCCGTCCCCTTCACAGATTTCTGAAACAGCTGAACTCAAGTCTTCGGGATCATCGCTTGTTGACCAAGTTGATCTGTCTAGCACTACTCTGACCGTGTCTCTGCCCCATCCTGCAGGGGTTCTGTTAGCCATGTCTGGCAGTCTTGTCGTCTCCCAATGGTGGTTATATTGTAGTTAGGGCCATCCTGGATAGCGCGTCCCATGCTTCTTTCATAACTGAAGCATGTGCATCTCGCTTAAAGTGCGCTTGTTTTGACGCTACAGTAAGTGTCAATGGGGTAGGCGATATTGCCACCAAAGCAAAAAAGGTGTGCCATCTGTCCTTGGAAACTTTAAAACGCGAGGTTGTGGCGTCTAACCATGCTTTCATAATTCTGTCTAAGATTTCGTCGGACTCACCTAGGTTCCAGGTGTTGCCTGCAGTTAAGCAGGCTACAAAAGACCTTTTGTTAGCTGACCCTACCTTCAATGTAGCAGCCCCAATTGATGCGTTGTTTGGAGCCGATATTGTAGCGGCTATTCTTTTGGGAGAGACTATTCCCTTGGGTGCAGGTTTGCCTGTTGCAGTTAGGACACGTTTTGGGTTTGTGATTATGGGTAGAGCACCAATTTCACTTAATTGTGCATTGACTTGTGCTAGCGGTCTCACTGGCGTTCCTTTGGATCTAGTATCTGTACATCAGCTTCACTGTCATTTCCACCACTTTTATCCTTCCGTCACAACGTTATCAACGGATACAACAAACCTACTTGAGCAAGTTCATCGGTTTTGGGAGGTCGAGGAGCCTCCAGCTGTGCCCCACCAATTATCTGAAGAGGATCACTTTGCTGAAAGGTTTTACATGGAGTCGACAAGTCGGTTGCCGTCGGGTCGTTACCAGGTGCGCTTGCCGTTCTTCAAAAACTCTTCTCACACTTTGGGAAATTCCCTTAAGGGAGCCATGTCTCGTTTTTTTGCGTTAGAAAGGATTTTCAGGGCCAAGCCTTTTTTCCAAAAACTCTGGGCTGAGGGCTTGGAATGGGATGCTCCTCTAAGTGATGACTTAAATGATTATTGGAGTCAATTCCTGTCCTCTTTGAATCATCTTTCGGTAATTACTATTTCTCGGCCATTCCTCCCTAACGGTGGGCATATTGAAAGGGTTACATTACATGGTTTCTGTGATGCTTCCCAGTTGGGTTACGCGGCCGTCCTCTACCTGTCCATTTATACTGACTCTGGTCCTCCGGTGGTTTCGTGGTGTCTTCTAAAACTAAAGTGGCACCTCTTAAAACTTTATCAATCCCAAGTTTGGAGTTGTTGGGAGCTTATCTTTTAGCCAAACTTGTTCGTCATTATGTTGGCTTATTCTCGTCATGTATTCAATTGAGTCAACTTTTCTTATGGACGGACTCGACGATTGTTTTGGATTGGCTGAATATGCCTACTTTTAAATTGAAGACTTTATTGCTAATCGGGTGGCTGCCATTACCGAGTGGACCGATACTAAATCTTGGCGTCATGTTCATGGTGTTTCTAACCCCGCTGATTTAGCCTCTAGAGGTACGTCACTCTCCAGCCTCCAGTCGTCGACATTGTGGTGGTCAGGGCCAGATTAGCTAAAGCTTGATGCTCTGCACTGGCCCCCTATTAATTATCGCCCGAATCACGACGTGCAAGATGTTGCCTTGGAGACCAAGGTCTCTTTGTTTCTCACTCAGGAGCCCCGGGTGGAATTGTGCAATCACTTGTCCTCCTGGCCCTTAGAGGTGGGGGTGACCTAAATTATACAAGTTGCCTATATCTTCTTGATTGGGTTTGTCTTATTTTGGGTGAGCAGAATTAGTTTCAATGATTGTGTTGTGGACTTACTTGACACTTTTCTGGGATTTCCCAGGTGATTCCTTCCAGCTGTTGTCCGCAGTGAAGTTTACATTGTGGGATGTTTCTGGCATGGCGTTGTGCCAGTTTATTGGGAGTTATGGATGCTCAACAAATCAACAACAACAAAAAATAAGCAAAAAAAATGATAAAAAATAAAGGCAACAAAAAATAAAAATAAAGAAAACAAAAAAAGGAAAAAAAACGTAAAAACTAGGGAATATTAACAAAGTTGATTTTCTGAGTTTTACATTGTGTTTGGCTGGGCCATTGTTTATTGCATGTTGTTGGGTTTTGTCTGCTCTACCCAAACCTTTCGGATTGCTCGCCTGGTCGATGCGCCCGCGGCGGAGTTATTCGGCATGTTTTTCTAATTAATTGCATGTTTTGCATGTTTTTCTGTATGTTTGTATTTTCTTGTGTTTGCGTGTGCCCCCCTCCTATGTTGGAGGGTAATTTTCAGAGAGTGTTCCTGTTCACCAAAAGCTAAATTTTTTGTAATGTATTTTGGCCATGTCTTTTGGTGTAGTTGGTGGTTGACCCATTGCGGTCAACAGGGGCCGGTGTTCAATATTTCGGATCGAACCGGTCAACAATTTTCATTTTTTTCGAAGTTGGCACTATGACGTTTGTAGGGTCTATTCATGCACTGGACCTGAAGCCTTTGTCGTACGCCAACCATCTTAGTGTTAACATCCACGAGTCGGGACTCCTCGGTAGGTAGAAATCCTTGCATGTAACCTATCCTCTTCCCAACCAGTCTATCCTGCCTGAGTGTCAGTATCAAACCAGTCGTGAGATTACGGTAAGTCATTTTAATATTATTTATTTCTTATTAGCAATTCTGCATGCTACACTGTTATAGAGCTCACCAGAGGCTATCAAATTATACAGTAAGAAAACCGTCTTACTTTGAATCTTTCAAAATAATATCGTACACATGGAGATATTAGACAAACCATGAATGAACAATATCACGAATTGAAAGAAATTATTAACGGACAAAGGGAATATATGAACACCAAATTTGAAGAAAATAATAAAAATATAAAACAAATTCATGAAAAGATTGACATGATCAGTAACACACTTAGCCAAAAAGCAGATACTTACAAGGGGGAGACAAATAAGCAAATGGATGAAAGTTTCGGAAAGTTAGAGGAAACAATGGACAGTAGTTTCAAGAAATTTGATGAAACATTAGACAGCATTTCAGAAGGTATTAAAGTAAGTCCGAATACAGAAGAGAGCAGGAAGGAAATAGAAATTACAGAATACCAAGGTGTAATGCAATAACGTTCCGGGCTACGTTATAAATCCAGGGAACCCGTGATAATTGACGCTAGCCAATTATACAGGCTGCCTATGTTGTAACAAACTGAAAATCAACACAACACTTACAACAATAATAATTACTCTAATTATAGGACACAAGGGAAGGTATTTTAACTGATTTATGCACTCACTTCAATATGTAACAAGATGACATCTCTTTATTAACAAATGATATATATATAGATCCCATTACATAAAAATTTTCTCATACTGAAATAGTTAAAAGGGGTTTTCTAACAAACAAACGATCAAACAGATCATGTATTTTACCTCGGATCCGAGTGTCTTTAAATCTAGTAAAGACGTCTGAATTTTACTTTACTTATCAAGAAGGTTACATTGTTACATGAACACCATTTGAAGAATGGTATTATTTAGTTAAGGGATTAAAAGTTATATATCAAGAGTAATGTTACAACGTATGATTTTAGAAATTACTGGTTACATTTTTCTAAAACTTAATGCTTAGAGATTGTCTTTTTAAAGTCTTTGACATGTATGAAAACTTATATTTTAAATGTACATAATTCTCGGTAGACGAGCTACCGAGTCACCTCTTAGATACGCTTTTTCTGTCCGTGTCCTGGGGCGTGAATCTTCGGTACTCTGTTAGTCGGGGTAGTCATCTGGGTAGTGTTTCCGGTGGAAGTCCTCTGGGTGTATTAACGAGGAGATGGATGTTATGCTGCGTGAAGTCGTGCTGATCCTCGGCGGTTCTGGTAAGTGTTGTTTAGGTGGTAGTCGTCCCTATCTGCAGTTGTGCACATCACATATTTACTGGCACCGTAGTACTGGAGTTTGCATCTTCTTTTTTACATTAATATCTGAATTACATTACTCGAACAATATTCGAGAGTTCGTTTTTTAATTAACTTGAGACATCACCTCATATACTAATTCTTTTTACATTATCACACTTTCTAACAAATTCCTCACTACATCTTCAATATATAACTAGCTCTCCACGCTTTTAGTGGAAGCTAACACTCAACTAAAAAAATCAAAAAGAATAACAAAACATTTTATGAAGAGCCCTCGCTTGGAGGTGTTTACAGTCTGAAAGCCGCATCGTTACTCTTGCATTGTTACAACAGGTAGATTGCAACGACGCGGAGTGAGTACTCCGCCATAATATAGTTCCAACTCTTTATTAATAATACATTCTTATAGTATGATAAAATAAACTATCTAGACTTATCTTGTTTACAGGGATTATTATAACTACTACTTGTGACTTTATTATTAATTATTTACATTACGATTTACAGATATTTCTAATTTACTGCCGGTTCGGTATGCACGTTGTGTCCGGAATAGACAGGTCAACGCATGATAAATTTACTAAATGGTTAACTGTATTATTCTTAACTTTTACCTTCAGATTTTAATTACTTATTTAGTTAGATTTTCTTAATTTAATTTTCATTACTATTATGAGTTCGTTCAGGGGTATTTGGTTTAATCGTGCGATTTAAAGTACTTACTTACTTTCCGTTTTTTTTTATTTTTTTATTATTAATTTTTTTTTATTTATTTAGTTACCATTTAAATCGTCACATACTCCGCCGCTTAAAATCGACATGGGGGAATTTTAATAAGGAAAATTCGAAAGTGGGGTACTGGGAGTATGCTTGCCGTTACTGTGTGGAATTTCTCTCCTCCTTTTCCCTTTTTCTTTCACTTAGTTATTAGCATGTGTTATACACATTTATTTCTTCTGAGTATAAAACAATATACATATATATATTCTTACAAACTACTTTTTTTTTACATAAAATTCACACTTAATGACTACATTTTAAAACACAAAACTTCTTCTTATTTCTATTACTTAAATCTACTACCGGTTTTTTTTTCTTTGGGTATTGGTTACTCTCTTCATAGAGTTACTTTCTAAATAATTTCTCATTTAGTGGTCAGCTGACAACTCATTTTGCTCATCTTTCGCTGAACAGGATCTAAGGTTGATCAGGCCTCATTCCCAATTCTACGATTAACACTTAGCATGGTTACTTAGGTACAAGATAACTTGTCTACCTAGTATTACCTTTTTTATTTTTGGCGATGCTATTTCCTCTTTTCCTTTTATACAATTTTATCTGCGAAATATGTGTTCTTCGTACATATTCTAGAGTCGCAGGTTCGTACAGGGCTACGGTAACTGGGGTTAAGTACTTCTGGATTTGGTAAGGACCACACCATCGGTATGATAGTTTAGAGGTGGTCTTATCAATTGCACTACTAGTCGGGTGTGTCTTGTACATTACTAAGTCACCGACTTGGTACCTAACTAAATTGTTATTGTTATGAATATTTCTCTCGTGGTATTTTCGGGATTTCTCTAAGTTCGCTCTTAAATTTGTGCGAGCTTTATTCCAGATTTGTTTAATCTGCTTATCCATTATTTGCGGAGGTAGCAAGTCATGTATTTTCCATTTTGTGGACAAGGGATGGTTTGGGA
Organism: Magicicada septendecula; assembly: GCA_034769895.1. Classification (NCBI taxonomy): domain Eukaryota; kingdom Metazoa; phylum Arthropoda; class Insecta; order Hemiptera; family Cicadidae; genus Magicicada; species Magicicada septendecula. The sequence goes on along the minus strand of CM068370.1, from coordinate 404,109,560 downwards.
GTTTGGACTCAAATGGGGTAGACTTATGTCCTTCGTGATAAGCTGAATTAAAGGCGTATTGTATCCAGGATAGGTTCTGGTCCCAAGACGTATGATCGTTCGCATGGTAGGCGATTAATGCAGAGTTGAGGTTTCGCAGATACCTTTCAGCAATATTGCCTTGCGGTCGATACTCCGTCGTGGTAATATGGTCTATTCCTAACTTGAAACACATGTTCTTAAATTCCTTCGCCTTAAATTGGGGTCCGTTATCTGACACTATACGTACAGGTGTACCATAATCTTTAATTAATCTCTCCTGTAATATTTTTACAGTCGTCGACGCTAACGCTCGCCGCATGGGATACATCCAAACAAATTTGGTGAACGAATATACACATATGAGTAGCATAGTATTACCTGATTTAGATCGTGGGTAGGGACCTGAAAAGTCTAAATAAAGTTTAGAGAAAGGGGTAGTAGGGATTTCTGAAATTAATTGGCTTACCTGACTGTTTCTTGCCGGTTTACTGAGAGCGCATAAATTACACTTTTTTACGAAACTAGCTATTTCGCTGTTCATATTGTTCCAATGATATTCCTTACGAATACGATGTATTGTTTTATTGATTCCCATATGGGCTCCAATGGTGGATGAATGGAAGTACTCCATCAGCATGGGCTTAATTACATCAGGGGCGATTATCCTTAATTCCTTTCCATTTCCTATTTTGTGGCATAGTATTCTTTTAATTAAAATATATTTCTCTGATTTAATTCCTTGCTCAAGTTGTTCTATAATCGGTTTAAGAAGAGGGTCTTGTTGTTGATATTGAGCAATGTTGGTAAACGCAAGGGGGAATTCAGTAATTACGGTGTTAACAATGGGTGTTTCCAGACTCTCCTTATTTTCGGGAGTATTAATGGGCGACTGGAACATACGGGACAGGGTATCAGCGACTACGTTTTGTGTACCTTTAATATGCTGCACTTTGAAGTTGTAACAGTTTAACCTCAATACCCATCTTCCAATACGTCCTAACTGTTTAGGGTGATTCAGTAACCAAGATAATGCTTGATTATCAGTTTCCAAAAGGAATTCTTTATGTTCTAGAAAGGGTTTAAACTTCTCAAACGCAAAAACAATGGCTAAACATTCCAATTCATGTGCGGAATATTTTTTTTCTTGGTCATTCAATTTTCGTGAAGCATAACTAATCGGTAGTCTACTGTTTTCTATTTCCTGATAGATGACTGCCCCTAAAGCTACACTGGAACTGTCGGTCTGAACTACGAAAGGTTTCGTAAAATCTGCTAGTTGTAATACTGGGGGAGATATGATGCTTTCTTTTAGTTGTTCGAACGCATTTTGGTGTTGTGCAGTCCATTCAAATTTTGCTCCCTTATTTCTTAAGGCATTCAGCGGTGCTGCTATTTCGGCAAGATGGGGAATATACTTGTGGAAATAATTTACCATTCCCAAAAATCGGGCTATACCTTTTGCATCTCGCGGGGGTAAAAATTCTCTGATTGCACGGGTTCGTTCGGGGTCTATGCTTACCTTTCCGTTGGCTTTCACGATGTGACCTAAAAATGAAAATTGTGGGACTGCAAAATTTACCTTTTTGGGGTTAACTGTTAATCCTGCTTTTTGTAATCGAGATAACACTTCACGTAGATGTTTAAGATGTTGCTCCATCGATTCGCTATAGATTACGATGTCGTCCAGGTAGTGATACACATATTTAAATTTAATATCATGAAATATTCTTTCTAATAGCCTACTACATACGGAACTTCCTTGAGATATTCCAAAGGGTACTCTAGTAAATTGGTACAGGTTGAAAGGAACAGCAAACGCGGTTAGACGTTTGGATTCCTCCGAAAGGGGTATTTGGTGAAATGCTTGATTTAGATCCATTACCGTAAAGACTTTCGCTTTTGTGAAGTAATGAAAAGCACTATGGATGTCTGGAAACGGGATAGATTCAAATTCTATTCGTTTGTTTAATTGCCGGTAGTCCACAACTAGTCTATGTTTGTCGTGACCTTTTGGTACTAAAAAGGAGGGTGATGAATACGGAGACGTAGAGGGTTCAATGACTCCTTGTTCTAACAACTTGTTGATATGGTTTCTCATCACTTCCATCTTGGGAGGCGACAACTTGTATGGGGGTAGGCGTATTACTTTGTGATCGCTCAGATTGATCTTATATTCTATTAGCTTCGTAAGTCCTAGCTTAGGTGTAAGAACGGTGGAAATTCTTTTATTAATTTCTGCATTCTCAGCCTATCTCTATTTCCTAGATGACATAATTCAGACTCTTGGTGTACTATGTGTGCAGTCGATGATCTAGTACTTTCTTGTTCGTCAGTTTTACAATCAAAATTATACTTCCGTGTACGGTCGAATCTAAAATAATATTTCTGCTTGTGGATGTCAAGAATTATTCCCGTTTTACTTATGAAGTCAGCTCCCAATATTAAGTCGGGTCCTAAATCATTACATACTAACATTGTAAAAAACCACGTTAGATTCTTGATTTTTACTTTAATGGTGATGCTAAGTTTTATCACTATATTCTGTTTATTGGCTGTAGCACATTTTATATTCACAGCTCGACTGCGTTTCACTAGGTTGTTTTCGAATAATTTATCTGCTAACTTTTGACTGATTAAGGTTCTAGTAGATCCCGAATCGATTAATGCGATGGTGGAGGTAACACCTAGGTCAATTTGTATTAAGGGCAATAGACTTTTAGTCCAATCACATTTAGTTATCGCGTTACATCTTTCAATAAACTTTCTAACATAGGGATCTATTTCTCTAGTGTTTCTTTTCCTTCTTTTTTTTATATGGTCGTACATTTCTTTGGGTTTACCGGATCTCAAGTTGCTGCGGAAGACACAGGATTTCGGGTCTCCCTGCCTTACATGTTTTTTGGATTAGGGTGTTTACGTTCGTATTGCTTGTTGTTACAGTTTCTACTTATGTGTCCATACTTACCGCAGTTATAATACAAATTCTTATTACGAGGAGAGTACCTTGCTTCCGTTTTATGTTGTGTTTCATTTGATTTACCAGGGCTGTGCAAATTGTGCGGTCTATTGAATACTCGCCTTTCACACTGGGTTGTCACATCGGGCACTAGGGCTTGCAATTCATTTCTATTCGCTTCGGTTGATTTCATCGCATGTCTGTTCTGATCTGAGTACCATACATTCGAAGAGTGGATACTGCATTGTTCTAGATCCGCAAAGGTGTTGGGTCGATTTATTAACGCTAAACGAGATCTTTCTTCTGGAGACAATCCTACTAAAATGGTGTCGACCATCTGTCTCTCATTCCAATCTACTTGCAGTAGTCGAGAGGACTCACTCCCTGATGTCTGAGATGTAATGGGCCAATCACTCATGATTTCCTTGTACTCGTAGTACGGTCTTTCTCTTAAGTTCCTCATAAATGCCGGTGGGAATAAAATATTTTATTATTGTGGTATGCAGTTCTTCTACTGGAAGGGTAGAGCTTAATGATTCTAGCACACGATTCTTTAACGGGGGTTTACATTTAGGTAGGAGGACTTGCAAAATTTGCCAGTCATTTAGCTGCTGTAGATCCTTTATCTGCAGGAGATATTTGATGAAATTCAGTAGTTTAGTGACATTTAAACCATCAGTGTATGGAATTTCAGCTAAGAGTTTTTCTACGGGATGAGTGATTTTTCCATAGAGGTCTGCGTTATAATTTACGTGTGGCATCACTTTAGGAGGACCAGATGATGCGTTCGGGGTTGTCAATTCGTACATTCCGAGGCGAATCTGGGAACCACTGGGAGGAGGGGCTTCAAATATAGTCGGGGCAATTAAATCTTTATTTGGGTATTGCTCTCGAGTAGGTTGTATTTGCGATACGGCGGGTGAGTCCCGATCCGTGTTGGGTGGAGGGTGTTCTAACATAGGGGATTGAACTGGGGAGATGTGTAGTTTCTTCAAGGACTTCTCAATTTCATCCATTCGGAACGAGTCAGATTTTCTTCGTAATTCCCTGCTAATACTGGGTAATTGACGTAAAGCTTCGTCTGCAAAACTTTGGACTTCAGGAGGTATTTCCGTAAGGTTAGGCCAGTTCAACAAATTTTTCATTCGCAGGGTTAAATGTTCTATCCTTTGAGTTGTCCGCAATATTACCGCAGGAGATTTCTCGTCTTGGAGGGTTTGGGACAATAAAGTCAACTCACTATACTTGGCATTACAAGTTTCTCTCTCGCTCTCATAATCGAGTCCGCTTAGGTTGCTTAACTGCGCGGGTGTATCAAATCCACTTTCGCGTATAGGCTTGCGCAATTCCGCGACTGTTACATTCGCATGGGGTAAACCACGTAAAAGAGCTTCATAAGACAGCTCGTCCTTTAATAGTAAATCTGGATTAAATTGTGCCATTTTTACCTTATATCTAATACTAAAATTTATTTAAAATTTATTTTACTACACTATACACTTATTACATAGACAATTTAATTCATGGTTAAAGCATTTGCATTGTTCGTAAGAGAATAACCTCTCTTCTCAGAGAAAGACAAAAATTCCACACAGACGTCAGTGTATTGTCAACGATCAGCTGTTCGCTGGAATGTAGGTCAGACTAGTTTTCTTTGTAAACAATGGCATACTTGTTGTATGCGTGGGAACGCGAGAAATACACTTGTGGTGAGGGATGTTATTGTTCTATATAACAATAGCTGACGGCTATCTTTATTGACTGGTTTCAACTGGCTCCAACACGGGGGTGAGTGCGAGGCAATGATACACGTTTTACACAAGTTACAGCCCGTAATAAGCTAAGTTTAGTTATTAAATGTTTTACGTTCTAATTTTAATTTCTGTAATTCTATCTATCTCCTTTTTTTTTTACTTCTCTCTCTAGTAGCAAAATTAAACTTACGAATTTATTTACATGTAATTAACCTGGTCTAATTTAGTCAATAGTTTATATGTTTCACCGTGACAACAGACATACAACTTACATTCTATGCAGGCATATTCAGGAAACTACAGGTCTTGAATTGTCGCAATATAAACCTGTTAAATACTGAACAGTTTGACAAGCACTAAAATTCATGTAGGTACTTGCATTGGTGTAATACAATGATAGTTTGTATTATTTTCGCGTACGTTAAATAAATTATACACAAGTTCGTGCGTAATCTTACACAAAATAAATTCACAATGGTAAATTAATACTGTCGCTATTTTTCTTTCATGCAACTTACCCTTTTTGGGGTGACATGAAATACATTAACTGAGTGCATAGATCAGCAGAGAGTTTTCTGTTTTTCTTTTACTACGTAACAATTATTTCACACGAAAGCAGAGTGCCGCAATTCTATATGTGACACTCTGTACACGATCAATTCTTTTGTACAAAGCAGAGTGGCGCAACTTTATAACGTTCCGGGCTACGTTATAAATCCAGGGAACCCGCGATAATTGACGCTAGCCAATTATACAGGCTGCCTATGTTGTAACAAACTGAAAATCAACACAACACTTACAACAATAATAATTACTCTAATTATAGGACACAAGGGAAGGTAATTTAACTGATTTATGCACTCACTTCAATATGTAATAAGATGACATCTCTTTATTAACAAATGATATATATATAGATCCCATTACATAAAAATTTTCTCATACTGAAATAGTTAAAAGGGGTTTTCTGTCAAACAAACGATCAAACAGATCATGTATTTTACCTCGGATCCGAGTGTCTTTAAATCTAGTAAAGACGTCTGAATTTTACTTTACTTATCAAGAAGGTTACATTGTTACATGAACACCATTTGAAGAATGGTATTATTTAGTTAAGGGATTAAAAGTTCAGGAATCAAGAGTAATGTTACAACGTATGATTTTAGAAATTACTGGTTACATTTTTCTAAAACTTAATGCTTAGAGATTGTCTTTTTAAAGTCTTTGACATGTATGAAAACTTATATTTTAAATGTACATAATTCTCGGTAGACGAGCTACCGAGTCACCTCTTAGATACGCTTTTTCTGTCCGTGTCCTGGGGCGTGAATCTTCGGTACTCTGTTAGTCGGGGTAGTCATCTGGGTAGTGTTTCCGGTGGAAGTCCTCTGGGTGTATTAACGAGGAGATGGATGTTATGCTGCGTGAAGTCGTGCTGATCCTCGGCGGTTCTGGTAAGTGTTGTTTAGGTGGTAGTCGTCCCTATCTGCAGTTGTGCACGTCACATATTTACTGGCACCACTACGGTACTACACTACTACACTACGGTACTACACTGGAGTTTGCATCTTCTTTTTTACATTAATATCTGAATTACATTACTCGACCAATATTCGAGAGTTCGGTTTTTAATTAACTTGAGACATCACCTCATATACTAATTCTTTTTACATTATCACACTTTCTAACAAATTCCTCACTACATCTTCAATATATAACTAGCTCTCCACGCTTTTAGTGGAAGCTAACACTCAATTAAAAATCAAAAAGAATAACAAAACATTTTATGAAGAGCCCTCGCTTGGAGGTGTTTACAGTCTGAAAGCCGCATCGTTACTCTTGCATTGTTACAACAGGTAGATTGCAACGACGCGGAGTGAGTACTCCGCCATAATATAGTTCCAACTCTTTATTAATAGTACATTCTTATAGTATGATAAAATAAACTATCTAGACTTATCTTGTTTACAGGGATTATTATAACTACTACTTGTGACTTTATTATTAATTATTTACATTACGATTTACAGATATTTCTAATTTACTGCCGGTTCGGTATGCACGTTGTGTCCGGAATAGACAGGTCAACGCATGATAAATTTACTAAAGGGTTAACTGTATTATTCTTAACTTTTACCTTTAAGTTCAGGGGTATTTGGTTTAATCGTGCGATTTAAAGTACTTACTTACTTTCCGTTTTTTTTTTAATATTTTATTATTAATTTTTTTTAATTTATTTATTTACCATTTAAATCGTCACAATGCCATCGGAAAATAAAAATAGCCACAACAAAGAGGATAATCAATACCTGGAAAAGAAGACCAAGAAAATAAGAAAAACATGTAGAAAGAAAATAATAAATACAAGGGAATAATGGGAGATGATTACAGGTGGATTAATTAATGTATTTAACCTTCCAATTAACGAACAGAGGGAATTAATTAAGTTTGGATATCATTTAAATATGTCGACGATTGAAGTGCATCAGAAGATATTAGTCATATCATCAAGACGCAATATATCATTAAAAATTTTGGTAAATCATCCAGAGGAAAGAGGGAATGGAAATATATTAAAAATGAGTGAATATGTTATGTCAGAGGAGGTACAATACCTGTTAGTTAAAAAAGAACGAACAATGACGGAAGACCGGTACTTAAATGAAGGTTTCATAGCAGCAGAGTGGGAGAGCCGGATGGTAAGGAGATTATCAAGGAGCGAATTACTTGCGAACACCCCAGTAATCCGAGGAAAGGGAGTACCTGAGTTAATGGACCATGGTTAAACTAAATAATAACCAACTAGGAAAAGGGGACTGATTTTATGAAAACCGACCAAGCAACCCATTGGAGAGAAGTAACCAAATAAAACAATATGATTTAATAAAACCCCCAAAATTCAAAAACTATGTAAGGACAACTAACTTAATTTATTCAGGAACAATATGATTTAAAATAAAAACCCCAAAATTCAAAAAGTATGTAAGTACAACTTACTTAAGGTATTTCACAACCATTTGATTTAATAAAAAGTATGTAAGTACAACTTACTTAAGATATTTCGCAACCATTTGATTTAACAAAAAGTATGTAAGTACAACTTACTTAAGATATTTTGCAACAATTTGATTTGATAAAAAGTATGTAAGTACAACTTACTAAATATTTCGAAACAATATAATTTAAAATAAAAAGACAATATGATTTAATATAAGAACAGATTATTAAATAATAATTATAAATAACTGATTTAAAATGGAATAATAGGAAAAATAATATTTTGATGGTAACAAACCGAAGAATAAATAAATAAATAAAAACAATTGATGGTAGTGTGGTCAAATAAGAAGAATAACGAATAATTTAATGACTACAATGAAACTGAAGGAGGGGGATAATTAATACAACTATAATTTAGAATTTCTCGGAATTGAAAATGATATAGGAAGAAATGATATGGAGAAAATATGTCACAAGAAGGAAAGTCAAAAGGATTTTAAAATAATGCCTATCAATAATGTTATATGCTATTAGTTAACGAAAAAGAAGAAGGAATAAAAAAGAAAAGAAATATATAATTAAATGCACACAGCTACAACAAGAAGAATCCCAAAAGTGTTTAGTATTAGTCGCTAATCGACTACTTGAAAGTTTCTTATTATAATGAATTGACCGTAGAAATGTTCCGGCAATAATTTTCCTGAGCAGGGATGATGTTCCCCTGGTCTCAGAAGGTGTAAGGATGGACAGCGGTGTAATGGACCCAACGTGGCCACCCGAACTGAACCACCGCACAGGATAGGGAAAAATGTTAGGGAAATTGAATATTTAAGGGATGATAAAATAACTGAAAAGAGTGATATTAGATTCCAGAAGTATGAATGAAGAAAACAGAAGGAAGATAGCAGACAGAAGCTTAATGAGAAAGCGAATTTATAAAAGTAAATAGAAATATAAGTGTGAAAACAAGTTTTTTATGATTAGTGTGACCAGCCCTTTTCAAGTAATATGTGAAGGACCAATACCCAGAGAAATTAAATCATTAATGAATATGCCTCCGAGAGAGAGAGAGAGAGAGTTTAATATAAAATCCAGCCTATTACCATTAACCGAATAACAGGTATGTAACTAATCAGAAATGAAAAGATATCATGAAGGATATGGGAAGAATCCGAAGATTGAAGAGTTCAACAATTTATTTTAAAACAAGCAAACAAAAATAAATCTGTTCTAGTGGGGGGGGGGGGCTTTATGTAACGTTACATAACCCATGCCCAAATATGATAACACAATCACCCCACTCTAAAAGTCAGAAATGGGTATTATGTACCTAGCTATAGAATACTTTGTACTACAGAAAACTGTAAACAATAACAAAGTGACATGTAGTGTACAGAGTGAAAAATAGTGTACATAGTGAGAGTGTAAACTTTTAAAAAAGAGCATCTCACAGATTTATACTGTAGATGAAAAAACAATCAATTGTAGCAGTGGACTATATTGCTGCTGACAAATTTTGTATTTTTTTTGTATTTTGTATAATTTGTATTGTGTAGGCCACAATGGTCTTGTACCTATGTATAATTTTTGTGTTTAATATAATAATTGTGTTTAAATATAAGATAACCCAGGGTTAAATATAAAATAATAATAATATAAAATACTACTATGTTATATAAAATATTACTATGAAAATTTGAGAAAATTAATGAATATTTTTGGAATAACTAGTGCGAAATTTAATAAAATTGACGAGTGATGTCCACCTTATGTTAGAACTCCTTCAAGTATCAACATTGTAACAATAATAAATAAATGTATTGATGAGGTGTGATGAGATGAGAGGTCTCGCGAGTAAACAATGTACCAATTTATGTTGAGAGACGAGTTCTTATGCTCCACGTAGTATGCGTCAAATTGTAACAAATTTAATATGTATGTGTAAAATTATATTAACCCACACCATTGTGTTCGTCAATCTGTAACAAATTAATAATAGATATGTTGAACGGTAAATTATTTCGTATTCTGCCGCTCGCTCCCACTATGCGTGCCGTTCCAATGACGTCACTCGGAGTTGCCAACAGTTGCTCCGTCCGCTGTGCTATGTTAACGTGATTCTTAAATGACACAGTAATAATAATAACGCAAATATAACACCAAACATATATCTTCCTTTGAACGATCTTTATTCAATGAAGCATTGATTAATTACTTCTCGTTTTTCTTTACGGTAATTACAATTGTGACAAAAATTATGCGTCTTCTTTTATCAGTTGGTACAGTAGCTAAAAATATTGTTCTGTAGTCGGCCAGGCCAAAAGAATGATGCAGTTGTTATTATTTCTATTAAAATAAATTATCTCAGGGCGTATCTGGTTTGGGGATTACGGTTAAACAAATAATACTATTCTTAAAATCAAAATACAAATTTCACAATATAAGGATATTACAAGGTTTTGGTGTTTAAAGTGCAAGCTGGCAGTCGTGTATTGGTTACTTATTATTAGAGGTTATGACCAGTTTCGGTGCTTATTAGTTATCGTTAAAGTTTTTATGGTGTTCAAAAAAGTGTAAAACTCAATTGGTGTTATTTTTTGAGTGTTCTTTAGTGTTGGTGTAGTATAGTGTCTGTAGTTTTATTTTGTTTAATTCCTAGATATTCGTGTACACAAAATGTTGGTTTTGACACACAAGATAATAAATTGTTCAAATTCACCAGATCCTCTTCTTTCTTCTTCCAGGACGAAGATAGGGTCCACGTCTTCTTCGCTTCTTCTCCTCGGATCTCAATTCTTCTGTATTAAATGCTGGATGTTCCTTTCTTTATTATACTATCTTGTATTAAGTATATCGATTTGTTTTACTAAGTCTGGTTTGTGTTTCACTGTTTAAAATATAATTATATGAGACGTTTTATTAACGCGTCTGTATTCAATGGCCGTTGTTAAAGAAGTCTCATTTTATATATCTGAAATTTTTGGTTGCTAAGGTAAAACTTGAAATCTGGTTGGTTGATTCAGATATACATTGTCATACAAATTCATTATTTCAATGTCTGAATTTGGTCAAAACTTGTAAATTAGTATAACTTTTCTGTACTGATTGGGAATTTAAAACTGCTAGCATCATTATTTTGGTCTTTACATTTGTGACATATAGACACCAAACATGCCTATTTTTGCTTAAAAAATACTGATGTTACATTTTTGCTATTTGAATTTTTCTTAAATAACTTAAACCGGATTATTTTGATTCCAGATTTGTTGTGTATACCATTAATTATAAATCTATCCATATTTCAACATCTGTTTTACAAAATTCTAACAGTATTTCCTAAAATTTACAAAATTTGGTTTTACATGGCTTTATACAGTTTGCCATCCACAAAAACATTTGCTAATTCATTTATGTGTTCAAAAATGTGATTACCATTATAGAACTACTGTCTGTTTTGTTAGTTTTACTATTTCTTATTAATTTATAATGGTTTGTTACTTTACTGGCTATTCTGATAATAGTTTATTTATTTTAACATTGGCCTATGTCATGGTGATTCTTTCAACACCATGTTACATATTGTTTTATTATTTAGCCTGTTGGCTTGAACCCTTATATTTAATTATAATCATTATATTGGATGTTAACCCATGAGATTTAAAATTACCCATCATCCTCTCATAATGTGAATACTTTAACAAAATTACAAACAGATTGACTTAAATATTATGCCTTGAGTATTATTTTTATAATTCTACATAACATATCTTATAGCTAAAATTCTTGTAAAACATGTAACGTTTTCAGTGTTTTATGACACTCCTACTACAATCTACTATTCTTTTATAACATAACTTTAATAACTTAGCATCTTATAACTAACATTTCTTTATAACATATAATTATTTTATATTTAAACATGACATCTTATTCTATACTACTTTATGGTGTTTTGTCTCTTTCAAAACTTATTACTATTACTGTATACACACCTATGGTATTTTAACAGACTGTTTTTCATAATCATATGTCTTTTACATATTTCACTATTACTGCAGTTACCTCAGGTAACTGACATTTTTTCAGTTAATAATATAGATTTTTCTATACACTTTCTTACACTTGCATTTGAGCTGCTTTCCTTATATAGTGTTCATTACCTTATTGTTTTTTTCAGTATACACTGTTATTTGGTTCAGCAAGATGCATTAATTATTATTCACTATATTGGTTACTATGATCATCACTAATTGTCATTTAATGTTGTGATTACTACTATGGTGTCACTATCACTGTTTACTCTTTATACACTTGACAATTTATTATGTGATTACACATTATTTTCTTGACAACATTATGTCCACTATTCTTTACAATTAGTTGCATGTTTCATGTATCTATAATAATTGTTTTGTTATATTATTTCATTATATCATTCAAATTAATAATTTACTAATATATCATTTTACATTGTATTGTATGTTTGGGCCTATTATCCCTCAATTTGTATTTTGATTATTTTTATATTTTGATACATTTAACAAAACCATTAGTTTACTTATAGTATTGGTACATAAGCTGTCTGTCTTTATAAGTATTATTCTTGTCATTATTTGAAGTTCATGTCATTATCGGGGTATTTTGCATCACTTTGCCTAAATATTAATTTGGGTACGGTCATTTGTAGTACAAGTCAGTCTAAAGTAGTTATTCGTTCATCTTCACTATCACTTTGAAAGATATTTTTCTTCTTGTTTAGTTTCTTATCCATGGTCTTCATTAAATCTGGTACGATCTCAGGCTATGCCAAATGTATGCCAACTATTCTTTACAATTAGTTGCATGTTTCATGTATCTATAATAATTGTTTTGTTATATTATTTCATTATATCATTCAAATTAATAATTTACTAATATATCATTTTACATTGTATTATACTACCCTGCCACCAAATTTGATTATTTTAATAAAATAGTATTTTTTGTTGAAATCATCAATTATCTTATCTTTCATATTATCACTTGTTATCCTTTTTTATGATCTGGTATACTTGTCTTTAATTATAAGTGTTCTATCCCTGGAACATGTTACCTCCCTAACAAATTAATCACCATATATTTTGGAATCAGTCGGGGGGCTCTCTTGACCTAATACCCCGCTGTCCTTATAATACATAATACATAAATAATATCGATTGCTGGAGCTATCTCATCAGTCAATCACATTTAATAATCACAAGTCTATTCACAACTAAATCAAATAAAAATAATATAATAATATATTCTTGGGATGGTTCACTCAGTTTAACTTCTCAGATCTAAATATTTCTTTCCATTGATTTTTCAGATGTTTATTTTCTTGTGGCGATATTAATAACATTTTTTATTTTCAATTGGTACTATCTTCTTTCCTTCTTTATCAGTACGGCTTAATCTTCATTTTTCATTCACTATCTTTATTCAATTAAAACATAACAAGTATCTGTTTCTATAGTTGTTGTTGACTCTCTCACAATCATGATAGGTTATTCATAGTAATTTTGTTTCTAGTCTCGTCTTATTTTCATTGTCGATTGCCTACATTTGTCTTTTCTTATTTATTTGTAATACTTTGGTTTCTCCTGATTCATGGGTGTTGTCTCTTTCTTTTATATTCCAATAATAAGTTCATAATTATATTTAATAAGATGTGCTTATTTCGTTTAGAATTTTGAAATTTATTCAAATTTGTTTATTCACTTGATCCAAAATAACATTGTCAACATGCACTGTAAATTGTCCTTACTATTGGTTTGAATTTTGAGATCTATTCAAATTCGTTTATTCAGTTGGTTCAAAATAACTATCATGATATTGTGTTTACATGATATTTATTTTGTGTTTTGTATGTAGTAAGTGTGGAGCCATTGCTTTAAGGAAGTACTAAGTAATGGTTACTCATTTCATTCATGTTAAACTTGTATTTAAGTAATTAAATACAAGTGTGTTTATTATGTATGGTATCATGTTAAGTGTATTTACTTTAAATAATTGATGAAGATGTCTTAAAATAATATTTGTAAACTTGGCCAGGAAGACAATAATTGTAGATAAATTGTCAAGTGGTCATTAAAATTATGTTAAAAACCAATGAAGCATTCAGTGATAAACTAAATAATAATAATGAATTGAAATCAGGAAATTAAAATTGATATAATTGGCCATAAGCCAGTGACTCTTTGTACAGTAGGTCAGGTAAGAAAAATTAAATTAAAAACAAAAAATTATAACACAGGTAATAAAACCAATAGGCCTAAATTTAGTATTTTGTAAAAGGAAATTAATACCTTTTAAAATAAGTCAATTAAGAAGAAAATGTAGTAAAATGCATACGGTTTAATAAGGCAGATTAAGTGAAAGTTTTATGTGATTTAGTGTAATTCCAAGCAGGGAGTATTTTATTAAATAAGTGTAAGAATATTTCCTGATTCTGGCTCTAGGATAACAAATATTATCCAATGACAGAAGAAGCAATGGTTGTTAGGGCAACAAAATGCAAGAAATCTTGTTGATTTAGACATTATTATTGATTTTTGTCATTAGTATTGTTGTAAAAGTTGTAGGTAGTTATAAGGAACAATTGTGATCAGTTATATCACAATAAAGTTAAGTAATATTATTAGAAGAAAGAGAATTAGGATGTCAGGAACACAGGTTGGGTTATGCCTAGTTAGCCAAACATGACTTTTATAAATTGGGACATTATTAATTACTGTTAATAATGTTACACTCAATGGTTAGTAAGTAAATATCATTCTTTAATTTTCTTAGTTCTTAACCTCATATTATGAGTACAAATGTATGCCTACTTATAAGTAACTTTACTAATGAAAAGTCTTTTTAAAAAAGAGACTTGTGTCCATGTTAACAGCAAAGATGACTATTACTGAAGCTCTGAGAACTGTCATATGATAATGGGATGACAGTGTATCAGTTAGAATAATCAACAACTTATTAAGGCACACTGTAAGGAGGTATGTTTTAATCATTTTGCATACATCATTCCAGAAGACTGTTCTAAAAACAATTATAATCAAACTGCTGTTTCAAAAGTACTAATAATGCAGCATGGCAAAATTTAAACCATTTTTATTGGTCTGAACGTTTGTTTCAAGCTGAATATACCAAATATGTTTGTAATAGGATTATAATTTAAGATGTGAAGTATATGAAGCCTTTACTAGTACTGTTCATTAGACAACAAATAATAACTATAATTTCCATTAATTTTGTTAATGTCTTTACCATTCATTATTTAGTTATTTTTTTACTGTCAGGAAAAGTTCTGATGTAATTTCTGTACGTGTTATTTTTGGTCTCTCTCTCTCTTTCTCTCCCCCTCTCGTTGTATTTATTGAAAAAACATAAAAAAACTGACACTCCTCTGTGTGTCCAAATTGCATACAATTAAAAAAATTAAAAACATACTTGAAACATACTTGTGATCTTGCAAAAGAGGATCAGTCCTCTGTGTGTTTTAATGATAATTAGTTAATCAATGAACATGTCATGGACAACAAAATTCAAAAATTTACAAATGAATAATGAAAACACAAAGATTAAAAACTAATAAGAAATCATTATAGACATAAAGAAACAAATTAGTAAGATTTGTTAGTGAATCAAAGGAATTCAGAAATTCAACTGATAATCACACATTAGTACATAGTGTTACTAATTTCACAATTCCACAAAATTTGTAATTATTGGATAGTGAACATTGGATTTCAATATAGTAACAGTACACATATTAATTTTAAGCACGTTTTACAAATAGTGAATGGAAAAGAAAAAAATACACGATTTCAACTTTCTAAACTGAAAACAAGAAATTCTTTTGAGTTAGTGTAATGTGTTGTGTAGTACTGTAAGACAGAGCAGTGCTGTTAGTGTACTAATTAAGATGCATTAAATGTATAAATAAAGCTAATGAGTTATTCTTAGATGACATCATTAATCTTATTGGTAGGCTAATGGTGTAAAAGCCTTCCCACAGCGGTTGCAGGTTTGGGCTGATTTCTTTCTTCCTTATCATGTTTTAGAACTAAGCCTGGCAGCAGGTGTGAGCCCTGAAGAAATTGCAACCAGTCTTCATCTTTGTATTTGCCAAAATAAAGTTGTTCTGAGCCAGGTCATGTAAATTCAGGTTAGGCCAAGTTGCTCATTAGACTTTGTCTAAATTTTAAAGATATAAAGTGTTGATAAAGATTTTAGGACCGTACATTAAAAACATTGTTTGCACATATGAGTAGGAAGCAGATGTATTAATATAATATGTTACCCAACAAGATACAGGAACAATTATGTATATTTTATTAAGTAGTTAGTGGACTTAAAACCTGCAGTAGAAACTCCAGTTTTTATAAAACAAATAGGGCGAGAATTGTAGATTTGATGTTTGTAAATGTTATATCTATTTTCTTCACAAGTAACTAATGGCTGGTTATTTGTAATCACGTTTTCTCATAATGTATGTTGTTAATGACCTTTTTTTAAGGGTATGAAAAAAAACAACAGATATTGGTATTTGTAAAAAGGTGAATTTTATTGGTACATACTAAAGTATAGAGTCAAATTTGTTTCTATTCATTAACAAAGGTCCGTACTGTAATAATTGTGTGTGTAATATACAAGCATTCTTTAATATGTTTACGAGATTCTCCCAATTTTATTTGCATTAATTCAGACCGTAGTAACATTAAATTCCACTGTAACCCATTATTAATACTTAATCATTTGCATGTTAACAGAAACTGCACATTGCTTTTTATTGCATTAGGTTGAAAAAAGGATTTTAATGTACTTGTTTGGTTATGCACTAGGTTGTACTAGGTTCTAAATTGGAATTACGTTTTAATTCCGGTACTTTGAATAAATACAGCCTTTAATGTTATATACAGCCTTTGAATGTACACTAACTAAGGAAATGTCTGTTAAGTCTAATTTTAAAAATCTAAAAGGTTAAGTTAAATAATTAAACGTAGCCACAACCTCCCAAAATCGTCTCTGTACCGTAATTATGTGCGATAAATGTAAACTAATTTCTGTACTTCTAATAAATACACCCTTTTAATGTACACGAACAAAGTAAATTTTATTTAAGTTACGTTGTCGTACATAACCTCCATAAGCTGGCATTACTTACTTCGAATAAATACAGCCGTTAATGTTATATACAGCCTTTTATCCATACAATAAATACAGCCTTTGAATGTACACTAACTAAGGAAATGTCTGTTAAGTCTAATTAGTTTTAAAAATCTAAAAGGTTAAGTTAAATAATTAAACGTAGCCAACAACCTCCCAAAATCGTCTCTGTACCGTAATTATGTGCGATAAATGTAAACTAATTTCTGTACTTCCAATAAATACACCCTTTTAATGTACACGAACAAAGTAAATTTTATTTAAGTTACATTGTCGTACATAACCTCCATAAGCTGGCATTAGTTACTTGTGAAGGAAACAGTTGGATGTACACATCGGACAACGAAACATAGTACACGCGCGGCGACGGAAGTTAAATTTTGCCGCTGACTATTCCCCAAGACCCGTTAAAAGAACTGCATGTACCCTGAGTTAAAAGATATCTAAATTAAATTGTACCCTGAATTAAATTGTAACATCTAAACAAGAGTTCAATAACAAATCGATTCTGTATTGTAGGATCGATATGATGTTTTAATAGTCGGAGAGAGCAACTGTTGGAATTATAAAATAATATAAAATAAAGAATCCTTCTTGTATTGACGATTTTGTGTTATTGTAGAATAATTATTGTATTTCGAATAGGGTGTATTTTACAGAGAAAGAAAGTGATAAAAGCGTCAAGTGGAACGACTTAACCTATAAGAACGGGTCAATCGCCAATAACAGCGCTCGTTTGCAGACAGCTGGTGAATACGGGAGAATAGAGAACTAACTTATTCTCTGCGCTAATCTCTTTCCAATTTAAATAATACATACTGACTAGGGTTGGAGAAAATTACAGAATTATTCACTATAATAACTGTAATATAGCGTTTTTCTCTGGTAAAACACTTAATAACCACTTAACACAGGTCTATGGTCAATAACCGAATAATATCAAACACTTAATAAATAATTTTTTTTTATAATTAACATTGATTTACAGGAGTGATTATATTATACTTATAAGATTATTTATATTATAAATATTTGGGCGTAATTAGGCGAGAGTTCGAAGTTACAACACACACGTCGTTACGATTTTAGGTTACAAATTGCCGCATTCAACGTGGGGCTGAAATAACTATAAACCCGCAACTGTAATACACTCGTTACGATTTTAGGTTACAAATTGGCGCTCAACGAGTGGGCTTTAGTTAAGTAAAAAAATCGACTATATCGCTATTACTTAACTGGAGCAGGCAACTATTAGAGGCACAGGGATGCATACAAGAGACGTTTCTAAAAGGATGGCGAAAAACCAAGACACGGAAGAAGATAGACGGGAGGAAGAAGCAGAGATAGTTACAGACATCGAAAAGGAACAACAGGCGGGTGACAAAGAGGAAGCCAGAGGAGGCCTAGATTTACAAAAATTATGGGAATTAATTAAAGAAGAAAATAAACAAACTAATGAGAAAAACAAACAAATGTTTGAAAGGCTTGAAGAAAATTCAGAAAAGCTGGAAAATAAAATAGACAGTATTAACGAAAACTCAAAGAAACAAAACGAAATTTTGAGTGAGAATTTAATCAAACTAATGAACGAGAAATTTGACAGAAATAAAGAGGAAACTGATGAGAATAACCGGCAGATAAATGAAAGATTAAACCAAATTAACGAAAGGCTTGACAGGAACGACGAGAGCTTAAAGCAAATTCAGGAAAATAACAAACAAAGAGACGAAAGAATTGAAAACAATAATAAGGAGTTGCGGCAAATCATCAATGAACAAAACCAAGCGTTGAGGGAAGTCATCAATGAAAGTATTGCAATTGTCAATGAAACACTTAACAAAAGGGTGGATGATTATGAAAAGGAAGTAAGACAGCAAATAACTGAAACTAAGGTAGGTCTAGAAAAGACGGATGAAACCATCATACAACTCAGAGTGGAA
Organism: Magicicada septendecula; assembly: GCA_034769895.1. Classification (NCBI taxonomy): domain Eukaryota; kingdom Metazoa; phylum Arthropoda; class Insecta; order Hemiptera; family Cicadidae; genus Magicicada; species Magicicada septendecula. The sequence continues at coordinate 404,090,703 of CM068370.1, read as the reverse complement.
GTAGAGGCCAAAATGAACCAAATAGGAAACCATAACGATACTAGAGTAAAGGAGATACAAGCGAAAACCCAAGAAAAATTAAACGAAGTACGAATCAACATAGCCGGAAGAATAGAACGGGTTAACAATGAAATAAAGACAATGGAAATAAGGCAAAAACGTCAAAGGAAATTAATGAATACACGGGAAGGATTGGAGATGATTAAAGGGGGATTAGTTAAGCTGCAGAATACACCAATTACTGAACCAAGGGAAGTAACGCAATTAACAAACTCTAAACGAACCACAATTGAGTTCCCAGATAGATTAGAAGGACCGAAAAAGCCAAAACTAACCGAGGAGCATGGAGGACTTATGGAGATTATGTATGAACCATTCGAACGATTAAGAAACAGTACGGAAGAATCAGTTCGAAAGACGATGGTAAACTTTAGCATAAATGAAAATTTTATAGCGACAAGATGGAAGAACCAGAGGATGACGGAAATAATTCTACACGCTAGAGAAATCCGAACAATCAGTACAGAGGAAATAATGGACCACGGTTAAACAGATGCCAAACAGAATATAGAGAAAAGGGACGGATTTTATGGATAACAAATAAAGCAAACCAAAGGAAAATAATGAGAAACTAATTGAAATATATTAAACTAACTATTAAATGAAATAAACTAATTACACGATACTTCAGAGAAATTATGTAGAATCAATTTAAAATACCATCAAATTCAAAAATAAGTAAGAACACCTTACTATATAATTCAGAAGAAATTATTTCAAACTAATAAACATGAAAGAAGAGAAAGAAGGGTTAGAAATGAGTTAGATGAAGGAAGAAAATGCCATACAATTTATGATAAGGAAGTAATTCAGTGTTTAATTGCAGAAGTAAATGGGAGTGAATTAAAAATAGTAAAATACGTATGCTAAAGAATAATTAATTGACAGCACGGAACTAAGAAGAATTTAAAATGAATATTGAACAGCTTTAACTACTATACTGGTGAATAATATGATAAATGGAACTACAGAACAAAGAGATAAATAAGTTAAGAAAAGTATTAGGATACCTCAGAAATAATAGTAATCATCCTTGAATAAAAGTTTGTAGCGAAGGAGCTACCTTATAGGTAATAATTATATATATTGTGTTGTGATAGTGCAACTTTTATTTTTTTTCTGGACAGAGATGAAGTTCCTCTAATCTCAGAAGATATAGTTTGGGAAACGGCAGAGTAATGGAAGCCAATAGTGCCCCTCTGATTCCGTACCAGCTATGATATTAGGGGAAAATGTTAGGGAAATATAGTATTTTAGGGATTATACACCAAGCGAGGTAATTAAATATAAATATGATAATAATAAATGATGGCGTAATAAGCTAGAAGACGTTATGAGTTCCAGAGAAAAGGACAGGTCTACAACTGAGGGAGGTACCAGTAGAGAATTAATGACAAGATATACCAGGAGTATCAACACAGTTTTCCGGTGCAATTAAAAGTTTAAAGAATAGAAAGAGAAAATAAACCCCAAAGAACCCATTGAATGGCGTATTAAAACAGAAACAATGAAAAACTGAAACTATTATAAATTGATAATTTTATTAAATAAATATTCCAAGGCATGAAGGAACTATAAGTTTATTTCAACTAAACTATATTCAGCCAAAATAAACTTCTTTCGGAGGGGGAGTATTATGTAACGTAACAAAGCTAAGGTTCCCGACGTTACATAAAAACTTTGTCAACATAACTGAAAACAATGCTCAAGGTATGCCATAATTAAGTACAAGAGGGCCAATCTCACCTAAAAAATGCATTAATGACACCTAGTAAGGTTACTAGGTAATAAAATATTGAAAGTGTACCTAAATATAAAATATGGAATGAGCAGTGTAAGATGTAAACAATAAACACTGTGTCTAATGAGATGAGTTTACTGTGGATGAGTTTGAATATAATAGACTGTTCAATTAATATTTAATGTTTTATAAAATATACCTGTTGTTGTGCTTTATCATGATATTGTGTTTACATGATATTTATTTTGTGTTTTGTGTGTAGTAAGTGTTGATATCCGGTCCGAGTCGACCTAAAAAATGTTAATGTCGGCACGTGTGTACCGAAAAATGTTCTATTAGGAAGAATGATGTTTGTGGTGCTATTGCCAGGATGCAGAATAATAACAATAGTGGACTGTATAATACATTTATTAAGTTTCTGTTGTACCACTTAAATCATGGTGTTGAGATTAGCTAAGTCTGAACAGATTTTAATTTTGAATAAACAGAGTCGTTAAGAACGCTACATGTTAGATGAGGCGCAAATGTGCGGCACTCAGATTAAAATGTTAAGGCCTAAGGCCTAGACGAATGTCGTAAGACTTGAGGCGCGAGTACGCGTCGCTCAAGCTACATGAAAAAGCATTAGCAATGTATTGCAAGTATGCAATATATGTTGTGGCCTAAGGCCTACAATGATTGTCTGACGACAAGAAAAATGAATGATGACAGAACAAGCGAGCAAACGTAATGACGTCTGCCGCCAGCCGTAGCTCGGACAACTGTAACGTTGTAAAAACATGATAAGCACAATTTGAAAACGTACAGATTAGCCAACCTATGAATGCGAAAATTACCACATTACTGTCCATAACTGCCAGCAAAAAATCAAAGGATTTTTTAATACATTTTAATAACTTATTATAGAAAAATACAGAGTTCTTAATAATAAAGTCAATCTCAATAAGTTGTATTGAACCTTGAGTTTGAAATCTTAGATAACAGTTATGACATTAACTGTTTGGAGATAAGCTTGAGTGATGATAAGAGTTGGGCAGGCCAAAGTCGGCTTGCAACCTGATTATACATGAGTATAAATGCAAGATTAGCAATGTATTGCCAATATATATTGTATGTATACAATATTAAACAATATAAGACATGAAAATACATGGTTTGACAATGTTTAATGATGAATAATCGGTGACTCATCACATGATGGGCCCGATAAATTGTAACATTTATGCAAGTCATAATGGTTATCTTGAACCAGATAAGGCCAGTAGACCTATACAATAGTATTGAATACAATGAACAAACAAAATTATTATAAAATTATACATGTAACGACATAAATTTAGCATGACGCTTTATAGTTTGCATGATGCATGCTATCCTGAAGTTTCAGGAATATACAATAAATTGTTATGTGAAAACAAGCTATACATAGTTGAATGATTGCAAGCACAAAGTGTAATGACATGTATGTCATAATTAAATCATGAATAATAATTGTGCAATACATGATCACAAAATACGAATACAAAATACAATATAAAAATATAGGCGTGGCGTATGGTTATAGACAGTAGATGCGGATAAAACAATGTGTTTTACATAGATACAAGTTATACATAATAAATACAATAGAAATCGGTTTAGATAATTACAAATACATGAATAAAAGGCACAATAGCATAAGTGACAAGTACAACAAATGTGGTTATACAAAATGTAATACATGTGTTGAACAACTGTGAGAAATAAATTCATAGAGTAACAAAATATCACACATATAGACAAAATGTGCGAGAAAATGCATACATGGTTTGTATAGCTGCAGACCATGCGAATATTATAACAAAATTTTTACATAAAAACAATAGTAAGCAAAGACATGAGGCATAAATCAAATGTTGCATATACGAAAATACAAAATAATAATTAAAGCTTTGCATATTAAATAAACTGACACTTGCTTGAGTAAAACAAACAGTTTCTGAATCAAAAATATACAAATTAAAGCTTATGCTAAAAACAAAGGTGCTTATAACTAACAAAGTCTTCTTTGAACATCTGATTTATGTATTTTTGACAAATATATTGCGACAACACAAATTACTAAACTATTGGCGCATAGGATATGATAGTATGTGTATTTCAAATTACAAGTCTATATTGGAGGGTTTAAGATTATTTATTGCACAAAACACAAGTTATAGTTTATATGGTATATTTGATATGTACAGAATGTAATGTTTGATATAGAGTCTTTCTTTTAAAATGTTAAATAATGTTCATACGCAAGACGTGATACGTTACATAAAGAAGATTCCCACGATGATGTTGTTGAAGAGACGGGCAGGTCTTTGCGGTGTAGTTGGTTCGTCAGGTGTGGCTTATAAATGACAGACGTTCACCCAGAAACGTTCACAGCTGGGCTGGCGTCCGGTAACAGCTTGGCTGATGTCCTGTAACAGCTGGGCTGGTGTCCTATAACAGCTGGGCTGGCTTCCTGTAACAGCTGGGCTGGCGTCCTGTAACAGCTACGATGAATCTGACGCTTCGCACACACAACGGTACTACGGATCTTATTACTCGCCAAATTAATATAGAGTTATGACCAAGTAATATCTCAGGTGACAGTGAGTTTAATCTAATAACGGTATATTGAACTTATACCACTCCGGCTTCTTCAAGTGTTCACGCGAATACCCAAGGTCTACCGCGATCAGCAGACCACCCTATGAGGAAATCTTGCACTAGCACGGAAACGTCTTGATGGAACAACTTACTATTGCGTAACTATTAATGATACTGACACTGCGGAAAATCTCACACAGCGATACAGTACACTCACTTATTACACACGTAGTACTACAATATTAATAATACCGTGTGTAAATAGATAATATCAACTGTTATGCGTCACACGCGTTACTATCCCCGAAAAGTCTTAACAGATCCTTGCAAGCGGCAGAATCTTGTACAAGGAGTGCACGACCCGTTCGTGGTAGCAGCAGTGAAGAACTGCCTGTAATTATACGCACAATGCGTTAAAACAATACTGTGTGCAGGTGTACAACACACACAGTTCTGAGTCTTCCCGTTTCACTAACGACGAATAGTTTTTACAACACCTTGCAAGCGGTAGAATCTTGTACAAGGAGTGCACGTCCCGTTCGCGGTAGATGGCGTAGAAGAACTGCCTGTGTAACGACAGGCTTAAGAAAATTTCCAACCACCACTCAGCATTCTATTGGTGGATGGAAGTCACATGGTTAGTACATCGTGACATGCACTTTTCATGCAGTAGAGTGCATTTACTTTGTAACAGCATGCATAGCGGTAATCAGAATACCCTTATCTCATGCATAACTGCATACTTACTAATATCATACATGAACGTAAACGATAGTCAGAAATGTATAGGGATTGTAGCAATACATATGTCTAAGTTCAGTTCAATGTCAAACACAACGATAATTAATTCACGCGCCGCCCGGGAAACGTTTACCAACTCGCGCACGCGCGCACATTTCCACAAACACAGTACATGAATAACAATAAATAAATAATGCACAGTTTTACTAAACTAAACCCTTATCCTTACTAAATACAACTGATAACATAACCAAACTTAACCATCTACCAATATAACATGAATGTCCATTGTCTGTGTAATATATGAGCTTGCCCCGCCTATCATGATCCTGTGATTCGTTGCAATATACAAAGGAAAAAAAACCCTTTTTTTTACTGTTCGTCCCTAGTAGGGACCAAACATAATTTATGGATTGGTCTGCGATAGGTGCCAGTAGGCGTGCGAACGTCAACTACTCTAATTAAGTTGTCTGGGCCGGGAAATATGGCGGTAATTACACCAAAGTTCCACGCTAATGGAGGTAAGTTATCCTCAATCAGTAAAACCAGGTCACCAATGGAAACGTTGTCCTTGGCGAATTTCCATTTGTGACGTTGTTGTAATTGATGTAAGTAGTCGCGAGACCTAGCCTTCCAAATGACTTGGACAAACTTCTGGAGAAGTTGCCAACGTCCAAGACGAGAGATGGGAATGCGAGATAAGTCTGGATCAGGTATCGCCGTTAATGGTGCGCAAATCAAAAAATGGCCAGGTGTAAGTGGCACCGGATCATTTACATCCGATGAAACGGCAAATAATGGACGTGAGTTTAGACATGCCTCTATCTGAGACAAAACTGTCGTAAACTCCTCGAAGGTGAGTATAGACTTGCCTACCACGTGGCGCAAATGATACTTTAAACTCTTTATACCGCTCTCCCAAAGACCACAAAAATGAGGTGATGAGGGCGGAATAAATGACCATGTAGTACCCTGAGAGATCGTAAAGGATTGGATTGATGAGGTGGCATCCTTATTATGCCAAAGATTGTAAAGGTCATGCAAAACATTGCGGGCCTTCCTAAAGTTCGTGCCATTATCAGAATATAACTGGCTGGGTATGCCCCTTCGGGACATGAAACGACGTAAGGCAGCTATAAACGCGTTGGCTGTAAGGTCTGAGACCAGTTCCAAATGAATGGCCCTGGTTGCTAAGCAGATGAACAAAGACACATACGATTTTGACAGAGTCCTAGATTTCTGCCCGCCATGACGAATCATGAAGGGACCACCATAGTCAACTGCGCAGAATAGAAACGGCCGCGAAGGAGTGACTCTAGGAGATGGCAAAATACCAAGCCTCTGAACCTGATGTTTGGCACTAAACCTGAGACACTTGACGCATCTACGAATGATGGAGCGAATGACTATCTTGGCGTTAATGATCCACCAACGTTGACGAAGAGAGTGATGCACGAGTTGAGTACCAGCGTGGAGTAGACGAATGTGTTCGCGTTCAATAATAAGGCGAGTAATATGAGCCGATGGATGCAAGACAATAGGATGCTTATTGTCATAAGGTAGTTGCGACTGCTGTAAGCGTCCGCCGACGCGTATGACGCCACTCTCATCAAGAAACGGGTCCAGAGAAGACAACTTGCTCCTGATAGAAACAGAAGACCCATTACGAAGACAATTAATCTCGGCAGCGAAGTGGATCGACTGAGTTGTTTTATGAAAAAATTAAGAGTAGAATGAATTTCAACGGGAGTAAGAGCGCCCGAAATTTTCTCAGCCCTGGAGAGTCTATTATTTTTGATGAATCGAAAGCAGTAGGCGTATACACGAGTCAGACGGTGCAACGAAGAAAAGTCCTTTGAAAGATCAATGGTTAAGGTAGACATTAAAGAAAGTTTGGGGGTTTGTTTCTCCTCCGCAGTGAATTCAGGAGACGACAGATTAGAAGGTAAAAAGGGTGGAAAAAGATTGGACTCGGAAGATTGAGACAAACAAGCGGTAGCATAGGACTCACCCAACTGGGGATTGTCAGACTCAAATGGTAGCGAAACAACGAACCTACCCTCCTCATTGCGATGAGTAGATTTAACGAAATGCTCCTCACAAGCTGAATCGTTACTAATGGGTGCATTATCAGGGATAGTTTCGGTCTCCCAAAATTTCTCGAGAGACGCCAGAATTTGACTGTCGTTGTTCCTAGCCAGGAATGAAACAGCAGGACCCTTATAACGGCAGTGTTTGGGGAGATTGCCGGCTAGAATGTAGCCTAACTTTGTTTCTTGTATAGTAGGGAAATGAGAACCTCGTACATATTTGTTAGGTAAAATTAAATCTAAGTAAAATTGCGCTCCTAAAAGTATATCGATATCAGCTGATATGTTGAACTGCGGATCGGCGAGGAAAACGTTATCTGCGACATGAAACTGATTTATGTCGAAAGATTGTGCTGGCAGTTTATGGGTTAATACAGATAAGACCGCGCATGTTGCTTGGAAACTAAATCTTTGATAGCGTGAAATAATGCGTATAGACGCTAAATTAGTGGCACAACAAGCGGCATTATTTATACCTGTAATCGGTATGTTAGATTCAGTCAAGTTAAGCCGTAATTTCTTGGCAAATGATTCCGTACAAAAATTTATTTGTGACCCCGCATCTAATAGAACTCTTGCGGGTTGTCTATTGCCAGCCCGGTCAATGACAAACACAATTGCTGTTGATAAAAGAACATTGTTTGTAGATTGTAATTTAAGTGAACAGTAGTTGCTGCTGCTGGCAGAAACTGGTTTTGACACATTATTTATGTGTAGCAATGTATGGTGTCGTTTTGAACAGATCTTACATGATTGTTTGATCTTACAATTTGATGAAAAATGATCTGGTCTTAAACAATTTGTACAGAGTTTATGATTTGATATAAATTGCCCTCGTTCTGATGTGCTTAATGCACGAAATTTGTCACACATGTAAATTGGATGACTAGATTTACAGCATAAGCATAAATAATTGTTTGAAGCAGAGTGATAACTTTTAAATGCAGTGCTGCCAGCAGAGTTTCGTGATTGATGTTTGTCAGATTTATTGAATCTTAAAGTTGATTTGTTGAGCTGCTGTCCGGCATCGATAGGCAGTGTATTTTCTAGCAACTGTCTACGTGCGTTTAAAAACTGAGTGAAGCTTTGAAAGTTAGGAAGATTATCGGGGTCTATAGACTCCTTCCATAATTTAAACGTGGTATGAACCATTTTTGCTGACAATAATTGTACAGTGATAAGCTCGAATGAATCCACTGACAGCTGCATGGCCGCCAGTGAATTAACGGAAGACGTTATTGTATTTATGAATTCTGCCAGACCTTGGACAGAGTCCTTAATTGTTGACTTTACTTCAAGCAAATTTTGAATATAATACTTAGCTAGTATGAATTTGTTGTCATATCTAGCGGACAGCAAACTCAACGCTATCGAATAGTTTTCGTTACAAATCGGTAATGCCTTAATTAAATCTAGCGGCTCATTTTTCAGAGACGAATACAAATAATGTAATTTCTGCACTGACGTTAAATCAGATCTGGCGTGCACCAAATCCAGAAATATTGAATAAAAGTGCTGCCATTCTAAGATATTACCTGTGAAGCAGGGCAGACTTATCGGTTTTAATTGTATGTTGCTTGTTAATACGGGAGATACAGTCTGAACGTTGAAGCTTTCTATCAACTGCAAGATATTGGCTTCTGTTGAATAAAACAGCTCTTCAACCTCAATTCGGTCTTCTTGAGCAGCGTTTATGTCTTTAGAAATGAGTTCAATTTCGGACTGTACCTCATCGTATTTTGTTGCCAAACTTTTTAGACTTTCGAGTCTAACTGTTAAAAAATGTTTTGTGTTAGTGTTTTTATCAAAGTTAATGATAGCCGAATTAATTCGCACTATGGCAGACTTTATGCCGCCTCTCTTTCTGACGAACACTTTGAGGCATTCTTCAGCCATTGTACGCACCTGTTAATGATGTGGTACCTGGTATGCGATGTCCTGGAGCGTCGAGACCGTGGAGAAGATGGCAAACACAGACCGGAGAGATGACTGCTTAAACTGAAGTGTAGACGCTAGCACATGGATGTTCTTGCAGTGATGTCCTCACGAGGCTCAATTGCGACGAAAGAAATGCTGAAGTAAGTCCCGAGACGGTCGGATCAGCGAATATGCTGACTCGCCCGGGATGGCCATAAATTGGGGCAGAAAAATGATGAAAACCGCTATAATAAGTTGCAAAAGGTGAATGACGAATCCAGGCACGGAGCGACCAAAAAAATGTTGATATCCGGTCCGAGTGGACTTAAAAAATGTTAATGTCGGCACGTGTGTACCGAAAAATGTTCTATTAGGAAGAATTATGTTTGTGGTGCTATTGCCAGGATGCAGAATAATAACGATAGTGGACTGTATAATACATTTATTAAGTTTCTGTTGTACACTTAAATCATGGTGTTGAGATTGGCTAAGTCTGAACAGATTTTAATTTTGAATAAACAGAGTCGTTAAGAACGCTACATGTTAGATGAGGCGCAAATGTGCGGCACTCAGATTAAAATGTTAAGGCCTAAGGCCTAGACGAATGTCGTATGAATTGTCGTAAGACTTGAGGCGCGAGTACGCGTCGCTCAAGCTACATGAAAAAGCATTAGCAATGTATTGCAAGTATGCAATATATGTTGTGGCCTAAGGCCTACAATGATTGTCTGACGACAAGAAAAATGAATGATGACAGAACAAGCGAGCAAACGTAATGACGTCTGCCGCCAGCCATAGCTCGGACAACTGTAACGTTGTAAAAACATGATAAGCACAATTTGAAAACGTACAGATTAGCCAACCTATGAATGCGAAAATTACCACATTACTGTCCAGTAAGTGTGGAGCCATTGCTTTAAGGAAGTACTAAGTAATGGGTACTCATTTCATTCATGTTAAACTTGTATTTAAGTAATTAAATACAAGTGTGTTTATTATGTATGGTATCATGTTAAGTGTATTTACTTTAAATAATTGATGAAGATGTCTTAAAATAATATTTGTAAACTTGGCCAGGAAGACAATAATTGTAGATAAATTGTCAAGTGGTCATTATAATTATGTTAAAAACCAATGAAGGATTCAATGATAAACTAAATAATAATAATGAATTGAAATCAGGAAATTAAAATTGATATAATTGGCCATAAGCCAGTGACTCTTTGTACAGTAGGTCAGGTAAGAAAAATTAAATTAAAAACAAAAAATTATAACACAGGTAATAAAACCAATAGGCCTAAATTTAGTATTTTGTAAAAGGAAATTAATACCTTTTAAAATAAGTCAATTAAGAAGAAAATGTAGTAAAATGCATACGGTTTAATAAGGCAGATTAAGTGAAAGTTTTATGTGATTTAGTGTAATTCCAAGCAGGGAGTATTTTATTAAATAAGTGTAAGAATATTTCCTAATTCTGGCTCTAGGATAACAAATATTATCCAATGACAGAAGAAGCAATGGTTGTTAGGGCAACAAAATGCAAGAAATCTTGTTGATTTAGACATTCAATTGTTATATATAAACGAGGAGAGTTCAATCATTATAAATCTCGGAAAAAACCACGAACCTCATGAATTAAAATATAATAAATCCAAATTAATATATAATTACTGATTGAAAAGACGGATTGGACGACTTCCCACTATCACTTCGAGAATATAAATTACCTATAAACAAAATTCAAATCAAAAATCTAAAGAATAAATTAACTAAACCTAACATCAAATGAGTAATAAGGGAAACCATAAATAAAAGAAGATAACCCAGACCTGGAGAAGTAGAAGTGAATAAATACCATGTGTACGATATTATTTTAAAAGATTGAAAGTAAGACGGCTTTCTTACTGTATAATTTGATAGCCTCTGGTGAGCTCTCTAGCAGTGTAGCATGGAGAATTGCTAACAAGAAATAAATAATATGAAAATGACTTACCGTAATCTCACGACTGGGTTGGTCCAGACACTCAGGCAGGATAGACTGGTTGGGAAGAGGACAGGTTACATGTACGGATTTCTACCTGCCGAGGAGTCCCGACTCGTGGATGTTTACACTAAGATGGTTGGCGTACGACAAAGGCTGCAGGTCCAGTGCATGAATGGACCCTACAAACGTCATAGTGCCAACTTCGGAAAAATGAAAATTGTTGACCGGTTCGATCCGAAATATCGAACACCGGCCCCCGTTGACCGCAATGGGTCAACCACCAACTACCCAAAAGACATGGCCAAAATACATTACAAAAAATTTAGCTTTTGGTGAACAGGAACACCTTTTGAAAATTACCCTCAAACATAGGAGGGGGTCACACGCAAACACAAGAAAATACAAACATACAGAAAAACATGCAAAACATGCAATTAATTAGAAAACCATGCCGAATAACTCCGCCGCGGGCGCATCGACCAGGCGAGCAATCCGAAAGTTTCGGGTAGAGCAGACAAAACCCAACAACATGCAATAAACAATGGCCCAGCCAAACACAATGTAAAACTCAGCAAATCAACTTTGTTAATATTCCCTAGCTTTTTACGTTTTTTTTCCTTTTTTTATTTTTTGTTCCCTTTATTTTTTATCATATTTTTTTTTGCTTATTTTTGTTGTTGTTGATTTGTTGAGCATCCATAACTCCTAATAAACTGGCACAACTCCATGCCAGAAACATCCCATAATGTAAACTTCATTGCGGACAACAGCTGGAAGGAATCACCTGGGAAATCCCAGAAAAGTGTCAAGTAAGTCCACAACACAATCACTGAAACTAAATCTGCTCACCCGAAAACAAGACAAACCCAATCAAGAAGATATAGGCAACCTGTATAATTTAATAGCAGGTCGTTCAAAAGAACCTGCTTTAGTTTTAACTAAAGCGCGACGAACAACCCCGTCGCTCCCCGGAAACACAGCTGAAACTCAGCCAAGAGGCCACATCAGGGGAGGAGAATTCTGTTCCTCCATAACCACCAGGTCCCCAACCATTAAGCCTCTGGACTTAGACGACCACTTCGATCTGGCATGAAGTGTCGTCAAGTATTCCACACGCCACCTTTTCCAAAATGCTTGGAGCAAAGCGGCAATTTGTTTGTAATGACGGACGGTCCCTTCATTTAACAAGACTTCAGCTTCCGGGGGCGCGGTAATGGGGTGACCAACCAAAAAATGACCAAGCGTTAGAGCCTGGTAATCACTTGGATCTGAAGATAGGGCAGTTAAAGGACAGGAATTTAAGATTGCCTCAATCCGAATGGATAAAGACGAAAATTCTGCTACGGTCAACGACCTGGTCCCAATCATGCGTTTCATGTGAAACTTGGCCGACTGGACAGCCCGTTCCCACAAGCCACCCTGATGAGGGGCAGACGGAGGGATAAATTTAAACTCAATGTTTTTGTCAACAGAAAAAACTGTTATCAGAGCTGACATGTCAGGATTGGAAAGAACATTTTTGAGCTCCCGTTTAAGTTCGGAGCGCGACGCCACAAAATTCCTGCCACAATCCGAATACAGTGTTTTCGGAGCACCACGACGACTAATAAACCGCCTCAACACATCAATAAACTGGGGCGTTGAAAGATCCATAGCTACTTCAAAGTGAACTGCTTTAGTGGCTAAGCAGATGAAAATGCATAGATAGGCTTTCCGACTATAGGTGCCTTCCGAACAGCGTAAGCCCCATACCAAAAAGGGGCCAGCATAATCCATGCCGGAAGAATAAAATGGAGGTGCCGGATTAACCCTAGGAATTGGCAGATCCCCCATTAACGGGTTGGTGGGGCGAGGACGCGCCCTGAAACAAGGAAGACATTTCCAAATTATGGTTCTTATTGCCTGACGTGCGGACAAAATCCAATAATTTTGGGCAAGCTGAAATTGAACTTGCAAGGGCCCGGCATGACCTAACCACACATCGGTGTGATGAATTAGCAACCCTACTAGGTGGTGATGCTTGGGCAGTAAACCCGGGAAACGATTTCTAGTAACCGCAGAGTTGGTCAAGCGACCGCGTACTCGAATGAGGCCAAATTCATCTATAAACGGGACCAGGCGCTGAATGCGGACCGGGAGCCGCTTACCTAAACGAAGAGCCGCGAGCTCCTGTCCAAACACGCTGCGCTGAATGTAGCGTAAAATATACTTAACAGCCAACCTCTTCCAACCCACGGCTGTGGAAGCTTCAATCCGCGAAGGCATAGCCCACCTTAAGATGACTGAGGTAACCCCCACCACTAAGGGCCACGAGGACAAATGCTCAAACAATTCCACCCGAGGCTCCTGAGTGAGAAACGAAGAGACCTTGGTCTCCAAGGCAACATCTTGCACGTCGTGATTCGGGCGATAATTAATAGGGGGCCAGTGCAGAGCATCAAGCTTTAACCAATCTGGCCCTGACCACCACAAGTCGACGACCGGAGGCTGGAGAGCGACGTACCTCTAGAGGCTAAATCAGGGGGTTAGAAACACCATGAACATGACGCCAAGACTTAGTATCGGTCCACTTGGTAATGGCAGCCACTCGATTACCAATAAACGTCTTCAATTTAAAAGTAGGCATATTCAGCCAATCCAAAACAATCGTCGAGTCCGTCCATAAGAAAAGTTGACTCAATTGAATACATGACGAGAATAAGCCAACATAATGACGAACAAGTTTGGCTAAAAGATAAGCTCCCAACAACTCCAAACGTGGGATTGATAAAGTTTTAAGAGTTGCCACTTTAGTTTTAGAAGACACCAACGAAACCACCGGAGGACCAGAGTCAGTATAAATGGACAGGTAGAGGACGGCCGCGTAACCCAACTGGGAAGCATCACAGAAACCATGTAATGTAACCCTTTCAATATGCCCACCGTTAGGGAGGAATGGCCGAGAAATAGTAATTACCGAAAGATGATTAAAAGAGGACAGGAATTGACTCCAATAATCATTTAAGTCCTTATTGAGAGGAGCATCCCATTCCAAGCCCTCAGCCCAGAGTTTTTGGAAGAAAGTCTTGGCCCTGAAAATCACTGGCGAAAGCCAACCACATGGGTCAAATAATTGTGCCATCTGGGATAACACGACACGTTTGGTAAATTGAACCTGAGCATTGCTGCAACAGGCCAAAGGAGGAAATGAGAAGCAATCGGTTGAATGGTCCCAACTTAAACCCAGAATATCCTTATCCTTAGCAACGACGGAATCACTGGGAGCGGCTGATTCAGGTAGGCAGTCGGGTTGATTAGTACACCATTTTTTCAAATTGAACCCTCCTGAAGACAACAACAGAATTAGTTCCTGTTGTAATTTGCAAAGCTCTGATTTTGAATCAGCACCAGCAGCAATATCATCAACAAAAATATTACGGCAAAACAGGTACCGCCGCTCCCGCAGGAAAATTAATTGCCTCATCCTGAGCCAGCCGCTGCAAGGTTCGCAACGCCTGAAAGGGGGCGCAAGCCAGCCCGTAAGTTACGGTACGCAAAGCGAAAAGCCTTAGTGGGGCGGTAACCTCCTCACGCCATAAAATACACAGGTACGCCGAGTCATCAGGATGCATGGCAATTTGGCGATTCATCTGTTCGATGTCGCACGTGAAAACATGGCTAAACCGCCGAAACAAAGTCAAAACGTCGGACAGCAAGGTCTGCAACTTAGGGCCGACACATAACACGTCATTTAAGGAAATCCCGGAGGACGTCTTCATGCTGGCGTCAAACACCACCCTTATTTTTGAAGTATCACCTCTAACTTTAAAGATACCATGATGAGGGATGAAATATTTTGGAAAATTGGGGTCAGACACCAACGACATATGCCCCTGAGCGACATAATCCGTTATAAATTGCACATACTGGCTCTTCAACTTACTGTTAGATGCAAATTTCCTTTCTAACGCAAAAAAACGAGACATGGCTCCCTTAAGGGAATTTCCCAAAGTGTGAGAAGACTTTTTGAAGAACGGCAAGCGCACCTGGTAACGACCCGACGGCAACCGACTTGTTGACTCCATGTAAAACCTTTCAGCAAAGTGATCCTCTTCAGATAATTGGTGGGGCACAGCTGGAGGATCTTCAACCTCCCAAAAACGATGAACTTGCTCAAGTAGGTTTGTTGTATCCGTTGATAACGTTGTGATGGAAGGATAAAAGTGGTGGAAATGACAGTGAAGCTGATGTGCAGATACTAGATCCAAAGGAAGGCCAGTGAGACCGCTAGCACAAGTCAATGCACAACTAAGTGAAATTGGGGCTCTACCCATAATCACAAACCCAAAACGAGTCCTAACTGCAACAGGTAAACCTGCACCCAAGGGAATAGTCTCTCCCAAAAGAATAGCCGCTACAATATCGGCTCCAAACAACGCATCAATTGGGGCTGCTACATCGAAGGTAGGGTCAGCTAACAAAAGGTCTTTTGTAGCCTGCTTAACTTCAGGCAACACCTGGAACCTAGGTGAGTCCGACGAAATCTTAGACAGAATTATGAAAGCATGGTTAGACGCCACAACCTCGCGTTTTAAAGTTTCCAAGGACAGATGACACACCTTTTTTGCTTTGGTGGCAATATCACCTACCCCATTGACGCTTACTGAAGCGTCAAAACAAGCACACTTTAAGCGAGATGCACATGCTTCAGTTATGAAAGAAGCATGGGACGCGCTATCCAGGATGGCCCTAACTACAATATAACCACCATTGGGAGACGACAAGACTGCTAGACATGTGGCTAACAGAAACCCTGCAGGATGGGGCAGAGACACGGTCAGGGTAGTGCTAGACAGATCAACTTGGTCAACAAGCGATGACCCCGAAGACTTGAGTTCAGCAGTTTCAGAAAGCTGTGAACGAGACGGCGACGGACGGGCATTTTTGAAATGAAGTAAAGTGTGGTGGTACATGGAGCCACACGTTTTGCACCTATTTTTGCACCAGCCCGAATGTTTATGTTGGAGGCACGAAAGATAACATTTTTTATTTTGAAGACTTTGAAATCGAGCCCTAGGGTCCTTACTCAGCCACGCCGGACACTGGAGAAGCACATGGGTCCGGGAATCGCAATGAAGGCAACGTGAACTAGATGCATCCCGTTGCGTAACCTCCGCAGATAACGTAGACACAGCAAGAGGAGTAGCCTTAGAAAAGGAAACCTTCTGGGTTTTCTGGTGGCTAGTGCTAGGAAGAGCAGGTAAAGCCGATTCCAAAGATGCCTGTTCTTTCTGTTCCGCCATAGCGGTTAAAAATGTCATAATTTCTGTTAGGGCAGGGAGATTCTCTTTCTCCGTAACAGACGCCTTAAAGCGTTCACGCAATGATAGATCCAGCCTAGACAATACAAAAGACGCATATATTGCTCGATATATATCAGCAATGTTTAGAGCTGACAACGCTGAAAGTTAGCATTGAAGCTGTCCACCAATTTTCTAATAGACGCAGCTGATCGCATAGAAGCGGCTGGTAACTGAAGCAGATTGGTACAATAAACCCGGGCGGCCAAACGAGGATTGTGATAACGACTTTTAAGAGTTGACAGTGCAAGTGAATAACTATCATCAACTATACTTCTATGGGAAGCGCGGCAACCTTCTCATAAGCCTCACCCTTAAGATGAGTCAGTAAATATAACAATTTTTGCTTTGGAGTGAGGGCAGGACTTTCGTCCACTAATGTGGTGAACTTTGACCAAAACTCGGACCAACATTTGGCCTGGCTATCAAAACAAGGTAATGAAAGCTTCGGCAACTCATGAACGAGCACCCCTGAGTGCCCGCCACTTGCCGACGAAAACCGACCGGAACCAACCGGTATCTCTGGTTTAGTTAGTTATGACGCTAAAATGCTACCCCGGACATAAATATCCTTAATTTGAGCTACCACCGAAAAAATGTGGTCCTCGTCCAATCCCTGGGGCAATGACTCGGCCGATAGGTAAGGATCCACCTTACCTAGAAGATCTTGATATTCTTCGGACAACCTGGATGCCAAAATACCGGCATCATGCTGATCCACGGCTCTCAATTGCGGCAACCCTTCCAACTTATTTATTAAATGTTGCAACGCAAGTATTCCCACCGAAGTGGTCCGGTCAAAAGCTGCCAGCAACAATTTAGCAGGCATACTGAATTAAAAATTATCGCGCAACCGACAACCACCCTGAATGAGAGAATTAGAATTTGAACAATAATCACGACCAGACCTAGCCTAACAGTGATCGAGATAACTAGGCGTCTGACACAACTAGTTTTCATAAACAATACCGAGCAAGATAAATACAAAAGTAAATTAGTGCAAGGCAAAATACAACTTACACAATCCAACCGGCGAATAGTACCAAACACAATAAACTACATACTCAAAAAACACGCAACAAATTGATTTACACAGTGCAAAAGCACGACAAAAAAAAACACAATTTGCACAAGATTACAGCACATACGGTGCAAAATAATGGTACCCAAAATTGCACCCAAAAAACATGTATAATACCAAATAGAATAAATACACACAAAAACACAGCAAGGTACAATATACAATTCATCACTTACCGAAACAAACACACTAACGTGGACACATTAAATGCAAAAATTGATTATCAACGCGGCGTGTATAGACAGGATATCGCATATGCAAAATATAAACTGCACCAAAAGGTAATAGTCAATGCCAAAAAAATTAAATACAAAGGCAGGCTATACCGAAACCCGGATAACCTAAAACCAAACCGTTCCCTTTGCGCCTGACAGTCGCAAACACGTAACGTGCAATTTCACGTGGAAAGCAGACCTTAACAGGACGGAAACAAACTTCACCAGACTTGACCCAGAAATCAAACGATTATCCACAAAACAAGGTGCAAAATTTTGAAACAATATTTGCCCACCTGGCCATGCACACGTGACGAAACTGCTGTTTCCACCAACAGCAATAAAGGCAAACTCGTAGTTCACATGCGTATTATACCAACGTGCTTCCGTGCGATAGCATGCAAATGACGAACATTCATGTAATTTAAAAAATAACGGCATGCAAAACAACCACGAGCAGGCACAAAAAACGAAACGGCACGGCACGTTGGTAATTAAAATAAAAATCGCGCAGCCAAAACTGGCTTATAACCCATTTACCCGTTTACTCCAAACACCAGCAGCAACATGCACAAAATTACGAAACACGTGCTCCCAGTCGTGACGGCAAGCAATTTAATTGAAAAAACTAGCAACCTCATGAAGCCTCTGGTAGTAAATAGATGTACGATATTATTTTAAAAGATTGAAAGTAAGACGGCTTTCTTACTGGATAATTTGATAGCCTCTGGTGAGCTCTCTAGCAGTGTAGCATGGAGAATTGCTAACAAGAAATAAATAATATGAAAATGACTTACCGTAATCTCACGACTGGGTTGATCCAGACACTCAGGCAGGATAGACTGGTTGGGAAGAGGACAGGTTACATGTACGGATTTCTACCTGCCGAGGAGTCCCGACTCGTGGATGTTTACACTAGGATGGTTGGCGTACGACAATGGCTGCAGGTCCAGTGCATGAATGGACCCTACAAACGTCATGGTGCCAACTTCGGAAAAATGAAAGTTGTTGACCAGTTCGATCCGAAATATCGAACACCATGCAACAAAATTAAAGAGAATTAAATTTACCTACTGACCTCACTTTTGACTACAGAGCAAGAACTTAATACTACACTAATTCCATCGGGACCTGTGACCACCAGAAACGAAAAAATCAGCGAAGATCAAAAACTGAACTTTCCATTACATCCGGGGACACTAACACCAACTTTTATTGAGAAGCTGGAGTTGGAAATATTCGAGCCATTCTTCTTCACTCGGCTATCTGTCATCGTTAGTGGAACACTGCCTGAACGAGTATCTTGTAAACGTTTGGTAAAAAAACCTGCTTATGTTGACACTTTATATAATAAGATTTTAATTTAAACTGTAATATCTAGTAACCTGAATTTGCATTACCTGGCCTTACTAATAGTTAAAAGAACTACATGTACCCTGAGATAAAAGATAAACTGAAAATTATAATTAAATTGTAACATCTAAACAAGAGTTCAATAACACATCGATTCTGTATTGTAGGATCGATATGATGTTTTAATAGTCGGAGAGAGCAACTGTTGGAATTATAAAATAATATAAAATAAAGAATCCTTCTTGTATTGACGATTTTGTGTTATTGTAGAATAATTATTGTATTTCGAATAGGGTGTATTTTACAGAGAAAGAAAGTGATAAAAGCTTCAAGCGGAACGGCTTAACCTATAAGAACGGGTCAATCGCCAATAACAGCGCTCGTTTGCAGACAGCTGGTGAATACGGGAGAATAGAGAACTAACTTATTCTCTGCGCTAATCTCTTTCCAATTTAAATAATACATACTGACTAGGGTTGGAGAAAATTACAGAATTATTCACTATAATAACTGTAATATAGCGTTTTTCTCTGGTAAAACACTTAATAACCACTTAACAAAGGTCCATGGTCAATAACCGAATAATATCAAACACTTAATAAATAACTTTTTTTTATAATTAACATTGATTTACAGGAGTGATTATATTATACTTATAAGATTATTTATATTATAAATATTAGGGCGTAATTAGGCGAGAGTTCGAAGTTACAACACACACATCGTTACGATTTTAGGTTACAAATTGCCGCATTCAACGTGGGGCTGAAATAACTATAAACCCGCAACTGTAATACACTCATTACGATTTTAGGTTACATTATATATATATATATATATATATTACAACGCTACCTTTTATCTAACACTCTTATCTAATATTTTGAATGATAGATAAAACGTTACTTACCCGTGAGATTACTTTACCTGGGCGCCAGAACAAATCCCAGATACTAATGACACGGTTCCAGCTTAGCTCAGGGCATAGAGACACTAATTTCTCAGAATTCGTTCAGTGATTGTGGTTTTCAAGAGGAATCGTTACAAATAACACTTTAAAATTGGCTTGATTATGTTTAATTAACGTTTTAATTATTTTTAAACTTCTTGAAAATGTTAATTGTAGTACTTATTGCTACCCTAACACTTATAATTAACGAGTGTGTGTGAAAAGTAAAGATTAAGACGTTCAAACGACCTATTGCTCTTATCTGGTTTAATTAAGAGATTGATATCTCCCAAACCAGTGATAAAGAACAGGTCTACAATAATTTGTACGTCCAATACTACACCTCACTTTCCATTCTACACTCCTATACTATGTTATGACTAATCTTACACATTAAATACAAAGTGTGCAATTCTTAGTGTCTTTTAAAAATTGTTTATTACTTTTTATTATTTGTTTAGTACTTATTTCATTGATCAATGAATCTATTTCTTACTGTTTGATGCGTCGACCGAAGATAGGAATCCGTAGAGGTCCTCCTTTTGATGGTTTCGCCCAGAAGAAATGATGTTGATCAATCCGGTAGAAAGATGCTCTGGCAATTACAGATGCTGTCACTCTCTGTTGCTCAGGTCACTTCACAGCTGAATATTAATTAATTATTTTAATTAATTAATGTTGTTTTACACAGCGAGAGTTGTTGAGCGGTATTAGTTCATCTTCACTGCGGACTACTTCTCGAATTTCGCACTTAAATACCGCTTCACGTGATTGTAAATTTTCTGCACGTAATTTATACACGACTAGCGCATTGAAGATTCGATCGAAGAGTAACGCTACCCCTCGGTTTGAGTTTGCGTCTGTTTTAAATACGGGCTTCTGATTGGTTGTTCAAATAAATCATATGTTTTTCCAGTCTCGATAATCTCGTGCAGGTCGAGCAAACACCCCGTGACAGGTTTGAAACGGCAGAGAATTTCTAGTCAAAATCGTACTTCCTGTGTTTGCAAATTGATTGATTACAGGTATTTGCAAATGTGTTTTCAAAGATCTGACCACAGAATATTGTTGCTTAGGTCTTTATCTGTGTGTGTGTGAAAACACCTAATTCCTACGTAGTATAATTCTCTTGTTATTCCTTATGGCGTTCGTCTTCCGTATAACTTCTACAATTGTTAATTATATTAACTGAGATTGCGGCTACTTATAAAGCTTTACTTGCTGAACACAATGCTGTTTTCAGAATTGCCCTATATTTATTAGTTTGGAAGTTATTGCAGGTTGAACTGATAATTTGAATTGAGTAAAATTTCATGTTTGTAGCAGTAGCGGACGTCGCTGTGACGAGATTAGAGTGAGATGGCTGCGATTGTACGCTCTCTCTCTTGCTTACGCTGCTATACTCGTACAGTTTAACACTTTCATATAACGCTCAGATAGGACGCTATTATGAATCGGTATATATACCCCCACTAGGTATAAAAAAATTGATTATTTTAAGAAATCATTAATTTTTTCTTAATGTATCATTTTACCCTAATTCAAATTTTGCACATAATTAACCTTTTGCACTTTTGGTTTTTCCCGCACAAACTTTGCACTAATAAAATTTTCCTTACCTTATAACTAAAGATTACAATTTGTTACTTAACCTAACATGGTATACACATATTGGGAATTTATATGACCATTAAACCATTTTGGCTCAATTAACGTCAATTATTTAAACAACAATACTAACATTTATTTAAATAAATTTTTCTTTTATTATTATCATTAATATTGATTCAAAACAATTATAAATTTATGGGTCAATATTTTGTTTATATTTCCTCCTATGGGAACATAGCTTATATAGCTTACCGTCATATATAGAAAATCCTGGTTTGGTGTTGGTAACTGCTCTTCTCCAAGCTACACTAATCCTAGGGTCTTGTTGTTGATGAGTCCCTATTTCCTTAAGTCGTCTAACTACTTCAGGTTTTGTTATATGCTTTACCGCGTAAATACCAATATCATTGCTACTACATTTAATGTTATCTGTTTCCATGTTGTTTTCTGATGGTGGATTTCTACTGAGTACATCTGCTACCAAGTTGTCTTTCGCTTTGCAATACTGTATTTCAAATTGATACTCTTGTATAGCCAAGATCCAACGAGTCAGACGAGCACCTAGCAATTTACACTTTAATAAAAATACTAACGCCTTATTGTCGGTGATTATAGTAAGTTTAGCACCCAGAATATAACTTCTAAACTTTGACAGGCTATGCACTATCGCTAATAGCTCTTTTTCTGTCGTAAAATAGGTTAATTCTGCACCTTTAAGTGTGCGACTTACAAATCCTAATACCGCTTTTTGGCCCTTCTCATCAATCTGGTACAAGTGTGCTCCAATAGCAATATTGCTGGCGTCTGTTTGCAAGTAAAATCTTTCTCCTACCTTTGGATGATTTAATACAACAGTATTTATAAAAAGACTTTTCACTTGTTGCAGCGCTTCATCGTGGTCCTTTGTCCACTTCCATTTAATCCCTTTGTTTAACAACTTCAACAATGGAACAGTACTTTCCGCGTATTTACTTGTAAACTTCTGATAGTAGTTAGCTAAACCCAGAAATGACTTTAGCTGCTTAGAGTTCTTTGGAGTTGGAAATTCTTGTATGGCTTTTACCTTCTCAGGGTCTGTGGTTATGCCTTCCATTGAGATTCGGTGACCTAAGAACTTAATTTCCTCCTTACCAAACTCTGATTTCCTTAGATTCAGCGTCATGTTTGCTGATTTTAATTTTTCAAAAATATTTTTTAAATGTTGTAAGTACTCCTCGAATGTTTGTGACACACATAGAATATCATCTACGAACACTAATGTATACTTCTCTACCTCATTACCTAAGGCACTGTCTAAACACCTTACCATTGCTGCTAAGCTGGTGCTCAGGCCAAAAGGTACCACTTTAAATTGGTAGCACTTATTTTTATACAAAAATGCCGTATACTGTCTATCACATTTTCGGATGGGAATTTGCCAAAATCCTGATGTTAAGTCCAGTTTTGTCATGTACTTAACCCCATTACATTTTTGAAACAATTCTTCCACACTCCTTGCGCACTCGTAATCTGCTACTAATAAGAATTTAATTTCGTAGCATCTAGGCATAATCGGATACTCCCGTTCGGCTTGGTGACAACTACTAAAGGGTTTATATAGGGACTACTTGCTCTTTCTATAACACCATTCGCTAACATCTGTTGGACCTCTTTTTCCACTTCATCTCTGTAATGTAGAGGGATTGGATAAGTCCTTTGTACAAATGATGCATTTTCAGTAAGTGTTAACTGATGTTCACAGAACTTGGCTGTTCCAGGCTCTGTTCTGAACACATCACTATACTCTCAAACGAGTTGCTGAATTTTGTTCTGTTGCTCGTTGTTCAATTCAGTCCCAATGTTGATTTCTGGAGTATCATCAATACAGTGCTGGTCACTCCTAACGTCAACTACAGGTTTCTCTATATACCCTTTTATGACACTTACCGAGTTCCAATGCTTAAACTCTTTAATGTTTACATTTATTTTATTTGTATTAATTTCCATCGTTATGTATTTCTTTTAAAATTTATTTCTGCCTTCCATTCAAGGAACGTATCTACCCCAATAATACAATCATGAATGAGTTTCGGGACTATTAGAGCTACAATTTGGGTTTGGTTACCATTTATATTGACAGGTAAATAAATTTGTTCAGTTATCTTTTGCATTTTGGCTCCAGTGGCTCCCTGTACATTACAATGTTTTACGGGTAGTCTGGGACAATTACGCAACTGACTATTTTCTACAAACTTTGAGCTGACACAGGTTACTTCACTGCCAGTGTCTATAAGCGCTCTTACTAGTAGATTACTGATCTTACAAACTATTTCCGGACATTCAGGATAATGGTTTCTACCCACTTCTTGCCCTTCTTTTAACAAGAACTCCCTATCGCTCACTTGTTTTATATTATTTGCTACGTTTTTCTTACCTGTTTTCTTGGATGGTTTCACTACAGGTAATGGTAGGTTTAGTTTTGTTTCTTTTCTACCTGCAGTGGCTTCCCGTTTCCCGTATTCATTTTACTGGTAGACGGTTGCGACTCGGTAGATGTTATGGTTGTTTTACAAACCTTATACCCTTTATTTGGTCGGGTTTCTACACTCCTACTTCTACCCTTTTCTTCCAATTCCGGCCTATTTTGTGGTTTGTTACCCGGATATGGGGTAAACCTTTTTTCTTTCGGACGCTCATTGTCTCTCCTCTTTGTTGGATAGAAAGTTGGTTCCTGATGATTGCCTCTAGAGTAGTTACTCAGCTGATTATTTACTCGCTGCAGGTCTCTCTCTAGATCTTGACACTCATCTACTACCATTATGAACTTTTCTAGAGTATCCACTCCTCTAGTAGTGGTTGCTACTCTAGTGCGTTCTGAGAAATAACGCGCTAGTTTATACACTAAGTCTCTCTCTTCTATTGGTGGTGTTAGATGCTTGACTTGTGCCATTACATTAAGCACATAGTTGGTGGTTGTCATATTCATTGACGGGTGATATTTACCAAATTCCAGGTGATCGCGTACCCTTCTTTGTATCTGAACATTCCAGTACTGAGCCAAGAATTTTTCTCTGAAGTCTGAGTAGGTTTGGACTCTGTCCGAGATGACTTTCCACCACGTACCTGCCCAATTCTTGAGGAATCGGCCTAACATGTCTTTCTTGTCCTCGTCGTCCATCAGTGGG
Organism: Magicicada septendecula; assembly: GCA_034769895.1. Taxonomy (NCBI): domain Eukaryota; kingdom Metazoa; phylum Arthropoda; class Insecta; order Hemiptera; family Cicadidae; genus Magicicada; species Magicicada septendecula. The sequence goes on along the minus strand of CM068370.1, from coordinate 404,065,836 downwards.
TTTACTCGAGCTACATACGCCTCAAACAGCTTTAGAAATTCCACAGGATTCTCATGTGGGTTTCCTCAAATGCAAGGTTTTCCGGTTCTTCCTTATAGCCGCCACACCTCACGACTTTGGTTTGCTGTGACTTCATTGCTTTAGTCAGATCTTCCCGCATTACCTTTAACTGCTGTTCCACCTTTTGATGTACTTCGTCACTGTTAGCCTTACTCTGTACCTGTTTCTTAACTTCTTTAAAATTCTCACCCAGTTGGGTACACTCTTCCCTAGTATTCTGGATTTCTTCTTTATTTAGAAGCGATTGTGTTTTTAATTCAGCTGTTACTTCGCTGAATTGTTGATTAATGAGGGTTACTTTCTGTTCTAACCTTTCATGAAATTCGTTTCTAAACTTATTTAGTTTTTCGTCTTGACGGCGAAAATGAGTGTTTACTTGTTTTCTAAATTCTTCTAACATAGTTTTAACCTCTTCGGTATGTTTATCAAACCTACTATTACTCTCATCTATTTTACCAGCTAAATTAGTAGCTAAATTTGCTATTCTTCATCTATTTTGAAAGTAGCTTCTTTACTACTTTGTTCTATTTGGCTAGAAAAATTTTCATTTATTTGTTTCATTTCGCTAGACAAATATTTATTAGTTTGCTCTATTTTATTATTAACATCAGTTATTAATTATTTATTACTTTCTTCTAAACTTTTATTATTTTCATCAATTTTGCTATTGGTACTTTCAATTTTACTTTCCATTTTATCGATTTTAGTATCTTTTATTTCACTATTTAATTGACTACTTGTTTTTTCAATTTCACTAGATAATTGATTCTTATTTTAATCCATTTTAGTGGTCAACTGTTTAAACATTTGCTCAATTGCTGCCATATCTACTGCTGATGATTTAGCCATTTTTAAATTTTATTTTTAACAAATTAATTTAACAATTATTTAACAGTTATTTGTAACCTTGAATTCCACTTCGTTTCTAATCAATTAATATTACAATTTAACTAATCACTTGGGTAAAAGCAACGCCAAATTATATAACTTTCTTTTGTGCTAAAGTTGGTGATTTAATCGAGTTTAATCGGGCCCCTTAGTTGGCCGCGTCAAAAATATACAACGCTACCTTTTATCTAACACTCTTATCTAATATTTTGAATGATAGATAAAACGTTACTTACCCGTGAGATTACTTTACCTGGGCGCCAGAACAAATCCCAGATACTAATGACACGGTTCCAGCTTAGCTCAGGGCATAGAGACACTAATTTCTCAGAATTCGTTCAGTGATTGTGGTTTTCAAGAGGAATCGTTACAAATAACACTTTAAAATTGGCTTGATTATGTTTAATTAACGTTTTAATTATTTTTAAACTTCTTGAAAATGTTAATTGTAGTACTTATTGCTACCCTAACACTTATAATTAACGAGTGTGTGTGAAAAGTAAAGATTAAGACGTTCAAACGACCTATTGCTCTTATCTGGTTTAATTAAGAGATTGATATCTCCCAAACCAGTGATAAAGAACAGGTCTACAATAATTTGTACGTCCAATACTACACCTCACTTTCCATTCTACACTCCTATACTATGTTATGACTAATCTTACACATTAAATACAAAGTGTGCAATTCTTAGTGTCTTTTAAAAATTGTTTATTACTTTTTATTATTTGTTTAGTACTTATTTCATTGATCAATGAATCTATTTCTTACTGTTTGATGCGTCGACCGAAGATAGGAATCCGTAGAGGTCCTCCTTTTGATGGTTTCGCCCAGAAGAAATGATGTTGATCAATCCGGTAGAAAGATGCTCTGGCAATTACAGATGCTGTCACTCTCTGTTGCTCAGGTCACTTCACAGCTGAATATTAATTAATTATTTTAATTAATTAATGTTGTTTTACACAGCGAGAGTTGTTGAGCGGTATTAGTTCATCTTCACTGCGGACTACTTCTCGAATTTCGCACTTAAATACCGCTTCACGTGATTGTAAATTTTCTGCACGTAATTTATACACGACTAGCGCATTGAAGATTCGATCGAAGAGTAACGCTACCCCTCGGTTTGAGTTGGCGTCTGTTTTAAATACGGGCTTCTGATTGGTTGTTCAAATAAATCATATGTTTTTCCAGTCTCGATAATCTCGTGCAGGTCGAGCAAACACCCCGTGACAGGTTTGAAACGGCAGAGAATTTCTAGTCAAAATCGTACTTCCTGTGTTTGCAAATTGATTGATTACAGGTATTTGCAAATGTGTTTTCAAAGATCTGACCACAGAATATTGTTGCTTAGGTCTTTATCTGTGTGTGTGTGAAAACACCTAATTCCTACGTAGTATAATTCTCTTGTTATTCCTTATGGCGTTCGTCTTCCGTATAACTTCTACAATTTGTAATTATATTAACTGAGATTGCGGCTACTTATAAAGCTTTACTTGCTGAACACAATGCTGTTTTCAGAATTGCCCTATATTTATTAGTTTGGAAGTTATTGCAGGTTGAACTGATAATTTGAATTGAGTAAAATTTCATGTTCGTACCAGTAGCGGACGTCGCTGTGACGAGATTAGAGTGAGATGGCTGCGATTGTACGCTCTCTCTCTTGCTTACGCTGCTATACTCGTACAGTTTAACACTTTCATATAACGCTCAGATAGGACGCTATTATGAATCGTTATAATATATATATATATATATACATATACATATATTGTAACAATACAACGAAAGTCGAGTATATGTAGATAAGATGTTATTGTTGATGATTATTATTAGATATATTTATTAAAATTGGAATTAGTGTTCACGTTTAAAAGTTAATGATTTAAAAGAGTATTAGGCTTGCTATCACTTCACTGTGTTAACTTCCCCACTTACCATCCGTGGATGTCTTCACTATTCTCGGTGGCGACTTCTTTTACTGTAAACACACTTGACATACATACATAGGTATTCCTTTTGAATACTGAAAAGAATGCACATAAATCATAAAATAAATCAAATATTCTGTTGTAAGTTGAATGATATCAGTAATTCAAATACTACCGCCACCTTATGAGAGAACTGTTTATAAAACAAAATTAAATTACTGCTTCTATTTTATAGAAAGTAAAACTCTGATTCCACTGATAATAAACTGAGGATTTATTGACAATGATTAAATTCAGTAAACTCTTTTAAAACAATTAATAAGATATTTTACAACAATAACAAATTTAAACAAATACTGGGATCTCTGTATCTCAAGGCTGGTAACACTGTTGTAAGGTACAATATTATTGTAAACAAGGTTAGGTTCACTTTATTTAATTATATTACCAATTTAGTGAGTTCTTTGAAGATACATGATACCAGATACAAAGATGTGAGTTTGAATAATAGTATTTACTTATACATTATTATAACAAAAGAACAAAAATTTAAAATTATTAAACTCGGTACAATAACCGATAATATCGTACTATCGTACGTTATGCAAGTGTATAAAGCAGTTAAGGTCGACACATGCTTTGAGCGTTGCTCGGTTAAAAATATTGTTATTATTTATTCATTAATTAGCAGAACCATGTACTGGGAAGAGAAAAAATCTAAAGAAAAAAACTCTTATTATTGCTTTCATCTCATTAAAATCATTCGAGAACAGAATTGTTTCTTTGTGACAAAATTATATTCTTCGGTTCTAGGTTAGTTTCCTAGTAACACGTAAGTGATTATTTAGAATAAGTAATGTTGTTTATAAAATCCTTAATGATATAGTTACAAACATTTTATTTATAAATCGTTTGATGTGTAATTATCAGACGTGAAAATATTTGCACAAGAAAATAATTATTTATTAACTCAAAAGTTATAGTCAACTAAGCGACTATATTGCTTAATGATGAGCGGTATCTAAATTTAATTCCGCCTTTCTCAATTATTTTAAAAATGTAAAATAATTATTTTTTGAATTAATTATTGTTCTTGGATTGTGCTACAACTAGTTTATTAAATTCTGATAATTGTCCATCATTGATTATTAAACGCACTCAAGCGTTATGACTAGTGTAGTCCAAACAATAATTTTCGTTCATCAACGAGAATTATTTTTTTATTATTATTTTCTTTAAAATAATTAAAATACTGTACTCCCTGATTATATTCACAAAACATGACCCTTATTATACACTGGTCGTGTTAATTCACTGTTCACTTAATTCACTGGACACTCGGTAATGTGGTGTTGTGTACAGGTTAATGTTTGTTTGTATACTACTGTAGGTGACGCGCACATTTCAAAATATTTTGATGACTTTCGGCGTAGACCTCTCGCCGTGAGTGATGCAGAACGAATTATACATTTCGGTAAAGCGTCTCTTTCTCGTCTGGTCATTTTAAGCTATTTGATTGGTTCAAAAGGTCAAACTCTCAACCCCAAAACACTTTGGTCAAATAAAACTTTTATTTTTTACAACTCTAAGCGTGGGTTCGAGATTATTTGTGACGTATGCATGGATACTCAAAATGATTGAAAAACTTATAATGGTCATAAGTTTCTTATCTTTGGTCATATCGTCATTTGGATAGTGGCATTAAATCGCGGACACTTGTGGCTTTATTTTAAGTCTAAACAAGCACTAAATCCGTCTATTATTAATTCACTTGGTCATCTTGAAAACTAATATGGTGACTCTTAACATAAATAAGTCTTTTTCACCATATTTCGTTATAATTACACTGTAATACTTATTACTAAACATTTTGAGTCCATTTCTCCTTCATGTTAGTACATAAAATGGTTATATTTATAGTTTAAACAAAATCTGTTAATGGCGTCTATACCAACTATGTTCGATTGTTTATATTCACTTATAACGCCATCATTCCTTATTCTACTATACATGTTTGACATCCTAACACTAATATGTACATTTATTTACATTTGTTCATACTTTATTCTGCTAAAAAATATTATTTTGTATATACTTATAGTATGATCAAAATACTTTCTGTTCTCATCCTTCCATTTCGTCACTTATTTAGTTATTTTAGTACACAGGGATATAATGTTAGTAATTAAAATAGTGTACAATTGTTGTACATTGTTGGTTCAATGTATTCATCAACTTTTCGTTATTTGAAAGCTCTCTAAGTTATAGCATGGTGTTTATTTACATCTGGTTTTACTATTGCAGTTAGTTAGTTTATAATATTTTAATTATTAAACTACTAGTATTACATTTGTGAAGTTTTCTCATAGCAGTATTAGACATTTCTCTAACTACTGGTAACAATTGTCCCATTCTTTTGATAATGTTTTTTGACTAACTCTCTTGTCACATTGGGGTTCTGTCCATTTAACTTTATGATATTATATTCAATCTGATTCAATTGCTGTGTTCTTCAGTACATATGGTATTCATTGGTTTGCATTAATATTCTTAGCTAGTTTCTGTTTGAAACAATTGTGGATAATTGCTTGGTTTAACTAATGTACATGATTTTATGTTATAGGTTCAATCCTTGTGAGGTTATGTGTCAGTTGTCTGACAACAATGCTCTACATACTTTTATGCAGTATTTAACTCAACTATTTCCATCTCATTATGGCATTCTACTACACTGGTTTATTATTAAGTTATACACATTTTTACACTATTTGTTGAAACAATAACACAGGTATTCTTAGTCTAATAATGTTACATATTTTGATGGGTTGCACCCAGTTTTTGGTACATTGATTGGTTTATAATAACAAACTAGCATATTTGCTACTACCTGTTCTGGTATTCATTTACATTTTGTCCTGTCTTGCTATGGCATTCAGGCACACTTCATATTCGGGCTTACAAAGCTTTTATTATTAATCCCTATGAACAATTAATTTACTGTTCTGTCTCATATTTTTTGGTGGTCTTATTGATTATCTATGTGATTTTACAATCTTGATTAAACTTGTTACACTAATTGTCTGTGCATTTCACTAGTTAATTGTGGATTCTTTCACTTATAATGGTTAATCACTTTGCTCCGTTATAAACATTTTCACTGGTATTGTTTGTGTTGTTTACTTGGGGTAAAATGGTTATCATATCACATGTTGTTACACTTATATTAAGCACTCACTGTCATTGTTTGTGATCACTTAATTATGCTCAACACTGGTTTCTCTGTTATTGGTATTTGAATAATCATCACACTTCTTCTGTTCACAATATTGATTTTAACGCCTTGTATATCTTGTGAATGTTGATGTCTTGTACTGTTCATACTTAATCTTCATTCTTCATGGTACATTTCTTTTGTTCACTTCTTCTTCTTTTCTTCTTCTGGTTAGTTGTTTCTCACTGTCGGTGTACTCCTTGGTTATACATTATTTGTAATAATCCATGTCCCTTGATATTGTCATACTCTTCCATATTTTTATTCGTGGTTATGGTATTCATTGTCCCATATTATTTCACACTGATAAACAAATTCGTTTGTTTTATCACTATAGTGATTGTACTTGATTCGTCTCCTTTTTATTTTAATAATTATTTTCGTCATGTCCCCTCACTATTTTGGATCTATTGGGCCTGGATTCTAACGTATTATATTGGCTCGTTGGTATTTTCTCTCTTTTTGTTATACTCGATGATATCCTTATTATTCTTCCTTCTCCTTCGTTGGGTAATTTCAATAATATTCGTTCGTAGATACACACTTTATTTATATTCTCCTGTTCCTTCTTTTATGCACGATGAAATATTTTCATGATCTCCTTTTATTTGACGTATTCGATAGTTATTTTATGTAACTGCCATTTTGGTACGTTACAATATATATATATTGTAACACCTTCCACGAAGTTCACGTCCCCTTGCAACGATATCTAACTGAACGGGTTGAATTCTTTTTAGCCCTATGTTGTTAGCGTCATTTGTAACGTCTGCCACGAAATTCCGTCTTTTTTCAACGATATCTACGATGATTACGTCCATCTATCTGTTATGTTTAATACGTTTGTATACTGATAGTGTTATTTATTTTTTAATCGAGAGTGTGTGATTATGAAAATATTGACCACAGTTTTCTTTATTAGGTATTATATCAGTGCCGTTGTTTGTAAAGGGGTATTTGAAAATTTTTTTTTGAATTTTTTTTTTTTTTCTAAAGAGGGGCCACAAGATAATTAAAACTAGGCCGAAGCCTAGAGAAGCCAAAAATGCGCTGGATCTAGTGAGACGGGACTTGCAATTAAAACTCACAAAATTAACGACCAATAAATCCTTGTATTATAACTAAAAACATTATCTCCTTCGACACTGTTACTTACAAAATCAATGACTATAACATTTAGATTCCATGTTCTCCTTAAAAATGTTACTTGAAAATTATTAATAAATATAAAATTTATTTTCTATATTCACCTTAAAAATGTTAATTGAAAATAATTAATTCTCCTTAAAAAATATAAATTGAAAATTAATAGAGATAATATCTATATTCTCCTTAACAGTGTTAATGAAAAATAATTATATAAAACCCATGTTTTATATTCTCCTTTTATAAATGGTACGTGAAAATAATTTATATAAAACCTATGTTTTATCTTCTCCTTTTATCCCTATATCTAACCCCCCCAAAAATACACACGAATGTACAATACATATATAACCCCCAAAAATACACACAAATATACAATACATATACATGTTCCACAACACAGGACAATTATAACATCTATCTCTTGCCACACCCTTTTCCACGCCATGAGGTACATCATTAACAATTTATAAATATCCATATTAGGTTTTAATACATAATATGTGTATAACATCTTATGTGTATAACTGATTATGTGGTAACACCAGTGGGCCCAAGACATACTAAAGTCAAGAGTTGGCAAAGTGCTTGATACTATTAGAAAGTGCTGCCACATTGAGCACTTAGACTTGGAGTAATTATAATTAGAATACAGTGAACACCCCAGTGATCATAATTAATTAAAAGAATTTAAATATTGATAAATTTTGTTAAGTCTTGAAAATAATAACGTGTCATAAACCTTATAACCTTTTTAAAAGTAATTTGGCCCAAAGGCCGACATGTTCCTAGGCAAGATAGTGCATAACTCAACCTGTCCCAAAAGCATGTTTAAATCTGCATGAAAATGCACCTATACAGGATTACTGGTGACCCGACTTAACTACCAAAGAAACTTCCATCCCTATATGATCCAAACTGAATTTAAAAATGAGAAATTAAAGCATAAAATGAAAACTACATTGAACCAGTGAGATTACATGTAGATTGAATGAATTAGTAGCACTAATAAAACCCTTATACTGAAAATAAGAAGGAAATTTACACGTCTGAATGGTGAGCAGCCACAGATACATGTCAACCCCTGGGCTCACAATTTATACAACAGATTTACAAAATGTATAAAAGATTCCCCCCCCCCAGTCCACGCACTATTCTGTCCCGTTAACCGGGGACCCAATTAAAATGTTTAAAACTTAAAGTCATTGTTGTAGAGTGACTCTATGTCCACTGGTTCTAGTGGGTTACATCACACTGTGTAAAAAAATATAATATGGATTGATGTCACCTTATTTTTTCCATGGGTGTGAAGTGGTGATCTCCTGGTCTACATGATAGGGTGTTGGTGGTTCGTAATCGCTATTCTCCTCCGGCAGATGAAGTTGAGAGAGAGAGTCTGGATGTTAATGGTTCAGGTTGGAGCTGTTCACCGTCTTCAGCGGAGGACCCTATTTATACAACATGTTATCAGCGATAAGTTCTCAAAACTAATTCCCACAGAAACCTCACATGCACCAAAACCCATATATAATATTAACACAGCTGTAGGGCTACTTAAAGTGATAGTTTTACACACCTTGCAACGGTTATATGGCCACCTGGGCCTTATCTTGAAAACATTTAGTTTTGTTAAATTTCATATTATAAACTTTACCCCTGTGGGTTAACATAATTCAATTTTGATTATATAATTATTCAGTTTGTTATACAATTAATAAAATTACCTTGTAATAATCTTGTAAACAAGGTTAGGTTCACTTTATTTAATTATATTACCAATTTAGTGAGTTCTTTGAAGATACATGATACCAGATACAAAGATGTGAGTTTGAATAATAGTATTTACTTATACATTATTATAACAAAAGAACAAAAATTTAAAATTATTAAACTCGGTACAATAACCGATAATATCGTACTATCGTACGTTATGCAAGTGTATAAAGCAGTTAAGGTCGACACATGCTTTGAGCGTTGCTCGGTTAAAAATATTGTTATTATTTATTCATTAATTAGCAGAACCATGTACTGGGAAGAGAAAAAATCTAAAGAAAAAAACTCTTATTATTGCTTTCATCTCATTAAAATCATTCGAGAACAGAATTGTTTCTTTGTGACAAAATTATATTCTTCGGTTCTAGGTTAGTTTCCTAGTAACACGTAAGTGATTATTTAGAATAAGTAATGTTGTTTATAAAATCCTTAATGATATAGTTACAAACATTTTATTTATAAATCGTTTGATGTGTAATTATCAGACGTGAAAATATTTGCACAAGAAAATAATTATTTATTAACTCAAAAGTTATAGTCAACTAAGCGACTATATTGCTTAATGATGAGCGGTATCTAAATTTAATTCCGCCTTTCTCAATTATTTTAAAAATGTAAAATAATTATTTTTTGAATTAATTATTGTTCTTGGATTGTGCTACAACTAGTTTATTAAATTCTGATAATTGTCCATCATTGATTATTAAACGCACTCAAGCGTTATGACTAGTGTAGTCCAAACAATAATTTTCGTTCATCAACGAGAATTATTTTTTTATTATTATTTTCTTTAAAATAATTAAAATACTGTACTCCCTGATTATATTCACAAAACATGACCCTTATTATACACTGGTCGTGTTAATTCACTGTTCACTTAATTCACTGGACACTCGGTAATGTGGTGTTGTGTACAGGTTAATGTTTGTTTGTATACTACTGTAGGTGACGCGCACATTTCAAAATATTTTGATGACTTTCGGCGTAGACCTCTCGCCGTGAGTGATGCAGAACGAATTATACATTTCGGTAAAGCGTCTCTTTCTCGTCTGGTCATTTTAAGCTATTTGATTGGTTCAAAAGGTCAAACTCTCAACCCCAAAACACTTTGGTCAAATAAAACTTTTATTTTTTACAACTCTAAGCGTGGGTTCGAGATTATTTGTGACGTATGCATGGATACTCAAAATGATTGAAAAACTTATAATGGTCATAAGTTTCTTATCTTTGGTCATATCGTCATTTGGATAGTGGCATTAAATCGCGGACACTTGTGGCTTTATTTTAAGTCTAAACAAGCACTAAATCCGTCTATTATTAATTCACTTGGTCATCTTGAAAACTAATATGGTGACTCTTAACATAAATAAGTCTTTTTCACCATATTTCGTTATAATTACACTGTAATACTTATTACTAAACATTTTGAGTCCATTTCTCCTTCATGTTAGTACATAAAATGGTTATATTTATAGTTTAAACAAAATCTGTTAATGGCGTCTATACCAACTATGTTCGATTGTTTATATTCACTTATAACGCCATCATTCCTTATTCTACTATACATGTTTGACATCCTAACACTAATATGTACATTTATTTACATTTGTTCATACTTTATTCTGCTAAAAAATATTATTTTGTATATACTTATAGTATGATCAAAATACTTTCTGTTCTCATCCTTCCATTTCGTCACTTATTTAGTTATTTTAGTACACAGGGATATAATGTTAGTAATTAAAATAGTGTACAATTGTTGTACATTGTTGGTTCAATGTATTCATCAACTTTTCGTTATTTGAAAGCTCTCTAAGTTATAGCATGGTGTTTATTTACATCTGGTTTTACTATTGCAGTTAGTTAGTTTATAATATTTTAATTATTAAACTACTAGTATTACATTTGTGAAGTTTTCTCATAGCAGTATTAGACATTTCTCTAACTACTGGTAACAATTGTCCCATTCTTTTGATAATGTTTTTTGACTAACTCTCTTGTCACATTGGGGTTCTGTCCATTTAACTTTATGATATTATATTCAATCTGATTCAATTGCTGTGTTCTTCAGTACATATGGTATTCATTGGTTTGCATTAATATTCTTAGCTAGTTTCTGTTTGAAACAATTGTGGATAATTGCTTGGTTTAACTAATGTACATGATTTTATGTTATAGGTTCAATCCTTGTGAGGTTATGTGTCAGTTGTCTGACAACAATGCTCTACATACTTTTATGCAGTATTTAACTCAACTATTTCCATCTCATTATGGCATTCTACTACACTGGTTTATTATTAAGTTATACACATTTTTACACTATTTGTTGAAACAATAACACAGGTATTCTTAGTCTAATAATGTTACATATTTTGATGGGTTGCACCCAGTTTTTGGTACATTGATTGGTTTATAATAACAAACTAGCATATTTGCTACTACCTGTTCTGGTATTCATTTACATTTTGTCCTGTCTTGCTATGGCATTCAGGCACACTTCATATTCGGGCTTACAAAGCTTTTATTATTAATCCCTATGAACAATTAATTTACTGTTCTGTCTCATATTTTTTGGTGGTCTTATTGATTATCTATGTGATTTTACAATCTTGATTAAACTTGTTACACTAATTGTCTGTGCATTTCACTAGTTAATTGTGGATTCTTTCACTTATAATGGTTAATCACTTTGCTCCGTTATAAACATTTTCACTGGTATTGTTTGTGTTGTTTACTTGGGGTAAAATGGTTATCATATCACATGTTGTTACACTTATATTAAGCACTCACTGTCATTGTTTGTGATCACTTAATTATGCTCAACACTGGTTTCTCTGTTATTGGTATTTGAATAATCATCACACTTCTTCTGTTCACAATATTGATTTTAACGCCTTGTATATCTTGTGAATGTTGATGTCTTGTACTGTTCATACTTAATCTTCATTCTTCATGGTACATTTCTTTTGTTCACTTCTTCTTCTTTTCTTCTTCTGGTTAGTTGTTTCTCACTGTCGGTGTACTCCTTGGTTATACATTATTTGTAATAATCCATGTCCCTTGATATTGTCATACTCTTCCATATTTTTATTCGTGGTTATGGTATTCATTGTCCCATATTATTTCACACTGATAAACAAATTCGTTTGTTTTATCACTATAGTGATTGTACTTGATTCGTCTCCTTTTTATTTTAATAATTATTTTCGTCATGTCCCCTCACTATTTTGGATCTATTGGGCCTGGATTCTAACGTATTATATTGGCTCGTTGGTATTTTCTCTCTTTTTGTTATACTCGATGATATCCTTATTATTCTTCCTTCTCCTTCGTTGGGTAATTTCAATAATATTCGTTCGTAGATACACACTTTATTTATATTCTCCTGTTCCTTCTTTTATGCACGATGAAATATTTTCATGATCTCCTTTTATTTGACGTATTCGATAGTTATTTTATGTAACTGCCATTTTGGTACGTTACAATATATATATATTGTAACACCTTCCACGAAGTTCACGTCCCCTTGCAACGATATCTAACTGAACGGGTTGAATTCTTTTTAGCCCTATGTTGTTAGCGTCATTTGTAACGTCTGCCACGAAATTCCGTCTTTTTTCAACGATATCTACGATGATTACGTCCATCTATCTGTTATGTTTAATACGTTTGTATACTGATAGTGTTATTTATTTTTTAATCGAGAGTGTGTGATTATGAAAATATTGACCACAGTTTTCTTTATTAGGTATTATATCAGTGCCGTTGTTTGTAAAGGGGTATTTGAAAATTTTTTTTTGAATTTTTTTTTTTTTTCTAAAGAGGGGCCACAAGATAATTAAAACTAGGCCGAAGCCTAGAGAAGCCAAAAATGCGCTGGATCTAGTGAGACGGGACTTGCAATTAAAACTCACAAAATTAACGACCAATAAATCCTTGTATTATAACTAAAAACATTATCTCCTTCGACACTGTTACTTACAAAATCAATGACTATAACATTTAGATTCCATGTTCTCCTTAAAAATGTTACTTGAAAATTATTAATAAATATAAAATTTATTTTCTATATTCACCTTAAAAATGTTAATTGAAAATAATTAATTCTCCTTAAAAAATATAAATTGAAAATTAATAGAGATAATATCTATATTCTCCTTAACAGTGTTAATGAAAAATAATTATATAAAACCCATGTTTTATATTCTCCTTTTATAAATGGTACGTGAAAATAATTTATATAAAACCTATGTTTTATCTTCTCCTTTTATCCCTATATCTAACCCCCCCAAAAATACACACGAATGTACAATACATATATAACCCCCAAAAATACACACAAATATACAATACATATACATGTTCCACAACACAGGACAATTATAACATCTATCTCTTGCCACACCCTTTTCCACGCCATGAGGTACATCATTAACAATTTATAAATATCCATATTAGGTTTTAATACATAATATGTGTATAACATCTTATGTGTATAACTGATTATGTGGTAACACCAGTGGGCCCAAGACATACTAAAGTCAAGAGTTGGCAAAGTGCTTGATACTATTAGAAAGTGCTGCCACATTGAGCACTTAGACTTGGAGTAATTATAATTAGAATACAGTGAACACCCCAGTGATCATAATTAATTAAAAGAATTTAAATATTGATAAATTTTGTTAAGTCTTGAAAATAATAACGTGTCATAAACCTTATAACCTTTTTAAAAGTAATTTGGCCCAAAGGCCGACATGTTCCTAGGCAAGATAGTGCATAACTCAACCTGTCCCAAAAGCATGTTTAAATCTGCATGAAAATGCACCTATACAGGATTACTGGTGACCCGACTTAACTACCAAAGAAACTTCCATCCCTATATGATCCAAACTGAATTTAAAAATGAGAAATTAAAGCATAAAATGAAAACTACATTGAACCAGTGAGATTACATGTAGATTGAATGAATTAGTAGCACTAATAAAACCCTTATACTGAAAATAAGAAGGAAATTTACACGTCTGAATGGTGAGCAGCCACAGATACATGTCAACCCCTGGGCTCACAATTTATACAACAGATTTACAAAATGTATAAAAGATTCCCCCCCCCCCAGTCCACGCACTATTCTGTCCCGTTAACCGGGGACCCAATTAAAATGTTTAAAACTTAAAGTCATTGTTGTAGAGTGACTCTATGTCCACTGGTTCTAGTGGGTTACATCACACTGTGTAAAAAAATATAATATGGATTGATGTCACCTTATTTTTTCCATGGGTGTGAAGTGGTGATCTCCTGGTCTACATGATAGGGTGTTGGTGGTTCGTAATCGCTATTCTCCTCCGGCAGATGAAGTTGAGAGAGAGAGTCTGGATGTTAATGGTTCAGGTTGGAGCTGTTCACCGTCTTCAGCGGAGGACCCTATTTATACAACATGTTATCAGCGATAAGTTCTCAAAACTAATTCCCACAGAAACCTCACATGCACCAAAACCCATATATAATATTAACACAGCTGTAGGGCTACTTAAAGTGATAGTTTTACACACCTTGCAACGGTTATATGGCCACCTGGGCCTTATCTTGAAAACATTTAGTTTTGTTAAATTTCATATTATAAACTTTACCCCTGTGGGTTAACATAATTCAATTTTGATTATATAATTATTCAGTTTGTTATACAATTAATAAAATTTACACATAGTCTGATTTTGCCACGTGGTGTGAGAGATTACCTGATTACATCTATTACTGTACTTATTAAACAAATACCTTTTTGCATTTACATTATTCTCAGTTCTGGTGCCTTAGTTAAGACTTCTGAAATTAATATAGTATTACTATAATTACCAATAAAAGTTACATTTAAATTACGCATTGCACAACTCACCACGAGGTGGCGTAATAGGTTATCTGAATTCATTCATATGTGGACTTATTAAACAATTTTTTCTTTCTTATTACTTTAAATTGATGTATATAATCATATTGCCGTAACTTACCGCAGATCTGTAGTAGTTTAGCCTGCCATAGATGAAGAAGATGGTAAACTAAAAACTCCTTTCTGTCGGAGGAAAATGTAGACGAAGCGAACGCTTAGTCGGCCAGCCAGAGACAATTTTTAGAAACGCAGTTCCGGCTATAGTTTGCCCGTAATCAGTGTCCTGCACTAGAGTGCAGCACTAACCGGGCACACTTAAATACCTTATTACAGTATAGTTTGCGTGTATCTGTTAAACACAGTACGGCATTTTTCGTCTGCTTTGGCGTTAAATACCGAACACGCGCCGATCTATTTTAGACTCGGCACACCCCCACCCCAAAAGGGCAACATAGTTGCCCCACACTTAGACAGAGGAGCACTCTGCAGTGTACCCCAATGTTTTTTACCACAACGTAGGTGTTCCTCGGTTTTCCCAGTTGCCTTTGTTCTCAGGAGAGCAGTGGCTCAGAAGGAAATCGAAAATACAGAAAGAAGACGTGTAGTATGCGAGAGTGTTGGCACTACACGCTGACCTGATCAGGGCCAGCATGCAGCAAGAAAGACAGAAGAAGAAAAGAAGAAAGATTGTTCGGGTGCACCCTGAGTACTGAACTCCTGAGGCTTGACCACTTGTGCGGGAACTCCGAGGCTACCTCAACAGGGACCCATGCCCTATAATCCACGGGGACTAACCCCTTCAAACTAAATAAAGCATAATCCACTTATGTCCACCAGGACCAGGGAGATAACGGGGGAGGAGGTTTCCATGACAATGATTTGTCTACTCAAGTGAATATCCTTCTTATAACCTATTACATGTGTGCTCCAAGGGCATGCCCAAAACGTACCAAGTGGACGAAGTACACGACCGACCTCATCCACGCGACACGTTTCGCTCCACTCTCTAACACCTTTTTTTTTGTTTTATCTTTCTTTTTCTAATATTTTTTTTTGTTATTTATGTTTTTATAAGGTGAAGGATAGGAAAATCGGGAAGATGGAAAGGGCAAGGATTTATTAACGGTCATGAGCTGGGACTTAAGGTAAGGACATGGCTCCCTCCGGAAATAAGGACGAATGGAGAAAGCCAAGGCTCGCGCAGGCAGGGGCGCATCCCTGAAGTAGACATACACCACCCGGATTGTGGTGAACATCTACCCGCTACCCTATCAGATTCTTACATTTTCCCCGGAGCACACACCACCGAAGTATCACCGTTCCTACACACATGGAAACCCCCCAATCTTACCCCTCCCCACTTCTATTAGTCGGCAAATTCCCTCCGACAGAGCTTCAATTTAGAAATATGAGTTACCATGATTTTAGAATCGTCCCCCGGTACGCCCAGCCGGGCCATCACCGGTGACGTGAACCCCAGGATGCGATATGGCCCTGACCAGCGGTAACACAACTTTGCGGCACGTTTGTCTGCGGCTGAGCTGAGTGGGTGGCTTTGGCAATACACCCAGTCGTCAATCCGGAAGGGGTTTGGAATTCGCCCCTGATTATAACGTCGACGGACCCGCTCGTGCGCTCGCAGCAAATTCTTCCGAGCTTCCTTCCACCTCTCTGCAGTTTTATTATCGGGCTCCCGTGGCAGAAGATCTTCGATATTCCACAAATTGGTCAACGGGAGTGCGGGCGAGAATCCAAACAGGATTTCAAAGGGCACGGCCTGATGACTATCGTGTCGGGCCGTGTTAAAAGCTAATTGTAACCACTTCAAATTCTGATCCCAGGTGGTTTGTTGCTCAGCGTGATAAGCAATCAGGGCGGACCGGAGATTCCGATTGAATCTCTCCGCATGGGACGGCTGTGGGTAATAAGGGGAAGTGGTTACGCGTTTGATCCCACTGGCGAAACACATTCGCCGGAATTCACCCGAAATGAACTGCGGGCCATTGTCCGAGACAATGATGGTCGGAAGACCGAAATGCTGAAATACATTGTTCTGGAGGGCAGTAGCCAGGCAAACTTTGGAAAAGCATCCACACAAACAAGCAGGTAAGCATTACCTGACTTGCTACGGGGGAATGGTCCCACGTAGTCGATGAACAACTTCTCCATCGGTTTGCTCGCCACCTCAGATGACAACAACCCTAACTTGGTGTTCTGGGCAGGCTTGCTCAAGCCACATAGATGACAGCTCTTAACCCTGGTCGCGATGTCCCTATCCATGCCCTTCCAGATAAAATGTGTCCTAATACTGGAAATGGTCTTAGAAATTCCCTTGTGGCCTCCTACTGGGGAATTATGGTAATAACTGAAGACCATGGGCACTAACTTGCTAGGCAGCACGATCTTAGGGGCACGTCCTTTTCTTTCTCTACAACAGAGGACTCCCTTGGACAAGAAGTAAGGGGCCTGTACGTTACCCTCCTTTATATTTTGGATGACTGGACCCAGCTCTTCGTCGTTTAACTGATGGGGTAACACATCAGTGAAGGCTAATGGAAAGTCTAACAGAACGGAACAGGGTTGCTCAGATTGGGCATCACTGGGCTGGGAAAACATGCGGGACAAGGCGTCTGCAACTACATTTTGAGATCCCCTAATGTGTTGCACTTTGAACTTAAAGGATGAGATCTTTACCACCCATCTACCAATTTTACCCAGTTGCCGGGGATGAGCCAGAAGCCAAGAGAGAGCATGATTGTCGGTCTCGAGCAGGAACTCAGCATGTTCCAGGAAACGCCTGAACTTGTCTAGAGCGTACACAACAGCTAAACACTCTAGCTCATAGACAGATGATTTTCGTTCTTGCTGGGTCAATGTCCGGGAAATAAAAGCCACAGGCTGCCTAGCGTCATCAACAACTTGGGAAAGAACCGCCCCGAGCGCAACCGAACTCGCGTCCGTCTGTAGTATAAACGGCTTCGAAAAGTCGGGCATCCGTAACACCGGTGGGGAGATGATGGCTTCCTTCAAGGTGTGGAAAGCCTTCTGTTGATTCTCACCCCATGTAAATTTAGCGCCCTTCTTCCTTAGTTCGTTCAAGGGTGCGGCAATCTCAGCGATATTAGGTATGAATCGACGGTAAAAATTGACCATACCTACGAATCTCGCTATGCCCTTCGCATCCCTAGGGGGAGGGAAGTCACGGATGCCCTGTGTCCTCTCGGGGTCGACAGTAACGCCCCGGTGTGAAACCAAGTGGCCCAAGAAAGAAATACTCTCTTGGGCGAAACGAACCTTCTCGGGATTGACAGTGAGGCCAGATCTCCTTAACCGACACATCACTTCTCTGAGATGACCCAGATGATCTTCGAATGTCTGACTATATACCAACAAATCATCTAGGTAATTAAACACAAACCTGAATTTCACATCGTGAAAAACGGTATCGAGAAGACGAGTGAGTGTCTGGGCCCCCACATCCAAACCCATGGGAACCCTTGTGTATTGGTACAAATTCCAGGGTACACAAAAGGCCGTGTATGGTCTACTCTCTTTGGCCAGCGGAATCTGGTGATAGGCCGCATTGAGATCGATTATTGTGAAATACCTGGCACCACTGAACCAATCAAAGGCCGAATGTAAGTCTGGGAGGGGAATAGAATCCACCTCGATTTTGGAGTTCAACTTCCGATAATCTATGACCATACGTTGCTTACCCCCAGGCTTTGGTACTAAAAATGCTGGACTGGCATAGCTAGAATGAGAAGGTTCAATCACCCCTTGTTCTAACAACTCTTGAACCTTCTCTCGCAGAATGGTCATCTTCGGAGGTGCGAATTTGTAAGGGTGTGACCTTATTATTTTGGAGTCTGTTAGGCGTATCTTGTACTCCAGCAGGTGTGTGAGTCCCAAGGTAGGAGTTAACACCTCGGGAAACTCCTCACACAATCGGTCTAAGGCCCTCTGCTGGGATGGAGTGAGATGATCTCGTGCAGAATCGGGACAAGCTACTTCTTGGATACCCGGCTTAGCTCCCTGGTACCCAAGGAACGGAATTAGAGCTCCCCGATTAAACTTAAAGTAACATTGGTGCGCTTGGATGTCCAGCACGAGACCACTTTTCGCGATGAAGTCGGCACCAATAATACAATCCACTCCCAGAGCAGGAGAAACCAGAAAAGGCCACACCCAAGAAAACCCATCGATTTTAATTTTGAAGGTAATCACCTGAGAGATAGGCAAGATTTCCCGAGATGCAGTCCAGCATACTACAGACGACAGGTTCGACCCCTTGATCAAGCCCTGCTTTTCAAGGTCCGCGCATACCCGAGATGAGATGATGGATCGGGCTGACCCGGAGTCAACAAAAGCTCTGAGCTGACCCCCTTTTACCTCGAGCGACAGAAAGGGGCATACTGAAAGGTGTTGAGAGGTAGTGGACCGGACCTTGATGTCGGAAGAGTCGGATTCTAACAATTGCCTGGAGGTAGTCGGAAGTTGAACAGATTTAGAGCGAGGGGAAGACATCCTCCGACATATCTTCCCCTGTCTACTTAGTTTTTTGGTAAGGGTCTAGACGCAGGAGGTGCTGGACGCGCGCGCCCTCGAGTGCAAGATCTAGCCACGTGTCCCGGGCGGTTAGAATTGTAACAGGTTATTTCTTTCTTGTGTTCGCGATTTCGAACTGACTGGGCCTGACGGGGGAAGAAAGGCTCACTGCGTCCTTCCGATCTCTGAGGTCTGGGTGGTTCCCCCCTGCTGTCTGGATGGCCTTGGTCATTACACACAGCCGGTCCAAGTCCGCAAACCACCGCGGCCGCTCAGCAAAAACCAGACGCAATCTGTCCTCGGAGGAGACGCCGTCAAGAATATTCTGGACCACTTCCTCCTCCGACATGCCCAGTCCCAGTATTCGGGCTACCTCTCGGATGCGTTGTACAAATTGGGCCAGACTTTCGCCCCGCGCCTGCACTCGATAAAAGTGTCGATGCCGTAACTGCTCCATCAGTCTACCGGGCACGAACGCCTCCAACACCACCTGGTGGAACTCCGCCACTCCACCTCTACGACGCATTACGTCCGCCACCCTCTCAGCCATGGGCCCGCGACAATAAGGGAAAATGAGTTCGAGCACAGTGCGATCGGACATGCCCGGGTAATCGACCAACTTAAAAACGGTTCTGAAAAATGGTAATAATTTTTCTACATCCAGTCCATCCACGACTGGTAGTTGCTGGATGATATGAGACAGTGGGTTGGGCAGCTTATGATATGACGCCGCCCCCAAACCGGCGAGAACCGGGGTACTAGCAGCAGGCTCTATTGCTCTATATGATGAAGCTACCGCTGAGACCACGGACTCAGCAACTGGAGCCGGCGTAGGCGGTCTAGCCGGTTGAGACCCCTGCAGGGTCGAGGTGATCTGTTGTATGAGATCTTTTATATCATGGGCCGGCTCAAGATCGCCCCATTGTTCTTCAAGATTCTGCAGCCTGTGTATTACATGCTGCAGGCGTTGCCGGATTCGCCGGACGCCGATGGGGCACCCCGGTCCCTCCTCCAAACTGTCTACGCAGCGAGCTAATTCTCGCAGCTCCTCCCACTTCTCATTACAAATCTCTAACTCGCTCTCTTTGTCGGCGATGGTAACCTTCGAGAGGGCTCCACCCGCGGACAGCGCTTCTCTGAGCTGCCGTCGTAACACAAGAACCGTCCCTCTAGCGTCTCTCCCCCGGGCCCGTAGCTCGAACTCTAATTCATCGCGCAAAAACAGCTCGGGGTGTAGGACACTCATCCTCGAGCGTCGCGGTCGGCACACAAAAACACAACACCGTAGAAAAACAAATGACAATAAGAACACAGGAAATACTTAAGTACTGTTCTTCCTTTAAGCAGACTGCGTGTCCCCCTACCGTTGCGAGGACCCAGCCCACTTACCTGAACTGCTCTCAACAACACTACACATTAAGGAACGCGGCACACACACAAACACACAACATGACAAAATTACCGACCAACGACAAATTCTCAAAAAATTTGTAATGACTTCGGCTCCCGTATCTCGGAGGAGACCGACTGCCGATCGGGCCATACCGCATAAATGAAACACCTCCCCTATTATGGGCAAGGTAATACGCGAACCATATCTCCACCTAGGCACAGATCTGCGATAATTCGCGTTTCCAAAGGAATGTCCCCCTTTCAAAATTTCACACCGCATGGCAACCTACCGTTCAACGATACCAACAGGCGGGCAAGTACTTACACATATTATACACCAAACCTTAAACCTAACAAGACATAGTCATTTTTAGATATAGGGACTTTTAGAGTTTCTTCTAAGTTCTATTCGAACCCCAAAATGTTTCCTGAGTTTGCAAGCACCGTCACACCCAAAGGACCCAAGGGTTGACCCTAATCTCAACCACGCTCTGCTACCAAATGTAACCCCTCTTTAACTTTGACTTGTAAAAAAAAATTGTTTTTTTTTTGAAAATTTTTTGAAAATTTTTTTTTTCTGAAGAGGGGCCACAAGATAATTAAAACTAGGCCGAAGCCTAGAGAAGCCAAAAATGCGCTGGATCCAGTGAGACGGGACTTGCAATTAAAACTCACAAAATTAACGACCAATAAATCCTTTTATTATAACTAAAAACATTATCTCCTTCGACACTGTTACTTACAAAATCAATGACTATAACATTTAGATTCCATGTTCTCCTTAAAAATGTTAATTGAAAAAATTAATTCTCCTTAAAAATGTTACTTGAAAATTATTAATAAATATAAAATTTATTTTCTATGTTCACCTTAAAAATGTTAATTGAAAATAATAAATTCTCCTTAAAAAATATTAATTGAAAATTAATAGAGATAATATCTATATTCTCCTTAAAAGTGTTAATGAAAAATAATTATATAAAACCCATGTTTTATATTCTCCTTTTATAAATGGTACGTGAAAATAATTTATATAAAACCTATGTTTTATCTTCTCCTTTTATCCCTATATCTAACCCCCCCAAAAATACACACGAATGTACAATACATATATAACCCCCAAAAATACACACAAATATACAATACATATACATGTTCCACAACACAGGACAAATATAACATCTATCTCTTGCCACACCCTTTTCCACGCCATGAGGTACATCATTAACAATTTATAAATATCCATATTAGGTTTTAATACTTAATATGTGTATAACATCTTATGTGTATAACTGATTATGTGGTAACACCAGTGGGCCCAAGACATACTAAAGTCAAGAGTTGGCAAAGTGCCTGATACTATTAGAAAGTGCTGCCACATTGAGCACTTAGACTTGGAGTAATTATAATTAGAATACAGTGAACACCCCAGTGATCATAATTAATTAAAAGAATTTAAATATTGATAAATTTTGTTAAGTCTTGAAAATAGTAACGTGTCATAAACCTTATAACCTTTTTAAAAGTAATTTGGCCCAAAGGCAGACATGTTCCTAGGCAAGATAGTGCATAACTCAACCTGTCCCAAAAGCATGTTTAACTCTGCATGAAAATGCACCTATACAGGATTACTGGTGACTCGACTTAACTACCAAAGAAACTTCCATCCCTATATGATCCAAACTGAATTTAAAAATGAGAAATTAAAACATAAAATGAAAACTAAATTGAACCAATGAGATTACATGTAGATTGAATGAATTAGTAGCACTAATAAAACCCTTATACTGAAAATAAGAAGGAAATTTACACGTCTGAATGGTGAGCAGCCACAGATACATGTCAACCCCTGGGCTCACAATTTATACAACAGATTTACAAAATGTATAAAAGATTCCCCCCCCCCAAGTCCACGCACTATTCTGTCCCGTTAACCGGGGACCCAATTAAAATGTTTAAAACTTAAAGTCATTGTTGTAGAGTGACTCTATGTCCACTGGTTCTAGTGGGTTACATCACACTGTGTAAAAAAATATAATATGGATTGATGTCACCTTATTTTTTCCATGGGTGTGAAGTGGTGATCTCCTGGTCTACATGATAGGGTGTTGGTGGTTCGTAATCGCTATTCTCCTCCGGCAGATGAAGTTGAGAGAGAGAGTCTGGATGTTAATGGTTCAGGTTGGAGCTGTTCCCCGTCTTCAGCGGAGGACCCTATTTATACAACATGTTATCAGCGATAAGTTCTCAAAACTAATTCCCACAGAAACCTCACATGCACCAAAACCCATATATAATATTAACACAGCTGTAGGGCTACTTAAAATGATAGTTTTACACACCTTGCAACGGTTATATGGCCACCTGGGCCTTATCTTGAAAACATTTAGTTTTGTTAAATTTCATATTATAAACTTTACCCCTGTGGGTTAACATAATTCAATTTTGATTATATAATTATTCAGTTTGTTATACAATTAATAAAATTTACACATAGTCTGATTTTGCCACGTGGTGTGAGAGATTACCTGATTACATCTATTACTGTACTTATTAAACAAATACCTTTTTGCATTTACATTATTCTCAGTTCTGGTGCCTTAGTTAAGACTTCTGAAATTAATATAGTATTACTATAATTACCAATAAAAGTTACATTTAAATTACGCATTGCACAACTCACCACGAGGTGGCGTAATAGGTTATCTGAATTCATTCATATGTGGACTTATTAAACAATTTTTTCTTTCTTATTACTTTAAATTGATGTATATAATCATATTGCCGTAACTTACCGCAGATCTGTAGTAGTTTAGCCTGCCATAGATGAAGAAGATGGTAAACTAAAAACTCCTTTCTGTCGGAGGAAAATGTAGATGAAGCGAACACTTAGTCGGCCAGCCAGAGACAATTTTTAGAAATGCAGTTCCGGCTATAGTTTGCCCGTAATCAGTGTCCTGCACTAGAGTGCAGCACTAACCGGGCACACTTAAATACCTTATTACAGTATAGTTTGCGTGTATCTGTTAAACACAGTACGGCATTTTTTGTCTGCTTTGGCGTTAAATACCGAACACGCGCCGATCTATTTTAGACTCGGCACATGATGTAGGAGCTAATTTTCTTACTCTTCTCTGCTATTCCTTCATTTCCTGTGAACAAAACTGCTATCTGCCAGAAATAATACACAGTCAATTACCTAAAAGAAAGGTATTTATTGAATTTAGTTTAATTTTTGTGGAAATTATTGTCTCCAAATCACGAGTTTACAATCGATTATTTTTTGAAATCACAACATTTTTCGATATAAGTTTTTTTTATATAACACAACAGATGTATTAAATTACAGTTATTAGAAAAAATTAATTAATTATATATATCTCAGGGTTATTTGAGGGTTCTTTGAACTATAAGAAAGTCAGAAATGCTTATTTATTAGTATCATACTTTACATTAATTAATATTTGTTTACTTAAAATCTGATTCAACAAGTTCGTTTTTTAAACGCCAGAGCGCAGACTACGTATTCCCACAGAAGGCGAAGAAGGAAAGATGGCTGCCGATTTCTGATGAATCTCAGTTTATACTATTTTTGGTTAAATAAATAAAGTTTATAATGTTAACTCTATGTTTTCTTATAAATTGAAAGATGTGGTACTGTTTCTAGTGTCCGTTACTTGTTGGTGATGTGTAATTTTTTAGTTTATTAAAGGAGGCGATCTCACCCAAGAAAGTTACAGTTCTGAATCTCTAGGCCAAGAGATTGTTCGAAGAATTTTCTGTTTTCATTGATTTTCTGGCATGAATTATTGTGGTTCCATGGATGTCTCAGATATAGTGGCTGGTGCTGACTCGTTTCATTAATTTAGTATGGGGTTTTTCCGAATGGTAGTTATTAAATTTTTTAAAATTTACTGGACATGGAATGCTCACTTGGAATACCATTTAACAATTAACTTAATTTCTTGTTGATTAGTTACTCGTTAGTAACCAAGAAATTGATGATTTTTTATTGGCTAACCTATGTACAATTTTAGTAAATAGGCTAGTATTAATTATTATTATTTCTTCCCTTCTTTTAGGAAAAATAATCCTTTATAATTTTTAACTATAATTAAATTTAATTTATATAAGGTTTTTCTTCACATCTTCACATAAGCTTAGCTACTTGTATTTTATAATTTAATGATTTTTAACTTGGTTTATTTCTGACTTATATTTCTGTTAATGTATTCTTACTCTACACTATTTTGTTTTCCATTATTTTATATTAATTAGCCCTTATTAATTTCTTATATAACCCTGGATTCCTTAAACATAAACAAAAATAATATTTTAATTACACTGAAATTGCCTTTGTGGCCTAACAACACAAAACTACAACTTATTATTAAACTTATATTATATATATACAAACTTTCGCTAGTGAACACTTACTTTTGGTTTTATGTCCCAAACGTTTCGACGTGGTGTCCATCTTCCTCAGTGGGATTTGAAATACAGAGTGTCAGTACAAAGTAACCGTTATGGGTTGTAGGTGTGTGTGTGTGTGGTGGGGGTTGCTGGTGGGTGGGAATTGGCGCTGGGATTTAAAGTGTGTGTTTTAACAAGTGTTTCAAAAAGTATATGTGATCTATAGTGTAATTGTTCGTATAATATGTTGTTTGGTTTTAGTGTGTGGTGTCTGTATATTTCATATTGTTCTGCTGTGTTTAGTTTTCTACTTTTAGGTAAGTAGTGTAGTATTTCTATGTTGTGTTCTATGTTTGTGTAACCGTGGTTTTCATTTTGTAAATGTGTGGCGAATGTGGAGTGTATGTAATTTGTGGTGAGGGCTTTTATATGTTCAGAGTATCTTGAGGAAAAAGATCTTCCCGCTAGCCGACGTAGAACTGGTTACAACCACTGCAGTTTAATTTATAAACACCTGTTTTGCTGTATGTGTCAGTGTCTTTGTTAGTATTATTTATGTGTTTCCTGATGGTGTTGTTAGTTCTGTAGGCTACTTTATAATTGTGTTTCCTGAATGTGTTAGCAATTTTGTGTGTGTTGGAATTGTATGTGAGTGTGATGTATTTACTGGGTTGTGTACTGTTGGTTTTATGTGTTTTACTTTTTGTGTTTAGGATGCGTTTGTGTAGTTTGTTTATTAAATCGGGATTGTATCCATTTTTGACTGCTATATATTTGATTGTGTTGAGTTCTTCTTGGTAGTCATGTGTGTTTTGGGGTATTGAAGTGAGTCTATGGAGCATGTAGTTGAAAGCTGCATGTTGTGTTGAGTTGGGTGGTTGGATGAGTTATGTATGACCATGTCTGTTGTGGTGGGTTTTCTGTATATTTTGTATGTGTGTGTTGTTTGTTTTGGTAATTGTAAGGTTCAGGAAGTTTATGCTATTGTTTTGTTTTAAATCTAGTGTGAATTTTAATTTTTGGTGTATAGTGTTAATGTATTTGTGGAAATTTTCAATTTGTCTTTTGTTGCCGTTGTATAGGAGTAAAATGTCATCAACATATCTGTGCCAATATATGATTTTGTTGGTGTATTTGTTATTGTTTAATATGTGTTCTTGTTCTATGGTATGTACCAATATTTCGGCAAGTATACCTGATATAGGGGAGCCCATGGGTAGTCCATCTATTTGTGTGTAAAACATGTTATTGTGTGAGAAATAATTTTGTTCAGTGATAATTTTAGTGAGATGGATGATCTCTTTTATGTGTGTTTCTGGTGTGTTATTTAGTTTTAGTAACTGTTCTAATGTAGTTATAGTTTCTTTTATGGGTACATTGATGTATAGGTTTCTTATGTCAAAAGAAGCTAGTGTAGAATTGTGTGGAATGTGGACATGTTGAGTATTATTCGCCAGATCTATATTATTTTTGACGGTGGTGTTGTTTGTTAAATTTATGTTGTTTCTGATTAATTTATCTAAATGTCTAGCTATTTTGTGTGCAGGTGCTTGTGTGTTGTTTATGAGTGGTCTGATGGGGATATTAAGTTTGTGTAATTTTGGTAGTGCATTCAGTATAGGGGGGTTTGGTTTAATTTGTTTCAGATATTTGATGTTGTCAGGTGTGATTATGTGTTTTGTGTTATTTATGATTTTATTTATTTGTTTGTGATATTTTGTGGTGGGGTCTTTATTTAATTTGGTTATGTTGTTTTCAGTAAAACATGTTTTGATTTTGTTATTTAGATCCTGTTTTTCTATTATGACATTTATATTACCTTTATCTGCTTTGAGTATGGTTAGGTTGTGTTCTTGTAATTTACGTTTTATATTTTTTAGTGTTTGGATTCGTTATTATGGTGTTTTTGTTCATGTTGTTGTGTGTGTTGTAATTTGCGTTTTATGTCATGTCGTATAGTGTCATGGTCGTTGTTATGCGTGTGTTGTATGGCCGTTTCAGCATCTATGACTATGTCGCGTATATACCTTTTATTATGGTTGTTATTGGTTGGATTGTTTCTTAAATTGTGTTTTAGGCCTTTATCTAATAGGGTTATTTCTGCTTTAGTTAAATTGGTCTTTGTTATATTTACTGTACGTGTGTGAAATTTGTGTGTCAGTGTAGGGACTGTTTCGTTTCTGCGTGTTAAGATGCTATTGATTTTCCTGTTTTGTCTTTCCTGTATTTTTGATTGGAGTTTCTCTATGCTGTTCCGTGTATGTTGTATTATGTTTTCGAGTTCTATGTGGTGTAATATTTGTGTAAGTTTTACGTGTAGGTTGTATGCTGTTTTGTTTAGTATAAATATCTTTTTTGTAGTATAAATAGTTGATTATGTTGTCTAGGTGTATTATTTCGGCTTTACGTTTAGTTTGTAGTGCGGCGTGTGTGTTATTTTTTATTGTGATTTGTGCATGTGTGGGTATAATGTTGTGTTTGCGGCATGTTTTGTTGTATGCAATGTTCGAGGAAGTTTTTGTTACCTGTACTCTGACATTTCTGTATTTATGGATGTAGTACGCTGTGTTGGCAGTGTTATAATTGTCTTGTTGATACATCCTCTTCATTCATAAAACAAAACATAAAACCAAAAGTAAGTGTTCACTAGCGAAAGTTTTTATAGATATAATATTTAAAAAAGTGAATGAAAAGGATGTATCAACAAGACAATTAAACTTATAGTTTATTACTATAATACTGCATCTTCACTTATTTGTGATTTATGTCTTTTTCAGTTTTTAACATTTAGGCCTATCATACTATGTTGCCCTTTGCACTCACTGCACTTTTATGATAACACTTAGTACATTGTTTTTAATTGCTACAGTGTTTTATGGTACAAATGTTTTCATAGCATGATACTTAATCCCTCATTTCTGAATTTTGGAATGGGTACCTACTGATTTTATTATTCTTATGATTATATAAATACTTCTTTATTTCTTATCAGTACTGAGCATGGGTTATGTAATATTACATAAAGCTCCCCCGCTAGAACAGATTTATTTTTATTTCATTATTAAAATTAATTGTTGAATCCTAATTCCTTCGTCTTCTTTTATCATTCTTCATAATATATTTTCATTTCTGTTTGGTTATATACACCTTTTGTTTTGTTATTAGTAATTGACTTTATTTCATACTCAACTCTCTCTCCTGGAGGAAAATTAACAATTGATATTATTTCTCGTGGTGCCGGTGGTGGTTTCTCGAACATCACTTGATGAGGACTGGTCACAATAATCAATAAAACTTTTTTTAACACTCTCATATTTCTATTTACTTCTATAAATGTCCTTTCTCAATTGAGCTTCTGTCTGCTATCTTCCTTCTGTTTTCTTCCTTCATACTTCTGGAATCTGATATTATATCTTCTCAGCTGTTTTATTATTATCCCTTAAATATTTAATTTCCCTAACATTCCCTAACACGTGAGCTGGGGCAGTCCAGAGAGGCACTTGTGGCTACATATACTCTGCTGGCCATACTACACTTCTTTTTGAGATCAGAGGAACATCATCTCTGCTCAAAATATAATACTGTTGGAATTCATCTACAGACAGTCATTAAATAAAATTATACAAGAATAGTCTATTTTTCGACTAATAAAAAACACTTCTGGGATTCTTCACGCTGTTGCTGTTTACATTTGATTATATATTTATTTTTTCTTCTTGATTCCTTCTTATTTTCAGTAACTATTTTGAGATAACGTTATTGACAGACATTATTTGTAAATCCTTTTGACTTTCCTTCTTGTGACAGATGTTCTACGTATCATTTCCTCCTTTATCATTTTTAACTCCAAGAAATTCTAAATTGTAGCTGTATTAATTATTATCAATCTTTAGCTTCATTGTAATTATAGTCATTAAATTATTCATTGTCCTTATTATTTTATCGTCTTATCTGAGCACATTACCATTAATTGTTTTTATTTTATTTTTATTTTTTTCTTCTTGTTGTTCCCATCAAAATATTATTTTTTCTATTATTCCATTCTAAATCATGTTATTTAAATAAATTATGTAAATCGTTCTTACATTCTCTTGGCGTTTTGTCATTTTATTTTAAATCATATTGTTTCTAAATATATTAGGTAAGTTGTCCTTACATCTTTTTGAATTTTGTTGATTCCTTATTTAATATTATTTATTTGGTTCCTTCTTTCCAATGGGTTGCTTGGTTGGTATACAGCAAATCAGTCCCCTTTTTTTTCTGGTTGATTATTACTTGGTTTAACCATGGTCCATAAACTCAGTTACTCCTCTTCCTCGGATTACTGGGGTGTCCATAATAATTTCGGTTCTTGAGATACCGCTCATTATCTTGTTTTCTGAATTTTCTGTCACCCTGCACTGCCACTCTTTTAATATTACTTGTTCATTTGTGTCTATGCCTACATCAATCACTTTCCCATTTATTTTATTGAACAGGTATTTTAATGGTATTTGAGTTATTGACAACATTACTGACAGTTTGCTACACATTTCTGTTTCTGTGATATTTGATCTACCTATCGATTTTTTAAAGTTGTTATATGTGGTTTTACAGTAAGTCATTTCTAAAATTTTGTTTGACCTCCTCCTATAATCTTGGAAGTTTATGATTTCTTCATGGTCGGTAATTGATAGATTAAACACATTTATTAATCCATTCTTCATCATCTCCAATTCTTCTCTTGTATTTATTATTTTCTTTCTACATATTTTTCTTATTTTCTTGGTCTTCTTTTCCAGGTATTTATTATCCTCTTTGTTGTTGTTATTTTTATTCTCAGATAATATTACACCTTGGTATTCTCTAATTTCTATTTCCTTCCTGCTCTCTTCTGTTTTTGGACTTACTTTAATACCTTCGGAAGTGCTGTCTAGTGTTTCATTCAAATTCTTGAAACCACTATCCATTGTTTCCTCTAACTTTCTAAAACTAAAATCCATTTGCTTATTTGTCTCCCCCTTGTATTCATCTGCTTTTTGGCTAAGTGTGTTACTGATCATTTCAATCTTCTCATGAATTTGCTTTATATTTTTATTATTTTCTTCAAATTTTGTGTTCATATATTCACTTTGTCCGTTAATAGTTTCTCTCAATTTGTGGTATTGTTCATTCATGGTTTGTCTTATATCTCCATGAATGGTCTCAATTTTTTTGTTTAGTTGTTTTACTAAACTTTCCTGACTACCATCTATTTTCTCATTGGTTTGCTAGTTTTGTTCCTCCTGTTTCCTAAAGTTTTCCTTATTTTCCTCATTGGTTTGCTTGTTTTGTTCCTCCTGTTTCCTAAAGTTTTCCTTATTTTCCTCATTGGTTTGCTTGTTTTGTTCCTTCAAAGTTTCGTTTTGTTTTTTTGAGTTTTCCTCCTGTTACCTAAAATTTTCGTTGGTTTTTTCCTCCTGTTTCCTAAATTGTTCTGCCATAAATTTCATTATTTCTTGCCAATTTGGTTCTTCTCTGGCTACCGCTTTGTCACCCGCCTGTTGCTCCTTTTCCGTGTCCATAACTACTTCGGTTTCTTCTTTATCGCCCGTCGGTTGTGCCATTTCACTGTCCATGACTACACCTGTTTCTTGTTCCTGTCCACCTTCTTCCTTCTCCGTTTCTTCTGCCCTCTTCTTTGACTTGCCTCTGGTATTATGCATTTCTTGGCTTCTTACAGTTGCCGACAAAAATTAGGTTTTTCGTTATTATTTACTTATATGTTTTGAAATTCTTTCTTAATTTGAGCCCTCTAAGTTGAGCGCCATTTGTAACGTCTTCCACGAAGTTCACGTCCCCTTGCAACGATATCTAACTGAACGGGTTGACTTCTTTTTAGCCCTACGTTGTTAGCGTCATTTGTAACGTCTCCCACGAAGTTCCATTTTTTTTCAACGATCTACGATGATTACGTCTATCTATCGGTTATGTTTAATACGTTTGTATACTGATAGTGTTATTTATTTTTTAATCGAGAGTGTGTGATTATGAAAATATTGACCACAGTTTTCTTTATTAGGTATTATATCAGTGCCATTGTTTGAAAAGGGGTAGGAGAGAGAGTGAGAGAGAGCAAGAGAATTCATCTCTTTGTATACGATTTAATCGTTTAATTTTTTCGCATGTTGCATCAGCTGTTTTCTATTTACGAACCCATTCCAGGTTATGTTATTCGTAGTACTTCATAATTTCTGATGTCGGAGCTAATTTTCTTACTCTTCTCTGTTATTCCTTCGTTTCCTGTAACAAAACTGCTATCTACCAGAAATAATACACAGTCAATTACCTAAAAGAAAGGTATTTATTGAATTTAGATTAATATTTGTGGAAATTATTATCTCCAAATCACGAGTTTACAATCGATTATTTTTTGAAATCACAACATTTTTCGATATAAGTTTTTTTTATATAACACAACAGATGTATTAAATTACAGTTATTAGAAAAAATTAATTAATTATATATATCTCAGGGTTATTTGAGGGTTCTTTGAACTATAAGAAAGTCAGAAATGCTTATTTATTAGTATCATACTTTACATTAATTAATATTTGTTTACTTAAAATCTGATTCAACAAGTTCGTTTTTTAAACGCCAGAGCGCAGACTACGTATTCCCACAGAAGGTGAAGAAGGAAAGATGGCTGCCGATTTCTGATGAATCTCAGTTTATACTATTTTTGGTTAAATAAATAAAGTTTATAATGTTAACTCTATGTTTTCTTATAAATTGAAAGATGTGGTACTGTTTCTAGTGTCCGTTACTTGTTGGTGATGTGTAATTTTTTAGTTTATTAAAGGAGGCGATCTCACCCAAGAAAGTTACAGTTCTGAATCTCTAGGCCAAGAGATAGTTCGATGAATTTTCTGTTTTCATTGATTTTCTGGCATGAATTATTGTGGTTCCATGGATGTCTCAGATGTAGTGGCTGGTGCTGACTCGTTTCATTAATTTAGTATGGGGTTTTTCCGAATGGTAGTTATTAAATTTTTTAAAATTTACTGGACATTAATTTTTTTTTATCTGCTCACTTGGAATACCATTTAACAATTAACTTAATTTCTTGTTGATTAGTTACTCGTTAGTAACCAAGAAATTGATGATTTTTTATTGGCTAACCTATGTACAATTTTAGTAAATAGGCTAGTATTAATTATTATTATTTCTTCCCTTCTTTTAGGAAAAATAATCCTTTATAATTTTTAACTATAATTAAATTTAATTTATATAAGGGTTTTCTTCACATCTTCACATAAGCTTAGCTACTTGTATTTTATAATTTAATGATTTTTAACATGGTTTATTTCTGACTTATATTTCTGTTAATGTATTCTTACTCTACACTATTTTGTTTTCCATTATTTTATATTAATTAGCCCTTATTAATTTCTTATATAACCCTGGATTCCTTAAACATAAACAAAAATAATATTTTAATTACATTGAAATTGCCTTTGTGGCCTAACAACACAAAACTACAACAACTTATTTTTAAACTTATAGTTTATTACTATAATACTGCATCTTCACTTATTTGTGATTGATGTCTTTTTCAGTTTTTAACATTTAGGCCTATCATACTATGTTGCCCTTTGCACTCACCGCACTTTAATGATAACACTTAGTACATTGTTTTTAATTGCTACAGTGTTTTATGGTACAAATGTTTTCATAGCATGATACTTAATCCCTCATTTCTGACTTTTGGAATGGGTACCTACTGATTTTATTATTCTTATGATTATATAAATACTTCTTTATTTCTTATCAGTACTGAGCATGGGTTATGTATGTTACAATATACATTATATTTAATTTTTATAACGTATTTACCTTAAGATATTTCTTTCCTTATTAGGTACATGTTTCGGGTACCATTTAGTACCCATCCTCAGCCTTGCGGATTTTGTGTCTGGTGAAGTACATATGTGTTGGTTGGTTGTTATTGTGTCTTCTTTAAATTGGTACTTTAAATTGGTTTTATTGTGTGTGATTGTGGTGTATCTACTAGTATTTTGTGTATTTTCCATGTTGAGTGCTTTGAAAATTGTGTCATGTTTGTATTGATTTGTATTTGTTCAGGTATTAGTTTGTTTTGTGTTTTATGTTTGTATATTTGTAAATTTTCCCAAATGTTCATTATGGTGCCTTTGTGTGGTATGTGTTTTATTAGTGTCATGTTGGTTATGTTTGGGAATTCATGTCCAGAGTGTTTATTGCATGTGTGGCTAAATTAGGTTTGTACAGTTCTGTTTTTTTTTATGCATTTAGATGTTCAAAATAACGTTTTTTCAGTTGTTTTTTGTTTGTTTGAACATTTCACTGGGCGAATTGTTCGGCATACCATCTATTACGAACATTCTTTGCTACTGAAGATGGCCACCGGTGGTGTGGCCGAAACGTCTAGCGATTTTACATCAAGCATTCGACCACGGCCTTTCAGCCCGGAAGTTTTAATTAATTAATTATATATAACTACACTTTTTATACACTTTTTGCTTCAGTCCGTTTCTTGATGTATATATTATATTTAGTTTTTATAAGGAATTTACCTCAAGATATTTCTTTCCTTATTAGGTACATGTTTCGGGTACCATTTTGTACCCATCCTCAGCCTTCCAGATTTTGTGTCTGGTGAAGTACATATGTGTTGGTTGGTTGTTATTGTGGCTTCCTGTTGGCTTCTGGTACTTTAAATTGGTTTTATTGTGTGTGATTGTGGTGTTACAAAATAAAAACTGAACAATTAAGAATTAATCAAAATGAACAAAACAAAAATAATAACCATAATAAAAAATGGGCCACATTCACATACATAAATAATAAAATGACAAAGCTAACAAAACTGTTTAAGAACACAGACATTAAAATGGCATACAAAACTAACAAAAATAATCTACAAAAACTAAATAACCCAAACAATAAATGGTGTATACAAAATTGAATGCCAAGATTTCAAAAAATGTTACAGAGTGATATAGTATGGTATAGTATTCCTTGTATGTGTGGCCAGGTATACATAGGCACCACGAAGCATAGTGTCCAAACACGCCTCTCTGAACATCGAAGATACTGCTGCCTGGGCCAGCCGGAGAAGTCCGCAGTTGCTGAACACGCTCTTTCCCACGACGATCACCGGGTAATGTTTGATGAGGCCCGGGTGTTGTCTTCTGTCCAGGGTTACTTCACTCGCCTGCATCTGGAGTCCATCCATATTCATAAGAATCCGTCTGTCGCTATGAACCGCCGGGGTGAAAGCATCTCCTTAAATAGTGTTTGGCATGGTTTATTTTCCACGGCCAATCAGAGTGGAGAATGATGAGCTGGCTTCTGATTGGTTGGCGTTATACACCTAAAGTGGCCAAACAGTTATAAATAGAAACAGCGTTGCCGTCTCTCACTGTTGCTTGTTCACATTTCACTGGGCGAATTGTTCGGCATACCATCTATTACGAACATTCTCTGCTACTGAAGATGGCCACCGGTGGTGTGGCCGAAACGTCTAGCGATTTTACATCAAGCATTCGACCACGGTCTTTCAGCCCAGAAGTTTTAATTAATAATAGTGACGCCGGCCGTGAAAGCCTACGTACTAAAATGTAGTTATATATATTGCAACATTACGATTATTTCATAAATTCACACAAATACAGAACCATGTATTCAATGCAACTATTAAGTGTAGTACACCGGCCAGGTCGCAGGATTTTTATTTCTCGTTGCGTCAAGTAAATGCAGTTGCACAATAATTAAATACATTTTAAAGATGAGTGAGAACTTGTTGACATGAAATAACTATTTAAAACCATTTTAAAAAATGTTCCTAAGGTTTATTCATTAATAGAAAAATATTCCAATATTAAAAAATGCAAACATTAGATAGATCAAATATCCACTTTTATAAGTTTCACACATATTAGGCTGTACATAACATCTAAAAACTAAACAATCATATACTCTTATTAACTAAACAGACATGTTAAATAAGTCAACTAAATTCTTTCATTTTTTGTGTGTCTGACTTTGATTCAATCTTCAAATGCTAATAGCAACTCATTTAAAAAGAAACAAAAATAATATTAAACTTAAGCATAAAATTACTAGTTGCTATAGACAAAATAAACTAATTAAATTTACTTTCAAACTATTATTTAACTCTATTGACACACCCAAATTTTTAACATATAACAAAAGATTTAGTAACTTTCAAATTTTCTTATAAAATTAAATTATTGACTTTAACTATTATTTACATTTAAAATTTTTAAGTCTTACTGTTCATGTACGAGTAAAATTGTCTTTCTGAATGTTCTTTTCACAATAAAATTATAAATATTTAGTCCAAACCTGCATACTGCTGACCTTACCATTGTGTGTGTGTGTGTGTGTGTGTGTGTGTGTGTGTGTGTGTGTGTGTGTGTGTGTGTGTGTGTGTGTGTGTGTGTGTGTGTGTGTGTGTGTGTGTCCTGAATCCTGAGAATTTTTTGATGATGTGGATGATGCTGTGTTCTCTGTCTCTATGGGTTGTTGTTGTTGCTCCTGAGTTCCTCCATAGGTCTTGTGTGAGTGTGGTAATGTGTGTGTGTATGTGTGTCTCCATGTCAATCCGCAACGGGTAGCGTAACGACGTCTGTACATTTCTTGAGTCTGAGAATGCCCCAAAATTGTCAGTCGTATTTATACTGGACTCAATCTGACATTTCCAGGATTGCTCTTGTCATGTTAGAAATTGTAACTTTCATGCAAAGTTTCCTTTTAATTACAAATCACTTTTTTGTTCATTTTAGCGATTTTGTAAACACACTTGTAGCATGCGCGATATCATTGTTTGTGTAATTTTTTCTGTTCACGCACGTATAACACAGATGTTAATTACTCTTTAATTACACCCGTAATTAACATTAATTACTTAGCATCTTTAATATTGCAAATTTCTGCAACATTTTGTATATCACTGCATTTGTTAAGAATCCCTTAATGCAATGGTGTTTTTATAATTGGCGTAAGTCTTTGCTTACAGGTTTAACACAAGTAATTAGTTTATTATAATCCTGTTAAGACATGATTACAGACAAAACAATAAGTCGTTCGTATCACCCCATATTTTCATGTCGTAGAGTGCTCACACACACTCGCTGTAACTTACGCTACCACAGCAGGTGTCCCTCCTGACAGGTTAGATATTGTCAATTCCTGCACAAAACTGTATAAAACTGTTCCTTATTCTATTTATACTAATTACAATATAAAACATACTGCCCTGGGAAAATATGCAAATATATGTATTGTTGCCTATATTTCCCAGGTGGGTTTAAATAAAATTTGACGGTTAGTCAAATTTTATTTACACAAATATATATTTGTAACTCATAATTATAATTACAACTTATTAACTGTATTACAATTGCTTTTTAAAACGCCTTATAAAAGTAAATATTTTAATCGGTATGTGAGAAACAAACCCTATTGTGGCGTGTGACAAAAATCCTTCCCCCTAATATAAACATCGCAGCTGTGTTCTATTATTCCATTTTGTTTAGCGACACACACTTTTGCCATTGTCGGCTTAATTGTCTCACTCTCTGTTTCCCTGTTCTCATCATAATAGACGATAAACTTCCTGCAGTACATTTGTTATGCATACATAACACTACTTTATTGTAATCTTTGTGTATAGTTATGCCGCTACATTGTTTCCTCATTTTTTTATCACTTGCGGATAAATCCCCCCTTACTTATACAATCATAACAGCTGTTCTTTTTCTCTTCTCTTAGTATAAAATTAGTTTTATTTCTGTACTCGGTGCGAAACATGTATTCAGACTGTGCGAGTAAAATTAACAATTCTTTAATCGTTTTAATTACTTGTGTTTTACTGGCGAATTTACTATCTCTGTGAAAGTGATGTGCTAAATTACATACCCCCCTTGTGTTGTCCCAATCTGGATCTTAAGTATTTACTTCTTTCGACATGTTGGATTACATACTCCCCCACGGTGAGTGTATCTTTACCTTGATACTTACCATATTCCAATTGGTCTCTTATTTGTTTTTTCGTGTGAATATTCCCATAGCAACCTTCAAACAATTAATTTTTAAATTGTTCGTTAATAGTTAAATTATATCGAGCACTCATGTACCATCTTACAGCATAACCTTGGGACTGTTTACTAATAAAGCTATTTTTCTCTTTATCAGTTACAGCATTACCTGTTAACTCCATTTCTTGTTCCCAGTTCAGTAACAATTTGTCCTTTCATCACTCAGTGTTGGATCCACCATAAACTTCAATTCCGTTTTTAGACGTTTTAATTTTCCACGTTGATTTTCCCTAGTGTATCTATTTCACTGCAATATTCCTTTGTGGTTTTATTAGGCACAACTACGGCAATTTCCAACCTTATTATTTTTGCTTCCAACTCCTGCGTCTTATTGATGTTTTCATGGACTTGTTCACTGACTGCTTTTCTTTCCATATCCTGCTCCTGCTTTGCTACTATAAACTTCTCATTCCATTGTTCAGCTACTTGGTTCACACAATCTTTTTATTCTTTAGACCATTCCGGTTTTTGTTCTTCAAACCTATTCTCAATCTTTAAAACTAGTTCGTTTAGTGACTCTTCTTCTCTAGTTTCTAATATTTCTATTCCGGTATTAGTTTCTTCGAGGTTTGTCGTCAATTGCTCTTTAAAGGCTTTGAATTCAGCTTTAAAGTCGGCTGTAGTTTCTTCACTATTCTTTTGCATTTGTTTTGTATTAAATTCTTTTAACTCTTCTATTTGTTTTCTATTTTCTTCTTTTTGTTTTGTACTTAATTCGTATCCCCAGGCACGCATCATATTTTGAAATGCCTCCGTATCAAAACCTACTGGTCCTCCACGTTGAATTATTTTTTTTATTATTTATTATATTATCTTTTAAAATAATTATTATTGGCAAACCGCGGCTCTATTTGTTTTTTATACAGTATAATATTATTTATTTATATTTGTTATTATTATAAATTATCTCATACCAACAATTTCTCTCAACTTTTAATTTTGTTGAGTGCCAGTTGTGAAATACACAACAATATTACATTTACAATACAATAATATTAATAACAATATACTTATTAATTCTGAACATATATAATAATTAACATATATCGTACCAATTATTATGGTATGTTGAGTATCTAGCCCCACTCTGGGCATGCCAATTTATTATGGCTTCATATAATATCGTGCCCCACGCTGGCTGCACCAATTTATTATGCAACGTTACGATTATTTCATAAATTCACAAAAATACAGAGCCATGTACTCAACGCAACTATTAAGTGTAGTACACCGGCCAGGTCGCAGGATTTTTATTTCTCGTTGCGTCAAGTAAATGCAGTTGCACAATAATTAAATACATTTTAAAGATGAGTGAGAACTTGTTGACATGAAATAATTATTTAAAACCATTTAAAAAAATGGTCCTAAGTTTTATTCATTAATAGAAAAATATTCCAATATTAAAAAATGCAAACATTAGACAGATCAAATATCCACTTTTATAAGTTTCACACATTTTAGGCTGTTCATAACATCTAAAAACTAAACAATCATATACTCTTATTAACTAAACAGACATGTTAAAATAGTCAACTAAATTCTTTCATTTTTTGTGTGTCTGACTTTGATTCAATCTTCAAATGCTAATAGCAACTCATTTAAAAAGAAACAAAAATAATATTAAACTTAAGCATAAAATTACTAGTTGCTATAGACAAAATAAACTAATTAAATTTACTTTCAAACTATTATTTAACTCTATTGACACACCCAAATTTTTAACATATAACAAAAGATTTAGTAGCTTTCAAATTTTCTTATAAAATTAAATTATTGACTTTAACTATTATTTACATTTAAAATTTTTAAGTCTTACTGTTCATGTACGAGTAAAATTGTCTTTCTGAACGTTCTTTTCACAATAAAATTATAAATATTTAGTCCAAACCTGCATACTGATGACCTTACCGTTGTGTGTGTGTGTGTGTGTGTGTGTGTGTGTGTGTGTGTGTGTGTGTGTGTATGTGTGTGTGTGTGTGTGTGTGTGTGTGTGTGTGTGTATGTGTGTGTGTGTGTGTGTGTGTGTCCTGAATCCTGAGAATTTTTTGATGATGTGGATGATGTTCTCTGTCTCTATGGGTTGTTGTTGTTGCTCCTGAGTTCCTCCATAGGTCTTGTGTGAGTGTGGTAATGTGTGTGTGTATGTGTGTCTCCATGTCAATCCGCAACGGGTAGCGTAACGACGTCTGTACATTTCTTGAGTCTGAGAATGCCCCAAAATTGTCAGTCGTATTTATACTGGACTCAATCTGACATTTCCAGGATTGCTCTTGTCATGTTAGAAATTGTAACTTTCATGCAAAGTTTCCTTTTAATTACAAATCACTTTTTTGTTCATTTTAGCGATTTTGTAAACACACTTGTAGCATGCGCGATATCATTGTTTGTGTAATTTTTTCTGTTCACGCACGTATAACACAGATGTTAATTACTCTTTAATTACACCCGTAATTAACATTAATTACTTAGCATCTTTAATATTGCAAATTTCTGCAACATTTTGTATATCACTGCATTTGTTAAGAATCCCTTAATGCAATGGTGTTTTTATAATTGGCGTAAGTCTTTGCTTACAGGTTTAACACAAGTAATTAGTTTATTATAATCCTGTTAAGACATGATTACAGACAAAACAATAAGTCGTTCGTATCACCCCATATTTTCATGTCGTAGAGTGCTCACACACACTCGCTGTAACTTACGCTACCACAGCAGGTGTCCCTCCTGACAGGTTAGATATTGTCAATTCCTGCACAAAACTGTATAAAACTGTTCCTTATTCTATTTATACTAATTACAATATAAAACATACTGCCCTGGGAAAATATGCAAATATATGTATTGTTGCCTATATTTCCCAGGTGGGTTTAAATAAAATTTGACGGTTAGTCAAATTTTATTTACACAAATATATATTTGTAACTCATAATTATAATTACAACTTATTAACTGTATTACAATTGCTTTTTAAAACGCCTTATAAAAGTAAATATTTTAATCGGTATGTGAGAAACAAACCCTATTGTGGCGTGTGACAAAAATCCTTCCCCCTAATATAAACATCGCAGCTGTGTTCTATTATTCCATTTTGTTTAGCGACACACACTTTTGCCATTGTCGGCTTAATTGTCTCACTCTCTGTTTCCCTGTTCTCATCATAATAGACGATAAACTTCCTGCAGTACATTTGTTATGCATACATAACACTACTTTATTGTAATCTTTGTGTATAGTTATGCCGCTACATTGTTTCCTCATTTTTTTATCACTTGCGGATAAATCCCCCCTTACTTATACAATCATAACAGCTGTTCTT
Source organism: Magicicada septendecula (assembly GCA_034769895.1). NCBI lineage: Eukaryota > Metazoa > Arthropoda > Insecta > Hemiptera > Cicadidae > Magicicada > Magicicada septendecula. The sequence goes on along the minus strand of CM068370.1, from coordinate 404,025,098 downwards.
TTTCTCTTCTCTTAGTATAAAATTAGTTTTATTTCTGTACTCGGTGCGAAACATGTATTCAGACTGTGCGAGTAAAATTAACAATTCTTTAATCGTTTTAATTACTTGTGTTTTACTGGCGAATTTACTATCTCTGTGAAAGTGATGTGCTAAATTACATACCCCCCTTGTGTTGTCCCAATCTGGATCTTAAGTATTTACTTCTTTCGACATGTTGGATTACATACTCCCCCACGGTGAGTGTATCTTTACCTTGATACTTACCATATTCCAATTGGTCTCTTATTTGTTTTTTCGTGTGAATATTCCCATAGCAACCTTCAAACAATTAATTTTTAAATTGTTCGTTAATAGTTAAATTATATCGAGCACTCATGTACCATCTTACAGCATAACCTTGGGACTGTTTACTAATAAAGCTATTTTTCTCTTTATCAGTTACAGCATTACCTGTTAACTCCATTTCTTTTTCCCAGTTCAGTAACAATTTGTCCTTTCATCACTCAGTGTTGGATCCACCATAAACTTCGTTGCTTCCTTCTTCAATTCCGTTTTTAGACGTTTTAATTTTCCACGTTGATTTTCCCTAGTGTATCTATTTCACTGCAATATTCCTTTGTGGTTTTATTAGGCACAACTACGGCAATTTCCAACCTTATTATTTTTGCTTCCAACTCCTGCGTCTTATTGATGTTTTCATGGACTTGTTCACTGACTGCTTTTCTTTCCATATCCTGCTCCTGCTTTGCTACTATAAACTTCTCATTCCATTGTTCAGCTACTTGGTTCACACTATCTTTTTATTCTTTAGACCATTCCGGTTTTTGTTCTTCAAACCTATTCTCAATCTTTAAAACTAGTTTGTTTAGTGACTCTTCTTCTCTAGTTTCTAATATTTCTATTCCGGTATTAGTTTCTTCGAGGTTTGTCGTCAATTGCTCTTTAAAGGCTTTGAATTCAGCTTTAAAGTCGGCTGTAGTTTCTTCACTATTCTTTTGCATTTGTTTTGTATTAAATTCTTTTAACTCTTCTATTTGTTTTCTATTTTCTTCTTTTTGTTTTGTACTTAATTCGTCTCCCCAGGCACGCATCATATTTTGAAATGCCTCCGTATCAAAACCTACTGGTCCTGCCACGTTGAATTATTTTATTTATTCTTTATTATATTATCTTTTAAAATAATTATTATTGGTAAACCGTGGCTCTATTTTTTTTTATATAATATTATTTATTTATATTTGTAATTATTATAAATTATCTCATACCAACAATTTCTCTCCTCTTTTAGTTTTTTTGAGTGCCAGTTGTGAAATACACAACAATATTACATTTACAATACAATAATATTAATAACAATATACTTATTAATTCTGAACATATATAATAATTAACATATATCGTACCAATTATTATGGTATGTTGAGTATCTAGCCCCACTCTCGGCACGCCAATTTATTATGGCTTCATATAATATCGTGCCCCACGCTGGCTGCACCAATTTATTATGCAACGTTACGATTATTTCATAAATTCACAAAAATACAGAGCCATGTACTCAACGCAACTATTAAGTGTAGTACACCGGCCAGGTCGCAGGATTTTTATTTCTCGTTGCGTCAAGTAAATGCAGTTGCACAATAATTAAATACATTTTAAAGATGAGTGAGAACTTGTTGACATGAAATAATGATTTAAAACCATTTAAAAAAATGGTCCTAAGTTTTATTCATTAATAGAAAAATATTCCAATATTAAAAAATGCAAACATTAGACAGATCAAATATCCACTTTTATAAGTTTCACACATTTTAGGCTGTTCATAACATCTAAAAACCAAACAATCATATACTCTTATTAACTAAACAGACATGTTAAAATAGGCAACTAAATTCTTTCATTTTTGTGTGTGTCTGACTTTGATTCAATCTTCAAATGCTAATAGCAACTCATTTAAAAAGAAACAAAAATAATATTAAACTTAAGCATAAAATTACTAGTTGCTATAGACAAAATAAACTAATTACATTTACATTCAAACTATTATTTAACTCTATTGACACACCCAAATTTTTAACATATAACAAAAGATTTAGTAACTTTCAGATTTTCTTATAAAATTAAATTATTGACTTTAACTATTATTTACATTTAAAATTTTTAAGTCTTACTGTTCATGTACGAGTAAAATTGTCTTTCTGAACGTTCTTTTCACAATAAAATTATAAATATTTAGTCCAAACCTGCATACTGATGACCTTACCGTTGTGTGTGTGTGTGTGTGTGTGTGTGTGTGTGTGTGTGTGTGTGTGTGTGTGTGTGTGTGTGTGTGTGTGTGTGTGTGTGTGTGCGTCCTGAATCCTGAGAATTTTTTGATGATGTGGATGATGCTGTGTTCTCTGTCTCTATGGGTTGTTGTTGTTGCTCCTGAGTTCCTCCATAGGTCTTGTGTGAGTGTGGTAATGTGTGTGTGTATGTGTGTCTCCATGTCAATCCGCAACGGGTAGCGTAACGACGTCTGTACATTTCTTGAGTCTGAGAATGCCCCAAAATTGTCAGTCGTATTTATACTGGACTCAATCTGACATTTCCAGGATTGCTCTTGACATGTTAGAAATTGTAACTTTCATGCAAAGTTTCCTTTTAATTACAAATCACTTTTTTGTTCATTTTAGCGATTTTGTAAACACACTTGTAGCATGCACGATATCATTGTTTGTGTAATTTTTTCTGTTCACGCACGTATAACACAGATGTCAATTACTCTTTAATTACACCCGTAATTAACATTAATTACTTAGCATCTTTAATATTGCAAATTTCTGCAACATTTTGTATATCACTGCATTTGTTAAGAATCCCTTAATGCAATGGTGTTTTTATAATTGGCGTAAGTCTTTGCTTACAGGTTTAACACAAGTAATTAGTTTATTATAATCCTGTTAAGACATGATTACAGACAAAACAATAAGTCGTTCGTATCACCCCATATTTTCATGTCGTAGAGTGCTCACACACACTCGCTGTATCTTACGCTACCACAGCAGGTGTCCCTCCTGACAGGTTAGATATTGTCAATTCCTGCACAAAACTGTATAAAACTGTTCCTTATTCTATTTATACTAATTACAATATAAAACATACTGCCCTGGGAAAATATGCAAATATATGTATTGTTGCCTATATTTCCCAGGTGGGTTTACTAACCGTCAAATTTTATTTACACAAATATATATTTGTAACTCATAATTATAATTACAACTTATTAACTATATTACAATTGCTTTTTAAAACGCCTTATAAAAGTAAATACCCCCCTTGTGTTGTCCCAATCTGGATCTTAAGTATTTACTTCTTTCGACATGTTGGATTACATACTCCCCCACGGTGAGTGTATCTTTACCTTGATACTTACCATATTCCAATTGGTCTCTTATTTGTTTTTTCGTGTGAATATTCCCATAGCAACCTTCAAACAATTAATTTTTAAATTGTTCGTTAATAGTTAAATTATATCGAGCACTCATGTACCATCTTACAGCATAACCTTGGGACTGTTTACTAATAAAGCTTTTTTTCTCTTTATCAGTTACAGCATTACCTGTTAACTCCATTTCTTGTTCCCAGTTCAGTAACAATTTGTCCTTTCATCACTCAGTGTTGGTTCCACCATCAACTTCGTTGCTTCCTTCTTCAATTCCGTTTTTAGACGTTTTACCTTTCCACATTAATTTTCCCTAGTGTATCTATTTCACTGCAATATTCCTTTGTGGTTTTATTAGGCACAACTACAGCAATTTCCAACCTTATTACTTTTGCTTCCAACTCCTGCGTCTTATTGATGTTTTCATGGACTTGTTCACTGACTGCTTTTCTTTCCATATGTGCCGAGTCTGGCAGATTCGGCGAGCATTCACTATGTAACATCCGGAATAACCGTTAAACGCAGTACGGAATTTAATGCGGTTTAATTAGTGCCTCGCCCTAGTAGTGGTTATAAGTAGTAGACTGCATGAGGTTAGAGCGTTGATCGGTGCTGCACTCTCGTGCCAGCCGCTGTAGGCAAACGAGAAGGACGGAGATTATTCTGTTTAACCTTGTCTCGTTTGGAAATTCGTCGATAATGGCTGCCTTTTGGACTCCGGTTAGATGAAGATATTTTCGTCTAACATCCTTCCCACTATGTCAGGCTAGATCAATACACGACTGCGGTAAGTCTCGCCAATACTTTCATATTAATTGTATTTAATGTTTCACTAAAGAAAGACTTGTATAATAGGCTTAATAAGTGGATTTCTGATAACTTTAAAAACCGCATGGCGGTTGTGCAATAAGTAATTTCAAGGTAGAATTTTAAAAACACAGTAAAACCATATTAAATTCACGTGTCCGAACTACGGCACTAAAAGTCAAAGAAATTTAAATACAAAAGTCTAAGTTTAAAATATACCTATCATGGATGTAAGCAGATTCCTATTAAGTACCTTGGTTATTGCACAATGCGTAATTCGGTCTAAATGGCATACAAATTTTACTAGTATTGATAGTAAAACTTTATTCATATCAGGAAACTTACTGAGGCACCAATTAAAAGTCATATAATTGCCAAATGGTATTAAGTTATATAATAAAGATGATGTAATCAGATTTAACCTTTCTGGAACACGTGGTACTAAAGATCCAGACTATGTATAAAACCTATTTAAAATTGTAACAAGCCATAATTAACTATCAAAATTCAAACATGGTAACCCGCATTGGTGAAGTTATTATTATAAAGATTTACTGTACTAAATTATTTCAAATAGGGCCTGTTGGCCATATAATTTTGTCAAGTTTTATATTTAGGTAGCTCTAAAGCTATGTTAAGTTTATATATAGGTTTGGGGGGGGGGTGCGAACTTTCTGTGGGCACTGTGTGGTGTTCTCTGGCTTATATAATTTTGTGTAATCAGGGTCCCCAACTAAGCCGAGGAAACAGCTCAAAGACCTGAACATGAACATCTATAACTTTCGCTCTCTTTTCATCTACCGGAGGAATAGCCAGGAGGAAGCCACACCAACACCTGTAATGTAGGCCACGAGATTGCCACCTCACCCCATGGACAAAAATCAGGTGATACCAAACCATTACATTATTTATACGTAGAGATGCACTCAAAAGACCCAGTGAACCAGTTCTATCAATCAACCACAACACTTTCAAGTTTTTAAACATTTAATTGGATCCCCAATTAACGGGACAGTATAGTGTGTGAACTGGGTGTGAAATCAATTGTAAATTTTATTAATTTGTTGTAAAATTGTCAGCTCAGAGGCTGGCATGTATCTTAGACAGTTCTACATTCAAACGTATAATTCCCTCTTATTTCAGTATATGTGTTTCATTACAGCTTTTAAATCATTCATTCAATTTGTAATTTCTTGGGGTCAATTTAGTGTTCATTTTATATATATATTTTTCTAAATTTTAAATTCAGTTTGGTTCATATGGTATAGAAATTTCTGGGGCAGTTAGGTGGATTTTCACAAGTTTAATCCTGAATGGGTGCATGTTCATACAGTATTAAACTTGTTGTTCAGACAGGTTAAATTATGCACCGACTGGCAAACGAACATGTCGGTCTCTGGGCCAAAAGTACTTTTTAAAAGGGTTATAATATTCATGACATATTTCTATTTTCACTACTTAGCAATGTTTCTATATATATATATATTCTATTAATTAATTATGATAACTGGGAGGTGTTCATTGGTTTCTAAATTTTTATTTCTTACAGTATAACAGCCCAGTGGGCAGAATTTTATAACAGTATTAGGCACTTGGCCAAACATTGGAATTTATTATGTCCTGGGGACTACTGGAGGTGCATAAGCATTATCTAAAACACAGGTCATGTGTTATGAACCAATTAAGTTTGGTAATCCTAACGTGGATGTCCGTAAAAGAATTATTAATATACCTCATGGGGGTAAGAAAAGGGCGTGGAAAGAGATCTTTGTATAATTGTATTGTATTGTGGAACATGTGATGTATTGTACATTTGTGTGTGTATTTTTGGGGGTTATATGTATTGTACATTTAGATGTATTTTTGGTGGGGAGTTTAGATATAGGGTTTTTAGAAAAGCAAAATGAAACATAGGATTATATATATCCTTTTAATTTTAATAACAAGTATTTATTCTATCTCAATTAATTTTTGCTGAATATTTCTTCCAAGAAAGTAATTTATTTTAATTAACTTGAATAACAAGGATGTGGATTTGTCACTATTTAATTTTTAATTAATTTGTTTGAGAATTTGTTATTATAATTAATATTATCAAGAAGTCTATAAAAATTTTCTCCATTAAGTTTCAATGGATCATTTTAAAGAGAACATAGAAAATAAATTTTATATTATTAATATTTTACAGGAAACTTTATTTCAAGAATAGTCATGATTTTAAATTTTAATTCATTTTAAAGAGAGATAGCAAATATATTTTATAGGTGTTAATAAATATTTTCAGGTGACCTTGTTGAAAGAGTATAAATTATTTTAATTGACAATTTCAGGGAATAATAGATTCTGACTGTTGTGTTTATTGATTTTGTTATCAATATTGTTTTCAAATGGAGATAGAATAATAAAAGGGATTTTATTAATTGTTTAATTTATGAGTTTTCATTGCAAGTCCCGTCTCACTGGATCCAGCGCATTTTTGGCTTCTCTAGGCTTTGGTCTAGTTCTAATTAACTTGTGGCCCCTCTTTTCAAAATAAAAAAAAATTTCAAAAAAAAATTTTCAAAAATAAAATAATCTTTTTGTTTAACTGCCTAAGTTAAAGAGGGGTTACACATATCCTGCTCCTGCTTTGCTACTATAAACTCCTCATTCCATTGTTCAGCTACTTGGTTCACACTATCTTTTAATTCTTTAGACCATTCCGGTTTTTGTTCTTCAAACCTATTCTCAATCTTTAAAACTAGTTCGTTTAGTGACTCTTCTTCTCTAGTTTCTAATATTTCTATTCCGGTATTAGTTTCTTCGAGGTTTGTCGTCAATTGCTCTTTAAAGTCTTTGAATTCAGCTTTAAAGTCGGCTGTAGTTTCTTCACTATTCTTTTGCATTTGTTTTGTATTAAATTCTTTTAACTCTTCTATTTGTTTTCTATTTTCTTCTTTTTGTTTTGTACTTAATTCGTCTCCCCAGGCACGCATCATATTTTGAAATGCCTCCGTATCAAAACCTACTGGTCCTGCCACGTTGAATTATTTTATTTATTCTTTATTATATTATCTTTTAAAATAATTATTATTGGTAAACCGCGGTTTCTACTTGTTTTTTATACTGTATAATATTATTTATTTATATATGTTATTATTATAAATTATCTCATACCAACAATTTCTCTCCTCTTTTAGTTTTGTTGAGTGCCAGTTGTGAAATACACAACAATATTACATTTACAATACAATAATATTAATAACAATATACTTATTAATTCTGAACATATATAATAATTAACATATATCGTACCAATTATTATGGTATGTTGAGTATCTAGCCCCACTCTGAGCATGCCAATTTATTATGGCTTCATATAATATCGTGCCCCACGCTGGCTGCAATTTATTATGCAATGTTACGATTATTTCATAAATTCATAAAAATACAGATCCATGTACTCAACGCAACTATTAAGTGTAGTACACCGGCCAGGTCGCAGGATTTTTATTTCTCGTTGCGTCAAGTAAATGCAGTTGCACAATAATTAAATAAATTTTAAAGATAAGTGAAAACTTGTTGACATGAAATAATTATTTAAAACAATTTTAAAAAATGGTCCTAAGTTTTATTCATTAATAGAAAAATATTCCACTATTAAAAAATGCAAACATTAGACAGATCAAATATCCACTTTTATAAGTTTGTGCCGAGTCTTGGAATACTCGGCCCTTTCCATGTTTATTATGTGACTGTCATTGCGGGGGTTTGTGAATGAATTATTTGAGCGGAGTATAAGCTGTTATCTGCATGCTTGTTGCCGATCCGCGCGCTCTCTGTCGGGAGTGATACGTAATATTTTTCTTGTGACTACGGTGTGCAGTATTCGCCAGGCAGCCGAACACGAAACAGCAACCAATTTCTCCCGGCGGCCACCAGTTTGATTTTTTGTCTGCTAAAATCTATCATGATTAGATAATCGACTACGCGACTCGCCGGTAAGTCTGTTCAAGGTAACTTACTTATTATTTAATAAAAGAATTGTAATTTAGCTTAAATTAATGCCGATGCAATGCGATATATATACGAAAGTCACCATGTGGCAAGCGCGGGTTAAATTCTGTGTATGCATGTCTTGAAAGTAACACTGGCTGAGCTAAAGTATTTATAAAGTAATTATGGCTGTGTATTTTTCCTAATTATATCATAATAATTTCATTATAATCAAAGGGGGGCGTAAGAGAATGTTTTATTAACTAAATGTAGAGGTATATGAAACTGTATATGTATTATGAACCTGTTTAAGTTTGCAACTCATCTCGAAATTGTAATAAGGGTTTATTTAGTTGACGAACTGTCTATAAATAATAGTCATTTAATTCTAAATTTTTTTACTGAAGGTAATTTCTGTGCTTTCTTAAAATTTCAAAATTTTCTTTTAACTGAGCATGTGGTAGTGTGTGAATTACGCTGGAGTCATGAATATTAGGGGGATCGTGAATTGGGTAACATTTGAGTAATTGTCAATATATATAATTGTTCAGGGTTCCCGACCTAAGACGATTCTCGATTCACTTCAGCGGGTGGCCGAACATCTGCCACCAATGGTATTACACGAGTGATTCTCCGTCTGTGCCGTCGGGAGGAAGAAATGGACAATACATCAGGTTTTGTGCCGGATTTTACCAGGTGACATTTAACCCATTTTTATATATTTTGGCCTCTACAATTTAGAACATCTTATTCTCTTCCTGGAGCATCTCCAGTTAAAGTTGGTGGGACACAAGTCCAGCGAGAGAATTAGTGCTTGTAAATTTTGTCAGTGTATTTTACTAAGGCTTAAGCCCCTGAGTAAGTGTGAGCCCGGACGGGGTCATGCGTTACCGAATTTTGCTGCGAAATTTTCTTTAAGGGTAAAAGTGCGTGTGACTTAAGATTACTGATTTATCGGGGGGGGGGGGGTGAATTATGCTTGCATTGATTAAGGGTATTCATAGCTATATGCGTTTCATTTTTTTTTGTTGATTTAAAGGTTTGGGGAGGTGCTGTAACCTGTGGACGTCACCCGTAGGTGCCGTTAGTAACATGTCTATAGCATGTTTTAGGTTGCTGGATCTGGTGGTGCGCATGGCCTCGCCTGTGGCCAAGCCAATTCTGTAGGAACCTCTCAAATGTGTTTTGTTAGGGGCTGATGTTATAAAGTTTTTTTAATTAAAATTGTCATTATATATATATTTTATAAAAATTATTTTAATTCAGTAATAATTCAGTATAAGTGAAATTTCATTCAGTTTCTTTTACTGCCATAGCCAGTGTACTACTAGTTCAGTTGTTAATATGAGCACACTATTGGTTCAATCATAAACCATAATATATATATTTTGTAAAAATTATCTTAACTCTGTAATAATTCAGTATAAGTGAAATTTCATTCATTTTCTTTTACTGCCATAGCCAGTGTATTACTAGTTCAGTTGCTAATATGAGTACACTATTGATTCTTACTTCCAACCATAAATTCTGTTATACATTTCGTACGGCCGTGCAGCCATGTTGACCTGGCCATGGCACAGTCCTATCTGGGGGAACCTTTCTAAAATTTTGAATACTTGTAATAATTTCATTGGTTGCAAGCAGTCATAACCGGACGGGTTAATGGATTGGTTTATGAAAGTTTTTTTATGGAGGCTGGGCACTTTACCCTTTTACAGTAGTTTGGGATGGTGATCTAGGTCACTGATACTGAAGATGGTATTCTTCGGCGGCATGGTGAAATGTCTATGAGCTGCCTGCCAGGTGAACATGTGTGTAGTATATATGTGTGTATATCGATATGTGTGCGCTATGTGTATTTATGTAACTATTTATTTATGTGTAATTATGTATTTATATTGATTGATGTTATATTTATTTATATTTGGGAGATATTATTATGCTGATGTCTACATGTATTCTAATTTGATGAGATGATACGTGCATATTTCCAGAGGATTGTAATGACTGGGAGTAAAAGTTTGTAACAAAAGTTTTTCCAATCCTATAAAAGTATATTGTATACTGGGAGTGATACTTGCATGTTATTTGAAATAGCTGAATAAAATTGTTATTGTTGCTTAACAACGAGTTTAATTACAAGTCCCGTCATACTGGACCCAGCGCAGTTTTGGTTTCCCTAGGCTCTTGCCTAGTTTTAAATAACTAGTGGCCCCTCTTTCAAAAAAAAAAAAAAAAAGGTTTTTTTTTTATAAAGTCTAAAAGTTGAAAGAGGGGTTACAAGTTTCACACATTTTAGGCTGTTCATAACATCTAAAAACTAAACAATCATATACTCTTATTAACTAAACAGACATGTTAAAATAGTCAACTAAATTCTTTCATTTTTTGTGTGTCTGACTTTGATTCAATCTTCAAATGCTAATAGCAACTCATTTAAAAAGAAACAAAAATAATATTAAACTTAAGCATAAAATTACTAGTTGCTATAGACAAAATAAACTAATTACATTTACTTTCAAACTATTATTTCACTCTATTGACACACCCAAATTTTTAACATATATCAAAAGATTTAGTAACTTTCAAACTTCCTTATAAAATTAAATTATTGACTTTAACTATTATTTACATTAAAAATTTTTAAGTCTTACTGTTCATGTACGAGTAAAATTGTCTTTCTGAAAGTTCTTTTCACAACAAAATTATAAATATTTAGTCATCACCTGCATACTGCTGCCTTTACTGTTGTGTGTGTGTGCATCCTGTATCCTGAGAATTTTATGATGATGACGATGATGATGATGCTGTGTTCTCTGTCTCTATGGGTTGTTGTTGTTGTTGCTCCTGAATTCCTCCATATGTCTTGTGTGAGTGTGGTAGTGTGTGTGTATATCCATGTCGATCCGCAACAGGCAGCGTAACAGTCTGTAGATTTCTTGAGTCTGAGAATGCCCCAAAATTGTCGGTCGTATTTATACTGGACTCAATCTGACATGTCCAGGATTGCTCTTGACATGTTAGAAATTGTAACTTTCATGCAAAGCGTCCTTTTAATTACGAATCACTTTTTTGTTCATTTTAACGATTTCATAAACACACTTGTAGCATGCGCGATATCATTGTTGGCGTAATTTTTTTCTGTTCATGCACATATAACACACATGTTAATTATTCTTTAATTATACCCATAATTAACATTAATTACTTAGCATCTTTAATATTGCAAATTTCTGCAATATTTTATCACTGCATTTGTTAAGAATCCCTCAATGCAATGGTGTTTTTATAATTGGCGTAAGTCTTTGCTTACAGGTTTAACACAAGTAATTAGTTTATTATAATCCTGTTAAGACATGATTACAGACAAAACAATAAGTCGTTCGTATCACCCCATATTTTCATGTCGTAGAGTGCTCACACACACTCGCTGTAACTTACGCTACCACAGCAGGTGTCCCTCCTGACAGGTTAGATATTGTCAATTCCTGCACAAAACTGTATAAAACTGTTCCTTATTCTATTTATACTAATTACAATATAAAACATACTGCCCTGGGAAAATATGCAAATATATGTATTGTTGCCTATATTTCCCAGGTGGGTTTAAATAAAATTTGACGGTTAGTCAAATTTTATTTACACAAATATATATTTGTAACTCATAATTATAATTACAACTTATTAACTGTATTACAATTGCTTTTTAAAACGCCTTATAAAAGTAAATATTTTAATCGGTATGTGAGAAACAAACCCTATTGTGGCGTGTGACAAAAATCCTTCCCCCTAATATAAACATCGCAGCTGTGTTCTATTATTCCATTTTGTTTAGCGACACACACTTTTGCCATTGTCGGCTTAATTGTCTCACTCTCTGTTTCCCTGTTCTCATCATAATAGACGATAAACTTCCTGCAGTACATTTGTTATGCATACATAAGACTACTTTATTGTAATCTTTGTGTATAGTTATGCCGCTACATTGTTTCCTCATTTTTTTATCACTTGCGGATAAATCCCCCCTTACTTATACAATCATAACAGCTGTTCTTTTTCTCTTCTCTTAGTATAAAATTAGTTTTATTTCTGTACTCGGTGCGAAACATGTGTTCAGACTGTGCGAGTAAAATTAACAATTCTTTAATCGTTTTAATTCCTTGTGTTTTACTGGTGAATTTACTATCTCTGTGAAAGTGATGTGCTAAATTACATACCCCCCTTGTGTTGTCCCAATCTGGATCTTAAGTATTTACTTCTTTCGACATGTTGGATTACATACTCCCCAACGGTGAGTGTATCTTTACCTTGATACTTACCATATTCCAATTGGTCTCTTATTTGTTTTTTCGTGTGAATATTCCCATAGCAACCTTCAAACAATTAATTTTTAAATTGTTCGTTAATAGTTAAATTATATCGAGCACTCATGTACCATCTTACAGCATAACCTTGGGACTGTTTACTAATAAAGCTATTTTTCTCTTTATCAGTTACAGCATTACCTGTTAACTCCATTTCTTGTTCCCAGTTCAGTAACAATTTTGTCCTTTCATCACTCAGTGTTGGATCCACCATCAACTTCGTTGGTTCCTTCTTCAATTCCGTTTTTAGACGGTTTACCTTTCCACGTTGATTTTCCCTAGTGTATCTATTTCACTGCAATATTCCTTTGTGGTTTTATTAGGCACAACTACAGCAATTTCCAACCTTATTACTCTTGCTTCCAACTCCTGCGTCTTATTGATGTTTTCATGGACTTGTTCACTGACTGCTTTTCTTTCCATATACTGCTCCTGCTTTGCTTACTATAAACTTCTCATTCCATTGTTCAGCTACTTGGTTCACACTATCTTTTAATTCTTTAGACCATTCCGCTTTTTGTTCTTCAAACCTATTCTCAATCTTTAAAACTAGTTCTTTAGTGACTCTTCTTCTCTAGTTTCTAATATTTCTATTCCGGTATTAGTTTCTTCGAGGTTTGTCGTCAATTGCTCTTTAAAGGCTTTGAATTCAGCTTTAAAGTCGGCCATATTTTCTTCACTATTCTTTTGCATTTGTCTTGTATTAAATTCTTTTAACTCTTCTATTTGTTTTCTATTTTCTTCTTTTTGTTTTGTACTTAATTCGTCCCCCAGGCACGCATCATATTTTGAAATGCCTCCGTATCAAAACCTACTGGTCCTGCCATGTTGAATTATTTTATTTATTCTTTATTATATTATCTTTTAAAATAATTATTATTGGTAAACCGTGGCTCTATTTTTTTTTTATATAATATTATTTATTTATATTTGTAATTATTATAAATTATCTCATACCAACAATTTCTCTCCTCTTTTAGTTTTTTTGAGTGGCAGTTGTGAAATACACAACAATATTACAATTACAATACAATAATATTAATAACAATATACTTATTAATTCTGAACATATATAATAATTAACATATATCGTACCAATTATTATGGTATGTTGAGTATCTAGCCCCACTCTGGGCACGCCAATTTATTATGGCTTCATATAATATCGTGCCCCACGCTGGCTGCACCAATTTATTATGCAACGTTACGATTATTTCATAAATTCACAAAAATACAGAGCCATGTACTCAACGCAACTATTAAGTGTAGTACACCGGCCAGGTCACAGGATTTTTATTTCTCGTTGCGTCAAGTAAATGCAGTTGCACAATAATTAAATAAATTTTAAAGATGAGTGAAAACTTGTTGACATGAAATAATTATTTAAAACAATTTTAAAAAATGGTCCTAAGGTTTATTCATTAATAGAAAAATATTCCAATATTAAAAAATGCAAACATTAGATAGATCATATATCCACTTTTATAAGTTTCACACATATTAGGCTGTTCATAACATCTAAAAACTAAACAATCATATACTCTTATTAACTGCTGTTCTCTGTCTCTATGATGATGATGCTGCTGTGTTCTCTGTCTCTATGGGTTTTTGTTGTTGTTGTTGCTCCTGAGTTCCTCCATACATCTTGTGTGAGTGTGGTAGTGTGTGTGTGTGTGTGTGTGTGTGTTGATCCGCAACGGGCAACGTAACGTCGTCTGTAGATTTCTTGAGTCTGAGAATGCCCCAAAATTGTTGGTCGTATTTATACTGGACTCAATCCGACATGTCCAGGATTGCTCTTGACATGTTAGAAATTATAACTTTCATGCAAAGCGTCCTTTTAATTACAAATCACTTTTTTGTATATTTTAGCGATTTTTTAAAAATACTTGTAGCATGTGCGATATCATTGTTTGCGTAACTTTTTTCTGTTCACGCACATATAACACACATGTTAATTACTCTTTAATTACACCCATAATTAGCATTAATTACTTAGCGTCTTTAATATTGCAAATTTCTGCAATATTTTTATATCACTGCATTAGTTAAGAATTCCTTAATGCAATGGTGGTTTTATAATTGGCACAAGTCTTTGCTTATAGGTTTAACACGAGTAATTAGTTTATTATAATCCTGTTAAGACATGATTACAGACAAAACAATAAGTCGTTCGCATCACCCCAAATTTTCATGTCGTAGAGTGCTCACACACACAAAAACACACATTGTTAACTTACACAACCACAGCAGGTGTCCCTCCCGACAGGTTAGATATTGTCAATTCCTGCATAAAATTGTATAAAACTGTTCCTTATTCTATTTATACTAATTACAATATAAAACATACCACCCTGGGCAAATATGCAAATATATGTATTGTTACAATATATATATATTGCAACGATGCGTTCAGCATAAGTCTATGTATCAATCCCTGACTGAGGTATGATAACATACGAACGCACCTATGAGATGTAAAAAGATGTAAATAATAAAAATAATGTAATAATTAAGCGTTAGGTAGGAGAGATAATAAAAGAAATAAACGTGTCAATTAATTTTTAATAAATAAATAATTGAAAGTGAGCCTGCATATGGAATTAAAAGCCTAGTTGGTTTTTAAACGCAGTGAGGGGAGAAGAAGCATGCACTGACTGGCAAGGGTGACATCATTGCGACAGGCAGCCGCGTGTGTATCAGTCTGCGTGTGTGTGTGTTAGTGGTAGTGTGTAAATGAAAAACAAGTTGAATTATGCATACGATTGTGGAAAATTTTACACAGTTTTTAAAGTACTGAACGAAAACCAGAAGTCACACGAATCAGAGACATATGTAAAAATAAAGCTGGCGCCTGGCGCTACAATTAGAGATTAAGTGGTCTATGATCGTGGGAACCGTTCAGCCACCGTGTGAAATTTTGCCATAACTTCCATAGTTTACACACCTTAATGTTCGTAATTTCCATAGATTAAGTTTAATAATGTACCTAACGATTTGTAAAATAATATTTATAAAAAGTGTGCGCTTCATAGAAAGACGCGTAGGTTGTAATTAGTAATTAAAGCGATGCGCGGACCTGTTCAACTTTGTCCAAACAGTTTCCAACAGGAATTGAACAACGGCAGGAGTATAAAACCCCAGCGAGCGACACACGCTTTCTCAGATCATCAACAGACAGTACGTGAAATCCACACATCTCGCAACCGCGAATTTTACAAAGTTAAGTAATGTTTTTAAACTGTATTATGTAGCTTGAAGTGTGATGGAACCGGCAGTACGTTGGTGAAAGTATTAGTGATACACGATTTATTTAAAAGACTATAATATCGTAATCTACGAGGAGTCGTAATGTCGTCAATGAACTTCGAGACATCCATGAGGGAAAAGACAAGGACAGGAGAGGAACCAGAGCAAAATACTAGAGGACGCAGGGACAGCCACATGCAGCTACATCCAGCCATACATCATCACGACCAGAGGTCCGCGTCAGAACTCAGCATCCAGTAGACGGAGAGAGTAATTTCAACGACGCAGAGACAGAGAAAGTGATACCCGAAGAGGATCCCAAACTCGAGAGTCCAGGTGACGGTAACGACACAGTTAAATGGTTGCAGAAATATGCAGGTGAAGTCAGACATTTATTTAATATTATAAATGACCCTGAGGTCTATCAAAAGAAGGCTCTAGATTCCATATACAAGTTTACATAAACATTATTATATTTTTATTTTTCATAATGAATAATCAATAAATGTTCAAAGAATAATAATTTATAACAAAGAATATAAATTTATTAATCTCATAAGTAAATGGTCATTATAGAAACCATATTGTATTATATTTCTATATTTTATTATATAATTAAAAGCAAGTAACGATAACGTAAACTCAAGTATGAAAGTTACTTTAATTGAAGATTGTTAATTAATTGAGACATTAGTAATATAATTAATTAAAGTAATAGAATGGTCTCTATTAGAATTTTTAATGAATGTTTAATTAATTAATTTTTTAATTAAGTGGTATATAATAAAAACCACACTTGCTAAGACAATATGAATATTAAATTTCATACGTGTTAGTCATGCATTAAAATAATAAATGTGTTATGTATTATATGTCTGTGTAAATATTCCAGGTCATATATGTCTTATGTTTATGTATAACATGTCTTAGAATATAAGAGATAAGATTTTAACCACGTTATAATGATATTATATTCTTATCGAATATAAGGGTTCCAATAGTAAATTAACCCACAAAATAATTAATAATATGACAATTGCATTTTTTTAAATAATAAACAAAATGAATATGATTTTATTAACAAAGTCGTACTAATTTCACAACCAGTACTAAATCCTCTGTACTCTTTGCTTGTATTACAATTGTATTACGATATTCACGTGCTTATCCACACTCAATCAACTACCAAAGCCTGTGACATAGCTGGGAAACATCAAGGTAAATACTGCAGAAGAAGAGTATACCTTAGAGACGTGGGTAAGTGCGCACAAATGAGTAATAGCATATGTGCAAAAATAAGTGTCTAAAAGTATCGTCGTAATACTGTATATATACTGTGACAATACAAGCATAGGCTGTACTGTGCATTTATAAAATAAAATAAATATTTAGATTAATTTTAGAAATATGTAATAAATAAGCAGGTGTGAGATTGAAAGCTGAGTTTATATGCAGGAATCAACATGCATGATCATGGGATTGTCGCTGAGAGTGTGTACACTAGTAAATAGAGTGTGTGCGTGAGGCCTGTTCAAGCCTGAAAGTTTGCAATCGCACCCCAAATAGATGCTAAATTATAGATTTATTTAATTATAAGCAAACCAGAAATGGTAGAAAAATTGCAAAAACTTCTAAATATGCATAAAAATAATACACATGTGCAGTACGAAAACGGTGTGAATAGGGCGTTCAGTGCGAATTCTGTGTGATTTTAAGAGCGTAGTAATTACACGAATTATGCGAGTCAGATGGTAATTACGTAGAATATGTGTAATTAAATCAAACAATGTTATAACACCTTGAAATCCGCATTAGACATTGCAATTGGCAGAAATGTGGGAAAATATGAAATTGGACGATAGTGGGGGAACAGACGCCACGAACAATTTCTGACATGCAGAATTCTGTTCCGACAGGTGTGGTGTCTTGATTGAATATAAATACGGGCACAGTAGAGCCAATTTCACTCTCAAGCAGTCTTCAGTCGCGGCGGTACGCTATGTCCGTTGGCGACGCGAATTTTTAATACTCTCAATTAGTCTTCAGAAGTGGCGGGACGCTATGTTCAGTGTCAAGGTGATTTTTAAATAAACTGTAAAGTCGGATGGACGATGTTCATCCAAGTATCAAACAGTAACTCTTAGTTTGATTTTAAATACGATTATCGAACATACTCTACAAGTCTACAACCACAAACGTTCAGCACTCAAGACAACCGACGAGGTCACATCAGGCAGAAGAACGCTATGCAGAGCAATAGAGGCGTCTGCTAGGACAACAGCAGCTGGTGCAGAGCAACATATCACTCTACACTACAGCAACCAGATGGGACCATGAGGGACGAGTAACTGAAGGACGACAAGTGGAACCGGAGAACATGCAGGAAACTCCATTAGAAGAGGACCTACGGATCAACGGAGGGCATGGGTACGATCTACAGAATCGATGTGACAAATAACCAATTTATAATTTGTAAATGAGAGAATAAAGACATTAAAAAGACACTTTAAAATTTAAAAATAAATAAAAGTTATGTAAAATGTAGATAGAGATAAGAGAATATAATTTAAATTCAGTAAGATTCAGTTTTCTTTGATGATGAACAATTAATTTAAAGTTAATTTAAATCTTTACTTGGATGATTAACAATTAATTTAGTAAATGTAAATTTTCATTTAAAGCTTGTAAAGTAATCAGTGAGTAATATTACATGCAATGCATAAAGTAACGTAGTTGGAAATTATAGAAAAAGACTAACAATTCTATTAGTCAATTTAAATTTTTATAAATCATTAAGATGTATGCAATGCATAAAGTAATGTAATAAAAAAATATATAAAGAAAAGAAAACAAAACTGCAATAAAGCACACAGTCAGACTGAGCGGTCGAGAAATTTTGGATTAACAAATAAATGTTTAGCATACAGTTTTGTTAATATAGGATATAAGATTTATTTTATGATGAATGTACTGCAACAAAGAAACGTTTAATGAATATTAAACAATAATGAATATTTTATGGAGAAGTAAATGCGATTTTAAATGCACTTGTGATTTTTTTTTGAATAAATTAATGAAAACATATTACAATTCAAAATGACTACTCTTATTATGATTACACCCAAACTCCATTTATAAATACACGTTATCATTAATGTTGTATGAGCTTTACCACTACACAATTTAAAATACATTTAAATTTAAAATTTGTATTGTTAAAATATTGTCTCCCAAAAGTGTGGGGCTAAACAAATTAAATTTGTAAGTTGTATTGTTAAAGTATTGTCGCCCATTACGTGGAGCTCGACACGCCTACATTTAATAAATAAATGTATGCTCTACTGCTAAAAGTGTGCATAGGATTTTATGTATAATAATTAATGTTTATGTATGAATATTTTTGTATGTTTATTTTGTTGTGTGTAATGACACAACTGGCGCCCACCAATACATTTATTTTCTATGATAACAGGTGTAATTGTAACAAGAGTAATAATAATAGTCACTAATAAAAATAAACAAATAAATCAATAAAAGTAGCAAACGGTTGTACAATAATAATAATAATTTTAAAAATAAATTTAAATACATCATATTCATTATGGCAGCACCAGAAAGCTGGAATATGGAAGCACTTCAAACTATGATGTGTGCCTGGGTAGATGAAATAATAGAGAAACAGACAGAAATTATAAATAAACAAACAGAAAATTTGAATGCTAAATTTGACGAAGTAACAGAAAGTTTAAAAATAAGATAGATAAACAAACTGAAAATTTCAATACTAAACTAGAACAACAGTCTGAAAATTTTAAACAGTGCACCATAAAAATAACGAAGAAGTAGAAGAGTTAACAGAAAAGTTGTTGATACCAACTCACGTATTGACACTATTGGAGAAAATATATGTGGAATAATAGATAAACAAACAGAACAAATATGTGAAACAATGCTATGGGAACAAACCAAAATAATTGAAAGCAAGAAAGAACAGACGTTCGAAATTAACAAGAATAATTCGGGAGAGGTAATTAGCATTAAGGAAGAATGCAAAATAAAAATAAAGCAATCGTACCTGAGTAGCAAGAATATCCGATTCGCAGGGTGCACACACAGTAGTAAAACACGTAAGAAAAAATACGTGTAAAACAATTAACACACACTAATTATCACCGTAAATATAACTGTAGTAATAAACCACCAATATGAAACACTACGCAAAATTGTGATAATTATAATATTAATTATACACACGGTAAGTATCGAGCGAACAGTAATTATAATAACAATAATTGTAATTATAATTATAAAAACTACAAAGATTATTATAAACGACGAATGAAAAAAAACAGTCAATAGCTGTTTATATAGGCCTCAAGCAGACTGCCCATACGCAACGCATTTGTGACGAGAGAATTATGGAATGCAGAGAGAATAAGAGAGAGAGAAGTTATGCCGTCACATCAGGTGATTGCAGAGTCGCTATGTTACAGTAGAATGTCAGCATGAGGGTGAGACAGGAATGCAAGATGGAAGTGGTACACAACGGCGACTACACATCAAGGAACAATATATTTCCTGTCGATGGATACAATGCATTGTTAAATTAGAGAAGGGTGTAAAATCAAACTACACACCACACTCTACGCTCTAATGAAAATAAAAATTATTTTTAAACAAAAAATATTACTGTTAATTATTAACGAGATAAAGAATTAATTAATAAGGAATGTTAATGTTAGATAAGGAATTAAATAATAAGGGATAATAATAAATATCACTATAATATTGACGACTCGGAACACTAAGTTTTTTAGATTCTGTAGTGTTGTGGAGTGCTTTTGTGTGTTTTCTGAGTTGTGGTTGTTGTTGTCTGGTGTCTTATGTACTCCTATTGTGTTGTTTATAATGTGTCTTGATGTTCTGGTGCTGTGTTTTGTATAGTGAGTTGTTTATGCATGTTTTGTTGAAATTTATGTGAGCTACAATCTTTCTAACCTTCAAAGTTGTGAACTTGTACGCTTGGACGTTGGCTCGTCTTGCTGAGTTAAATTCTTGGATTTCGTTGTCCATGACGTGTCCGTTACTTAACTAAATATCACTATAATATTGACGACTCGGAACACTAAGTTTTTTAGCGTACTAGTTTAGAATTTAACTCAGCAAGACGAGCCAACGTCCAAGCGTACAAGTTCACAACTTTGAAGGTTAGAAAGATTGTAGCTCACATAAATTTCAACAAAATATGCATAAACAATTCACTATACAAAACACAGCACCAGAACATCAAGACACATTATAAACAACACAATAGGAGTACATAAGACACCAGACAACAACAACCACAACTCAGAAAACACACAAAAGCACTCCACAACACTACAGAATCTAAAAAACTTAGTGTTCCGAGTCGTCAATATTATAGTGATATTTAGTTAAGTAACGGACACGTCATGGACAACGAAGTCCAAGAATTTAACTCAGCAAGACGAGCCAACATCCAAGCGTACAAGTTCACAACTTTGAAGATTAGAAAAATTGTAGCTCACATAAATTTCAACAAAACATGCATAAACAATTCACTATACAAAACACAGCACCAGAACATCAAGACACATTATAAACAACACAATAGGAGTACATAAGACACCAGACAACAACAACCACAACTCAGAAAACACACAAAAGCACTCCACAACACTACAGAATCTAAAAAACTTAGTGTTCCGAGTCGTCAATATTATAGTGATATTTAGTTAAGTAACGGACACGTCATGGACAACGAAATCCAAGGATAATAATAATGTGAAGAAAGGGTTAGAAATTATAAGAAATGTTATTGTTAATGTTAAAGAATTAAATAAAAAGAAATGTGAAATAAATATAAGAAATAAAAGGAATGTTAGTATTTAAAGAAATATAAGGAATGTAAAGAATGTTGTTGTTAATATGAAGAAAGGGTTAGAAATGAGAAAGAAATGTTATAATTGTCAGAATGGCTGATCAAGCGAAAACTTCATACCTCAGTGGAAATGCAAGGACACAGAAGAAAGCGATAATGGAAGTCAAGGGCAGAGACTACTTAGGACTACGATTAAAATATCGAGCGTATAACGTGTCCTACGTTATAATATCGGGAACCTGTGGTTAATTGGTTCAGGTCAATTACACAGGCTGCCATAGTCTTAACCAACTTCTAATTAAACAAAAAATAAGCATTTAGGAGTATATATATATATAATATCGGGTCCTATAATTGAGGAACATTGACAGGGGTTTGTGCAGATTTATTCACTCAGTTTTGTTGTTTTGTACCATGACATCTCTTTATTACATAATAACATTAATTGCTCTACTTAAAGTTCTCAACATATATGGTTCAACAGTTTACAGTTTACAAGATGATTATATATTTTATTCTTTCAGAAGGGCCCTCAAAATAAAGATGTACATCGGTTTAACTTTTCCACGGATCCGGGATTGAATATAGTACGTTAATAATGGTCAACTCCCCATATACTATCTTGAAATTGTGCCATTAGAAGAATGGACTTTATTTACCTTTTAAAACAGTAATGCTTTACAGTTTAAACTTTTACTCTTTTACTGCAAATAGTTTTATCAGATTACATACTACATCTTACATATAATGTCTGTTTTTAAAAGTCTTAAAGTGTTAGTTAAATTGTCTTTCATTGGTTATAATTTTAGTATCTCATAACCACGGAAGACAAAGCCTCCATGTCACCTGTGGTATCCTGTAGTTGATGCAGATTCGGCTCCTCGGTCCTCGGTGTGTTTCCTGAAGGTCTGTCGTTATCTTAGTATCCGGTGACGGTGAAGTTCCTGACGTGTGTTAGATCATTCTGGGTCTGGTACTCTCCTCTTAGGTGACTGGTAGTAATATTTCATTGTTAGAATAATTAATGCAAAAGCTTGTTTCAGTGGTATTCACTTTACATAATTATTTATTAGTTGAATTTCACCTTAGGGTCCTAGTACTGTATTAATTACATAATTTTCTTATTTAAGATTTGGTAGAGATGTCATCCGCGCACAATTTAGTTATTCTTTTACTAGCTTTCAACATATTTATCTCTGCGTCGCGATCCAACTATTTAACGATACATTTCGGTTAAGAGTGTACAGAGTGCATATATATATATATATATATATAAACTGAGATTATTCACTTGGAAAAACCACAATATTGTCATCGGTGCACACTACCGCTGTGCGCAGCTTACGGCGTGAGCGCTCCATTGCAAGTGGGGTTTGTTTATTGGGGCAGGTAAAGTAACTTCGCGTCGTTTACGTTTCACCATAAAAGTAGTTCCACATTCCGATTAATATCTACCGGTTTAATCTTTGACATATTTAATTATACTACGGTATTCTTTACTTCGTAATTAATTATTGTATACCTTTATGTTTTTTATATCGAGTGGTAATTTCCTACTCTTATTAGTTTTATTTATGGGTTATTCTGCGTATTGATGCCGGTTTCTGCATGTCAAAGCATGGTTAATAATTAAAGGGTGTTTCCTTACCTTTATACTCGCATTCCTCTTGGTTTTAAGCTCTTTATTTATTATTACTTCTGTTTTACCTTAGGGATTTAAACTTTGTTTAAATGTGCGATTTTAATTTAAACATAAATCTCTCTCCTTCTTATTTATTTTATTTATTTATTTTTTTTATTAATAAAATCGTCAGAAGCGGGTTAAAAACTAAGGCAGTTCATCTGTAACCGATCTTGCAACACACTACGAAGCTAAAAAATATTCTGTTATGGAAGTGTATTACAGCGCATGGTAAGAATGAAGAAAATTATTAGCGATCAGAAAGGAAATGTAAGAATGAAGATTGGAATAAAAGGTTAAGAAAAGGTTACGGAACGAAGGAAGGGTGTGATTAAGGTAATGTAAAATTCCAGCGGAAGGATGGCAGAAAAATGTTAAGATGCAAAATGTTTACCATTGTTCGAGAAAGCAACTCATGTAGGAAGTTCTACACATAAAATAAATAGGTCAGTGGGACTATTTTAAAACAGAACAATTGTTAAAGCGGAACTATGAATAACCTGATCAGCAACACCTGTGTGGGGAGGGGAACATTACTTGCTCAAACCTCCAACTAAGTGTGAATTGAAACAAATACTGTTCAAACTTTGTACTTTGTTTATCTGCTGTACGCGGTGACTACTGCAATGCGACACGGGCGGATGACGTCACGTGCTTATCAAACGCTGCCGGCGGTCAGCTGGCCGACGGGAGACAAGTTTTAGTTTAGTTTCTAACCAGGCTCCGAGCGGATCTCCCGTTAAACAATTTCACTTCCCGCCGCGGCTTCTGGACAATTCTTAAATATGTATCATACAATTTAATTTAATCAGACTACCTGCGTCCATCTTCAATGGACTACGATTTCTTTCAAAACTAATTTATGGGCGTTATGGCCTCTAATACATCCGCACGTGTCGATCATGATCAATACATCTTAATATTTCAATAAATGCATTTCAAATATCAGTAATACAGTCCACTTCTTTTCGTACAAACAATCCAGCCTTTCCTGCATAGCGTCTTTGGAACAACTCGAGATCATCAAGAGCTTCCAAACCGCAACATTTTTGGTCATCCGGGCAGGATTTCTTATTTTTGGCCCAAAAACGAAAACGTTTTTGGTCCCCACGGGACGGATTTCTTATGTTTGGGTCCACAAGCGACCGCATTTCTTTGTTCGCATCATTTTTGGCCCAACCGATCTGAATTTATTCTCGCCCTAAGGGCAGCATTTCTTGGTCCTGAGCGACCACATTTTCGTCCACAAGCGACATCATTTTCGTCCTGAGCGACACCATTTTTGTGAATCACATCGCAGTCAACACGACAAGATTCGGCCAAGCAGTAGACCAGAGACGACGCGACACGGCAGGACAGCATTTGTAAGGTCATCAAAAAAGGTTCCACAGCTTTAATTCATGGAGGGTCACAACATAAGGCGTCATCTGACCAGTAGAGACAGGAGGTGCAACAGCTCCTAACAGGATCGAGCAACGGGATCGAAGCCAGCTTCAGCACGAATGGATCAACGGCCACGTGACTATGAACTTTTTACTTATATTTAACGTTTAACAATATTTCACATTTAGCAGTTATTTCTTAACACATATGTATAAACAAACACCATCATTACACAATACAACTTAATAAATGGTTGGCAGTTCATTATCAGTTAAAACTTCAAAGATAAAGATATATGTTGCTATCATTTAAATTCATAATTTTAATAATTTAATTGCCAACAAAGCTTGATTAATAGAGAGAGTAAGCCTATGTTCTAGCAAGTATTATGTTCATAAACAACGATCGCTAGCTACCGCAACGTATTCAAATTTATTAAAACTTAAGTTTATGGTTCACATGCTCTATGCTCAAATTCTTTCAGGGTATTTTTCCTTTTTTTTCTTAAATTGTAATAATGGCAGATGTAAGGGCTCTAATAAAAAAACGAGGCACAATTAAAGCCTCAATACCACGCGTAAATACTTTCGCGGATAACTTCGATTTGGTAACCAGCGATCATCATGCGCTGAAAATAAACCTGCGACATTTGATGGAATTATCCACCAAATACGATGAGATTCAATCCCAAATCGAAGCCGAGGATGCGGACGTTGCTTTAACGAGTGATAGGGTACAAACGGAAGACGATCTTTGTAATATAGAGTGTAAATTGCAACACCTGCTGGAGCAAGCTGAGCATATGAACCACAAACCAGTAATTAATGCTGAAAGTAAACAGCTTAAAACACCCCCCATTCAATTGGAACCAATCAAATTACCACGGTTTGCGGGTAGTATTGTTGAGTGGCAACATTATTACCACATTTTTCTTGAATTAATTTACGTCAGAGCAGATCTGACGGATATACAGAAACTTCACTATTTGCACTCGTCATTATATGGCGAGGCGCTTAACGTAATAAAGTCATTACCAATCACTCATGAGAATTACGCGGTGGCTATCGATCTGTTGAAGAATAGATATGACAGTAAGCTAATTGTTTCCGCCCACCATGTAGGGAATGTCCTGGACGTACCATTGGTTCAACAAGAATCCCAAGTCAGCATATCTAAATTCATTGATGAAATCTCAGCCAATATAAACGCTTTAAATAATCTCAAACTGCCAGTCAACACATTCGAAATTATTGCCATACATTACTTAGCTAAAAAACTTGATAATTACACTTTCCGGTTGTGGAAAGAGAGTTTGTCGGAACATAAATTCCCTGATTTTAATAATTTTATGAATTTTCTAAATTCACGAAGAAAATTACTACAAAATCTTGATAATGCGACTACCCCAACGAGCAGGTTGAATAAAAGCGATAAGTCTCCTTATCGCAAGGCAGTTAAACAGATAAGCGCTCCTAGGGGGGCATTCCATTCTCATATCAGAAACAATTTATGTAGACTGTGTAACGGTGAACATAGAATTATCGACTGCTTACAATTCACATCGCTGTCTATCCCTGACAGAAGAAACGTTTTAATAAAAAACAAACTTTGCTTAAATTGCCTTCGTCCGGGACACGAAAGCTCAAAATGTCCCTCAAAATTTTCTTGCAAAAAATGTTCTAGGCGTCACCACACCACAATTCATGTCCCCAACAGAGACGGAGCTTCCATTAATAACCAATGCTCACTGAAGTCACAGACCAATAAATCGGTGTTGTTATCCACCACCGTCTGTATGACCGCTAATAAGGTCGGTAGGAAATTTCCCGTTAGGATATTACTGGATTCCGGTTCTCAAGCGAACTTTTGCACAATGGATTTCGCCCGCAGAATGGGCCTCCAATTGGTTAAATCGCAACTACCCATCACTGGTATAAACAACTCGCTTTCCCGGGCTGACTTTAGTACAAAGGTAAGGCTACATTCTCGCTATAAACCCTTCACGTTAAATGTACATTGTGCCGTACTACCCAGTATAACTAATAATTTGCCGGCGGAGTCGTTCGATCTTGCCTCTTTGAATTTACCCAAGCACGTATTCTTGGCGGATCCTCACCTACATTGCTCGGCGCAAGTCGATGTATTACTCGGCGCTCAATATTTTCTCCAACTAATTGAACCTATTAAATTTACGCGCGGACCGCACTTCCCTATAATTCAGGAGACTAAATTAGGATTTATTTTGGCCGGTGACTTACCCTTCAACGTCGACATAACTAAAACAGTTTCGTCCTTTATGGTCTGTAAGAATGATAGTCAGATTTCCTCGCAACTAAAGGAATTTTGGAAGTTGGAGGAGATCTCTAGTCGCGAACCCTGCTATGAGGACTCGCCGTGTGAAAAACATTTTGTGGAAAACACTAGCCGCAACCGCGATGGGAGATTCGTGGTATCCCTGCCCCGCAGGTCTGATAAATGTCATTTGGGAGATTCTCTCCGCGGAGCTATCCGCAGGTTCCAATCGTTAGAGTTCAAGTTCAAGCAGAACCCTATCCTTTATAAGGATTATAGCGAGTTCATGAGTGACTACTTGAAACTTGGCCACATGTCGCCACTTAATGATTACGATTTGTCGCTTGACAACTCAGATATTTTTTATCTGCCCCATCACGCAGTCTTCAAGGACTCCAGCTTAACCACTAAATTGCGCGTGGTATTTGACGCCTCCGCTAAAACCACAAATAATCTGTCCCTCAACGATACTCTAATGGTCGGTCCTACGATCCAGCAGGATCTGTTTTCGATAATGGTTCGGTTCCGTACCCACCGATACGTACTTATTGCGGACATAGAAAAGATGTATCGCCAGATCATGGTTAACCCAAAGGATTCAAACCTGCAACGCATCGTTTGGCGTGATGCGCTGCATAAGGAATTGCGACATTACGCTTTAAGGACGGTTACGTATGGCACTGCTAGTGCCTCCTTCCTTGCTACACGTTGTCTGGCTCAGATAGCCTACGAAAATAAATCCGACTACCCTACAGCTTCTAGGGCCATAGCCAATGATTTTTACGTAGATGATCTTATAACGGGTTCGGATGATCCGAACGTCTTAGCTGAAATGAAATGCGAGATCGTAAAGTTGTTAAGTAGGTATGGTTTCACGTTACATAAGTGGTTCTCTAACCACCATAAGATTATGACCCTTCGCGCCCAAGTATCCCATGACTTCAGCAAAGGTCAAAACGTGCGTACATTGGGAATCCAATGGAACGTTGAAAAGGATAATTTTTTATACACCGTTAGGGGTGATGATAATTTGACCGTGTTCAACAAAAGAAGCGTGTTGTCGGTCATCGCTGGGATTTATGATCCACTGGGTCTTATCGCACCCATCACATTTTACTGTAAGCATTTCGTGCAACAGTTGTGGTTGGCGGGCACAGATTGGGACGAACCCCTATCTGGGACATTAGCCAATCAGTGGTTGGAACTATACTCTCAATTAGTTTCCGACACTCATTTTAAGATTACGAGGTCGATTAAGAGTTCGAACAATTATCCAATTAGTTCTTTACAGCTTCACGGATTCGCCGACGCTTCGGCTAAAGGTTACGCGTGTTGCATTTATGTGCGGGCCGTCTATTCGAACGGCGCCATATCGTCAAACTTGTTGTGTGCTAAATCTAGGGTTGCTCCGCTGAAACAGATAACGCTACCACGTCTTGAACTTTGTGCTTGTTTATTGCTGTCGCAATCATAGGCGTGTGCAGGACTTCAGTAGTGGTGGTGCCAAGAATGGCTTCCGGGGGGGCTGGGGTTCTCCCCCGGAAGATTTTTGAAAATTTATTGCTTAAAAACGTATTTTAATGCTATCTGGAGGCCATAAAAAACATTTTGAAAAGCGAGGTTTTTTGAGGGCCTTCAAATAAATTTTTACTTTTTTAAGGGACTCAACTCTTTGCACTTACCGGACCGATCAAAAGTTGACAACACACACATGTTTAACAAAGTAGCTTTAGAAATATCAATTTAGACGAATTTTGTCTTTTAATGAATGATCCAGTTAGCATATCTGGTAAATTTGTATAACAAAACGGAAACAACTTTGATTTTTAGAATATTTATTTATATCCAATATACAATATTAGTGAAAAAAACACAGAATTGAAAAATTGATTAATTTGTACTGTAGATAAATAAAGCTGCAACAGGTTCAAGTTTAGTATTTAATAGTTAGTAGTGTCCAGAACAAAATATAAAAGTAAGGAAATATTTTACATTACATTACAGGGTCATCCGACGGTCGAATGCAACACTGTTTTTGAAGTTGTCAATTACATCACATGTTCTTGCGTTAGCAGCCAGTTCTTGTTCCACAAACGGAATCATCAAGTTTTCCAAACGATCTTGACACATCGTAGATCTGAGCTTGGATTTTATGATACTCAGCTTTGAGAAGGTTCTTTCACTTGTACAGCTAGTTACAGGCATCGTGGAAAATTTATTAATAACAGCACTAAAGTTTTCAAAAAGTTTTCAAATGTTGAACTTCGCTGGAACTTTGATAACCAGTTAATCCAGTCCGGAACACTTTTAGGCGGAAAGTTTGAATCAGTTTCTCCACGCTTCTTTGATTTCAACAGCTTAAATTCTGCCTCTAATTCTGCAGCATTGACATTGAATTGTTTTGCGAGAATTTCGAAGTCCTTATTTTCACACTTGTAACAATCATTAAGATTCAATCCCATCAGTTTCCCTGTGGCAGAGATAACGTTTTTTGTTTCTTGAGCAAATCGAGAATTTAGATTTTCCACAAGGCGGTCCAAAACAGGATTGTAAGTGAACAGTTTCAATTCCTCTTTTTTTGTGTCTGCGTAGAAAGCAGAAGAAGGGCAACTAGTGTCTTCTAAGAGGACTGATACTTTCCTTTTCCGAACATTAGGGATTTGAACATCTAATGTACTACACATTTCCTTTGTTTTGATAAAAATATCCTCAATCTCTTCTTCACTATTTCTCATTTCTACCAAAGCAAGAGCTAGGCTTTCAACATCTTCAACTGCTTGACAAAGGTCTATTTTAGGACTTTGCAGAGCTTTGCTCACTTTCACCACAAGCTGAAGTATGGGATGCATAATTTGCAAAGACGCAATAAAATTAAAAGATTTTACTTGTAGCAAAATACCTTTACCTTGGGCCCGAACTTTTGAATCGGAAGTAGATTCCGTACACTCTTCAATGGCTTTTACAATTTCGTTTAATTGAACATAAATAACAGATACCGCTTCTGAACGGCAGGCCCATCTAGTGGCTGAAAGGCATTTTAGAGTTTAGTTTCATTGTAGTTTGTTTGACAATATCCTCAAAGACTGCGTGCCTCTTTGGACTACCTTCGATTAAGTTAGAAACTAGCTGGACTATTCCAAAGAAGTCGAAAATAATTGGATTTTCCTTGTGACTTGTGCAGGCACTTACCAAGGCAAGGTTCAAACAATGTGCATAACAGTGCACCTACATTATGGATGGATTGACTTCTTTACATCTGGCCTGTACTCCGGTAAATTCACCGGCCATTGCCGAAGCCCCGTCAAAACACACACAAACTACATCTCTCCACAGCACACCTACTTCAGACAGCACACAGTTTATTGCCTTAAATATGCTTTCCGCATCAGTAGACTTCAATAGCTGTAAGGACACCAGTCTCTCGACAGGATATGCATTTCCTTTCGGTATGTAGCGAAACACGACTGCTAATTGCTCGTGATGGCTCACGTCAGATGTTTCATCGCCAATAATTGCAAAGGGCTGTCCCTTGATTTCATCACTTATAGTTTTCAGTATCACTGCTCTAAGTGACGATAAGATGTCATTTTGAATGAGGTTGCTAAGATAAGTACAGTTCTTATGAGCATTTTTTAAGTAGTTTTGAAAAAAAGGGTCATATTTTTGCAAGATAGCAACAATTTCCAGGAAAAGACCTTTCTCTGTACTGTCCTCGCTCTCGTCCTGTCCCTTAAGAGGTTTTCCACCTTTAGCCAACAAACGGACAATATCAAAAAGCAGCGACATGTACTCACGATTTTCTAGGCGTTTTTTTCTCCTTCTCTTTTAGTTCAGCTTCCTTAGCATCATCCAACATAACATCAACTGGTTTGCTAGTAACATAATTTTCCCAGCCAACCATACTCGATACATGGCATCTACTTTTTTCATGGGCTCTGAACATTTCATTAGCTTTATGCCAAAAGCTAAACCCTGTTGTTGTGAACGCATTTTCAACTAACCCAGGAAGTGAACTGTCATTTAAAGCAAAACAACGACAGGCAAAACAATAAGCAGCATCTTTTGCCACGCTGTACTCCAGCCATTTGTAATTTTCGATCCAGCCATTTGGGTTTAAACGATCTTTTCCTAGAATTTTTCCCCTTACCAACTTCTTTTGTAGGGTAGTTTGAAATTCGTGGTTGGTATGGTCCACGAGAAATCCTAGCTGACTTTTCTTGCCTGTTCTTTGGCAAGTCTTGACAAGGATCATCGAGCTCAGCTGCTCTCTTCACTGGCTCACCGACATCATTCTTTTTTTCATCATCATCATTATAAATAATTTCCGAACTGGGACCAGCAACAGCATCTGAAAAGGGAACATACACTTAGGCTTAGGCCTATTTTTATCGCTTTAAATTATACTATGCTGTACAATTTACTATAGCCTACAAATCTTTTTCCCTCTTGACGCTTCGTAATATGTGGATGGCCATTTATTGTAAATATAAACAAAATTGCATGTTAGGGGCACGTAAGTAATAGTGTTCAATATATTGTACACTATTATTCACTCACATACAAAAAAGTTAGTAAATTTAATTTTAATTTTGGATTAATTTAGCAAAAACAAAATTAATAATCGAAATATTTAAGCAAGAAGAAAGTAACACATTACAAGACAGACATGGCTGTAAGAAGTATATTACAAAATATAGTGAAAATAACTTACCGGTTTGCTGTAAGAAGTATATTACAAAATATAGTGAAAATAACTTACCGGTTTGTGGTTGAGTGTCCAAATCCTTGGTGGGCTCGGGGTTTTTTAATCAGCCATTTATACATCATAAAAATAAGCTTATTCAACAATTAAATAACATAATGGACAGTACTGTCTTGTGTCCAAACTGAACGCCACTGGCCGACTGAGTCTCTCGTCTCAGTCTGACTGGCACCAGCACCGCGATAGCTGGCGCCGCCACCTTGGTGCTGAGTAAGGCCTAAAAACGTGGCAACAACGGCAACTGCACTATTCATGCAGCCGCTTCCGGACGCGACGGCCGACGCCAGATTATGTGACAAAAGCTATACAAAATTTAAGTTGATTAGATTCATATATTTATCGGTTTAATAGGAGTGCTGTCACGGAAATTATGCAGTTTCTACGTAAAAACATATTCTGCACGTAAAAAAAAAAATTCTCAATCTAGTAGTGGTGCCACGGCACCGGTGGCACCTCCGTTGGACACGCCTATGGTCGCAATTAACGTCCAAGGTTTTAACGCCATCAACTACAATTTTGACGGACTATATCTCTATTCAGACTCGATGATAGCGTTGCATTGGATACATCAACAATCTTCCCGCTGGAAGGTATTTGTGGCCAACCGTGTCGCGGAAATACAGCGTCTTGTTAGCAGCAGGGGAACTTGGCATCATGTAGTATCAAATGACAACCCTGCCGACATTTTATCGCGCGGTTGCCTCCCTCGTAGTTTGCACTGTCATACTCAATGGTGGCATGGTCCGTCCTGGTTGGCGCATGAGTCAGTGTCATGGCCAGTCAGCGCTTTCGACATTAATACTCCCTGTACTTATCCCGACCTTGAGCGGGAACGTCGCAAGCAGGTTCAAACCTCACTAATTGTCGCGTCCTCAACACATAGTTATGTTGAAAATTATTCTTCCCTTACTAGGCTCATTCGCGTCTTCGCATATTGCCGCAGATTTTTTCGCAATTCTAGGCTTCCGGTTGTTGACAGGGCCACGTCCTCTTTGTCTGCTCAAGAATTGTCTGACACACTCTTGGTTTTTGTCCGGCAATCTCAGCAGTTGCATTTCGGCGTAGAAGTTAAGGAACTTGAGGCACACCGGTGCCTTCCTCGCAGTAGTAAAATTCTTGCTCTCAACCCCTTCCTGGATGAATCAGGCATTTTAAGAGTGGGTGGACGCTTGCAATTCTCCCCACTTAACTACGCGAGTAAACACCAAATAATTTTACACCCGCACTCTCATCTCACGAGATTAATAATTGCGTATGAACATATCCGTTTTTTGCACGCTGGGGTGCAATCAACTCAAGCTTCGCTTAGGCAAAAATATTGGATCATACACGACAAATCCTATATCCGCTCAGTGATACATAAGTGTGTCACTTGTTTTCGTTTCCGGGCTAGAGGCGCGAATCAACTATTAGGTCAGTTACCCCCTTCTAGGGTCACGCCTTCTAGGCCATTTTCACAGTCTGCCGTGGACTAGGCCGGTCCTGTACTTTTGCGCCATGGCGGGCAGCGCTCTAAGTCCACGACCAAGGCATACTTCGCGTTATTCATATGCATGTGTACAAAG
This sequence comes from Magicicada septendecula, assembly GCA_034769895.1. Lineage (NCBI taxonomy): Eukaryota > Metazoa > Arthropoda > Insecta > Hemiptera > Cicadidae > Magicicada > Magicicada septendecula. The sequence goes on along the minus strand of CM068370.1, from coordinate 403,991,697 downwards.
GCCATCCATTTAGAACTGGTGTCGGATCTCACTTCCAACGCCTTTATAGCGGCTTTAAAAAGGTTCATCTCGCGCAGAGGTATTCCCGCGCAGATATTTTCAGATAATGGTAAGAATTTTCGTCGTGCCAACCACACCTTATATGATTGGTACAAATTTTTAACCTCAAAGGAAGTTGAGCAATCTTCTCTGGAGTTTTGCGGTCTCCACGATATCAAATGGTCCTTTATCCCCCCTTCAGCCCCTCATTTCGGTGGTTCGTGGGAAAGTGGTGTAAGGAGTGTTAAATTTCATTTACGTCGCGTAATAGGCGGTACGATCTTGAATTTTGAGGAATACTCTACTCTTCTTTCTCAAATTGAGGCTTGCCTTAATTCACGCCCTTTGTGCGCGGTGTCCGACGATGCTAGAGACCCTGAACCCTTAACTCCTGCTCATTTCCTGGTCGGTGCTCCACTGACTGCACTTCCGGAGCCCGACTATACCCAAAGCAATAATAGTCATTTGGGCAGATGGCTACTGCTCCAAAAATTTACGCAGACCATCTGGAAACGGTGGTCTAGGGATTATCTGCACCAGCTGCAGCAGCGCAACAAATGGCGCACCCCGTTAAGGAATTTGAATGTCGGTCAGCTTGTCCTCATTTTGGATGATAATTCCCCCCCACTAGAGTGGAAGCGTGGGGTAATTACCAATGTTTTTCCGGGTCAAGATTCCTTAGTACGCGTCGCAGAAGTTCGCACCGCGCTAGGTATCTTACGCCGACCCATCCACAAATTATGCCCCCTTCCGGTGGCAAAAAACTAGTCGTATGCGTGCCATACGAGACATACTAGGATTGTGAACTTGTCACATTGCCTGGACTACGCCCGGGACATTCCCCGGGCGAGCATACAAGTCAATTGTATCATAAACATTGTAAGTATTGTTTACGTGCCGATAGCTATTACTGCAATAGTGACTGTGTTTTCATATGTACTATTAATTATTTATGGATGTTGTGTATTATCGTATGTTTATATAATCCAAGTTCCCAGAACTAAAAGTGTTACTTATGGTATCAATTATTCTACGTATGTATTGTGTTTTCTAATGGTCATATATTATGAAATTTATTGGGGTTGTTGTGTCAATATCTTGGTGAAATTATTATATTTTTTATGGTGTTATCACTTGTTATTGTAATGCTTTGCAAATGTCAATGGGTATTATTTGGGAAAGATCAATGTCTACTTAATCATTGTATTATTGTGTGTATTGTGTTACTATTATGTTTTGGGTAATTTTACTGTCAGTTTGCCCTTGCTATTTGCATAAGGGTTAAGTTCTTGTATACCTTGTAATTGTTAATTGAATTCATATTATGGTTATTATGTCATTGCGCTGTAGCCAATACGCCATTTGTTGTATCATTTTTGCCATGTAAGTCTAATTATTGTATTATTAATTTAACGTTTAATTTACAAAATCGTCCCGATTTTGGCGGGCAGTATGTTCAAACTTTGTACTTTGATTATCAGCTGTACGCGGTGACTACTGCAATGCGACACGGGCGGATGACGTCACGTGCTTATCAAACGCTGCCGGCGGTCAGCTGGCCGACGGGAGACAAGTTTTAGTTTAGTTTCTAACCAGGCTCCGAGCGGAACTCTCGTTAAACAATTTCACTTCCAGCCGCGGCTTCTGGACAATTCTTAAATATGTATCATACTAATTAATTTAATCAGACTACCTGAGTTCATCTTCAATGGACCACGATTTCTTTCAAAACTAATTTATGGGCGTTATGGCCTCTAATACATCCGCACGTGTCGATCATGATCAATACATCTTAATATTTCAATAAATGCATTTCAGATATCAGTAATACAGTCCACTTCTTTTCGTACAAACAATCCAGCCTTTCCTGCATAGCGTCTTTGGAACAACTCGAGATCATTCAAGAGCTTCCAAACCGCAACAAGTACTATTCATTATTATTGGTTGTATTGTATGAATAAATATAAAAATAAATTATTAAAAATTATTTGTACAATCCCTATGACTACAGCAGAAAGTGAACGATATTTATCAACTCTCAAATGCATTAAAATATTTACACGTAATGGAATGAAAGAGGACAGACTAAGTGCTCTGGGAATGTGTTCAATAGAAAAAAAGTGTTAGAAATAACTGCTAACTTCCATGAATTAGTTACTGACCATTTTGCCAAACAAAAGGAGAGGAAAATGGATTTCATGTTTAAGCAAATAAACTAATCCAAGGTAGGGAACAAATATATTTTATTTAGTAATGCATGCATTTAATAATATAATTTATTAAGTATTTAAGTTTAGGAACATGAACTGCTTAGGGTTATAAATAATTTCAGTTTCAAACACTCTTTAAATATTGGTAGTTTGCAAGGTAGGTTTTTGATATTAACAATACTTTTAGTAGTAAAGCAAAAGGTTCAATTTTACAATTATTTCATGATAATAGCAATAATTTAGTTTCTACTGGTGAATTTTGTTACATATGGGTCCAAAAAAATGTTGCCCCCCCCAATCAAAAACATTACCAGCCGCCACTGGTGCCATCACTACAATCTACACCATGCTTAACTAATAGTACTCCATTGTTATTCTTGCAGTTCACCTGGAAACAACAAGAATAAAAATTAAAATTAACTCAGTTGTGCAAGATGCACAGTGGCTGGTGCAGAGGCAAAATATTGTGGAATCTGGTTTCTTCTAAAATTTTACATTCAATCAGTACTTGATCAATCTAAATTTATATAAATAACAACTCACAAATTTTGAATCTATAATTAAATGTGGTAAGCTTTAGAACTTTCAAAAGCACAACTTATTCACACAGGTCAGAGCATTCTAAATTATTAAATGTAATGGACTTAAATTGTGAAGTGAATGCACTGGACTTTGGCAGCTGACTAGATATTGTCATGAGAGATTATGCGACTTAGTTTGGTAAAGTTACAACAGCATTTCTTTTGTGAATACGTCAACTGCTATTCCAAAAATAAAAAGATATAAATTAGATTTCTTCCATGATTGGGGCATTACTGCATGTAATAAAATTACCAGAGAGTGTTCTCTGGCTCTGAAATGTCATTTTGTTTATTTTTGTCCACCTCAGGGGATATTGCCATATTGAAGCACTGTCCATGTGGGCAAGGGGGCTTGTGTGCTCTAGTGAACGTTGAGGACTCTGCATGTGGTAGCATAACTACTGGCAGGGTCTCCCATTTTGGACAGGGCTCAGCCCATGAACCAGACAAAGATCATGCATCTATTATCCCATGTCCTTACCTATCCTTCCCTTTCCTTGTTATACCTTTCATCACCCTATGGGCATACTGGACTCACTACCCATGGAGAAGGTCTAGGAGAGGGAGACCCCGAAATCAATGAAGATGGTTCTCTAGGTTGGGGTTCCATGATAGGTTAGTTCCCTTCTGAGTAAAACACAAACTCTGGATAGGAAACTAAGGAAGCAGGAAAAGTGGACAGATCTTTTTGGTATAACATGGCAAAAGGAAAAAGGCTTATGGTTTTAGAATTGTGACACGGAATGTTATTTCTAAGACCTAGGGTTCTAAATGTGGTTTCAGATAAGATTTTTAAGTACAAGATTAATGTGACTGGTATTCAAGAGATATGATGAATTAGTTCTGGAATCTTGGATAAGAAGAATTACTCAGTATGTTATAGCTGGCACTCCAAACACATATGTCAGGAGCAGGATTTATTGTTACCTGGAAACAAAACAACTAGAAATAGATTTTAAAGCTTCACCATGATAGCAAAGCCATCTACAATATAGATTTCAGTTTATAACAGACATCAAACACATCAGTAGTAAAAAGACAGTATTGTTACGAACAGTGGCATAGCTAGAATTTTGCCTGGGGGGGGGGGATGTCGCGTTCATACAAAAGAAAAAACAAGTAAAGACTAATCAACATTACTATCTTTAAAGTGGCTGAAATCAGTTCCATTTAAGTAAACGGTAATAACACAATAAAAATATGCTTTATTGAAACATTGTTTACAAGATACTTATTGACTGAATTGTTTTCCCTATATTTCGTATTTCAAACGTATACACTAGTGCTGTGTAATAAACCTGTTTGTATATTTTAAACAATGTAATCCTTGTTTCTGTCCAATTTTTCCTCCATTCGTTTGTTATTTTCGTTTATTTGTTTAAAACTCTCCTCATTCCTGTCGAATTTTTCGTTAATTTGTTTTAATAATCTTTCATTCATTTGTTCTATAAAAATCATCAAATTTGGGTCTCCTCTAGTTTCCTCCCTGTCCACCGCCGTTTCTACATCCTCGACCGATGTTACTTCCTTTTCTTCCCCTCTACCTTCTTCCGTTTCTTGGTCCTTTTCCAACCTTTTCGTCACTCCTCTTGTATGCATCTTGTTATCCTTTCGTAATCGCCGCTAGAACGTCGTACTTTCTTTTCTTCTAGCCTCACCAGTTGGTCGCCAATTTTGTAATATAAGACTTTGTAGCTCCCGTGTTATTTTGCCACACGTTGGATGCGTCAATTTTGTAATACTGCTTTTATATCTCCCGTGTTATTTAACCCCACTGTAATAGTGTAAGAGGGTAATGTGTACTCTTGTGTCTTACCAATTCGTCGTCTCTCTGAAACGTAACTCCCGCAGACGGCGTCCGTCGTGAACGTACGAATAACCAGTACCGAAGTTCTTACCTGTCCTATTTGGTATTTTTAATTCCTGAATGGCACCAAATTGTTTTTCATAAAACAATTAAAATGTTCACAGTTAGATTGTCTCCTGTACTGTGAAAAATAATTCGAATTGCCTTGCTGACTGGCGGGAATACGACTTCGCTTGGTTTTTTGGACGTGTTGCTACAAAAGTTAATTTGCCAATGGATTCTTTTGAGTATGAAAAAGGTTTATAACAAGATGTTTAAATAAAGTACACCACCTTACAATTGTTGTACTTAAATACTAACAAGGTTTACATGAAAATTCAACTTTATTGTGTTAAAAGTGTGTGTCGGTTTTATCAGTTTAGGACATAGGTTATATTTCTTTTACATACAGTGTTATTAAATACGAATCATTGGTCCTTGAAAGAAATTAGTGTTCAAAGTTTAGAGTGAGAGTTATATATTAGGAAAATGGTTAATCAATTTGGTTCGTAATTATTTATAATTTATTGTTAATTTACTTTATTATTGCAATTACCAATACATAAATTTATAAACTTCCACTTACCTTCAGAATGTATTTTTGGTCCAGGGTCGTCATACGAACGTTAGGATACAAACGTGATTTCAGGTTGTGTGAATGATTTACGCTACACATTTTTATGAAGAGAAATTAATTGGTCTTTATTTTTTCATTCTTTATACTCTGTCTCAAATTATTTGTTATTCATCTGCTGTATTTTTACAAACCATCGATTATTTTAAATTGACCTTTAACTGGAATTTCCTTGAAATATGTTCTTATACCATATTGACTTATATACTATAGCTTACCTTATTCTATACCATTCAGACTGCCCAGCCTGCATTTTTTACACACACACATACACAGAATATTAACAAACCCTTAACATTTTTGAAAATACCCCTCCCTGCTGGCACGTGGTCATCGCTCGAGCTCGATTTATTTCATAATTCACTGTCTAGAAGTTGAGTAAAAGAAACTTTTGTTGGTCCTTACTTGCACATTACCACCCACGGACACATTATTATTGATTGAAACTCACTTTTGATATTTGCACTTATAAAATTTGACGAGCCCCTTTGGGGCAGTGTCTGGCCAGACACGGTTTCTAGGTGAAACTGGGAAGAGCGGCTATATGTTCACGGCCAACTGAATTACTTCGTTTTAGGTGGAAACCAAGGCCTCATCATTCTTCGCCGCTTGTAAGTCCTATTCAAACCATGCAATTGTTTGTGTGCCGATCATATAGGATATTCGCTCGGCACTGGCTGACGTCACAAGATAGGCGGGACTTAGGCTGTACGTCCGGCCGCATGGTAAACTAAGTGAGCAGAAATTGTTCTCTTAGCCATCTTGGAGTTGCACAAAACGGCGTCGCTTCGCGCGCATGCTCGTGTGATGCATACGAGCGCACGGCCACATTCTCGCAAAGTTCTTGGAAACTGAGGCTGGGTGCATTCTTCGGTACTGATTGCACAACTTGAGATATTACTCCTTTGTTAACACTGTTCTTACAATACAACACGTGGCCTGGTCACACTTGGAAATCAAATTTACAAATATTTTAATAAAACCCCTAAATTTAATAAAATGAAATAACCCTCAAATTCGGCCCGTTACAATACCCCCCCCCCCAATGAGAGGTCTTCTGTCGAAACAGAAGAAATCTCATTGCTAAAACCCCTAAGAGGACCGGTGAGGAACTGGTGCCAACAACCCCTTTTTGCTCTTACACTTCATGGGTAAATGACCCCCCTGGCTCGGCGACTATGGACGCATCTGAACGATATCACTGGACTTCTCTGTTTGAGATCCCAACACCGAAAAATTGAACAGATACGCACCACAGCGCACCTCACCTTCTAACATGCTACCCCAAAAAATCCAAATTCCTGGCTTATATCATGCCAGATCCTCAACCGATATGTTCCCCCTTATATGCAAACTGGGCTGCATTTAGCAGTTACTGGGCTCACACACACACACACTTATACTACATACTGTAAACATTGATATATTCTTAGCGGTACCATTTCATTTAAGTTAAAATCCAAAAAATCAAACTAAAATCTTTTATCAAAAAAAATTCTCTTCATTAGTTTTCTGTTATTAGAAAATACACAAATTGAACATTTCTTAAAATAGGAACATCCTTAACCTACATGTGATTATACATATGCCCTAACAATACAATTCAATAAAAACACTAATAATACACAAACAATAACATCATCAAAGTTCAAAAATATCAATTAGATGGCAGGCATGAAATCAAGAAAATGTTTTTTGTTCTCAAAAATATTTTAAATTAAAAAAAAATTTAAATTTTTTAAAATATATTCCTTTTTCCATATTGAACTTATTTAAAATTATTCAAATTAATTAAAAGCAAAATTGGCTTTATTTCCTTGCTAAACATGTCTAATATATGACATCACCTATCAGCTGATCAAAACTGGGTCAAGTCAAGAACTTTGACCTACATAAGTTATACACAAGTTACAACTGAAAACACATTGCACACCTTTAAAAATTCTAGCTTCAAACACAAAACAAAATAAAATAAAACATTTAAAATAACAAAATATTATTATGATTAACAATAAAATTGATATTTATATTACTCAAAACATAAACATTTTACAACTTTATATTTCCAAATTCTATCAAAATTTGTCACTGGTTTCAATCAAAAGTTTATATTCTTACTATAAATCTCTTTTCTTTAATAATCGCATTCTCCATTACTTTGGGTGATTTAATTATTTATAATAACTCGATTTGCCACTTGGCAGGTATACATATATCATCTTTCTCACTCTGACTCTAATATCCCTAACAACTTTACCTATCATGACACCCATCTCTATCAAAACATCTATCAAACAATCTCTAAACCCAACTTCCTATTAAACTCAATTCGCCACATTCTCTCGATATATAAAAAAATATTCTCTAACCCTTTGTACTTAGGATAAGTGTTTCCCCCCCCAAAAAAAGCTCATTCCCTTATGTTGGTTCCTGGATTCTACCTAAGGTAACCCTTTCCGGCGCCAAACGGTCCCTTCCCGTCCCAACCCTTTAGTTGCGGACTCCTCCATTACACTATCCCCTCTTACAAAATTACCATCCCCAAATCTCATTCTTATTACCTCACTTCAACTACAAAATAACATCATCATTTATAAACATCAATATATCAATCATTACTCTACATATATTCCCCATAACTACTGTGTCAACATCAATACTTCTCAAATTCTACATTACATTAGTTCATAACAACATTATTCTCTCTGTTACCACTTTAAACTCAACTTGGACTAATCTACATGTCCCAACAAAATATTCATCACCCAAAATCTACCTTTTATTATTTCTCACAAATTATTTAAACTCTCAACTTTATCAAATTACTTTTCTCATCATTTGCAATAGCATCTTACAACGTGCAATTATAAATTATACTAACAGTAATTTAATCAATTATGTAATTATACTAATTTGTAAAATGAGATCGTGTAATTACTCAATTAGGCTACTCATATCAAATTGATTGAAGCTAAGTAATACGTTAGTTCTTTGATGTTAGCATAATTACTGCACTGAGACTCTAATTATTATATAAATTAATAAAATCTACTATAAATCATTCAAGTGACGTTACTTTCTTGTTCTGAGGTAACTTTAACAATAATGAACGCATATATTCTGAGTAAAATAAACACTTATTTATTAACATCATTTAAGTAAAGAGATTTCAATATATAAATATAGATGATTCCCTGTAAATACATTCATAAAAAGAACACATGTATATATATCAAATTACAATGCGAAGCCAATACGTTGTTTGCTGGAAAAACATACACATACATATATAATACAATCGACATATAAAACATAAGTAGTCAAACTATAAATCTTATACTAATGCGTTCATTTCTTGCCTCAGATGAATAGCGTTATTTAACTTTATCATATTTAATTTAAATACTCAAAGGTGTTTCGTGAAAAGAGACAGGACAGTAGAGTTCTTATGATAAGAATAACATAAAGATTACTTGTTAAAGTGATTTATCCGATATTTCCATCGGTGTAACTCCTTCCCGCTGGTGGTCCATATGTACGAAGTTGCGTAGCCGTGATGTCACTAACACTCAACACACGCGGATCAGATTCACTCGCGCCGTGTGTATTTTCTGTTGATGTTGGCCGTTACTGTTTGAGTTTATGAAATCATGTATTGTGTGAGTAAGTTCATCGTTAACTATGGTGTATATATCTGACTGTCTATTATTCAACTTCTTGTGTAAATTAATGTATAGTGTCTTTGATAACGTGGTGCATTTGTTCCAATTGGTATTGTATCGCTTCGCACTGTATGACGCTACGATTTCGTTGTCCGGTAAAACATTAACAATAGTTCTGCGAGTCGGTTATTGGTGAAACTGCGATCGGTTAGTTCAATTCTGAATAAGCGGTAACTGAGTATGATAAAGTACTCGAGAGTTATTAAACACTGGCGTATATTGCATGATTTAGTCACTGTAGATACACTGTTACCGGATAACTCGCCAATATCGAAATGTTTTAGTCTACTGATTAAATACCGCGTAGCAGAGTTTCAAAGTCCCACTGCTGAACGTATGTTATCCGAACTGTATTAAGACTTAGAAAATTTAAGATTTAAGTTCCGTGAAGACTGTTCAAAGTATATCATTGAAAATTTAATGAAGACTGTTAAATTATATGAAGACTGTTTTAAAAATATGTGAAGACTGGCCAAAAGTATACGATTGAGAAATTTATGAAAGACTGTCCTCCCGCGTGCTCTGTAAACAGTTTTTATTAAGCATCGTTTACCACAATGCAATCTTCTGGAACACACGCCTCTGGTCGAACATGATAGGTCAGCTTACTCCTACCCTTACGCCATACTATGGTTCTCCACTTCTCATTCGTCGTTTTCGTTGCTATGATGACAACGATCCTCTCCACCAGTGCTCTGGGTAGATGCTGGCTTGTGGTTGGGTATCTTGTCTCCCCTCAAGTTCGCGTCGAAGGCCTCCGTACCCTTTTCCTGGAACAAGAGCAATTTCTCGGCTGTCGATCAAGTCTTTGTCTAAGTGTACTCCGGGACCCTGCTGCTGTTCTCACGCGAACAATGTGTCGTATTTCGTTATTGTTTCACTATCCATGACCCTTTTCCGTTAGCTATCCGGACGCAGCGTGTTGTCGTTTCCAAGACAGCACTCCTTCTCCCTGTCGTAAATATCAGTTGTCGCCGGTAAGACGTTCCCCGCTGTGCACAAGTTCGATTCCATTCTTTAGATATCGATGTCAGTTCTCATACAGGGTAAATACCATTGTGCACTACACCCTTTTCTTACTGCTGGCACACTTCAAATTAACCTTGCAGTGTGTGCTCGTTACAATTTCTCCGTAAAGCGCTGCTGACACAGTTTCCCTTTTGTCTTGCTTGTTGTGGGCTGTAAATCTCGGTTGAGTCGAGTCTGTCACGGGCCAACCTTATTTCCCATTGTAAAGTTATGTGAAGCGTATTCGTATTGTCCTAGCAAACGTTCAGTTGACACTTCGTTAAACTGTTTCCTTATTTATTGCTCCTGGCTCGTGTTGGGGTGTCTTGGCTGCTTGTAACGTCTTTTCGATCATAATTTTAAAATTTAAAATTCTTGGTCGTTACATAGTCCCCAAAACGGATTGGATGTTGGATCAGCAGAAGACATTCTAATCCGATTTCTGGCCTCTGTGTTTATTGTGGGAGTCCCCTATGAGAAGGTCACGGTCATTGACCCACTTTCCTCTTCTTGGGGTATACGGGTATATATTCCCTATATTTTGTTGTAAACTAACTCTGGGAATTTATTGCCGTGCATCTGAGGAAGGATGAACGCATTTTCACATATAGTGCATATATAATTAGACATGGAATTAATTTACAATAATAATAATAATAACTGTAGATGGCTATGTCATCCGTTTATAACCTAATACATGAAATAATGGTTTTTCAACATGATATGTAATTGTTCATGTATCGTTTAAATATCATTATGATAGTTAATGTCCTTAGTCTATCTTGAACATTTAAAAACAACAATTTATGAACCTGTAAATACATATTGATACATTCACTATTTATTATTGAGTATCACACAATACGCATTACTAACACTTATACTGATTATATTGATTATAAATTTATATACATTACTTATGAACAATTAACAGTTCATTTGATATCATTACGATTATAGATAATTTCGCTTTATACCACTCATATTTGATTAATTAATCTTACATCATTGTGTGTCTATAAAAGGCTCGTTATAATGTCTTTAGCAATTTACTGTTACACACCCGATCAAGCTTTTCGCCTATAACTGTCTTTTCTTTTGAAATTTTCATTAACATTGGTTATTCACATGTAATTAATGTCATTAGATTGTCACATCGTGACTTAAGAAATTCATGTACAAAAAAAATCTTTAAATTACACGCTAATAAGTTATACATCATATTGTTTAGCTAGTTGGACCGGTTTTCGCGGGACATTCACCCTATGCGTTTGCCCTCGTCCTCTGTAGTCCAACTAACTGCCGACGTAACTTTCGCTTTCCTGTGAAACTTGTACTTTCGTTTCGTAATACTTCTTCAACAGACGCACATTAAATTTCCCTCTCACCTTGCCACTGCTATCGCACTCAGTGAGCTCGTATGTTGCATCGCCAAAGACGCGATTAACCTTGTATGGTCCTGTATACAACTCGAAAAATTTGTCGATCTTTTTCATTGCGGGCATCATTGATGGTAGCTCCTTAACAGCACCTTATCGCCGATAGTAAATTTAGTAATTTTCTTGCTATCATTGATGCGCTTAGCATACTTCTCTCTTTTTTCCTTTATTTTCACAAATACGTTGATATTTGAACTGTATTTACTGTTGATGATTTCTTTGTCCAGCCACTTCACCCATGCGCGGGTCGGCTTCTTTCCTAATTGCGCCTCGTGGGGGGTTATTTCTATTGTTTCATGGTACGTTTCATTGATACATGTCTCAATCAATCCGACGTACCTTGACCACTTACTATGCTGGTCGTGTAAAAAGATCCTGAATAGATTCCCAAGTTGGCGGTTAATCCTCTCGGCTAAGTTCGCGCGAGGATTCCTTATCGCCGTATATCTCGGTTGTATATTCAGCTCCTCGAGACCTTTAATCCATTTTCCGCGGTAAATTGCGTGCCGTTATCAGTTAAGATGACCTTCGGACGTCCAAACGTCGCACAGTAGTCTCTGATCCTTCGTAATGTCGTGGTGGTTGTCGCTCTTCGTAATGTGAATAACTTGACAAACTTTGTGAAGTTGTCCACCATGACAAGTAAGTATTTGACACCTCCTGTACCAGTTGGTAGAGGTCCATAGTAATCGACACTCACGATGTCACCTCTAGCTGATGGTATCATCGCCTTTGTTCCGCCAAACAGCATCCTGTTGTTTGTGTCCTTGTATCTTTGACATGAGTCACAAGTCTGGATATATGCTTTTACTTTCTTGAACAAGCCGTCAAGCGTGAAGTGCTCTTGTAACATCTTTACACACCTTTTCGGGCCTAGGTGTCCGTACATTTGGTGTATCTCTGCAATTAAGTCATTCGACACACTGTCAGGAATGTATAGTTTCCACTCGCCACGTTGTCGTCGGTATAACTTGTTGTTAACAATTTTATAAAATTTGCTTAATTTATTGTCTACATCATTATTCCTAATCTTATCACTAAGTGTTCTAAGTTTGTCATCTTCATTCTGGTATTTATCGATAGCTTTAATTATCTTACCTATTTGTTGATTCATTTTAATAACTAGATGATTAATCAAGTACTCGTGCGTTTCCTCGTTTGTCTCATGTTGTTCCGTGTCAGCCGGGTATATCTACTCAATATGTCCGCAACTACATTATCCTTTCCTTTACAGTGGATAATGTCGAAATTGTATTCTTGTATGGCGAGAATCCATCTTGTAATTCTCGAGTTGTTTAAGTGGCACTTGTGCATGAATGTTAAGGCTTTATTGTCCGTGATTATCGTTAGGGGCTGGCCAAGTATGTACATTCGAAACTTATCCAGACATCTAACGATACTTAGGAGTTCTTTCTCCGTCGTGAAATAATTACGTTCTGCGCCTTTAAATGTTTTGCTTGTAAAAGCGATCACGCCAATTTCTCCTTCTTCATCGATCTGGTAAAGCTGGCCACCATACGCAAAATTACTAGCGTCACACTGGATCTTTGGTTCGGCCGTGGGAACCGTAGAGTTACTGTGTTTATAAATAAATTCTTGACTCTCTGGAAACATTCGTTCACTTCTCTTGTCCATGAAAACTTTCGTCCTCCTTTCAGCAGTTCGTGTAAAGGCTGCGTTGTTTCCGCGTATTTGCTCGTGAATCTGTTGTAAAAATTGGTGAGGCCAAGGAAACCTTTGAGTTGTTTCGTATTCTTTGGTGCTGGGAAATCCATAATTGCCTTTACCTTGTCATCGGTTGCTTGTATCCCTTTTGTTGTAAGGCGATAACCAAGGAATGAGATTTCTCGTCTAAAGAATTGTGATTTGGTGAGGTTGACAGTGATATTTGCCCTATTAAGGTTGTTTAGCAGTGTTTCTAAATGGTTTAAGTGTGTTTGGATATTGTTGGAGTAGCACAAGCAGTCGTCCACGTAGATAATCGTGTTCTTCTTGACTTCCTCCTCGAGAGCCACATCCAATCCACGTGTCAACGCTGCAGAGCTAGTGCTAAGTCCAAATGGTGTCACTGTGAATCGGTAGCACCTCCCTTCGTGCATGAACGCAGTGAAATCCCTACATTCTTGTTTTAATGGGACCTGCCAGAAGCTACTGGATAAGTCGACCGTCGATAAGTACTGCATATCTCCACATCTAGCCAATATCTCGTTTACCGGGGACACTCCTTCGTAATCGGGTACAGTCACGCTGTTCACTTTCCTTGCATCAAGGCACAGGCGAACCCTCCCATCCTTCTTGATTACAGTTACGATTGGATTGACGTACGGGCTGGCGCAACGTTCGATTACTCCATATCGTAACATTCGGTTAATCTCTTCGTTCACCTTGTCTCTGTAAGCAAGCGGGACAGGCCAACCTCGTTGAAAGTAGGGTGTCCTGTCCGTAACGTGAAACTCATGTGTGTAACCCTCTATTCTTCCCGGGCACTCCCTAAAAACATTCCGGTTGCTTACCAAAATCTCCTTCAAGCGTTGCAGTATTCCTTCATCCACGCAGTCTATGCTCCCAATCTTTTCATCGATGCATCGCTGTACTTCCTCTTCTTCTTCACTGGTTATCACGTCAATGTTCATGATTGGTATAATGTGCTCCTCTTCATCAGTGTTGTTTTTTAACTTAATTACTTTGTTTCCGATGTCGATGCGACACCCAACTTCTTGTAGAAAACTAATTCCTAGTATGCATGGTTTAACTAATTCTGGTATTATCAAAAACACACATTCATATCGGATACCATCAATCTCAATGTCACACAATATTTGTCTCTTAACTAATTTGGATTTATTTCCTACAGCACTTATGATAAATGTATTCGTTACGGGTAGTGTCTCATATGGTCCTATACTCTTCTTATGGTTATTAAACCACGTCTCCGATAACCCGTTGACGATGCACCCCGTATCAAGCAAAGCTTGTACAATTATATCATTATTAAATTTGATAGTAATCTCGGGACATTTCAATACTTGTTTATTAATAATTTCGTCGTCCTCTTGTAGCAGGTCCTTTCGTAAGTCCGGTAGTAATATATTTACATTCTCACTCGGAAGTAAGTCGTTTAAAATTTCTATCTTATTCTCTAGTTTGACATTTTTTTTTTTTTTTGCTGTTGTCGCCGTTACTGCTCGCCCTCGGGGTGGTGTCATTGACCGTTCTACTGGGGCCCGCTTCTCCTGGCGTAAACTGCACAGTATTGATGTATTGCTTGTTGTCAAAACAACCCCTCGGCTGTTGGTCACTTTCACTTTTGTTATAATGTCCCTCTCTCTCTCTCGGGTTGTTTTTTCCTTCGTTGTAGGGTCTATAATGCGGCCTGCGACTGTTTTCTCCACTTGACTGGATACTTGTAAATTCCGTAATTAATGCCTCAAAATTCGGTATACTTGTGATACCACGTGTGACCACGGCGAGCTGCAAATCCTTCCCAAAATGACGAGCTAATTTCCGGATCAGCTGCGTATCGGTCAATGCTGGCGATAGTTGCCGGCTTTCTAGTAATATTCTCTCTACGTATTGGATGGCTGTGATTGGCCCATTCCACTCATATCTGCCGTACTCGAGGTTGTCGCGTATATTGTCCTGGCGTTCTTGACCCCAGTACTTCAAGGTGAAGGCTTCTCTGAACTCGTCGAACGTGGAGATTTGGTTCCGTATGACACGCCACCATATCCCAGCGTCCATCTCCAAGTGCCTCCCGATCCATTTAATGTCATTGTTGTTGTAATATTGCTCTTGAACCTCTGACAATTCCTTCAGGAATTCCATCGGGAACCTATCAGTGCCGTTGTATTTTAATTCTGCATGAGTATGTCCGTTAATCCTACTGATTATCCCTGATTCACCTTCAATTAGCTGTCGTTGTAGCCGTTCTATTTGAGACTTTAATTCGTTGATACGAGTGGTTTTCTCCCTTGTGCTCTCATCCAGTTTTAGTTCCGCCGACTTCTGTCTCCCATCTACCTCATTCATCTTCTGCTGTATCGTGCTGTTTACGTCTCCCTGTTCCTGTTGTAATTGTCTTACCGTTTGGACTAGTTCGACTCTCAATTCCTCCTGCTTCTTATGATTTTCTTTAACGTGTGTTTCTACTCTGTTGTTAATCTTCTTGATGCTTGTTTGAGTATTTTGGGTAATACTCTTTAGTTCCTGTCGGTCTATTTCTCTAGTTTCTCGTACCTCTTCGAATTTCTTGTCGGTGTCGTTCTTTAGCTCTCTTATGGTCTCGTTCTGCTGCTTCTGGACCTCGTCTATCTTCTTGTCACAATTATTTATATATTCACGCATTTCCGCGCGTATTTGTGTGATCTGCTCGGCCACTTGTTGCGTGACTTCCTCCCTATGCTTGTCTAACTTTTCTTCTAGTCTGTTGAATTTTTCATCAAACTTCTCATTTTGATTGTCGAACTTCTTATTCTGCTCCTCGAACTTTTCATTCTGTTCTCTTCTAATCTCTATAAAATTTTCATTAATTTCTTCCTTTTGCTTCCTCATGAAGTCCATTAATGCGCGCAACGTCACCTCTTCCTGCGGTTGTTGTTGGGACTCCTGTCCCCGCGCTCTGACGTCTGACGTCTCCTCGGTCATTTGTGACTCCACTGGTGATTCTCCACGTTCATTGTTAGGTACACCCTGCTGGTTATTGATATCGAAGTTCATCGAATCGGAACTGCTAGTCGACATTTTTGCCGCCTTACTCCGCGTTAACATTCAGTCCAACTAGCTTCACACTAATAATATTTGTTCTTACAACTAACATGAAATATATACGCTTATCCTATCTACTGCCTGCTCTTTGCCGCGCGGTGGGCGCCAATTTATACAACGTGCAATTATAAATTATACTAACAGTAATTTAATCAATTATGTAATTATACTAATTTGTAAAATGAGATCGTGTAATTACTCAATTAGGCTACTCATATCAAATTGATTGAAGCTAAGTAATACGTTAGTTCTTTGATGTTAGCATAATTACTGCACTGAGACTCTAATTATTATATAAATTAATAAAATCTACTATAAATCATTCAAGTGACGTTACTTTCTTGTTCTGAGGTAACTTTAACAATAATGAACGCATATATTCTGAGTAAAATAAACACTTATTTATTAACATCATTTAAGTAAAGAGATTTCAATATATAAATATAGATGATTCCCTGTAAATACATTCATAAAAAGAACACATGTATATATATCAAATTACAATGCGAAGCCAATACGTTGTTTGCTGGAAAAACATACACATACATATATAATACAATCGACATATAAAACATAAGTAGTCAAACTATAAATCTTATACTAATGCGTTCATTTCTTGCCTCAGATGAATAGCGTTATTTAACTTTATCATATTTAATTTAAATACTCAAAGGTGTTTCGTGAAAAGAGACAGGACAGTAGAGTTCTTATGATAAGAATAACATAAAGATTACTTGTTAAAGTGATTTATCCGATATTTCCATCGGTGTAACTCCTTCCCGCTGGTGGTCCATATGTACGAAGTTGCGTAGCCGTGATGTCACTAACACTCAACACACGCGGATCAGATTCACTCGCGCCGTGTGTATTTTCTGTTGATGTTGGCCGTTACTGTTTGAGTTTATGAAATCATGTATTGTGTGAGTAAGTTCATCGTTAACTATGGTGTATATATCTGACTGTCTATTATTCAACTTCTTGTGTAAATTCATGTATAGTGTCTTTGATAACGTGGTGCATTTGTTCCAATTGGTATTGTATCGCTTCGCACTGTATGACGCTACGATTTCGTTGTCCGGTAAAACATTAACAATAGTTCTGCGAGTCGGTTATTGGTGAAACTGCGATCGGTTAGTTCAATTCTGAATAAGCGGTAACTGAGTATGATAAAGTACTCGAGAGTTATTAAACACTGGCGTATATTGCATGATTTAGTCACTGTAGATACACTGTTACCGGATAACTCGCCAATATCGAAATGTTTTAGTCTACTGATTAAATACCGCGTAGCAGAGTTTCAAAGTCCCACTGCTGAACGTATGTTATCCGAACTGTATTAAGACTTAGAAAATTTAAGATTTAAGTTCCGTGAAGACTGTTCAAAGTATATCATTGAAAATTTAATGAAGACTGTTAAATTATATGAAGACTGTTTTAAAAATATGTGAAGACTGGCCAAAAGTATACGATTGAGAAATTTATGAAAGACTGTCCTCCCGCGTGCTCTGTAAACAGTTTTTATTAAGCATCGTTTACCACAATGCAATCTTCTGGAACACACGCCTCTGGTCGAACATGATAGGTCAGCTTACTCCTACCCTTACGCCATACTATGGTTCTCCACTTCTCATTCGTCGTTTTCGTTGCTATGATGACAACGATCCTCTCCACCAGTGCTCTGGGTAGATGCTGGCTTGTGGTTGGGTATCTTGTCTCCCCTCAAGTTCGCGTCGAAGGCCTCCGTACCCTTTTCCTGGAACAAGAGCAATTTCTCGGCTGTCGATCAAGTCTTTGTCTAAGTGTACTCCGGGACCCTGCTGCTGTTCTCACGCGAACAATGTGTCGTATTTCGTTATTGTTTCACTATCCATGACCCTTTTCCGTTAGCTATCCGGACGCAGCGTGTTGTCGTTTCCAAGACAGCACTCCTTCTCCCTGTCGTAAATATCAGTTGTCGCCGGTAAGACGTTCCCCGCTGTGCACAAGTTCGATTCCATTCTTTAGATATCGATGTCAGTTCTCATACAGGGTAAATACCATTGTGCACTACACCCTTTTCTTACTGCTGGCACACTTCAAATTAACCTTGCAGTGTGTGCTCGTTACAATTTCTCCGTAAAGCGCTGCTGACACAGTTTCCCTTTTGTCTTGCTTGTTGTGGGCTGTAAATCTCGGTTGAGTCGAGTCTGTCACGGGCCAACCTTATTTCCCATTGTAAAGTTATGTGAAGCGTATTCGTATTGTCCTAGCAAACGTTCAGTTGACACTTCGTTAAACTGTTTCCTTATTTATTGCTCCTGGCTCGTGTTGGGGTGTCTTGGCTGCTTGTAACGTCTTTTCGATCATAATTTTAAAATTTAAAATTCTTGGTCGTTACAATCTTTAACACATTAAAACATTATATTTAACATTAATTACCTTGAACATCAATAAACAATTTAACAGTGACATTTTATTACTGATCAGCTGACATTCCTAGCAAAGTGAAAACACATTTCAAAATTATACACATTCTATGAAAAATATATGCTTATCAATCCTTACATCTACCATACTACACATCATTGTTTCCCCTCTTTCTGACTCTGGTACTATTGTGTAAACCGCCTGCCGGTCGGTCTAGTTATTTACTTTATTATACTCATTTCAAAATTACGCAAATTATCTAAACACATATTTTTTATCAATTCTTACCTCTAACACAATAAAATAATACATTTATAAAATACAGAATGAACACATTATACTGAACGTGCGAACCCCTATTTATCAAAGCATAATACAAGCATTTTATTAGAGCAAAATTGATTTATCATTTTTAATTTACAAAATTTAAATTCGTTGCTCATCTGAGCAACCACCCAATCCACACACACTATTGTAATTTATGTTGGACTGTAACGCCCATTTGCTTTCACAAAGACTGCATAGTTGGAGGAATTGAACATCTCCGTGTCTTTGCTTCGGCTTTACATTTTAAAGATTGTGGATATCGACATATCCTCGTTTTATATTTATAAGCCCTTAAGACGGGTCTACCACCTGGCTATGCTGTCCCTCCGCGGACAGAGTGGCAGCCGCTGTTCCATAGTTCCGGGGATTTCCCCTAGTTTCACCCCCCTATTAATTTCTAATATCAACCAATTTCAAGCCAGCTATGGTCAAGGGACTTGATTGTGGCCATAGCTGACCGCTAGCCAAAACCACGATTAGTGCTGGTAAGGCAGTAATCGCCCGAAAAGTCGGGGAAATCAAACTTTACTTTAATGCCTGCTCTACTCATCATTATTATGTACGGCACGAGAGTCTATCATGGTACAATTGTACAAAAAAGGTGTGCTGCACATTTTCGCCATGTTGGCCTCCGATGGAGGTAACACTCACTGTTACCCCTTACCCATTCCACTATCTACTGGGGCACAGGCCACCCCAGCAATAGCACATTAATAACTAACCTAAACTTTCTTATATACAACATTCTAATGTGACATTTTTCATTAACCATTTTATCCATCATCATTTAAATCATTCATAACTTTCTAAACATTAGATTACTTAAAATTTTCAAATTTATTAACATTTATTTTATCTTACCTTTCAGTTATTATTAAATTTTTTAATTGTCCTTTTTTATTTAACACAATTATTTCAAATCATTTCATTATTGAATTAAAATCTTTTCATCTCAGTTGCACCTGTAAACATTTTATTATCTCTGATTTGTATCATAAAAAAATTTTTTTTTTTTTTCTATACTTACAGTCCATTATTCACATACTGACACACACAAAATATATACACCATACACCCCAATAACTCCAAGTAACCTCTGAAACATTTAACAAAATCACTTTACTAAAAATGAACTTTATCTTGTGAAAAACTTACTTTTTCGTCGGACGCGTTTCGGCTTAAGTATCCGCCTGCTTCAGCTTTTAGTCAGACTGCCATCATTTCGTAACGGTTTTTGTGTGGAAGGTGTAGTGGGGGTGGTGTGTGGAGGAAGGGGATTGGTGCAGGGATTCAACTTGGTGTTTGTTTTTTGTAAAATTGTGTACACTCTAGACACTCTAGAACAATTAGAAATATACAAACACACAAAAACAAATAAAAACGACATCCTAAACGAACAGACACAATTCAAATCGCACGCATTATTCGAACACATCTCACCACACTCACACAGCTTCGATCTTTCGAAAAACTATCTCGTCACCAACAACAAGACGAACAACGCTACTAACGACAGCCTCTGATGAAGCCTTCTATAGGCGAAAGCCGGTTTAGGCTGTAAGGTAAAACTTTACGTTTTTACTTATAAAAAACTTAGTGTTCCGAGTCGTCAATATTATAGTGATATTTAGTTAAGTAACGGACACGTCATGGACAACGAAATCCAAGAAATTAAAATTGTCCATTGATTGTTTTATATTTTAGCCTCCATCGTCAAAGATTAGTCTTTGTTTCAAGTAACACTTTTCAATTTTATTGACACACATACTGCTATTTTGTTTGTTAATGTGTTATAACCACAAAAATCAAATTCATCCGTTATATCATAATAATCATGAATCAAGTCAACATTAAGTATTTCTGTCAAGTTTCCGTTAGTAAATACACTCAATATCGGGTCAGTTATTCTTTCATCATAAATTAAATTACTCTTATTTAAATACACTTCCAACATTTCTTTCCACTCACCATAATCTCTCTTTAATTCATACAATTCTGTTTCTCTCTCAACACACAACTCTCTATCTAACTCTCTCTCATCATAACACCACCTCATACTTATAAAATCATTCCACACAGAGGGTATAAACTTATACAAAAAAAATAAACAACTCAAATCTTCTACTAACACGGGACTCTTGCCCTTCAAAAACAATACTTGTGACCACATTGAATCATCATAAATAAGGGGAAAATTTACCCTCTGCCCCCATTCTACCACTATACTATCTTTCCACTCTCTCTCTCTAACTCATAAACACACATTAACATTTCATTATTACATTCCACAACTTCATCAGTACTCTCATCATTTATTTTCAACATATCACTCTCTGATACTACCTTTTCAAATACATTACTATTCTCAATATTATTTTTATTATTTTCGACATCATTATCATTTGTTAACTTTTTATCTAGTACCACATTGTTACACATGTCATTATAGTTTTCATTCGTATTATTCTTGTTTGGATTCATCACAACTACTCCCATTCTCTCACTACTCTGTTCTAATTTATTCAAACTAGTTCTTATTATTTCATTAGTATTTTCTAAACGTTTATTCATTTCTTGTATATCATTTTTTAATTCCTCAAATTTGTTATTCTGAATATTGAATTTCTCATTAACACTACTTTTAAATTCTTGAATTTCGTTTTTCTGTTCATCAAATTTACCGTTAAAATCACTTTTCATTTGATTCAACGTTATCTCGTTACTGTCAAAACGTTTACTTAGAAGGTTAAATAAGTCATTCATGGACATCTCTTTTTCTTTTGTTTTAATTGTTACGGGAGTTGAAATCGCTCCCGGCGTACTAATTACAGATTCTTCTACACTACGGTCATCTATTGCTAGTGACTCTGTTTGAATACCTGAGTCGGTATTTATTTGACTCTCGGTCTGACTGTCAGAGAAGCTGACTTCATTATTATCTGCCATTTCTTATTTTATACTTGATACTTAGAATACTTTAATTAATTTGATTTTTTGTAATACACTTTCTATTTCATGTCAGTTTTGCGTAAATGACGCACTTTCATTTCATTACACTAACCGTTAAACACGCTTGTATCTTATTTGTAGGTATGGAATTTTACATTTAATTAATTAAATTCGTTCCTATCGAGGCGCCAATTGTTAATTTACTTTATTATTGCAATTACCAATACATAAATTTATAAACTTCCACTTACCTTCAGAATGTATTTTTGGTCCAGGGTCGTCATACGAACATTAGGATACAAACGTGATTTCAGGTTGTGTGAATGATTTACGCTACACATTTTTATGAAGAGAAATTAATTGGTCTTTATTTTTTCATTCTTTATACTCTGTCTCAAATTATTTGTTATTCATCTGCTGTATGTTTACAAACCATCGATTATTTTAAATTGACCTTTAACTGGAATTTCCTTGAAATATGTTCTTATACCATATTGACTTATATACTATAGCTTACCTTATTCTATACCATTCAGACTGCCCAGCCTGCATTTTTTACACACACACATACACAGAATATTAACAAACCCTTAACATTTTTGAAAATACCCCTCCCTGCCGGCACGTGGTCATCGCTCTAGCTCGATTTATTTCATAATTCACTGTCTAGAAGTTGAGTAAAAGAAACTTTTGTTGGTCCTTACTTGCACATTACCACCCACGGACACATTATTATTTTATTATTGATTGAAACTCACTTTTGATATTTGCACTTATAAAATTTGACGAGCCCCTTTGGGGCAGTGTCTGGCCAGACACGGTTTCTAGGTGAAACTGGGAAGAGCGGCTATATGTTCACGGCCAACTGAATTACTTCGTTTTAGGTGGAAACCAAGGCCTCATCATTCTTCGCCGCTTGTAAGTCCTATTCAAACCATGCAATTGTTTGTGTGCCGATCATATAGGATATTCGCTCGGCACTGGCTGACGTCACAAGATAGGCGGGACTTAGGCTGTACGTCCGGCCGCATGGTAAACTAAGTGAGCAGAAATTGTTCTCTTAGCCATCTTGGAGTTGCACAAAACGGCGTCGCTCCGCGCGTGCTCGTGTGATGCATACGAGCGCACGGCCACATTCTCGCAAAGTTCTTGGAACTGAGGCTGGGTGCATTCTTCGGTACTGATTGCACAACTTGAGATATTACTCCTTTGTTAACACTGTTCTTACAATACAACACGTGGCCTGGTCACACTTGGAAATCAAATTTACAAATATTTTAATAAAACCCCTAAAATTTAATAAAATGAAATAACCTTCAAATTCGGCCCGTTACATTATTTCATACTTAACAAAATCGCGTTGCTCATGTTATGGATCATCAAGTGTCTTCACCAATGAATTATTTCTTTCATTTATTTCCAAAGATAGGGATGCCGTCTACTTCTGGCGTCTGTTTCTTTTTTCATCAAGTTTTTATTTAAATATAGTTTTAATTAATATTCGTTTATTGTTCCTCCATGTGTTACTGGTACTATGGTTGACATCAGTTAATCAATTGGGTTTCATTACAGTTTGATTTTCTTCGTTATTTGTCTTTCAATGGTCAGCATCAATATAGCGTCTGTCCTTCTGGATAGTTAATAATGGAACTCTTGTTTTATAACGGTCAAAATTATAACAACGTTCAGTAGTCATGGTAACTGACTTAACTCTGATTGGCTAAGTACATTTGAAACTATTGTTATAAATCCTGGTTTTTTGTTCAAAATGAATAAATATTTTATAATGACTATATTTACTTGGGGATAATTTCAATGCTTTAAATATTAACATAGATGTTCCTATTTTCTTTCAAAGATCAGACCATGTATTAATGTTTTTGGTACAAAATTGATAAAACTATGTTAATACATAATTTACTTATTTCTATTGTTTATCATAATTCTGACATTTTATTTTTGTTAGTTGATGGTAATTACATAATTTACTTTGTCTTATTATTTAAATATAGTTTTCAGTTGTTTACAATTGGTTTTCTGAATTTAGACAGCTATGTCATTTATAGGCCTAAACTGTATCATCTTATAATTTCTTATTTGATATTTTGCTTTCAATTTATATTATAGTTATTACTTTATTGCTTTTTAGATTTATGTTATTACTATTTTTGTACCTACTCCCATTTCTCACACACCTCTTTAACACTTAAATCTATTAATAAAACATAACATATAAATAACTTAATGGTCTGTATATGGTTCAGCCATGTTTCTTCTCATTAAATATAATTATTATATTGCCTGTTATTACTTATAAATGTCCTGCCACTACTCTCGTTATAACTTCATTACTTACATAAAACATACAAACATATTACTGTAAAATTATTTCTTCTTGTATATACTACCTTAAACACTAAACCAATAACTTAACTTTCTTTAAATTAAAAATAACAAATTTGGTGAGTGTTATACCTACACCATCTCTTCTATAAAGATAATCACCCTGGTGGTTCTTATATTGACATAATATGTTTTTCTATTCCTCACATCCACAATTACTCTGTTTCTTACAGTCTAACACAATTAACTTAACTGCTCATTCATCATTTGATTATGTTTTGGTTTGTCACACTTGTTTACTATTCTTTTTTCTTAATATTATAAGTTGTTTATTTTAATACACTCATCCCTTCACTGTTTATCTTTATCACTCCCTACCTATCTCTCACTCTTGGTTTCAATGATGTTTTAGATATACTTTTACTACTATTCTTTAACATTTTGTGCCTTATTTCCTTATTATTATAAGGTCCTTAACAATATATTTTATTTAACAATAATTGTCTTAATTGTTTTTTATGGTTAGTGTACTTTCTTTATTCTTGTTTTATTCATTATTACTTACACATTTTCTTTACTTATTTGTGTTTCTTTTTTTATCATTGATTTGTCTTCTTACTCTCTGTGAATCTTTTCTCATCTTCTTTGTCTTTATCTGGCCAATCTCTGGGGGTTGGGTCAAAGTCATTTGTTTGTCAGTCTAGTTTATTCTTTTAATAATTACTTTTGTTTATAATTCTTCCTTCTTCTTTCTTAACTACATTTTATATTTTTTCTTCATTATTTAATTAATAGATTATCTTACTTTTTAGCATTTCTATAATACTTATGGATAAATTCTTGGATTTTGTTTTCCATGACGTGTCCGTTACTTAACTAAATATCACTATAATATTGACGACTCGGAACACAAAGTTTTTTATAAATAAAAACGTAAAGTTTTACCTTACAGCCTGCTGAGTTAAATTCTTGGATTTCGTTGTCCATGACGTGTCCGTTACTTAACTAAATATCACTATAATATTGACGACTCGGAACACAAAGTTTTTTATAAGTAAAAACGTAAAGTTTTACCTTACCTTTACGTTTTTACTTATAAAAAACTTTGTGTTCCGAGTTGTCAATATTATAGTGATATTTACTTATGGATAGTTTATATGATCAGATTTCTGCAACGTTATAATATACATATATTGTTACAATACAAAAAGGCCACACCAATACCAGGGAAAAAACTATGAATCAACTATATTAATTAACTATTGAAAATAAAATGACTATGACGAGACAAATGACTATGACCCAAGCCAAGTGATTGACTCAATAAGATGAAATAAATTGAAATCAAATGAGAAGCTAAATGAAAAGGAAACAAACAACAAAAAAGTGAAACAAAATTATAAGATATAATAAGACACAAACAACTGATATAGAAAAGGAAATGAGAAATAGTAAAATCAAATGATAATTATTGGAATCAAATAAATAATAAATGTAAATGATAATTATGAAAATCAAATACAGTAAAAACAAATTAAAGTACAATAACCAAAGAAATAGAGATTAAATGTTATAAATATCTCTATAATGATATGAAACTTGTTAACAGGATAACTAACCATTGTGAAGTGAGAGATAGATAGATAGTGAACATGATTAAGTGAGAAAGAGAATTTAATGTTAGGGAACACCCACTAGTAACACTCAATTACTATAAAAAAGTGCAAGGTGCCAGTGTAAAACCCCCAAAATAAATAGAAAACCCTACTGATAGGTATAGACACCTAAAAACCAGTGATAAACACTACTGTTTAATGGTGAAAAGTGCTAGAAAATAAGAATAATGTTATTATTAGGATTAAGAGTAATTGTAGATTAGGAATACAATGGTATTCAGGGAAAAAATCTCATGGAGAGTCAAACTATTAGTGTTACCATGGTTAGATAGTAAAGATTAGAAACGAAAAAGATACTAAAGAATAGAAAAGCAAAATAAGTAAAACATCCTATGTTCAAAGGGATAATTAGTTAGATAAAGTAAATGGTGTGATGATGTTTGTCACCAAAAAATAAATAAGAATAAACAAAATATAAACAAGATTAGCATAGTAACTGTTAAAAGATTTGTTCAATTAAGTTTATGAGAAGGAATATGGCTGAAGGAGATATACAGACCATAAACCTAAATGTTATGTTATGTTTTATAAATAATAGTAAATAATAGACAAGTTATAAAGTAAAGAGATAAATTCTTACAAACTTAATAATACTGGACAAGCCAGTTAGAAAGTAATAGACAAACCATGATTTTGTAAAATGATGAAAACATACAATTATTATAAAACAGACCCAAATCAATTCAAAAAGTAACCAAAGCATTTATGACACAAAACAAAACATGTATAAAGGTAAAATAATATTTAATTTGTATAAAATAAGAAATTATAGCCAATTACTACCTAGGCCTATAAAATGCCTAACTGTATAAAACCAAAAACAACAAATTGTAAGAAATTAACTATTATATTAGCAAATAAAAGGCAAGTAACTAGTTAATGATAATTAGTGGATCATATTAAGATGTAAAAGTTAAATTAAGGACATAAAATAAGAAAGAAATGTAATTACATAATATCAACATAATTGTCAAAACATTAATACATAAGCAAACCCAGCTTTGAGGGATGTCAAAATGATCTTTGAAAGAAAATACAAACAGTTGTGATAATATCTCATACTTAAATAAGAAGACAGAAGAATAATAGCAATCAGAAGATATTTAGTCATTTTGAATAAAAATTCAAATATAACAATGGGCATAAGTTATGAATAGCCAATGAGAGGGAGACCGTTGCCATAACAACCAAACGTTATTTATGATTATTCCATTAGAAACTGTTAGTCCATTATTGAAGCTTGAGACAAATAGACGCCAAGCCGTAAATGACTCAAATTTTAATTTGAAACAATAAAACGTAACCAAAATTACTAACAGGAAAAACCGAGCAGTCTGATGAGGAACTAATCAATTCAACCGAGGCCACAGACCAGATTATTAAATTCTAAATTAATAAATTTCGATCAACTTATCCGAAAAAGACGCCAGGCGTAATTAAATTCAAAAATGATGGAAGATTGATGACCAAAGATGACCCAACCTATTTCAACTGAATGACTCTACACCGTAATTCAACTGATTGATAAGTATTGCTGAATTACCTGAATTTACGGAATAAATTCTTATTAACTTTTTCTCACAACACTTTTAACTCTCACTATAAACTGATGATCTAATTTCTTTCAAGGATTAATTAAAAATAAAACACTAAACTTCTATGAAACTAGAAAATAACCTGTATAAAAATTACGAACTTTTGACATACACTTTTTAACACTTCAGGAACAAATTGTAATTACACCGTATAGTACAGTATATAAGTACCAGTAATGTAAGGTAGTGTACTTTATTGTAATCATTATCAATATTTTTTCGTAATCACAAGGACCCAGAATAATTGAACAAAATTAAAATAAACTGCTGTAGACGCCATGTCTGACTAAATCGTTTTGAAGCATTCGCCAAACCTTGGGAATTAATTGTCTTATTAATGTCAGGGCAAATGTGTTTAAAATCCAGATATAATTTGGTATAATTTTAAATAACAACTAACTACCAGTTAATAAACTAGTACAGAGTTGTAACCACTGTTCTTTATTTCACAATAAATTGTATTATATGATTTGTGTACATTAGCGTTGAGCGAAAGTGACGGTATGCACTAGGCATCGGAAACTCTGCGAACTACCAGCTATATTAATCAATTCGCACGTGGCGGGAGTAATTTGAATTCACCATACCGTCTTAGAACGAACGCTCAATAGTCCTATTTTTTAATTGTTTTCAGATTAAACAATTTGGCGCCACCCGGGAAATATAACCACATATTAAAGAACAGGTAAGGTTCCCACTCGCGAGTACTGGTAATTCATGAGATCGCAACGGACTTCGTCAGCATAAACCTAAAGTAACGACTACAACATGTGAGGCGAACACACGAAATACACATTGATAGAGCATATCGTTACAAATTGACGTCCACAACGTGTGGCTCTAAAAGGAACGCAAAGATCTCTTCGTTACAAATTGATGCCAACAACGTGTGGCAGAATAAAGATACATACCGAAAGAGAGTTCATAAAGAGTTTCTTCATTACAAATTGGCGACCAACTAGTGTAGCTAGAATTAAAGACTAGCGGCAGTTACGAAAAATTATGAAACATTCGATGATCACCAGGGGAAAATCTAAGAAGGGAACTGAGGGTACCGACGAAGAAGAAATGGAAATGATTGAGGAAATGATCGAAGAGGATGCCCAAGGGGACCAACCAGAAAACCCAATTCAAGACAGGGAGAAGGAACAACAGGAGGGTGACAAGGAAGAAATTAGAGGAGACCCAAACCTACTAAAAATCATGGACTTAATGAGTAGTATGAATAAAAAATTCGACAGGAATGACGAAAATTTTAAGCAGATGGAGGAAAAAATAAACGAGAAATTCGACAGAAATAAGGAAGAAACTAACAAACAAAGAAAAGGAAAAGAAGACGGGGAATTCTTAAATGAAAAACTGGACAGAAACAGTGAAGAATTAAAGAAACAACTCAGGGAGGACATAGAACTTCTGAATAATAAGATGGAAAGCAACCAAGAAGCCTTGAAGAGAAACCAAGAAATCTTAGAAGAGAAGAGCGAGGAGTTAAAGAAACAGATAAAGCAAGATCTGGAAATACTAAATAATAAGATCGAGAATAATAATGAAATACTCCAACGACAATTGAAGGAAGACGGTGAGAAGAACAGAGAAGAATTAAGATACATACTAACAGGATATCGTGAAGAAGTCAAGCAGACAAAAACGGGGATGAATAAGAAATGAGAAGAAACAAATTATCCAGCAGATCAACTTAATGAAACATTAGATAGTGGGTTCACACAATTGAATGAAACACTAGACCGCGCTTCTGAAGGTATCAATGAAAAAATAGAGAATAAAGAAGACTCAAAGACATTGTTACCCGAAAATAAAGATAACAAAAACAAAAAGAAAATCAAGCACATAGAAATCAACCGTAGAGGAGTAAAGAAGAACCAAATAATTCAGAAGATTAAGAAAACAAAAGATATAGGAAAAATATGTAAAAGGAAACTAATAAATACCAGAGAAGAAGTGGAGATGATGAAGAATGGACTAATTAATGCGTTTAATTTACCAATTACCGACCATAGTGAATTAATAGATTATAAAGAGTGTAGGAGGACTTTAAAAGAAATTATAGAAGGGATTCACAACAAACCAGTGAATAAAAACTTCAACAACTCTGTATTTAAATGGAAATTACCAGAAATAGAAATGCAAAATAAACCAATATCAGTGAGAACATCAATGATGGAGGTACGATTAACTTCTTGATTAATGAACAACATAATAGAATGATTGAAGCAGTCACGGATACTAATGAACACATGGTATTAGAAGAATAGTGGTACAATATAGAAGAGACCTATATCATATGCACGGAAACAGTTCTATACACCAGAGTGATCCGAACAACAAGTGAGGATGAAATCATGGGCCACGGGTAAACTAAATGCAAATAAACGCCAAGAAATGGGACTGATTTTCAAATTACCGACCATGCAAACCAATGGAGAAGAAAAGAGAAAAACATTACAAAATTCAACAAATATGTAAGATCACCTTACGCTAATATTTCGATAACATATGAGGTAAAATGGAAAAATAAACTACAATATTCCTAAATAGTGAGAACAACAAACTTACAATAATATTTAGAAAATAAATAAGATATGACAAAATAAACAAATAAAGTGAAAACAAGAATTAATAATATAAGAGAATTAGAAAGGAGACCAATTAAAATAAACAAA
The DNA here is from genome assembly GCA_034769895.1 of Magicicada septendecula. Classification (NCBI taxonomy): domain Eukaryota; kingdom Metazoa; phylum Arthropoda; class Insecta; order Hemiptera; family Cicadidae; genus Magicicada; species Magicicada septendecula. The sequence goes on along the minus strand of CM068370.1, from coordinate 403,961,477 downwards.
AATAAAACCAAGCAAGAACTGCCAAGACAAATACACTAAAATAATAAAGAATATAGAATATTCAAAGAAAAAAAAAAATGAACTGGTACAAGAAACAAGAAAAAAAATGTATAAAGCAAATATACAGCAAGTAGCCAAAGAAATAATGGTAATCAACAGAGAAGAAGAAAAGAAAAAAGATGTCTAAAATAGTTAAAATGATCACAAGAAGAAAAGAAAAACAAACTAATTAAAAGTTAGAAATAATGAAATTAACAACTAAATAAATAAAAACAATCAACTGTGTGAGTAGATAACAGAATACAGCAAAGGTACAGCGGAAGGAAGAATGAGTAAAAGGTTAAAATGATCTAAAAACCATGAAGTGGACAATCCCCAAAATATTATTAATGAAAGCCACAAGATGACAAAAAGGCATTTAAGATTGACTGAGAATAGGTCCAGCAATCAATTAACTGAGCAGAGACGATATTCCTCTGATCTCAGAAAAAAAGGTAGTAATGGAAGAAACCATCTACTAAAAGTTAGGGAAAAAATTATATAACAGGGAGAACGCACTAATGGAAATAAGAAAAACCGATCTAAAAAAATAACTAAATAAAAAGGAGTGAAACAAGTAAGAAGAGAAACAAGAAAGAGGAAATAAACAAGAAGAAAAAGGAAAAAATTATGTATAACTGATAATTTCATAACAAATTATGCTAGTGTTTTACCAAAATGATCAATTTTGATGGAGAGGCATTATGTTACAATACAAAAAGGCCACACCAATACCAGGGAAAAAACTATGAATCAACTATATTAATTAACTATTGAAAATAAAATGACTATGACGAGACAAATGACTATGACCCAAGCCAAGTGATTGACTCAATAAGATGAAATAAATTGAAATCAAATGAGAAGGTAAATGAAAAGGAAACAAACAACAACAAAAAAGTGAAACAAAATGATAAGATATAATAAGACACAAACAACTGATACAGAAAAGGAAATGAGAAATAGTAAAATCAAATGATAATTATTAGAATCAAATAAATAATAAATGTAAATGATAATTATGAAAATCAAATACAGTAAAAACAAATTAAAGTACAATAACCAAAGAAATAGAGATTAAATGTTATAAATAACTCTATAATGATATGAAACTTGTTAACAGTATAACTAACCATTGTGAAGTGAGAGATAGATAGATAGTGAACATGATTAAGTGAGAAAGAGAATTTAATGTTAGGGAACACCCACTAGTAACACTCAATTACTATAAAAAAGTGCAAGGTGCCAGTGTAAAACCCCCAAAATAAATAGAAAACCCTACTGATAGGTATAGACACCTAAAAACCAGTGATAAACACTACTGTTTAATGGTGAAAAGTGCTAGAAAATAAGAATATTGTTATTATTAGGATTAAGAGTAATTGTAGATTAGGAATACAATGGTATTCAGGGAAAAAATCCCATGGAGAGTCAAACTATTAGTGTTACCATGGTTAGATAGTAAAGATTAGAAAAGAAAAAGATAATTTCCTCCAGATTTTCAGAACATTTAAAAGCCCTCACCACAAACTACATACATTCCACATTTGCCACACATTTACAAAACGAAAACCACAGTTACACAAACATAGAACACAACATGGAAATATTACACTACTTGCCTAAAAGTAGAAAACTAAACACAGCTGAACAATTTGAAATATACAGATATCACACACTACAACCAAACAACATATTAAATGAACAATTACATTTTAGATCACATACACTATTCGATACACTGATCCAAACACACAATTTGAACCTCAGAGCCAACACCCTCCCACCATCAACCCCCACCACACACACCTATAATCCATAACCGTTATTCTGTAATAACAACATTCAGTATTTACTCCCACTGAGGAAGAGGAACAACACCCCGAAACGTATGGGGAAGTGATAAAGTAAGTTCATATTGTGAAAGTTTATACATATAATAATAAGAAAAAGATACTAAAGAATAGAAAAGCAAAATAAGTAAAACATCCTATGTTCAAAGGGATAATTAGTTAGATAAAGTAAATGGTGTGATGATGTTTGTCACCAAAAAATAAATAAGAATAAACAAAATATAAACAAGATTAGCATAGTAACTGTTAAAAGATTTGTTCAATTAAGTTTATGAGAAGGAATATGGCTGAAGGAGATATACAGACCATAAACCTAAATGTTATGTTATGTTTTATAAATAGTAGTAAATAATAGACAAGTTATAAAGTAAAGAGATAAATTCTTACAAACTTAATAATACTGGACAAGCCAGTTAGAAAGTAATAGACAAACCATGATTTTGTAAAATGATGAAAACATACAATTATTATAAAACAGACCCAAATCAATTCAAAAAGTAACCAAAGCATTTATGACACAAAACAAAACATGTATAAAGGTAAAATAATATTTAATTTGTATAAAATAAGAAATTATAGCCAATTACTACCTAGGCCTATAAAATGCCTAACTGTATAAAACCAAAAACAACAAATTGTAAGAAATTAACTATTATATTAGCAAATAAAAGGCAAGTAACTAGTTAATGATAATTAGTGGATCATATTAAGATGTAAAAGTTAAATTAAGGACATAAAATAAGAAAGAAATGTAATTACATAATATCAACATAATTGTCAAAACATTAATACATAAGCAAACCCAGCTTTGAGGGATGTCAAAATGATCTTTGAAAGAAAATACAAACAGTTGTGATAATATCTCATACTTAAATAAGAAGACAGAAGAATAATAGCAATCAGAAGATATTTAGTCATTTTGAATAAAAATTCAAATATAACAATGGGTATAAGTTATGAATAGCCAATGAGAGGGAGACCGTTGCCATAACAACCAAACGTTATTTATGATTATTCCATTAGAAACTGTTAGTCCATTATTGAAGCTTGAGACGAATAGACGCCAAGCCGTAAATGACTCAAATTTTAATTTGAAACAATAAAACGTAACCAAAATTACTAACAGGAAAAACCGAGCAGTCTGATGAGGAACTAATAAATTCAACCGAGGCCACAGACCAGATTATTAAATTCTAAATTAATAAATTTCGATCAACTTATCCGAAAAAGACGCCTGGCGTAATTAAATTCAAAAATGATGGAAGATTGATGACTAAAGATGACCCAACCTATTTCAACTGAATGACTCTACACCGTAATTCAACTGATTGATAAGTATTGCTGAATTACCTGAATTTACGGAATAAATTCTTATTAACTTTTTCTCACAACACTTTTAACTCTCACTATAAACTGATGATCTAATTTCTTTCAAGGATTAATTAAAAATAAAACACTAAACTTCTATGAAACTAGAAAATAACCTGTATAAAAATTACGAACTTTTGACATACACTTTTTAACACTTCAGGAACAAATTGTAATTACACCTTATAGTATATAAGTACCAGTAATGTAAGGTAGTGTACTTTATTGTAATCATTATCAATATTTTTTCATAATCACAAGGACCCAGAATAATTGAACGAAATTAAAATAAACTGTTGTAGACGCCAAACCTTGGGAATTAATTGTCTTATTAATGTCGGAGCAAATTTGTTTAAAATCCAGATATAATTTGGTATAATGTTAAATAACAACTAACTACCAGTTAATAAACTAGTACAGAGTTGTAACCACTGTTCTTTATTTCACAATAAATTGTATTATATGATTTGTGTACATTAGCATTGAGCGAAAGTGACGGTAAGCGCTAGGCATCGGAAACTCTGCGAACTTCCAGCTATATTAATCAATTTGCACGTGGCGGGAGTAATTTGAATTCACCATACCATCGTAGAACGAACGCTCAATAGTCCTATTTTTTAATTGTTTTCAGATTAAACAATTTGGCGTCACCCGGGAAATATAACCACATATTAAAGAACAGGTAAGGTTCCCACTCGCGAGTACTGGTAATTCGTGAGATCGCGACGGACTTCGTCAGCATAAACCTAAAGTAACGACTACAATGTGTGAGGCGAACACACGAAATACACATTGATAGAGCATATCGTTACAAATTGACGTCCACAACGTGTGGCTCTAAAAGGAACGCAAAGATCTCTTCGTTACAAATTGACGCCAACAACGTGTGGCAGAATAAAGATACATACCGAAAGAGAGTTCATAAAGAGTTTCTTTGTTACAATATACGGTATATATATATTGTAACAAGAAATCACTGTATCAGGTTTACGTCTGTTTATGCCCTACGCTGTTAGTGTCATTTTTAACGTCTTCCACAGAATTTCCGTCTATTTATCTGTTATGTGTAATATGTTAGTATCCTACAAAAATGTTATTTTATTTTTTTAAATCGAGAGTATGTGATTATGAAAAATATTGACCAAGTTCTCTTTATTCTGTATTATATCAGAGCAGTTGTTTGAAAATAGCTAGGAGAGAGAGTGATAGAGAGAAAGAGAATTACTCTCTTTGTATACGATCTAGTCGTTTAAAAATTTTCCGCGCGTTGCATCAGCTGTTTTCTATTTACGAACCCATTAAAGGTTATGTTATTTTGCAGTACTTATTAATTTCTGATGACTGGGCTAATCTTCTTACTCTTCTCTGCTATTCCTTCTTTTCCTGTAACAAACTACTATCTACCAGAAATAATACACCGTCCATTACCTAAAAGAAAGGTCTTTATTGAATTTATTTTAATTCAATGGAAATTATTGTCTTGTAATCATTAGTTTACAATCGATTATTTTTCGATATCACAACATTTTTCAATATTAGTTTTACATCACATATAACACAACAAATATTTTCAATTAGTTTTTTAGAAAGAAAAATTAATTGATTATATATCCCAGGGTTATTTAAGGTTCTTTGAACTCTAAGAAAGTCAGAAATGCATATTTATTAGTATCATACTTTACATTAAATAATATTTGTTTATTTTAAAATCTGATTCATTAAGTTTGTTTTTAAACCACCAGAGCGCAGACTACGTATCTTCACAGAAAACGAACACCAATAAAGTTGGCTGCCGGAACGTTCCTAGTGACCACACCTTATTACTGTTTTTTGGTTAATTAAATAAAGTTTATTATGTTCACCTTGTTTTCTTATGAATTGAAAGCGGTGGTGCTGTTTCTAGTGTTCTATACTTATTTGTGATTTGTAATTTTTATTTATGAAAGGAAGCGATCTCACCCAAAGATTTGTAATTCCGATGTCTAGGCCGAGATATGCTTAGCTGGATTTATGGTTTTCATCGATTTTATGGCGTGAATTATTGTGTTCCAAGGATGTCTCTAATGTAGTGGATGTTGCTGACTCGTTTCATTAATTTTGTAGGGGTTTTTTATGAATGAGTTATTTTTTAAAAATTTTCAAGGACATTACTTTTTTTTCATCTGATCACTTTGAATACCATTGAACAATTAATCTAATTTCTTGTCGGTTAGTTACTCTTAGTAACCAAGAAATTGATGGGTTTTTATTGGCTAACCTAGGTACATTTTTAGTAAATAGGCTAGTATTAATTATTATTACTTCATTTCTTCTTTTAGAAAAAATACTCCTTTACAAATTTTAACTATAATTAAATTTAATTTATATAAGGTTTTTCATCATATCTTTACTTAAGTTTGGCTATTTGTATTTTATAATTTAATGGTTTTTTACTTAGTTTATTTCGGACTTACATTTCAGTTAATGTATTCTTACTCTACACTATTTTGATTTACACTCCATCTCTCTCTATTTTATATTAATTAGCCATTGTTAATTTGATATAACCCTGGATTTCTTTAAACATAAACAAAAATAATATATTAATTACCGTGATATTGCCTTTGTGGCCTAACAACACAAAACTACAACAACTTATCATTAGTATTACAGTTTATTACTACAACACTGCATCTTCACATATTTGTGATTGATGTCCTTTTAAGTTTTTAACACATTTACATAACATACTATGTTTCACTTTGTACACCGCACTTTTATGATTACACTTAGTATATAGTTTTCAATTGCTACAGTGTTTTATTGTACTAAGGTTTTCATAGCATGATACTGAATCCCCATTTCTGACTTTTTGAATAGGTACCGGTAATTACTGATTTTATTACTCTTATGATGATATGAATATTTCTTTATTTATTATTGGTACTGGGCATGGGTTATGTAATGTTACATAAAGCTCCCCCACTAGAACAGATTTATTTTTATTTTTTATTAAAATTAATTGTTTGATTTCTAAATCTTCAGCTTCTTTCATCATTCTTTATAATATATTCTCATTTCTGTTTGGTTATATACCTTTTATTTTGTTAATGGTAATTGACTTGATTCCATACTCAACTCTCTCTCTTGGAGGCAAATTCATTAATGATATAATTTCTCATGGTGATGGTTTTTCAAACATGCCTTGGTAAGGACTGGTCACAATAATTAGTAAAAACTTGTTTTAACACTCTCATATTTCTATTTACTTCTATCAATGTGCTTTCTCCATTGAGCTTCTGTCTGCCATCTTCCTTCTGTTTTCTTCCTTCATACTTCTGGAATCTGATATCAATCTTCTCAGCTGTTTTATTATCTCTTAAATATTCAATTTCCCTAACACATGAGCTGGGACAGTCCAGAGGGGCACTTTTGGCTACATACTCTGCTGGACATACTACACTTAAATATAATACTGCTGGAATTCATCTACAGAGTTATTAAATAAAAATTATACCATAATAGCCTATTTTTCGACTAATAAAAAACACTTTTGGGATTCTTCACGCTGTTACTGTTTACATTTAATTATATATTTCTTTTTCTTCTTGATTCCTTCTTATTTTCAGTAGCTAATTTCAGATAACATTATTGACAGTCATTATTTGTAAATCCTTTTGACCTTCCTTCTTGTGACAGATGTTCTTCATACTATTTCTTCCTTTATCATTTTCAACTCCGAGAAATTCTAAATTGTAGCTGTATTAATTATTATCATTCTTTAGCTTCATTGTAATTATAGTCATTATATTATCCATTGTTCTTCTTATTTTACCTTCTTATCTGTCGCACATTACCATTAATTGTTTTTATATATATTTTTTTTCTTCTCGTTGTTCCCATTAAAATATTTTTTTCTTATTCCATTTTAAATCATATTGTTTATAAATAAATTATGTAATCTGTACTTCCATTCTCTTGGTGTTTTGTTGTTTATTAAATCATATTGTTTCTAAATATATTGAGTAAGTTGTCCTTACATGCTTTTTGAATTTTGTTGTTGGTAATTATTATTACGCTTCTTCTTACTGCGATTAAAATCATTATTAAAGTAGTCTTTATTAATATTATTTATTTGGTTCCTTCTTTCCAATGGGTTGCTTGGTCGGTATACAGAAAATCAGTCCCCTTTTTTCTAGTTGATTATTATTTGGTTTAACCATGGTCCACAAACTCAGTTACTCCTCTTCCTCGGATTACTGGGGTGTCCATAATTTCGGTTCTTGAGATACCGCTCATTATCTTATTTTCTGCATTTTCTGTCACCCTGTACTGCCATGCTTTTAATATTACATGTTCATTTGTATCTGTGCCTACGCCAATCACTTTCCCATTTATTTTATTGAACAGGTGTTTTAATGGTATTTGAGTTATTGATGACATTACTGACAGTTTGCTACACATTTCTATTTCTGTGATATTTAATTTACCTATCTATTTTTTAAAGTTGTTATATGTAGTTTTATAGTGTCATTTCTAAAATTTTGTTTGACCTCCTCCTATAATCTTGGAAGTTTATGATTTCTTCATGGTCGGTAATTGATAGATTAAACACATTTATTAATCCATTCTTCATCATCTTCAATTCTTCTCTTGTATTTATTTCCTTTCTACATATTTTTCTTATTTTCTTGGTCTTCTTTTCCATGTGTTTATTATCCTCTTTGCTGTTATTTTTATTCTCAGATAATATTACTCCTTGGTATTCTCTAATTTCTATTTCCTTCCTGCTCTCTTCTGTTTTCGGACTTACTTTAATACCTTCGGAAGTGCTGTCTAGTGTTTCATCAAATTCTTGAAACCACTGTCCATTGTTTCCTCTAACTTTCTGAAACTTTCATACATTTGCTTATTTGTCTCCCCCTTGTATTCATCTGCTTTTGAGGCCGCCTCGCCTTCACAATTAAAAGGGGACAAAAGATCAATAATGAAGGCCCATCCAGTGAACAAAGTACTTGATGTCTTCAGGTCACACTGTAACGGTACATTATGTAACGAATTTTATTTTTAGACAGTGAATCATACAAAAAGCATTTTGTAGACAAAGACGAAGCAAGGCAGAGCTGAGGCGCGGTCGACGGCCAGACGCCGTGATGATCAAGTGAAAAACAAATGACTTCAATCCAAAGGAGGGAGGGGAAGAGGTAACCGGAATGAACTGGTTTCAAATGCGTATTTGTACGGAATTGTGGCGCAGGAATGAAAACGAAGCGGCAGAGTCTCCAGTCAGCAACCGAACAGTACACACGCGTTCACAGTGCATGTGGACAATCACAGTAGGCCTACCGAGTTTCTTGCAAAAGAGTTTTAAAAATGGTAATAAAAGTGTGAATTTACTCAAAACAAAAATGTGAATATACATTGGACGTTTGGGACATTTTTTTGTGCTTTTCTCATTGGGAAAGCGAATTACGACTCATTGTGCAACCAGCAGGAGATTCCTTGACGAAAGAGCTAAGTAAACATAAAGGCGTAGTAAATTTGGTGAAAGTATACAAAATTGACTTTTTAAAACAATATCATGAAAAACAGTAAAATTACCTTTTAAAAATAATGAGATCTCAACAGGTGGTGTGTGTGTGTGTGAGAGAGAGAGAGAGTGAGAGGGGGGGGAGGGAGAGAGAGAGGGAGAGAGAGAGAGAGAGAGAGAGAGAGAGAGAGAGAGAGAGAGAGAGAGAGAGAGAGAGAGAGAGAGAGAGAACAAAGGGTGTGGTAAGTGCTAAAGATAAAAGAAAACAAAGTACTGATTTGCAGTTACAGATTTCCTATTGATATATTCTTTTTTTTGGATTTATATTTTCTTTTTAACATCAAAAAATTAAAGTACTGTGTGTTTTAATAAAATAAAAACAGATTTCTCTTTATTATGTGTTAGTTTAGTTAATTAAGCAATCTACCTGAACCCTATTCTCTGTGTCAATAAGTTCGCCTAAACGGCCCTGGAGTTTTTTCTGTGAGGGAGTTTTTGTTTAATTATTTGTCTAAATTGTTTTCTTCGGGAAAGTGAAATGGTTTCCACATTTCCTCCAAAACATTTGGTGGCGACCTTGGGACTTTGAGAATCTTCTGACTTTGTAAAGGTAAGTCAAAAAGAGCAGTAGTAATCGGGGCTTAATTCCTTCCTTTTTATGTTTTCGAACAGTTACAACACCAAACAAAAGAAAAACAAAAAATACAAATTATTCATTGTCACTTTATTCTTCAAACTTATACACAGCCAGACAGTATACAAAACAGGTGTTTTACATAGTACATATGTGACTTGTAAATCACATACAAAAATGCTTAATCTGATATACAGGCAACGATATAATACAAAAATAAAGATTCATTTGTTGAGCTAAACTTAAACCTGTACAAAAATTAAATATATATACATCGTTTGTATTATTTACACTCTTTGGTACCGATAAGTTAACTACTTTTTTTTTAAAATGCACCTCCATGAATGTACAAAAAAGATGTGTTAAACATCTACAGCTTAACAAAATAGTGCTTTATAGTAAAATTCATTTAATTAGATTAAAAATGTGTAGCAGTAAATGTTTATTTTTTTATTAAAAAGACAAAATTGTAAAAAAATATTTAAGTATAATCAATTATTACACTAAAAAATAAAATAATATTAAAAGGAACTTGTAAACCTGCCTTAGATGTAAACACATGATTCCGAGTAATTTTGATTTTTACACAATTATTATTGTTATGCATACTTACATACTTATCAAAGGTACCTCTAATAAAGAACATAAATCCTACCACATTTTATTTGTTGTCTTTATTGTAACGATTATTAAAATTGCTGTACAGTTTTAATATTTCCTAATAGTAATTATTGGAACTTGAAGGCATTTGGATTCAACATCTGAACAACACTTCATAAAATTGTATAAAAATTTCCAACATTTATTAACACTAGTAAACAGTTGGATATTGCTATAAAAAGTACACTGTGATTTTTTTTTTATGAAGCTATACTTAACACCATTTCTTGTGCTTACCAACAATCCACTGAACTTACTTATGCCAAAGGATAATATTGTAAAACGTACTATGCCTTTCTGTTATCAGGTATGTTTATATCATTTTCAATACAGAAAAAATATAATGTTGAAAGAAGGACATAAGTAATCCAGTTATGATATTATTGGTTCAGTTAGACTATAGACACCTTCAAATTAAGCATCAGTAAATGAAAATTCCACACAAATATGTTGATGGCCAATACAACTTTTGTTGTCTTCAAACGCTAGTAACTAACAATGACAATGTAAAGATATTATATGTGTTAATAATAATGCAGAAAATTAACAATGTTTTTTTTCTGTTAATAATTCATTTTCCCTCTATGAAGACAAAAAATAAAATTAATTCATCCCCTATTAAAGTCATTGTAAATATGAGCTAAACAATGACCAACTGACTAATGTTGTGTTGAAATTTAGGATTTAAGTTCTTTATCGAAAATGAAAATACCAAGACCCTCCCCAACACGACGAACATTGGTGAGAAGATCACCGATTGATTTGATTGAATCGACTTGCTCTTGCAGGAATTCAGTTTCTATGAAGTCGCACAGGTTGGGATCATTGTGAGACGATGCAATACCATGTAGAACCAACAAGCTCTGAAACAGATTACAACACAATAACTTTTTTTTCATTTTTTTAATCTTAACATTTTCCATATAAAATTCTAATTCTACTATAGTACGGGACTTAGCATAATAAGCTTCGAGGTTACACAGTAGTAACAGCTCTTCCCCCTCGCCCAACAGCGTTGTCGCACGTTACACTTGTTATGCATAGGCAAAGGCGGGGAGGGAAGGTCTGTTGCAAACACTTCACATACCACTGACAAGTCATTTCACTTCCTACAGGTTAAACATATCCGTCTTCTCAACATTATCCACGTCTCCTCAACACATCAGTGGTTGTAGGATTATGCGTTTAAACTGTTTACTAATTATTTTTGTTATACAGTATTATTGTTTGTATTTAATAATTATATAAGGCTTATTCACGATGAATGATAATAATAATTTACAAATTTTTGAGGCTCCTCAAACTCCTACAGTGTCATCAAACAGAGGAAGAAGATCTGTTAAAAAGGACTTAGGGAAACAAAGAAAACACATCATTGTCAATGTTTACAACTTTTTACAGAGTCTCGCGGATGATCCAAAAGAAATTTGACAATTTGAATTTTAAAAGGGTTCAAGAATTGACTGCCGAAGCTTGTGGAGTAAGGCGATTGACAGTTCAAGGTGTAAAGCGAGATGTGGATAAGTGTGAAGGAAATGAACTTAAGTTTGTTACGCTGTGGAAGCATTTTAAAAAGAAGCCGACATTAACAAAGGACAACTTCGACAAATATGTTGTGCGAAGATGTGTTTTTAGTTTTTATGAATGTGGAGAATACCCAACATCGGGAAAAATCCAGCAGCAGCTGGCTGAACAAATAAATTTTAGGGGCTCCAAGAAATCAGTGCAGTGAATTTTGAAACAGATTGGATTTAAATATAAAAAGTGTAATGATGGCTGAAACTTTTTAATGGAAAGAGTAGATATTGCTTGTGCTCATGCTACTTTTCTGAGAAAAATGCATCAAATTCGGAATGACAGTTTAAAAAGGCCCATATTTTATTTGGACGAGACATGGATGAACCAAAATCATGGCAAATCAATGATTTGGTAGAACCCAGAGGAAAGAGGCGGTTTAAAAGTGTCAGTCGGAAAACGTGGCAGATTAATTGTACTTCATGCGGGGTCAGCTGAAACAGGGTTCGTGAAGGAATGCAAATTAATTTTCCACACACATTAAATAATCTTCATTAAATACAGATTATCACAACGAAAAGAATTCATAACTTTTTAAAGAGTGGTTCATCAACTTCCTCTATTTACTGGAAGAAAGTTCTGTCATAGTAATGGATAACGTGTGTTATCATATACTTGCTGAGAAAGCTCCTAAATCAAACTGGAGAAAAATGGAAATTCAAGAATGGCTGAGAAATCATAAAATTGAATTTTCCATGCAAGATATGAGGGCTCAATTGCTAAACAAAAACGAAATAAAAAATAACCGTATGGAGAACCATACATGACTTCCATGTTCTAAGATTTATATTTAAAATCATATTCGAAATGAAATATTTCCATAGAAACTACGTCTTTCTACTTATTGCTTCAGCATTAACCACAGTACTGTGGTCACAAACGTATACCACCTCACGTTTTCGCATTCGATTTTTACCGATGATGGCAGTCGATGGCACTGCCGAAAAGTCTGGTTTTGTAGAAAACATTGGACTACGGCTAAAGAGCCCGGGAAGCAATTTTAACAAAAAACTACTTCTTTGTTGCCGATAACGTAGTACACATATAAAAAATTCTCCCCTCCACCTTCAACTAAAATTTTTAATAATAGAAAATTACCCCCACCCCGTTCACCTAACCTCTTCATTTATAGATATTTCATCTACGTTTCTACAGTGGATTATTATGAGCTTCTTATCAGGATACTTTATTTATAAAAATTAAGTACTTTACTCTTGTTAAATCATAAAATGTTTCAGGTAAACTACCCCTTTCTCTTAACCGATCTTCTCCAAAATCAATAGACATTCCGTCCTCTACAATTCAGGGATGCATGCAAAAAAATATTTGATTCTGTTCGAATGTGCGGCAGTTATCGTTCGTCATGGAAACATTTCACTTGTTACAACATAAAATGTTGCAGGTAAACTACCCCTTTCTCTTAACCGATCTTCACCAAAATCAACAGACCTTGAGCTCTCTGCAACTCAGGAAAGTGTGCAAAAAATTATTTGATTCTCTTTGAATTTTCAGCAGTTATCGTTCGTAATAAAAAAATTACCCTTTTTAAAACATAAAACGTTGCTGATAAACTACCCCTTTCCCTTAACCGATCTTCAACAAAATCAACAGACCTTGAGTTCTCTTTAGTATAAAAAGGTATGCAAAAACCTAGTTGATTCTGTTTGAATTTATGGCAGTTATCATTCGTCATATAAAAAATTACCCTTGTTAAAACATAAAATGTTGCAGGTAAACTATCCCTTTCCCTTAACCGATCTTCACAAACACCAATAGGTATTGAGGACTCTACAATACAGGGTTGTATGCAAAACATCATTTGATTCTGTTTGAATTTGCGGCTATCATTTACCATAGAAAAAAATTACCCTTGATAAAAAACTGTTGCAGGTAAACTACCCCTTTCCCTTAACCGATCTTCACCAAAAACGACAGGTCTTGAGTACTCTACAATTCAGGCCGGTATGCAAACAATTATTTGATTCTCTTTAAATTTACGGCAGTTATCGTTCGTCATAGAAAAAATTACCCTTGTAAAACATAAAACGTTGCAGGTAAACTACCCCTTTCCATTAACCGATCTTCAACAAAATCAACAGACCTTGAGTTCTGTATAATTCAAAAACGTATGCAGAAGAGTAGTTGATTCTGTTTTAATGTACGGCAGTTATCGTTCGTCATAAAAAAAATTACCCTTGTTAAAACATAAAATGTTGCAGGGAAACTACCCTATTCCCTTAACCGATCTTCAACAAAACCAACAGCTCTTGAGAACTCTACAATTCAGGGCTGTATGCAAAATATTATATGATTCTGTTTGAATTTGCGGCTGTTATCGTTTGCCATAGAAAATACCCTTGATAAAACAAAAAACGTGGCAGGTAAACTACCCCTTTCCCTTAACCGATCTTCACCAAAAACAATAGGTCTTTAGTAATCAACAAAACAGGGCTGTATGCAAAAACTTATTTGATTCTGTTTGAATTTGCGGCTCTTATCGTTTGCCATAGAAAATACCCTTTTAAAACATAAAACGTTGCAGGTAAACTACCCCTTCCCTTAACCGATCTTCACCAACACCAACAGGTATTGAGAACTCTACAATACAGGGCTGTATGCAAAACATCATTTGATTCTGTTTCAATTTGCGGCTGTTATCGTTTACCATAGAAAAATATCGGTATGGAGAACCATACATGACTTACATGTTCTAAGATTTATATTTAAAATCATATTCGAAATGAAATATTTCCATAGAAACTACGTCTTTCTACTTATTGCTTCAGCATTAACGACAGTACTGTGGTCACTAACGTATACCACCTCACGTTTTCGCACTCGATTTTCACCGATGATGGCAGTCGATGGCACTGCCGAAAAGTCTGGTTTTGCAGAAAACATTGGACTACAGCTAAAGAGCCCGGGAAGCAATTTTAACAAAAAACTACTTCTTTGTTGCCGATAATGTAGTACACATATAAAAAATTCTCCCCTCCACCTTCAACTATAATTTTTAATAATAGAAAATTACCCCCACCCCGTTCACCTAACCTCTTCATTTATAGATATTTCATCTACGTTTCTACAGTGGATTACTATGAGCTTCTTATCAGGATACTTTATTTATAAAAACTAAGTACTTTACTCTTGCTAAATCATAAAATGTTTCCGGTAAACTACCCCTTTCTCTTAACCGATCTTCTCCAAAATCAATAGACCTTCTGTCCTCTACAATTCAGGGATGCATGCAAAAAAATATTTGATTCTGTGTGAATGTGCGGCAGTTATCGTTCATCATGAAAACATTTCTCTTGTTACAACATAAAATGTTGCAGGTAAACTAACCCTTTCCCTTAACCGATCTTCACCAAAATCAGTAGACCTTGAACTCTCTGCAACTCAGGAAAGGGTGCAAACAATTATTTGATTCTCTTTGAATTTTCGGCAGTTATCGTTCGTCATAAAAAAAATTACCGTTTTTAAAACATAAAACGTTGCTGATAAACTACCCCTTCCCTTAACCGATCTTCAGCAAAATCAACAGACCTTGAGTTCTGTTTAGTTCAAAAAGGTATGCAAAAACCTAGTTGATTCTGTTTGAATTTACGGCAGTTAACTTTCGTCATATAAAAAATTAGCCTTGTTAAAACATAAAATGTTGCTGCTAAACTACCCCTTTCCCTTAACCGATCTTCACCAACACCAATAGCTATTGAGAACTCTACAATAGAGGGCTGTATGCAAAACATCATTTGATTCTGTTTGAATTTGAGGCTGTTACTGTTTACTATAGAAAAAAATTACCATTGATAAAAAACCGTTGCTGGTAAACTACCCCTTTCCCTTAACCAATCTTCACCAAAAACGACAGGTCTTGGATACTCTCCAATTCAGGCCTGTATGCAAACAATTATTTGATTCTGTTTGAATTTGCGGCTGTTATCGTTTACCATAGAAAAATATCGGTATGGAGAACCATACATGACTTACATGTTCTAAGATTTATATTTAAAATCATATTCGAAATGAAATATTTCCATAGAAACTACGTCTTTCTACTTATTGCTTCAGCATTAACGACAGTACTGTGGTCACTAACGTATACCACCTCACGTTTTCGCACTAGATTTTCACCGATGATGGCAGTCGATGGCACTGCCGAAAAGTCTGGTTTTGCAGAAAACATTGGACTACAGCTAAAAAGCCCGGGAAGCAATTTTAACAAAAAACTACTTCTTTGTTGCCGATAATGTAGTACACATATAAAAAATTCTCCCCTCCACCTTCAACTATAATTTTTAATAATAGAAAATTACCCCCACCCCGTTCACCTAACCTCTTCATTTATAGATATTTCATCTACGTTTCTACAGTGGATTACTATGAGCTTCTTATCAGGATACTTTATTTATAAAAACTAAGTACTTTACTCTTGCTAAATCATAAAATGTTTCCGGTAAACTACCCCTTTCTCTTAACCGATCTTCTCCAAAATCAATAGACCTTCTGTCCTCTACAATTCAGGGATGCATGCAAAAAAATATTTGATTCTGTGTGAATGTGCGGCAGTTATCGTTCATCATGAAAACATTTCTCTTGTTACAACATAAAATGTTGCAGGTAAACTACCCCTTTCCCTTAACCGATCTTCACCAAAATCAGTAGACCTTGAACTCTCTGCAACTCAGGAAAGGGTGCAAACAATTATTTGATTCTCTTTGAATTTTCGGCAGTTATCGTTCGTCATAAAAAAAATTACCGTTTTTAAAACATAAAACGTTGCTGATAAACTACCCCTTCCCTTAACCGATCTTCAGCAAAATCAACAGACCTTGAGTTCTGTTTAGTTCAAAAAGGTATGCAAAAACCTAGTTGATTCTGTTTGAATTTACGGCAGTTAACTTTCGTCATATAAAAAATTAGCCTTGTTAAAACATAAAATGTTGCTGCTAAACTACCCCTTTCCCTTAACCGATCTTCACCAACACCAATAGCTATTGAGAACTCTACAATAGAGGGCTGTATGCAAAACATCATTTGATTCTGTTTGAATTTGAGGCTGTTACTGTTTACTATAGAAAAAAATTACCATTGATAAAAAACCGTTGCTGGTAAACTACCCCTTTCCCTTAACCAATCTTCACCAAAAACGACAGGTCTTGGATACTCTCCAATTCAGGCCTGTATGCAAACAATTATTTGATTCTGTTTGAATTTGCGGCTGTTATCGTTTGCCATAGAAAACGCCCTTGATAAAACATAAAACGTTGCTGGTAAACTACCCTATTCCATTAACCGATCTTCACCAAAAACAATAGGTCTTGAGAACTCTACAATTCAGGGCTGTATGCAAAACATTAGTTGATTCTCTTTGAATTTACGGCAGTTATCGTTCGTCATAGAAAAAATACCCTTGTTAAAACATAAAACGTTGCAGGTAAACTACCCCTTTCCCTTAACCGATCTTCAACAAAATCAACAGACCTTGAGTTCTGTATAATTCAAAATGGTATGCAGAAAAGTAGTTGATTCTGTTTTAATGTACGGCAGTTATCGTTCGTCAAAAAAAAAAATTACCCTTGATAAAACATAAAATGTTGCTGGTAAACAACCCTATTCCCTTAACCGATCTTCACCAAAACCAACAGGTCTTGAGAACTCTACATTTCAGGGCTGTATGCACAATATTATATGATTGTGTTTGAATTTGCGGCTGTTATCGTTTGCCATATAAAATACCCTTGATAAAACAAAAAACGTGGCAGGTAAACTACCCCTTTCCCTCAACCGATCTGCCCCAAAAACAAAAGGTCTTGAGAACTCTACAATTCAGGGCAGTATGCAAAATATTATTTGATTATGTTTGAATTTGCGGCTGTTATCGTTTGCCATAGAAAATACCCTTGTTAAAACATAAAACGTTGCAGGTAAACTACCCCTTCCCCTTAACCGATCTTTACCAAAATCAACAGATCTTGAGAACTCTACAATTCAGGACTGTATGCGAAACATTATTTGATTCTGTTTGAATTTGCGGCTGTTATCGTTTGCCAAACAAACAAAATTACCCTTGATAAAAAAAAACCGTTGCCGGTAAACTACCCCTTTCCCTCAACCGATCTTCACCAAAAACAATAGGTCGCGAGTACTCTACAAATCAGGGCTGTATGCAGAAACGTATTTGATTCTGTTTTAATTTGCGGCTCTTATTGTTTGCCATAGAAAATACCCTTTTAAAACATAAAAAGTTGCTGGTAAACTACCCCTTTCCCTTAACCGATCTTCCCAAAAAACAAAAGGTCTTGAGAACTCTACAATTCAGGGCAGTATGCAAAACATTATTTGATTATGTTTGAATTTGCGGCTGTTATCGTTTGCCATAGAAAATACCCTTGTTAAAACATAAAACGTTGCCGGTAAACTACCCCTTCCCCTTAAGCGATCTTTACCAAAATCAACAGATCTTGAGAACTCTACAATTCAGGGCTGTATGCGAAACATTATTTGATTCTGTTTGAATTTGCGGCTGTTATCGTTTGCCAAACAAACAAAATTACCCTTGATAAAAAAAAACCGTTGCAGGTAAACTACCCCTTTCCCTAAACCGATCTTCACCAAAAACAATAGGTCGCGAGTACTCTACAAATCAGGGCTGTATGCAAAAAATTATTTGATTCTGTTTGAATTTGCGGCTGTTATCGTTTGCCATAGAAAAAAATCTACAGACACACAGACAAACAGACAGACACACACACAGACACTTTTCGAAAAACGACTTTTTTCATGCTTTGAGTGTAGTACAATCAGAATCTGCAATAATCTCGAACACGATTTTTTTTGCCATCACCTTAAGGAACATGGAAGTAAAATCATACATGACTTCCATGTTCTAAGATATATATTTAAAATCATATTCGAAATGAAATATTTACATAGAAACTACGTCTTTCTACTTATTGCTTCAGCATTAACCACAGTACTCTGGTCACTAACGTATACCACCTCACGTTTTTGCATTCGATTTTCACCGATGATGGCAGTCGATGGCACTGCCAAAAAATCTGGTTTTGCAGAAAACATTGGTCTACGGCTAAAGAGCCCGGGAAGCAATTTTAACAAAAAACTACTTCTTTGTTTCCGATAACGTAGTACACATATAAAAAATTCTCCCCTCCATCTTCAACTATAATTTTTAATAATAGAAAATTACCCCCAGCCCGTTCACCTAACCTCTTCATTTATAGATATTTCATCTACGTTTCTACAGTGGATTACTATGAGCTTCTTATCAGGATACTTTATTTATAAAAAATTAAGTACTTTACTCTTGTTAAATCATAAAATGTTTCAGGTAAACTACCCCTTTCTCTTAACCGACCTTCTCCAAAATCAATAGACCTTCCGTCCTCTACAATTCAGGGATGCATGCAAAAAAATATTTAATTCTGTTTGAATGTGCGGCAGTTATCGTTCGTCTTGAAAACATTTCTCTTGTTACAACATAAAATGTTGCAGGTAAACTACCCCTTTCCCTTAACCGATCTTCACCAAAATCAGTAGACCTTGAGCTCTCTGCAACTCAGGAAAGGGTGGAAAAAATTATTTGATTCTCTTTGAATTTTCGGCAGTATTCGTTCGTCATAAAAAATTACCCTTTTTAAAACATAAAACGTTGCTGATAAACTACCCCTTTCCCTTAACCTATCTTCAACAAAATCAACAGACCTTGAGTTCTCTTTAGTTCAAAAAGGTATGCAAAAACCTAGTTGATTCTGTTTGAATTTACGGCAGTTATCGTTCGTCATATAAAAAATTACCCTTGTTAAAACATAAAACGTTGCAGGTAAACTACCCCTTTCCCTTAACCGATCTTCAACAAAATCAGCAGACCTTGAGTTCTGTATAATTCAACAAGGTATGCAGAAGAGTAGTTGATTCTGTTTTAATGTACGGCAGTTATCATTCGTCATAAAAAAAATTACCCTTGATAAAACATAAAATGTTGCAGGTAAACTACCCTATTCCCTTAACCGATCTTCACCAAAACCAACAGGTCTTGAGAACTCTACATTTCAGGGCTGTATGCACAATATTATATGATTGTGTTTGAATTTGCGGCTGTTATCGTTTGCCATATAAAATACCCTTGATAAAACAAAAAACGTGGCAGGTAAACTACCCCTTTCCCTTAACCGATCTTCCCCAAAAACAAAAGGTCTTGAGAACTCTACAATTGAGGGCAGTATGCGAAACATTATTTGATTATGTTTGAATTTGCAGCTGTTATCATTTGCCATAGAAAATACCCTTGTTAAAACATAAAACGTTGCAGGTAAACTACCCCTTCCCCTCAACCGATCTTTACCAAAATCAACAGGTCTTGAGAACTCTACAATTCAGGACTGTATGCGAAACATTATTTGATTCTGTTTGAATTTGCGGCTGTTATCGTTTGCCAAACAAACAAAATTACCCTTGATAAAAAAAAACCGTTGCCGGTAAACTACCCCTTTCCCTCAACCGATCTTCACCAAAAACAATAGGTCGCGAGTACTCTACAAATCAGGGCTGTATGCAAAAAATTATTTGATTCTGTTTGAATCTGCGGCTGTTATCGTTTGCCATAGAAAAAAAATCCACACACACACACACACACACACACACACACACACACACACACACACACATTTCGAAAAACGACTTTTTTCATGTTTTGAGTGTAGTACAATCAGAATCTGCAATAATCTCGAACACGATTTTGTTTGCCATCACCATATTTCCATTTCCTTAAGGAACATGGAAGTAAATGCCCTGAAAATATATGAAATTGATCAAATAGCCTACGAAATGGGTCATGAGGTTGTATGCCTTCCACTTTATCATGCACATTATAACCCAATTGAGTTGGTGTGGGCACAGGTGAAAGGATATGTGGCTGATCAAAATAATACTTTTAAAATAGTCGACCTTGAAAGACTGATGGACGAAGCAATAGCTAAAGTAACGGTTGAATACTGGAGAAAAGAATTCCAAAGAGCTTGAAAAGGACGACTACAAAAAGAATGTCCTAGAGATTTGGCTATAGAACGTATGGTGATTGCAGTGACGGAAGAAAATTCAGAAGATAGCGAATCCAGTTCTGATTGAAAGAATTTAAAAATAATTGTAATGCGTACATTTTTGTGTATGTTTTGTATTATAATATGTATAATTTTTCTTTACCAAATTTCTTTAAAAATGAAGTGTTTTATTAAATAACATATAATGTAATTGACTGTTTTAAAAACAAATAAAATGTAAAGAGAACTGTCATATTAATAAAGAATAAAGAAAATAATTACTTACAAAATTGAAAACATAACACAAAAATTATATAAAGAAAGAAAAAAGAGAGGAAAGAAGAGGACTTTGTTCGTAGTAGCTCACCAGTGTGTGTGTGTGTGTGTGTGTGTGTGTGTGTGTGTGTGTGTGTGTGTGTGTGTGTGTGTGAGAGAGAGAGAGAGAGAGAGAGAGAGAGAGAGAGAGAGAGAGAGAGAGAGAGAGAGAGAGAGAGAGAGAGAGAGAGAGAGAGAGAGAGAGAGAGAGAGAGTTTTATGTCTATTGTATGAGAATGCACTGACATTGTTTGTTTGTCTTCGTAGTGTAACGCGCCAGAGATTGTGAGTGTAGTGACATGACAATACAGTGGCCGCTGCAGTGGCCTCGAAGCTTATTTTGATACGTCTCACATAATAGTTACATCCTAACCCATTTTATTATTGGCTATTTTGTGACATTAAGCAAGCTGCAAGAGTTGTAGAATGTGATCTAAAAAAATTCACAATCTCCATAGTGTGGCTTAACAACTCCATTAACAAACTGCAAAAATATAAAGTAATAATAATTTTAACAATTATTGGTTTGGGATATCGACAGTGTGTAACTGTGTCTTAGAAAGGTGTGTTTAGATGTACCACTGGTACTAATACCAAAAAAAAGTGAAATGGTAGCTTAGCTTAGTCATATGAAATTCTGATACATAATTCTCTCAAAATACCTGTTTACTTTTTGTATCATCCAAAATAATTATGCTGATAGTAACATTTTCACATTGTATCATGTACAGTGTCAAGCTCTTTACATGTGGAGTATACCCCTTGGAAAATTGTAATAATTATGTATAGAAAGGTCTGTCAGTATTTTTCTAGAGTTTCCTATCAAACTGAATAACTAATTACATGAATATTTTTATAACTCACCTAGCCAGAGAGATATTGTTGTCTTTCATTGTGTACACTTCATTATTATTTCTGCGCCTACATGTTTTAAAATGATACTACGGCAACGTGATATACTAAAAAAAACGAGAACTTATGTGTTTAATTACATCCAAAACATGAAAGAAACCTGGCCTTATAGAATAAAATATAAGAAAAATAAAACAAAAATTTCCCTCACCTAAAATCATCTATAAGAAGAGAAAAAGTACCATGGATATGAATACAGTACTCATCTGCATACTCATAGAAGAACTGAGAACTAGTTATTAATGAAACTGTTATTTGTTATTATAGTTGAAGTGTATGGAGTCGTTATTCAAAATGTCGAATCCAAATTATATGGACAACCTCACTGTCTTTAAAGGGTTCTTTGCAACATTTGTACCATGTGAATCTGCTTTACAAGCCTCATAGAAAAAACATACAGCCATCGTGTGTTGTTTCTTCACCCAGTAACTTGAATATAAAGTTTTAGGTTTATAGCTGATATGAGTTTCCCTGTGTTGTTTTCTTAAATACACCAATATAATTACTACCTTTTGTGATAAAACAATGTTACAGGCAGGCTGCAGCATTGTATCACTTGAACTCCCTTAAGGGAACTAATATGTTAGTGCTAAAAAAGAGATTAATATTTTCTTTATAGCTAAACTTCAGAAATGTTATTCCTGAAGCAGTGGCATAGTGTGCATGGGGGTACGTAACAGCTATTGCCGGTTGTGATAGGCCTAAAAATTAATTCGAATTTTTCTAGTATGAAATAGTTTTTTTTTTTTTTTTAGAGTATTTTCTATCATTCGCTGGCAGAAGAAGAAGAAGACCTTGAAGAAGGTTCAAGGAGGTCTGACTATTATACTTACACAGAATAAATCAGGACATAAATAATCTAATTAAAAATAATAAAGACAAACAGAGAAACATATAACTAAACAAACAAAATACAAATAGTTAGTACTAGTAGTAACTGCTGCATGTCGATTCCGAAAACAAACATAGCTGCTAACTGAGCATTTTGCCGATTCATACAGCGGCAACACATTGGGTGGACGAATGTGTCATGACCACATGCAGTAAAACATTGCCGATGTCTGAGCCAACAACACAAGATGGTGCAAGTGCCTAGCAGTTCGAAAGGAATGCTACAGTTTTTCTTCAAGTTTCCCTATTAATATTGTTCACATTTCAAATTATTTAATAACTAAAGTATTTATTCTGTGATGATTTATTGTATTTGATTGCTTGTACTTTTGCCTGTTACTTGGATGCCACGCTACTGTCCTGAAGGCATTCGTTGCTCGTTTGATGTTACCACTATAGGTACTTTTACCATTACTGTATTGTACTTAACAACACTGTGTAAGTCTGTATGTGTACGTTTTTATGGATCACATGGAATTAACTATATGTTTCAACTTCTTTATTAGTTGACAACTGGTTTAATATTTTTTGCTGTATTCTATACTTTCCCAGGCTACAACTGCTTGTTTGGGGACAAAACACTTAGTGACGGTACTAATCAGAATCACACGACTAATACGTATGCCATTACCAGCCAGTTAATACAAAAAAAAATAATGTTTTCTTAACAACCTTTATTTTACAATCATTATTATGGTAGTCTTCTAATTATACAGAACCTGTTCATATTATACCCCTTTAACAAAATAGCTCGTAGTAAACGCAGCATTCGATTGTTGTATATCTCTTGCAACACCTGTTCACAGATGAATACCTGCATGCATTATTATATTTTAAATAGATACAATTCTAAGGGATGGAAAAAACCATGACTAATGCATGAATTCTGAATGGACAGTAGTTGGAAATAGGACACACACAGGCCCGGATTTCCCACTAGGCACGTGCCTAGCAGCGGCAGGCTCGGGGGCAGCATGAGGTGAAAAATTATTTGTTAAAATTTTATGTTTTCGGTTTTTTAATTACAGTATTTGTATTGGGCACTTGCATTATGGCCAAATTGAAGAAAATGGTTTTGAAATAACCTTTAATTATATCATTGAATAACACAGTATTGACACTGGGCCTATCAATAGCGGTGGTTGGAGCGGAGCACGGTCATATATACAGCTCTGACACTCCATTGAAATTCTTGTCCGCTTTTTTGCCGACTAAAATAGTTTGTTTCGATATCGCCTGGGGGGATAAAACCAAACCATGTAGGTCTATAAATAAACCTATAAAAAGAAAGTAGGCCTACGTATATTACTTGTTATAAAACTAATCTATGTGTTACTAAAGTGTACACGTAAATAAAATATTAATAAAAGTTTTAAAAAATGTAGTCTTTTTCACATTTCCCTTTTAGATTTAAGATCAAATGAGATATTTGCAATAGAGATAGTTTAAATGACTATTTTCAGCAACTTTTTTTCAGCAGTCAAGGGAGAATTGAATACAGAAGTTACATGTTGGGGGGGGGGGCGCTAACAATAGTGGCTAGGGGCGGCAGGATACCTAAATCCGGGCCTGGGCACACAATGTGGCGGGTCTTAAAACGAAAACACAGTTTTGGAAACAGATAAATGTTTCCAACACGACTTTGTGAGTGATCAGGACATGTATAAACGAAGTACCGCAATCTTTTCAATACCATCAGCATCAGAAACGTGGACTCGCGCATCTGCGCACCTTGACCCCCCCCCCCACCATGCAAGTGCTTAAACGTGACTCGAACTGCGACTAAAAATGACGTAAGGAACACCTGTTGTTGCTCAGCTGACTGCGCATGTTTTTTAGTTATTCTTTTGTTCCCAATTGTGCACACGTGCACGCCTTTACCACTTACTACACTTCATACCAATCGATTGACCTTGTCTTTATGTGTACAGCAACTGCCATTTTTTTTAACGTGTTTGAAAATAACGGGTACATTATAGTAATAGAAACAACTGCTGTAGTTTTTTTTTTTTGGAGAAACCGATATGTTAATAATTAACAAATATAGTACAATAATGTTTTTTCTTTCAAAGTTTAGAAACACTTTCCTAAAAATAAATGTATTTGCTTAAAAAAAATTGAAAAAAAAAACTTCGAATGGTTTTGAAAAACGCTAATAAATGTAACGGCAGAACTCGTTAGCGACCTGTACAAGAAAGCTACGGACTGTGCTGAATTATTTTTTTATTAGAAAATTTCTTTGTGGGAATGAGTTTTTTATTACTCGAGAGAAAAATTCATCGTTACATACCAGACTGAATAAGAGCGTTAAACAAATGAAAGCTTTGAAACGAGACAGCTCGCTAGGCCGAATTATCGTTGTCCTTTATCGTAGGCGCTGGTAAACTCTACAACCTTATCTTGATGATAAGCACACTAAGTGGACCGCTTTATCCTACCGTGGACTTTGAGCTTTCGATTTAATAGAAAAAAACTATAGGCCTAACGAATATCCTCAGGCGAATCTCGGTAACTCGAAAACCTTTAAACCTAACTTCGATGGTACGTGAACATTATCAAGTGTTAGGCCGGACAGTAACCATCGCTACCACACAACGTTCCGACCACTAAACAATCTGTGGTCGTCTTCAGGTGTAAGTTAAACTAGATCATTAAATACAAACGTAAGCCACTTACAAAGTTAAACACAACTGTAGAAAAACTATATAAAAAAGAAAGGACCACTACCCTCTAAGTGCGCTGGACAGAACCGGGAACTTACACAGATTATATACTATATTTTATATAGTTTTACTATAGTTGAATGATTACTAAATTGAATTATTCTGTTTCCATAAAATATTCTCAAACCGTAAAAAATGAATTTTCAAAACGAAAGGAAGTAATTTATAAATAAACACAGAACTATACTCGTAGAGTATACTTGCGTCAGTGTGATAAATTCTAACGATGGTTATTGTCCGACCTTACCCTTCTGATAAAACCTTGATTGTTCGAATTTTTGTTTTTATTTTCTTCCTTTATCTTCAAAAAGTAAAACTCTTTTCCCAAAGAGGGTGGCGCGAGGTGCGAGAAGTGCAATGTCCCGAGTCTCCAACTGAACTGCTGCCACTGGGTCAAAATTTTGAATATTTTTTTAATTTTAATTAGAGGGGGGTATAAAGCTTCCCTCGAGATGGTGGGATTATAGCACAGGGGCTATAAAACGGAATCGCTTCCAGAGTCACCTGCCCATATGAGTAATTTGCCGAGTCCAGCGATCAGGTGATTGTGGTTAACTCCAGCCGCCCGACCATACAATGTATGAGCTAGGCGTCTAAGGCCGGTCCTCTCCGTAGTATAACACTCTTTAATCAGAAATATACAATAAATAGTTGACTCGGATTCTTTAGAACCTACATTTAAAAATTCAATTCCGTCCAAATAGCATTAGTCTGGGCAGAATACCGATAAAGGACCAACTTGCAAAATAGTAAAAACTGATCGTTAGGCGTACACTTTACAAACTCGTTATAAAAAAATTCTCCGTAATGTGTAGTAAATCATGGCCATCAATAAACACGTCACAATGAGAGGGGACGTTACAATATTTTATTTAGTTATTGGGGCTTCATTACTGCTTCATAGCAGATGATGTCTA
This sequence comes from Magicicada septendecula, assembly GCA_034769895.1. Classification (NCBI taxonomy): domain Eukaryota; kingdom Metazoa; phylum Arthropoda; class Insecta; order Hemiptera; family Cicadidae; genus Magicicada; species Magicicada septendecula. The sequence continues at coordinate 403,935,022 of CM068370.1, read as the reverse complement.
TTTACAGTTCCGTTACTTTTTGCAAATGGCATATAAGACAAAATAAATATTAATATAAGTATTATACTACTGACTCGGAACACAGTTTTTTATTGGTAAAAATGTAAAAAAAATTCACATTTTGACTAATAAAAAGCTTTTAAGTGTTCCGAGTCAGTAGTATTATACTTATAATTAGTTAATCAACGGTCTTACCTGAAAGGCGCAGGCGCTGATACAGTTATTATTGTCCATAATATCTTCTTAGATATTACTGTCCATAAAACCCAAGAAAATAAATACGTTTTGTATATTTCAAGCGCGTATTGTCCGAGTATAATATTTGAACAACTAAGCGAGTCAAAATTTCGATAACTGCACAGACATAATTTAGCGTCGTTAATTTTGAAGATTTATCCCAGAAACCAACATAAGTGCTATCAGCTGCAGTTGTGGGGACTGGTCCTACCTGAAAGGCGCAGCCGCTGATACAGTGATAACAGTATTTTGTTAACTTCTTAGATATTATTGTCCATAACATGTCCGAGTACTAACAATACATAATGCACTTATTTCCGACAATGGAACACTACTTTTTGGATAACATTTTAAGCGTTCTAACAAACAAAAAATTGTATCTAAAAATCAGTGTTCCGACTTCGGAATTAGCGCAATATGTAATTAACATTTTGAGTCTTGAAAATATATATATTTTTACCGGTACATTATAATCTATGTTAATCGAAATATCGTAAACAAGAACACTGATGAACAGAAACTGTCCCCTGCTTTATAAAATGATAACGGTTCTCCTGTTTCTCTCAATAAAAGGCGCAATACAGTAATAATAATATTTAAGGTACAATATGACAAATTACATAATAATAATACAAAAACATTGTAGTATCCCACAATATTGTAGTGGATTTCTTTACATGAAAACTCTAATTTGTGTATACGGGCAGTATTGTTTTTCTTTATGTATTACCGATATTTATTTTGTAATGGTATTGTGATGTAAATAAACTTTAATCATTTTTAATTGTAAAATACTGCACACGTTGCCATTTTTTGCCTTTTGACACGAAAAGTCATCGCAGATTTATAATCGGAAATTATGTTACTACCCTGTTCGGTTAATGGAAGTTCTAATAAATGTTCTTCAGTCCTGCATCGCGACTACCATTTCCCCAACGAAAGCGTGAGATGTTACGGAATCTAGCGTGATGTATGCTGCGCTATCAGCCATGTTAGCATGACGGATGTAATCGAGGAAAACGCGCGTTGTTATCGATTTCCTGCTACATTTGTTTGTAATACAAATAGGACACCGTTACACGTTATCCTTAATGACGTCACCGGCTGAAACTTTTGACCTTAGACCGCGTTTGTCACAAATCAACAAACAAGATACTGTACAGTGAATACCATCAGTGCCGTTTACAAAAACTTGGCGGTTATGGACAAAGTTTATGTAGTCTTAACTTACACCACAGAGACTAAATGTAGATGTCTTGGTTTCGGTAGATAAATAAACCCAAAGTCCTCACAAATCAGTAAAAATTCAGAAACAGTCTTGACACGTCAGTCGTATCGAAATTTCATCGTTACTGGGACTACATAGATTTGGAATTTCAAGTGCAACTTCATTTACAGCATGTGAGAAAGATTTACCTACTTCCTTTTTAATCAGCACAGTCAGCATTACGTGTGAAAAAACTGTATTCCTTGCAGACAGTTAACTTCGAATGGGATCTCTGTTTACTCTGTTCCATAAAAGAGGCTTTCGTCCCGGTTATTTGTGTAAGGAGGCATAGGTCTCGGTGAATTCAGGAACGTTAGTCCCACAGAGTGTAAAGTTTTAACGACTGTGTCAAGAGATAATTAGGATTTCAACAATACCGGCTAAAAGAACTGCCAGTACTGCAAAAAACAGAGATTACGACTTAATTGTCAGACGCACACGTTTATTCTTCTTGCAATTTCCGACCATCGAGTGGTGGGTAGCTGTATTTAGAGTGTTACCAGTTGTCTGGAGCTGTGTCCGCAACTGGAAACAAGTGTGGAGATTGGTTAAATGAGTAATCATAAAAGTTGGCGAAAACAAATGCTTACAGGAATTAAATCATTCTTGCCTAAAATTCTGAGATGGTTGTTATTTTCGATACAGACGAATTATTTTAGGAGATTCTGATGGATAACTTCATAGGTACCGGTAACCCTTTTCTCTGAAATATTTTTTCGCGGAAGTGTCCTGGACTATATTTTATTTTGTACCAAGTGGTTCTAAGAAAAACCGACTGCACCTAACCACATACGGTTGCTGGGACGTTGCACAATGTGTCGCAATAGCCCACGTGGAACGTTATCATGTCGTCCAGTCATGCTTACGTCATGCGGACCACGTGATTCCGTGAAGAGTCATTCGATCACGCGCGTGTTCGTCACATGAAAAAGAAAATCCAGATGGCACCTCGTTAAGAATTACCATTTACGAAACATTTCTATTGTTATTGAACATTCTGGGCATAACGTCGCACAAAACAAAGGACGACGAACAACAACACCCATAAAAAGTGCCAATTTCTATTTTCATTACCGTTACAACACACGTTATTGTGTAGGCCTACAGTTCCAAGAACATGTGGCAGTAACGTTTTCTTTGAATTCCACTCCCAGTTCAAAAGGAGCGGTGGCCTGGCCAGAACGTTCGCTTTCACTTTGTGAAAATTGTTTTTTAAAAATAATATGGATGTCGTTCGTTCATTCTTTAGGAAATGAAAGCTGAACAAATTGCTGTTGATTATATGCTGAGAACTGGTTGGCCAAGGTATAGGCCGACACCCAAGTCATGAGTGGGCAAGGCTATTGGGGCAGTCTACATTTGTAAACGGAAATTTGCAAGCAGAAATACGTAAATTATCATCAAACTTAACAGTGCACATCTTCAAATATATAATGAAATGACTACAAATTAAGACCTAGTTGCTAATTGAAACTACAAAGTGGTAATGATAATAACTGGTTGGCCAATAACAAATGTTTCGGATTTCCAATATGACTGTGTAATCCAGTTACCATTGTATTACGAGATTCTAAACCATATATGTATGCAGTACAAATACTTAATTTTATCTGGGAAACACTTCTATTTATTATGGTGATAATTACCTCACCATTACCGAGATTAATACCTCAAAAAAGATCATAGTGAGTATAAAAGTTGTGGTCAAAATCAGAGCTAGGAAATGCTTCCACAAAAGATACCGAAACCATTTTAAAAAGATAGACAAACTCTACTAGGCCCATATTCAGCTAAAATTCAACACCAAACCTGCGCAACTTCACAGGCATATCTTGACATTACCATTTTAAAATGACGTTTTATGTAAATGCATTACACGTTTAACTTTTTCAGCAGTTTGCGTATAAGTTGGAAAAAATGGAGATAAATAAAATAGATGTTCAATTTTAATTTATGACAATTTCTTGTGGCTTTAAAATTAATAATTTCATTATAGTAAATGGATTTTAACTTAATAGGCCCATTGGAGAGTAAATCATATGGAATTTGGAGTTGGGCTGTGACTGTCTTAATGAAACAACAGACAGGAAAAATGTGTTCACAACAGACACTCATTACAATGTATTCTACGCACAGTATACTGTCCATGTGTACAGAAACATCGTGTTATTCAAAATATCTCCACTTCATTTAAGGAAATGAGAATTCAGTGCTTTCAATATCTATAGTCTTAAAGCGTGATAAACGTGGACTGATATGACTCTTCACTTCCACATGTGTTGACACAAGCAGAAAGAGCTAAAATAATGGCTACACAGTCACAGCCATCATGATGATAAAATTGTATGGAAAATAGTACATATTTTTGTTAGTTTCTGCTTTTTTAATGTTATGGTAAGGTCCAGCATCTTTCAAGATTTTCTGATAAGCTGGCATTATCTGTAACTACCATCATCTCTGATTATTTGACTTATCCTCAGAAGAACTCACAAAATTGTTTTATGTTGCAAATGGGCAGAATAACATGAATTATAGGAAAACAACTCAAAGCCAGCAGTAAATAATAGAATAACTATATACAAAACTTCATTTAATTTTCTAAATAAAGAAAATACTTTTTCTTTTTCTAGACTTGATTTATTTTTCTATATCCATACTGTCGTCCATCCTTTAAATGACACACACACACACTCTCTCTCTCTCTCTCTCTCTCTCTCTCTCTCTCTCTCTCTCTCTTTCTCTTAGCTTACTGGAAATATTGATATGAAGGTCACTTCAATACAATTGTAAAATTAATTCCATTGCTATTTAAATAACACAATCAGAGCATCATTCCTTTACAATGTACTGTATGGCACAAACGCAGATCTGAAGGTAACTGATGTTTACGCTGGCCATGGCTGTGGCCGTAACCTTGATCATTCACCTTACTTTTATAATTGTTGACATTACATTAGAACTAGTTTGTTTAGAGACTTATTTTGTTTCACTTTTTTAATTGCATTCACTGTTAGCTTTCACATCCTTCAACAAGTTTTATTATTTTAAAATTTCACTACTACAGGAATAAAAAAAAACACACAAAAAACTGATTTACTTTCATGTTCAATGTCGTTAACAGGTAACTTGCATATAACCCAGTATTTGAAGGTCATCACAGTTCAGTGTTTGTAGCAATATGGAATTAATCAGCTGAAATGATTTTTCTATAAGACTGGGCAATAAGCAAATAATATTTTCTTTCTAACAAAGTACACACTATACTAAATTTTCTTTATGTTTTGCAGAGATGCAAAAAAAAATAGTTTTATGTTGACAGTTTTAATGCATGTTTTAGATGACATACACTGAATCTGGCTCAAGGTTATCAAAATGAATTACGTAGTCGTACCCCACACAGCTTCTGTCCAAATAAATATTTCACAACGCTAAAGACCTGATATTGTACATTTGCCTTTATATTGTTATAAGCATCATAAGCTGTTTGTTTTGCATCATATGTCTATTGATAACACAATGAGTCTGGTGGTAATAAAATTCCCCCAAGAGACAACACTGGAATTTCCTGTGACTAATGGCAAAGGAATGCTTATTTATAAAGCTTGTGCAGTACAGACTGTATATGACAGAAGATTGCAACACACAGAGTAATACTGCCGCATTAATTTTAACTGAATATGGGTTATACAAACGTTACCCGTCTTGTTAATGAAATTGTGACAAATGTGGTAGTCAACATGGACATATTTACATGACCTACAACGATTGAGGAATTTTGTTTATTTGAGTAACAGATTCCTCAGTAATCCCATGCATTTCTTCTGAAAATACATACTACATGCGGTAACTGTGTACTAGCAAATTGTTTAAACAGAATTTGGTCTTTATTTAAAGAACAAAAGAATTATACACTTTCATTGTAAGGTGAATTACTGAATCCAAACAATCTGTACATTTGTATACACTGTAACTACACTTTTTGTTGTGGCAACACAGATAAATATTTAACCGATTCACATACAGGCTGTACACTATAAAAATCTATAATAAATTGTATCACACTGAAGCCTAGTATGTCTACTGAAATATGCAGGAGCCTTCCTTTTATGTAGGGATGTAGACCTGCTTAGATTTAAAAAAAGAGACAAACAGGAAAGAATTATTATTAAAAAGAAAAACAAAAAACATTTCTATCTGCAGACATGAAAAACATGTTTGCATGTAAATATGTAAATTAATTTTTGCATATGTTGTTTGCAATGGGGAGAGAGTGAGAAGGGGGATGAAAAATGTACAGAAGACGGTTTTCAATGTAAAGAGATGTCCTTATATGGATGCCTATATATAGGGATGGGCAGCATTAAACTATCATCAGGTCAGATGTGGATGGACATTGCACAAGTGTAAACTACACCAGTTTATATAACATGTGACAGGGTAGTACTCGGTGTAACTTACAAACTACTGTATGGAAAGTCAGCACACTTAACAAATTTACTGATTTCACAAAACACATACACATAAGAAAATCAACACGTGTTCTAATACAACTGTCTACTTTTCTTTGTGTTGTACACATTTCTAACAAAATTATCATATCATAACTGTACAACAGCGATTGTGTTGTGCCTGACCAACGAAATTGTGCCAATTACGTGTTTTGAATTGGTACTGTTTTTCTTTGTGTGTGAAATCAGTGAATTTAGTAACTCTGCTAAATTCGCTATGATAAATTTGGAGTCTGCATATTCAGTAACATTTCTCCTTTATTTGTAAATCTTGTTGGTTTTATATATACACAAATATCATACGATAGCATAACACGTTCTGAATACATGTATGCATATTTGTGTTACCACATTTTGTTAAAAAATAAAAAGTGATGTACACTTCTGATTACTATTTTAGTTTGTGACTGACAGGTTTTATTTAAAATACTTTACAATTTGAAATATTTTAAAGAAAACATTTTCTTAAGTAATGAAATAGAAATACCTACTTGCCCATTATGAACAATTGCTGAAAAAGTAAATGCTAAAAACAAAATAAATTTTCTACAGAAAACAAGGAAACACTTATGAGTTTGATAAAAAAAATCCTGCTGTAGGTCATTTAATTATATAATTAATTTATCACTTATGCTAATCAATTAAAATATAATTTACGACCAATTTGTTGCCATAATAATGCAAGTTTATCATTTGAAAGAGGTGTCAACTTTTTCATTTAAAATGCAATGTGATAACCTCAAGTCAAAATTACACATTTTCCCAACACGTATTTATTAGATTGCAGTCACTAGTGGCCTACTTTACATTTACAGAATGCAAGAAACAATAATATGATGCAGATAACGTAACTTTTTCGAAAATTTATTTCCATTTGAACTGTGGACATGTAGTATTTCTTTGTTAATTTTAAAAATTTGTTTATAAAATAATTGTTTTTTGCCTAGTACTGTAAAATATTCACTGGGTAAACAGATTTCATCATGTGTCCTTTACATAATACAATGCAAGAGAACACAATCAGATAGACATGACTTGAACAATACACTTTTAACTTTTATATTTTTTTGTCCTATTTCATATTACTATATCAATAAAATGGTTTATTTCTCTACAAGGCCTCACTAATGCAAGCACATGCACAAACACACTAATACTCATTGTTTTTGTGCATTAAATTATGAATAAATGGATAATATTTGTATAACAATTATGAATTTTTAACATACAGTAGGACCTCCGTATATCAAATTTGATGGTTCCTAAGAAAAAATTCGATATATAGAAATTTCGATATACAGAAACCTGTTTCTTATTATTATTCGTAGGTTAGGAAAAGCACTGGAATTTGTTCTTTGTTTTGTTCATGAAAAAAATCATGTATAGGCCTCCATACTATTAAAACGACATTTTGGTAATAAATAAAAGAAAACCATAAGCATTTATTTAATAAAAATTACTGTATTTATTTAATAAAAAGTATTTAGTGTACAGTATTTATTTATTTACTTTAAAAAATTGTTTGCATTTAAAAAAGTAGGAACTTATGTGTTAAATGAGTAATTCCGTATTTTATTAATTGGTCGTAAAATAATTTCGAATGTCTTTCTGAACCAAATTTGATGCAGATTCCTCATAAAAGTGTTTACATTTGTTGAGCGACTGGAAAATATCATCAGGCACATATTCTTCCGATTGAAGACCTCGACGGATTGTTTCAAATGCTGCCATCATTTCTTTCTTAGAAGGTTTAGGACCTTCACCTAATTCTTCAGTATCTTTTAATGAACTTAAAATGTTATCGTCCGTTGGATATTCTGCAACAATAACGTCTTCGTCAACGCTTAAAAATTCATTGAGTGATATGTCTTGATCTATTGCGCCAGTTGACTGTAACTGGTTCCAACAATCCTCAAGTTGTGGCAGTGCAGTAACTTCTTCCACAACAGTATTTTGAGAGAAGCCAGCTTTTATAAAACAATTCTGTATTGTTGATTCTGCTACATAATTTTGCCACACCTTTGCTACCTCTGATATACACAGTCTAAGATTAATCGCATCATCAATAGGTTTGTTGTTTTCCAATGCAAAAATGAGCCTCTTGAGGATCTGTTTTCGGTAAAGCATTTTGAGATTTTTTATTACTCCCTGGTCCATAGGTTGTAGTTTAGATGTGGTGTTTGGAGGGAAAAAAACATGCTTCACGTTTGTTAACTTTTTTGCCACAAAAGGAGGGTGTGCCCCGGACAACTGTCAACAAAAAGAACCACTTTTCTTTTTTGTCTTATCAGTTTTTTGTCAAAGTTTACTATCCATTTCTCAAAAATCTCACTCGTCATCCATGACTTTTTATTGTATTCGTAGTCGGTTTCTAAAGACTTCACTCCTTTAAAACATCTTGGTTGCTTGCTTTTTCCGATCACCAACAGTTTATTTTTTCTTTTCCGGACATATTGGCACACACGACAACAGTTATTCGTTCTTTACTATGTTTACCTCCGAAGCATTTATCGTCTTTAAAGGTTAGAGTCTTATTTGGTAAACATCTGAAAAAAAGTCCGGTTTCATCCATGTTAAAAACATTATCTGGTTCATACTCTTCTAAAATTAACCTTAAAGTTGTAGTTTTCCACTGGTTACAGTCTGCTTCAGATACACTTCCACTTTCTCCCGAAATAACTTTTTCTTTAATGCTGTGACGTTTCTTAAATTTGTCCAACCATCCAGAACTTGCTTGAAACTCTTCGTGCCCCAACACTTTAGCATACTCTACCGCCTTTTCCTTTATAAGTGGTCCTGAGACAGGCATGTTTTTATCTCGCACCATTGTCACCCATTTAAGAACTGCTTCGTCCACGTCATCATATTTGCACATTTTAGACCGTTTTCTATCTGCTCCTAAATTTTCATGAGTTTTTAAAACAGATTCTCGATTCTTTATTATGGTTGACACTGTACTCAGCGGAATCAAAAACTTTATCGCAACGTCTTTTTTTCGCATTCCACTATCCACATCTTTTAATAATGCCACCTTTTCTGCAACACTCAAAGATTTTCTTTTTCTCGTGAACTCAAGAAAAAATAAAAAATAAACTCAAAACAAAAATAAAGACTGACTGAAACTGAGTTAACCTTACTCCTTAATAACGTACAGTACTACCGAATGATGAGATACTGTAATGCGCGGGAACGATTGTTGTAGATTGAGGGAGTGAGGAACACGCACAGTGTCACGTGATTAACTGACTAATCCAGACCGGTCTAACAGGTTTCATTTTTAGTCAATGTGGAATCACAGATAATTTTCCCCTCATTTCTGAAGTTACAAAGTTCGATATATAGAAATTTTTTTCGATATATGGAAATTATTTTATATTGAAATTTCACGGGACTTAAAAAAAATTCGATAAATGGAGATTTTCGATATAAAGAAGTTCAATATACAGAGGTCCTACTGTATATTTGACATACTTCAATTACGTGTTTTGAGTCACTACATAATTTTTGGTGGTGCTGTCGCAGAATTATTGTATTAGTATAAATAAATGCGTATGAATATTGTAACGTTACATAACCCGGTCCCAATAAATTAAATCATGTAAGAACATAAAGGTCAGAAATGGGTAACCTATAACTAGCTCTAAATTAAAGTATATCACTAAACATTATAAACAATTCGAGTGATATACAGTGACAAGTGAGTTATAGTGTACCCATTGAGGTAAAAAGTGAAAGTGAAGGTAACTTATTACAGAATTGTGCTGTAGGGTTGGGAATTATAAAACTATGATAGTAGACTATAATGCTACTAACTGATTCTGTATTTTTATTAATTTATTGTAATATTTATATTGTGTAGACAACCAATTGTAATACCTAAGTTCATGTTATATTTTTTCAAATATTTGTGTTATAATATAATATAACCCAGGGTTCGTTTAAAAAAAAAAAAAACATAAAAAGTTTAAATATCAAAGGATAATAAAAAATTAAAATAATTCTATATGAGGGAAATGGCAACAGGAAGTAGTGCAGTGTAGGAATACTATGAGAGACTAATAAATACTATATAAATTCATTTAGAGATAATAAAAAATATTAAATACTTATATACCAGGTCATAAGAAAATGAACAGAAACCTCTTATGTACAACAAATTGGTAAAGAAACCGGAATTAAAAAGAATTATTTTTCGGTAAATAAAATATAAATTTATAATAATTACAAACTGCCTGTATAATAAAAATATTTTGGGTTACTAAGAGTGACTAAAATAACAAGTATTGTTAATAATCGAATTTGGAAAAAACCTGGCGAGTTGACAAAATGATGCTACCACAATTCTATTAAAATATCTTTTTTGAAACTTGGGAGAAGTGTAAAATTAGTACCAAATTAAAAAGCAATATGAACTCTATATAATCATACCTTATTTATCAAAATTAAAGGATTATACTCCATAATAAACTGTGAAAGAAAACCATTCTGATGATTCGGCCTAGTTTCGTGATGTTTCAAGTTGACGATAGAATATGGGCCAGACTGTAATGAAATTACAACTTAAGACGGACCTCACTAGAGAAAAGGCTTCCTTCCAGTAAGAACTATAAGAAGAGAGGTAATATAAACATTTAGTTTAATAGTTGACGAAGAAAATGCATTCCGAATGGTTATATAGAACACAAAAACTAGTCAAAATTAATCACATGTTCTAAAGTAAACAAACGCCCGCTGCTCTTTTACGGAAATTTCTGGAACTACATACTAAACGAAAAAATAAACAAATTTATTTAATATTTTTCAGTATTTGTAAAGCTTAGTAATTATCCATTTCTGACCATCTCATAACAAAAAGAACTTACCCTTAACCCTGGGGAAATAAAAAGAATTATATATTGATTGATGTTTTAAAAAATAGTATAAAATTTGGTAAACAAAACCATATATGTTTTTTTCTTTTGACAATTCCATGTTTATTCGAGGAAGTCGATATTATGTTTTAATGAAGTAAAGATCGATTGTGATACTTGTATTTTGGTGGCAGGAAAACAAAAAACAATAATATAATTAAAAAATATTATTGAAAAATGATATTAAATAATAAAAATGTGTTATATTTTTTGTAGTGGGTAGTTGTAATTGATTTCAGCACAAAATAGAAGAGATTGATACATTGGGTCATATTTCGCCATAGGGTAGGCTGGTTGAACTATGTGTGGAAACTCGTCTCACAATCGGCTGATTTAAATCACAGCGAACAATTAGAAAAATTTCCAAAAATCGCCTAAACCGAGTGTAAATAATCGGTACTTACTCTCTCTTTCTCATAAGGCTGAACAACTTCCCTACTTGACCCCAAATCACACACTATCGATTTCTGCTTAGATTTAGTAACATTACAAAATACTTTATTTTTTTAAACTTCAGTTATTATAATTCATAAGTGGCGACTGCGGAGAGGCGGAAACTTTAATATCTCAAGGCAGTACGTTACAGATTGGCGCTTACAATAGTGGGGTTGAATTAACAATATACCTGTAACGGTAGTACACTAACACCTCTGAGAAAACTGCTACATTACAGATTGGCGTACACAACATTGGGAGCTTAATTAAATAAGACGAACACCCAATAAGCAACATACAAAGTTTTCGCTAAAACCTCTACAACAACCGCTACGTTACAATATGTACTGGCATCTCAATGGGTGCCTTTGTATTAGTGTAAAGTATTTTTGGAAAGTGTATTACACACATTATAAAACTGTTCAACTTTAATAAGCCTAATCTCTGAAACAATTAAGAGAAATGTCACAGATTATGATGATGATTTGTGAAGCACAATTAACTGTACTGGTATGTACAGTCAAAAATCATATAATGATTCTTAACATAAAACTGAAGTAAATATTATTTTTAAATAAGATAACAATTCAATTAATTTAAATTCATTTGTGATAATTATTAAAATGAGTGATTTATTATTAATTATAAGTACAACACTACTGACTTGGAACACTATGTTTTTTATTGGTAAAAATGTAAAATTTTTACCTTAGAAACTGAACCACTTTTCGCTTATTAATAATAAGGATGAAAATATGTAATAAGTGAAAACTAGTTCAGCCAAATTTTTACCAACAAAAAACTTAGCGATCTGAGTCAGTAGGATTGTACTTATAATTTAGTTATTCAATGGATATGTCATGGACAACAAAATCCAAGTAGGCCTACTGTATTTAATATTAGTAAAAAGAAAATACATGATTAACAATACTTTGTATAATTCAAGTTCTGTACTTTTTTTACGCACACACACACACACACACACACACACACACACACACACACACACACACACACACACACACACACACACACACACACACACACACACACACACACACACACACACACACAGAGCACTTTTAACAAAAAGAATTTCTCCTAAGTCAATTAATAATTTAGAAGTTAATTGTTTACTACATATTTGACTATTTTGTATCCTAATTAAAACCAGAAGGTTTTCATTTACATATATTCTTTAATACAAAGAACAGAAATTCCACAATGGTGTAAGTCTAGACTTGCATTCCTACAGGTATGCTTGCAGACGTCTAGTTTTAATGTAGCCTACACATGATTTTCCAGTACATCAAAAGCAATTTATCTTTACAATTTTTGATAATGGGATAACCACTCACAACACATTCTGTTATCTATATTTTGTAATCGACACTGGTACCCAAAATGTTACGTTTTTAATTATAGAGCATTATACACCCAAACACTAGTTTAAAAACTAATGTCTGTAATAAGTCAAGCAGTTATTTTCATTATCACACATTCTATGTAGTATATAAAACATACACAGGACATACGCAGTGAGTCACAATAACAATGAATATTAATGAATAATATTAATGACTAATGAACATTAGACATTTTTTTAACTAGTACAATGATAAGAAACAGTTGTTTTGGAGAAAACAAACAAATGTTATGACAGAATTTTGTTGTCATTACGAACAAAGAATGTAATATATTTGTTGTGATATCTTGCTCTGGGAGTAAAACTAACGTCAATGAGATATATTCCTGCATGAGCAAACGGTCCCTACATACGTACATTTTTCCACAATATTGCATACTGAAATTTTATCTATGAATATACAAAGGCAAAGCAAAATTTATTTAATTCTGGTTTGTCCACATGCAATTCGTGTTATGCTGTGGTATGATATTTCCACATTAATAAAATCCAATCAATGTGTTTTACAAAACGGAAGTTATTGATTCAATAACTTTAACATTAACATAACTTTAAGATAAGTTTGTTTACCATCTGGTAAATGTAGTCTTACATTCATATGTATCATGTACATCAACACATACAGATATCTACGTAGACATTTTGCCACCTTATATTTTATTAATTTCTTCCTTATTCTGTCTGTCTCTCCCCCTTCTCTCTCTCTGCTTAACACACACACACACACACACACATGCGCGCGCACGTTTTTTTGAACAGAATAATTCTATGAAAAAAAAAAGAGAAACATGTATTCCTTGACTTTCATTCTCTAATATACTGCTTGAAGGGAAACAAAAATAACTAACCTCATTCACATCTCTTTCTAGTTGAAGTGCAGCCTGGAACGCTTCTTCAGCAGTTCCCCATTCCTGTCTGGGTGGTGTTTTAATATCCTCCAAAATGATTTTTCCTCCTCGCTTGTTGAGGTACGTCATCAGTTTTCTGGCATGTTCTCGTTCCTCATCAGATGATTTTAAGAAATAATGACTGATTCCTTTCAGAGCAACATCAGCACGATCAAAATAATAGCCCTGTTAAATTAATTGAAAGCCATATTTAAATAACTATCAGTAACCTGAAGTGTTATAAATTATATTCTACAACTGGACAGTTAGCTTGATAGGAAAAGCTTTAAGTATTATCTTGCACAAACAGCCATTTGAAAGAAAATTTTTTGTCATCAGAAGGAATGGAAAGAGGGTTCAGTTAACACAGTATTTGAAGTAAATTCTGTTTGTCTATACAACAAAAGACAACAGAAGAGAACTTCACAAACAAGACAGAACACAGCAGGGATGGTTGACACTAATCATTTATATTCTATACTCATTGGAAGGACGTAGTATAACAGGACATAAACTTGGCACTGTGTGTTAAAGAACATACATTTACAAGGATGAAGATTTATGAAAAGACATAATAAAAACTACAAATAATACTTTAAAAAACTGTTTTGTATGCAACTGAATATGATTTGAATTAAATTGAAAATCAATTTCTGATATTATGAACTTTTTGACTTTCCATATTTTTACTTAAAATTATCATAATACAAAATAAAAATAACTTGTATAAAATATAAATTATTTAAAACAAATAATAAAATAAGAATCTTATATGTAAATGTAATATTTTAACACCTGTTTGTCTTGAATGTCTGCATTTTTGTATTAAAAAAGTTAGTTGGTAACATGATTTGAGAGCTAAACAAAACCTTAGGATTCATAAATTGCCACATTTTTTAAACAAGCTGCAAGTTTTTTTCTGAAATGAACGCAGAACTTTAATTTTATTATTAGAAAAACGTAAATAATTTTATACATAGTTGAAAATATTCAGCAAACTCAAATTAACTGTTTTGATAAACTTGTTTCCCAATATATTGTACATTAGCTATTTGTTAAAATACTCGTTATAGAATGAAACATATCTTAACACACGAGGATTGAGGATTCGTTCTTACTCCTAAAATTATATCAGGCTTATTAAAGCTATTTCTTTTTTATCAAAGGGAAATATTTGTATGAAAAATTAGTGCAAATTAGTACCATTAAGTGAAATAATAGAGAATATTGCATTTCCATCAGGATTTATAGATTAACAGTAAATAAATAAATAAAATATGTACATGAGAAAGAAGTTCTCTCTTAATGTAGACCAGTTTCTCACAAGCTTCTACAGATTAATTCATGTTCACAAGTGGAGGGGCAATCTGAATATAAAAGCAAATGATTGACGAAATAATAAGTTCTTTTGATGATTCATCCTCTTCATTTAATTATTAAAGCAAAACTTAAAAATGACGTAAATGTTTCTTAAAAACGTTGTCAATGTGATAAAAGTTTATTATTGTACTTACACATGATAAGTAGACATAACTTGCGTACAGTTCCAGATTGATTTGTTTATTGATAGCATTTTCAGAATCAATGTGAAAATTTTGTCTGATAAAACTTAGAGTACTGACTGCCATTTTTTAAAATTAACAATTGTAGCCCGCACTGGATGCTGACAATTGAAGTTTCTGAAGAGCGATGTTTCTCCGGAAAAGAGAAGTTTGCTAATGCTGACAAATCGTAAACACTGCGCCTTAAATAGACCCTATATTCCTGTACTGAGATTTGTTATCGTCTGCTGTAAGCAGTGTAGCCAATGTAACTATATAATTTTTGTGATTTAAGGTCACACACACACACACACAGTATTTGTGGTCGGTTATCAAAAGTCAAATTGTGGGTACCCCAAATTGTTATTTAATTGTTAATATAGTAAGTCTTTCGAACTTGAGGGTTACTTGACAATATTTTGTTAGATTTATGCAACTATGATCTACAACTAACAACATTAAATACGTAATCTGTTACGAATTAAAATTTTACCATTAAATGTAAAAATGAATTAAGAAGTTAAATACTGTTTTGAAATACATACATATATACAATGTTTGAAAGAACAGAGTGATAATTAAAAACAATTTTTCAAATCATTTGATATATATCGCCGTGGTAATGGTTGACGAAGGGTTGTTGGAGCGCAGTGTCAATTTTGTTTTGGTTTTATGATGGAGCTAGGTTTTACATTTATTTAAAAATGAAGTTTAAATCATGGAAAGTATTTGCAGTTTTATTTAAGATATTTTTGGAAATATCTGCGTCGACTCACTGGGTTGTCACTGAAAATGGACGGATTCAGTCACAGGTGGGTAAAGTGATATGATTTTTAGTTTTTGAATTGTTCAATTTGCCCCCTGTTTAAGTGGTGAGCACGTTGCAGCCAAACATAATTTTTAAAACATTTAATTTCACCTGCTCAACATTCCCTTTATTTTGACAGTATTGTGCTTTTGAATAAAGGACAGTGCTTTACAATATTTTAAATTATTTTAACATTTCTTATTAAAACGCACCAAGAAAAATCCAGATATTAATATTCAGTTAATGTTAGTATCATAGTATTTGTACGGGTGTATGTGCGCGTGCGTGTGCGTATCTACAAAAATTTTAGATCATGTCCTACTTTATTGATAAACTTGAATATATGTATAAACTAATTGAAATTATGTTCTTACAAGATAAAATATTGGGTGGTGGAATCTAAATAACAATGTTTTGTTCAGAATTTGGTACAGTACGTGAACAGTGATTTTTGAAAACTGTATGTGAATTAAGAATCTGTAATTATTAACATATGGTCAGGTTAAGAATGTTCAGAATATGAGATTGGTTGGTTACAGGCACTGTAAGCTTACATGGTTCGTTAGCTTACTATATTAAGCTAATATAGTAACCATAAACTATTGTCATGGCATTCTTGTAGGTTTCTTTGAATCTGTATTGGTTTCAGTTCAGTGTAGTTCAGTCAGATGTATGTAATTATAGTGGTTGTATTAAACAAAAAAATTGTAATCGGTTTTGTTTTAAAAAAGGCTAAGTGTTACAAATCAGGTTGTCACTGAAGACCCCTCGTTATGAATGTTTGTAAAATGCAGTGTATACAATGGCAGAAAGTTAGTTTTGAAACAGAGTTGTTAAATTTTGTTTTTGTGATATCGGTGCGTTTGCTGTGCTGAGGTTTTTGTCATATGTAACTGTGGCCAGTGAAGGAAGGGGGTTATGATACCACAGGAAAAACAAAACCAAAAAGGGTTATGAAACAAAACACAGAACTGTTATGAAGATTAACAGATCCTTAAATATGAGCATGACAGTTAAACCATTTGGTTATTCTTATTTTTTTGTGGGGTTTAATGAAAATCATATTTAATTTTTACATCTCACCCAACAAAAGTGACACTCATTATATTGACAATATACTGTGGAGCATTTGTGCTATGTTGTTTACAAATTGGGTTACCTCTGTAGGTTAAATGAGGTGATTTTGTGTATTACTCTACAAAATGCTGTAGCTGCCATCACAGTTTGTGTCGATTTAACTTAATGCACTTACATATAACTTAAGTGAGTGTTGACAAAATATGTGACTTCAAGACTAATGCCAGTTTAGTGATGTTATTAAATGCATCAGTAAAATGTCTCCAGCTCATTAGAATCATATTACCTACCCCTTAATAATTAATGGCCAAGACTGTCCATGGCATGTTACATGAAATTCTTTTATTTTTATTTTGTGGAGTATGTTCTTTAATACTGTAGAAATAACACTTGGTTACTTTCAGTTTTTTTTTTTTTTTTTATAATAGGCCTACTATATTTGTTAAAAAAAATTACTAATCGCTCATTCATATTTATTGACATAATCAACATTAACTGTCCTGTACAGAATAGTTAGTGTCCTTAGTATCCTGTGGTAGGTTCACGAATGAAGTGGATAAATGCTGCACTGCCAGTATTAATTTATTATGATTCATGCTGCTGCATAGCTTTTGCTTGGGGAAATTCGGAAGAGCTGTACAGGAATAACAATCAAACATATTAGTTTGAATATGCTAATGAATGAAATGAGTATAAAAATGAATGAATTAGAATTCTAAGTAATTCTGGATATTATTACTAGTGTAGGTAGGAAGGCTCAGCAGGACGTGAATAAAGTTTGATATTAGTAAATCTAAATTTTGTAAATGTTTTTGTTCCTGTGCATGTCTAAGAAAGAAATATTTAGAAAAAGCAAGTAAGGTGACGGAAGAAAAAAGATAGGCTATAATTGTTTATATAAATGCCGTTCATGTGCCAGAAATAGGGTTACCATAATGTGAAAAGCCGTTCTAAACCAAAAAGTAGGACATTACTGTTTTATAAGTTAAAAACAATTCTGTATTATTTAAATAACATGAGCAGCATTCCCACAAACACAGATCTGAAGGTAACTGTTTATTCTGACTGTGGTTGTGCCCTTGATCAATTCACCTTACTTTTATAATTGCTGATGTTATATTAAAACTAGTTTTTTTAAGGCTTATTTTGTTAAACTTTTTTTGTTGTATTTTATCTATATGCTTTCATATCGTTCTACATGTTTTGTTACGTGTATCACTACTATAGGAATTAAACAGATTTGCTTTCATCTTCAATATCGTTAACAGGTAGTTTGCATATAACTCTGATTTTGAAGGTCATCACAGCTCTGTGATTGTAACAGTATGAAATTAATTAGTTAAGTAAAACGATTTGCTCTCAAGGCTGTTAACATTCAAATGATATTTTATTTCTAAAAAAGTGAGTGTGATAGACCACCTATAGCTGACCTATGATTAATATATTGACTGAGGAGGCTAGTGAAGTAGTTTGGTAGCCAACTTCTGTGTAGCAGATGTTGGACAGTGTTGTGCTGTTCCAGATGAAGATGTTGGCGCTGTTTCACCCCATTTTCTCTGTCGCCGATGAGGTATTTAAATTATTATGCGTTTTCATGGCTGGAGGTTAATCTTGGATTGTTTAGGTTTTCAATTGTTAGGCTGTGGTATGTTTGACCTGGAGCCAGACAACTATGACTGCAGTAGTCCGTATTCAATGTATTTAGCAAATTCATCATTGTCACTGACAGGGTTGACAACTACCATGAACAATGGAGTTTAGCTGAAGTGCCTGGCCGAAGATCAAACAGACTATGTCCTAATGCCAGAAAGCAAAAACAAAGCCAACATCTAGCCTGCCTATGAAAAGAACCTATAGTAGAATAAATATAGATTTATATGGTAAATACTAAGTAAGAGTAAGGTAAAGCAATCTGTAACAGTGCAGGACTCAATGTGTTAAAATTATCATTTATTTATATAATTTTTGTCAGCTATATGGGTCTATGCATTTATTTCCTTTGTATGTAGATATAGAAATACAGTACCATACAATAATGGCTACAATTGAGTGTCAAACTATATTTAATGCAGCTCCTATCTATGGAGATGGACAACTGAGAGCCTTCAATTTCTTTTGCTTCTGATAATTTCTTTTTATTTGCCTAATTTGTAGAAATATGGTAAGATTTCTAAAGAATGCTAATAGCTTTGGTTCGTTCACCTTTTCCGTTATCAAGAAATAACATGTCTTTCATAAAAATACCTACTATCAAGTATAAGTACATACAAGATTAAACATTTTGTGTATGGCATTAGTACATAGTAAATTTATTACAAAACAATGTGTATCATGTTTTTTGTACCAGATTGATTCGGCTTTTCACATGCGAAGACCATATGATTTATTGTCTCTATTGGAGCAAGAGAAACGTGCTGAAAATATTGAACGATTGTACAGAGAAATGTTGAGAAGGAAAGCCGATATTGATGCAGAATGGGCTGGGCTGGAAAGTGCTACGGATCTGGAGACACGACTTTATGCAACTGACAAGGATTGTTTACAAGCAGGGAGACCGCTGACAGATTCAGATCTTTATGTTAGTGTTGCTGATGATGCTTTTGGCAGGGAAGGAATTGAGTAAGTCAGCTGGTAACGTTTAGGATTTTATAGTTTATAATAATAGCTATTTTACTGTGATTTATTTGTAACAAAAGTGGTGTACTAATAGTTTCTTGTTTTAAGCAAAAATTGTGTGTGTGTGTGTGTGTGTGTGTGTGTGTGTGTGTGTGTGTGTGTGTGTGTGTGTGTGTGTGTGTGTGTGTGTGTGTGTGTGTGAATTTAATATAACTGATGTGAAACCAAAACAATGTCTTCTGTTGAGAAATATACAGTAAGGATTAAAAATTTATTATTTGATGACTAGAGTGAAATTTGTTAGTATTGGATTTCACACATTGGATTTTGTTTAGAATATGTCGGAGGGGATTTCACACACACACACGCACGCACACGCGCGCGAGAGAGAGAGAGATATGCACGCTTGCGCCTGTGCGCACGCACACAAACGAATAACTTCCCAGTTATTACCAGTGATTTTTCTTTTGTCAACTGACAAACTACCACAATACTCCATCCCTCATCTGCAAAAGGCTGGTCTCATAATATCGTAGTGTCTTTTGACCTTTTGTACTTACAAAACGGATAGTTAAATTCATATCAACAAATCTTGTGCATTAGTGCCTTCAAATTACATCCACACACAAGCACAATTATAAATAATACACACTTTTGGTTGTTGCCAGTGTATGTAAATATTGTAACGATGTTAAAGGGCTGGTGCGTATCTGTATTATAATGCCACACGTTGGATTCGTCAATCTGTAACGAACGGGAGATGACGTCCTCGTCTTTATTTAAGCCCCGCGATGGACGCCAAATCTGTAACGAAGAGTTGTGGTCGTATCTGTAAAATGTGTACACCTGTTTTTTATGTGTAGAAAGTGTTAGTGTGGTGTGTTCGTCTCACACCTGTCGTTACATTAATGATTATTGCTACTGACGTCCGTAGCGTTGTCACAATTATCAGTACAACCTACCTGTAATTTCATAGGGGTTGCGAATCCTGGGTGGCGCCAAATTGTTTATATTAAAACAATTAAATTTGTGAATTAACAAGTTAGATTGGTATTATCAGCGTTGACGGCTGGAGCGTTCGAATGTTTCCCGCCTCTGTACAGCTTACTGTATTGCCCATATGGCAAGAGCGCTAGTTGTCTGCTTAGTGAAATCGCTAACACACACACATATATTATACAACTTCCTATGAAATAAAACAATGGTAGTACTCTGTACTATATCTTTAATTATGGTTTGGTCATTAATCAATGTGACAAATAATATTATAAGTTAGTTTTTAATAAAATTGCTCCGGCTTAAAACATGAAACACAAATCTCACGGCTGATGAAATTAATTTTGAAACGAGCTATACTGATGCCGACATGGCGTCTGTTTGTACACTATATATCAACTCGCTCAAAATTTGGAGTTCTTTGGATTATAAAGAAAACATAAAATATGATCACATTAAAAAAGTACACTACCGTTATCCGTACTTAAATATTATAAAGTGTTTTTACAAATTGTTCGGCAGTGTAGTAATAGTTGTTACAAATTTCGCAGATTAGTGCAAGGTTATTTTTTTAGTTAACAATTTTGTTACATAAGTTTATATTATTCAATCCTTGAAAGAAAATTATTTTTACTTTATAATGAGTTTTTTATTGATTTGAGAAATATATAAAGTGCTTTTATTCCTGGGATTATTGTATTTAAATGATACTTATCAGTTCAGAAGGTTGATAGGTCGTTGTTCTGGGGTAATGGACATTCATCAACTTTGGAATGACTTAGGCTGCTGGCATCTTCTAAATTGTCTTGGGAATTTCTGCTATTTAATTTTCGTTTATGTGGTTCCTGGACATCTGTTAATCTTTGAAACTCTTCATCTCCTTGTCACTGGTTCATGTTGTTGACTTCTGAATGTTTTTTAAACTTTTTAAAATAAAATTTTGGTCATACAATATCTTGCGTCCCTACTACCTAAGCGTCATTTTTCCAAGTAAGTAATTTTAACAGAAAATTAGTAACCAAGGGCCCGTTTCTATGGTAACTGAAACCTTTTGATTGGTTAAGGCCGAGATTAAAAGCATTGTTATTATATTTGATGAAATTTTTATTCAAATTTATTATATATTTTCTGATTGATTTTATTCTTCTGTCTTCCTTTCTGGGTATTAAATATTATCACTATTGTATTTATTTCCTTTCAAAGATTAAAACAATACCTCATAAGGTCATGTTCTATTATATATTAACTTTTGTCTAATTATGTTGACATTTGATAATTACATAATTCTTTTAATTGAAACTCTTATTGTAACATTTTTCTTTTAAAATGATTTATACATAATTATTGGCTAGTTACTTGCCTTAGATTTGTAAATTTCCTTATGGATTTTATACAATTTGTTATTATTGGTTTTGACCGTTAGGCATTTCTTAGGTCTAAGTAGCCATTGATTATTTTTACTTATTATATTCTAATTATATTTCCATTTTATTACAAAGCGTTTTGTCCTGTTGTTATCATTGATTTGTTTAGTGGTTGCTGTGTCTTGAATTTGTTTGTGTTCTGATTACATGTCAAGATTATTTTCTATATACTATTCTATATATACTATATATTATATTATATTCTATATACTAGTATATATATTCTATACTTAAAATATAACAATTAGGCCTATGAACTGTAAGCTTCTTTCAGCCATATCCTATTCATAACATTAAAATGAACAATTCTGTACAAGTTATTAGTTACTGTTGGTTTAACATACATTTCATTCTTTTGCTATTATCTTGAGTGAGAAATATCATCACTTCCTTCAAACTTATTTAATTTATTTTCCCTTATAACAGAGAGTGTTTATTAATTATATACTTAATTTCTTAACTCATTACTAATTCCTTTCTCCATTCCATGTTAACACAAACTGTTTTTACATGGGCTTTCTTCCCTGAATAACATCATATCCTTTATCTATCTCTACTTTAAATACTATTTCTAATTATTCTTAACTATATAATATATTTTTTATAAGCTCACTCTTAAATCATCTATTGGTTCATCATTGATTTACTAAGTGTTTTCTTACCTATTACTATCTTTTTACCACTTACAATATCTTTTTTCACTTATCACTTTCACCTTTAATTAATTGGTGTTTATCACTGATACACTCACTATTTTGGGTTATTTACACATTCACTATTGCACTTTTTAACTGTTTACATTAAGTGTTTTTTAGTGGGTAATCCCTATAATTATTTCTCTTTCTTACTTTCTCACTATTTCTTTTATCATAAATTATACATAGTATTAATGATATTTTACTATATCTAACTCTAATTTTTGGGTTAGTGTACTTTTCTTTATATTAGATTGCTTTACTGTTTTGTTTAAAACAGGTATATAAATTATTTCATTTACAATAATATTTATTTCCATTATTGGATACTTATTGGTTTTATTCACAATATTCTATATTTTGAGATACTAATAAAACTCATTAAATCTATTAAAACACATAAATTACTTCGACCTACCTGTAGAGCTTCTATCCGGGCCAGGTTTCTCATACGAACGTAAAATGTTAGCGTGATTTACAGGTCACTGAAATAAGTACCTTGACTCACTTTTTAATGAAGAGAATTACCTTTTACTTTAATTTTGAATCATTTACAATTTCTTTATACACTTTACCGCATCTGATATACTGTTGTGAGACCCTATTGCTTGGTTACATAATAAGCGTTCTTAATCTAACTTATACTACTGCTTACCTTAATTTTCTACACACACACACACACACTCAAAACTGCCCAGCCTGCATATTTTGAACACACCCAAACACACAAAAGTTATAAATCCCTTAACATATTTTTTTTTTAAAATGATATTCCCCCCCGTCGGCCACGCGGTCTTCTCGCACGCACTCATTGTTCTTGTAAAATTTTTTGTTATTGTCCGAAAATAGTTTATATGAGTTCTTCTTTGTAGAATCCGATTAATCGCACTTCGTCCTTTTATTTATTGCACTGGATTTTAATTTAGAAAAGTTCTATTTCTGAGCCCGGTTTGTCGGGCTGCCTGCGCAGGCGAGAGTCGGCAATAGACTGGTAGCGTCTCTTTGCTCCCCACTCCTTGAGCATTTTAGTTGAGACGACGGACATCAATGCCTTCTATTTAATCGTCACTGCTGTGGCACATTCAACACAGGTGTTTTTTGTGTGGTAACCGTGGACGATATTTGTCGCTGCTATACTGATGTCACTAGCAGTGGGCGGGACTTAACGATATTTCCTGTAGTTGGCTGGTTGGTGTTACAAACTGTTCGCTCCAGCGCCATTTTTTACAGCGCCGGTTGAGTTTTCTCGGCGTCACTACAGCGCCCCTGCTTGAGATGTCGCGTATGCGCACCCTCACACTTATACAGAGTTCTGCGAATTCGAGGGTGGTACGAATTCCTTGCCGTGTTACACCACAGAAACTGCGTCTTGCCTTTGTTTCAAACTGTTCTACTTGCCACGTGTTCTGTTACAATAGAAATAACGTTTGCCGTACCATAAAACTTTCACAATAATTTTTTATAAAATCCCGCAAAAATAAAATAAATGAAATTACCCAATTTATACTTTGTTCACAGAGTGTTTGCAGAAAATATTTCACGCGAATGACGTTGACGAGGGTCGGATTCTATTGTTATCGGTAACATTCCAATGCCCGTTTCACAGCAGTCCGCCAACTCATATTTCCTGTTCGTCACGTTCTGTAGGTACTGTGCGTAAATCTACTGAAGATCAGTTCCTTCCCTGTTTTCACCGTTGAATAACGTGTCATTTGGGTCTGTTTTTACTGTTTAGTTATTATTAATAGCTTGGACTAAAACTGTACAATATGGAGACTCTTTCCCCAATAGCAAGGAACAAACGCGGCAAAGTTATACATAGTGCTAAGAGATTGTGTATAGTGAATAATTTTAAACATTTAAGTACAGAGAATCCTACCATAAAAAAGGACAAGGCCATGGAAAAAGTTGCTGAAATGACTGGTGTTAGCAAGCGGAGTGTTTATAGTGTTATTAATGTATATTTGAAAAACAAAACGTTAGGCTTGAGTGCACCAAAAAATAAAAAATCTAGAGTAGCGGCAGTAGATAAATTGGACGAATTTACAAAATGTGCTATTAGGAGAAAAGTTCACGAATTTTTTTTCAAAAATGAACAACCGACAATAAATAAAATTTTTAGTGCAGTTAACAACGATAAAGACTTACCAGATTTCAAACGGTCTACGCTATATAAACTGTTAAAATCATTGAATTTTAAATTTCATGAAAGAAGACGTAACATGTTTATCTGTGACAGGGATGATATAGTTGTATGGCGATGAAATTACCTACGCAAAATTAAACAGTTTCGTGAAGAAGGCCATAAAATTTACTATCAAGACGAAACTTGGGTAAATGCAGGCCATGTCAAAAATAAGGTTTGGCAAGATAAAACTATTAAGTCGCCGAAAGATGCGTTTTTGAAAGGTCTGTCGACAGGACTACGAAGTCCGAAGGGGAAAGGGAGCCGCCTGATAGTTGTGCATATGGGCTGTGAAGAGGGCTTTTTGAAAGATGGATTAATGGTGTTCCAATCAAAGTCTACTGCTGACTATCACGAAGAAATGACCGGGAATGTATTTGAAGATTACTTTCGAGAACTCCTACCTTCCCTGGAAGATAACTCTGTTGTGGTGTTAGATAACGCACCATATCATTCAGTAAAGTGGACAAACATTCCTTCTAACACTGACAAAGTATTTGTGGAATAAATATGTCCCTTCTGCGGTTAAATCTTCTTCGCAATCGTATATTATCTTCTGGTGTATAGTTTAATGTCACTGTAGTAAGATGGACTAATTCACTTGGTGTTAAAATGTTGTTAATTAAGTATATCAATTGGTGTTTATGTGTGTCCGTTTAACCTCGAATATTCACTTGGTATTTGGTGTGATTCCAGTGTTATTTCATTTAAATAGTTATATGTGGTTCTGTTTTTTAGTGTTATGTAGTTCGTATGGCAACTTCACCACTTCACAATGATTAGAATAGTTAAAAATTTAATTTTTACACAAAACTGATTCCGAACTCTTGTTATACGTAACCGCCATTAAGGTTGGTTTTATCAAATATTCATGTCAAGTGCTCTCTTCAAAGTATAATAATGAACTGTCTGTATTTCCTTCATCTCATGAAAATCTTAGCCTATATAATATATTTCAGACATTGTTTAAAATTGCCATAACTTCCGATACACTTTAAAAATGTACATTATGTTCATAAAATAAATTCGTTATTAGTTAACTGTTTGAAATATAAAATACATATTCGTTTTCACTATTCTATTCTACTTATTTTGATAGTAATTAAGTTAGTATTACAAAGTTTTATCAGAAAATCATATTTCTTATATTTTTTGGGAAGGTCGGCCTAAATTTATACTTCCTGTCTTCTAAGTAAATAATAGCCATTTTACCTAATATAATTATTATTCTATAAAATCTGAAATTGTTATAATTGTCAATTCTCACTTATTTTATGGCAATTTAGTATATTAATGATGGTTTTTTCATACAATTCAGTTGTATATGACTCCCCTTATGATCATGTTAGTGAATCTATTTCAGTTTCAAATGGTATTTCATTATACAAATAAATAATTTTACTCATAGAATGACCATATCTTTAGAAAGCCTTATTTACATAGTATTTAATATGTTGGGTGTATCTTGCCTAAATATTGTCAGTTTGACTGGTTTATAAGATTAGGTTTATTAATTATTCTGCATTTTAACTTTATTATATTGCCTAGATTTGAATTGTGGCTATTTGCAGAATGTTTTACTAATGTAATTATTTTATTTCCTTCTCTGACTTCTGACTCTGATATATTTGATTAAAAATTAGTTCTCTGATGTGGCATAACAGTAATTATAGATTATACAATTAAAATATAACACCCAGATATATAAAACTGGTGTTCTTAATAACATTGTTTTGGTATATCACCTAATAACATAATAAAAAGTATTTCTACAACATTGGAAGGATATCTAATTTTAGATAATGCATTCCTAAATTAACATGAACAATAAAATAACAATTATAATACTAATATTTCTTATGACTAACCCTTACTTATCTAAATGCTATATTTAATTGGAACCCAACATTTGGATCCATATATAATTGTTAATACCTTCTACAACTTCATCATGAACAGTTAGTTCTGTAATTCCCCATTTTATAAGATTTATGCCCCCTCTTAAAGTATAACCCTGGCTATCTAAGTTATATTCCATTCTATGGAATGTTCATACAGTTTTAGTAGCTTTTTATTAGTAAAATTACTACTTCATTATCAAAGTAGACCCTGTTCACAAAACTTAAAGTTTGTTACTTTGTACTGCTACTCATGCACCTTTCTTAAAGTTTATTAGTTATAATTTGATCACTTACACTTTTCCATGGTGAATTATTACTATATTTACTAGTCTTTTTCTAGTTTTTAATATGAAATATTCAACCATGGGGGAACTGTGAAGATTTGTTCATACACATTACACAATAACTTTTTGAATGCACTAATATTTACTACTGCTAACACTTTTAGTTTTTTGTCAGTTTTACAGTGATATGGTTTTTTAATGTGTTATACTTTCTTTTTTGGGCATTTATTGGTTTTGGGGTTTTTGGGGTTCTTTCCCTATGGGGTTTTTGTTTTATATGGGTCGTCTCACTTCCTTCTTCTTTATTTTTATTATACTTCTTTCTTCTTTCTTCCGTAGATTTGGTTTTAATTATTCTTCTTTCTTCCTTCTTCTGAAATAGTAGTTTGGTTGTTCTTCTTTCTTCAATAGTATTAGTTTTGATTATTCTTCTTTCTTCCTTCTTCAGTGAGTTCGGTTTTAATTATTCTTCTTTCTTCTTTCTTCTGTAATAGTAGTTGTGGTTGTTCTTCTTTCTTCAATAGTATTAGTTTTGATTATTCTTCTTTCTTCAGTAATTTTGGTTCTTCTTTAGTTTTAATTTTTCTTCTTTCTTCTTTCTTCTGAAATAGTAGTTTTGGTTGTTCTTCTTTCTTCCTTCTTCCGTAATAGTAGTTTGGTTTTTCTTCTTTCTTCCCTCTTCTGTAAGTTTGGTTTTAATTATTCTTCTTTCTTATTTCTTCTGTATTTATGATTATTCTTCTTTCTTCTTTCTTCTGTAAGTTTGGTTTTAATTATTCTTCTTTCTTCCTTCTTCTGAAATAGTAGTTTGGTTGTTCTTCTTTCTTCAATAGTATTAGTTTTGATTATTCTTCTTTCTTCCTTCTTCCGTAATAGTAGTTTGGTTTTTCTTCTTTCTTCTCTAGTTTTAATTATTCTTCTTTCTTCTTTCTTCAGTAGCTTTGATTGTTCTTCTTTCTTCATTGTTCAGTAGTAGTAGATTTGGTTGTTCTTCTTTCTTCTTTCTTCTGTAGTAGTTTTAATTAGTCTTCCTTCTTCTTTCTTCAGTAGTAGTAGTTTTAATTAGTCTGCTTTCTTCTCTAGTTTTAATTATTCTTCTTTCTTCTGTCTTCAGTAGCTTTGACTGTTCTTCTTTCTTCATTGTTCAGTAGTAGTAGATTTGGTTGTTCTTCTTTCTTCTTTCTTCTGTAGTAGTTTTAATTAGTCTTCCTTCTTCTTTCTTCAGTAGTAGTAGTTTTAATTAGTCTGCTTTCTTCTCTAGTTTTAATTATTCTTCTTTCTTCTGTCTTCAGTAGCTTTGACTGTTCTTCTTTCTTCATTGTTCAGTAGTAGTAGATTTGGTTGTTCTTCTTTCTTTAGTTTTAATTATTCTTCTTTCTTCTTTCTTCTGTAGTAATAGTTTTAATTAGTCTTCCTTCTTCTTTCTTCAGTAGATTTAGTTAGTCTTCTTTCTTCTTTAGTTTTAATTAGTCTTCTTTCTTCCTTGATTTTAATTGTTCTTCTTTCTTCTCTCTTCAGTAGTAGTAGTTTTGATTAGTACTTCTTTCTTCCTTCTTCAGTAGCTTTGATTATTCTTCTTTCTTCTTTCTTCAGTAGTAGTAATTTTAATTAGTTCTTCTTTCTTCTCTAGTTTTAATTATTCTTCTTTCTTCTTTCTTCAGTAGATTTAGTTTGTTCTTCTTTCTTCTTTGAGTTTTAATTAGTTTTGTTTCTTCTGTCTTCAGTAGCTTTGATTGTTCTTCTTTCTTCCTTCTTCAGTAGTAGTAGTTTTAATTATTCTTCCTTCTTCTATCTTCTGTATCTTTGTTTTTTCTGGTCTGGTTTCTTTGACGGGGTATATTAATTGCCTGCTTCTATCTTACCTGGGTAATTTTGTTATTATTATTTTTAGTCTTCTGGGTTTTTAAATTTGTATTATTATATTATTTGCAGAATTTTTCTTTATTTAACCTTTCTTGTGAATATATTATTAAATAGTGCATTTTAATTGATTCTCATCTGGATATTCCATATATTAGAGCTTTATTAATGATCATTGAGTAATGCATTTGTGTGGATTATCTGTCACGCTACAATATTTGACTTTTAATCAGTATTTTAATATAAAATGCATATTTTTATTGTCTGTGTCTATATGGCGTTCTGTCAGCTTGTATAACAATTTTGTACTCATTAGTCAAATTCTCTCCAAAGCAGTTTTCAACAATTGTACTATTTTAACTTGTACTAAATTATTATGTTGGTGCCTTTGGAGATTTAAAAGTACCCGTTTATAAAGCCTTTGGAGATATTTATAAAGTACCTGTTAAATAAAAAACGCTAAATTCTTTATTTTAAGTGTTACTGTGTTAGAAGCATTGTATAGCACATTAAAGGTTATGTTTTCATCAACCATGGCTTTTATTTATTTCAGCATTAAACTAAACACCAAAATCCGTTGTCACCTAACCTCACAAATGAAAACAATACGTATTTTCGCTTTGCATTAAGTAATAGGACAATTTACAATTAGTACACTTCTTCTTTTCCACATCAGAATATATTGATACAATCGCATATTATATAAAACATCGAAAAAGTACTGCAGGAATAGAAAAATGTACAGTTCCAATGTCGCTAAATAACTTGTTTATGTACTTTTTACTATGGTAATTAATTCTGGTCTCCATGGTGTTAACATCTTTAGCAGTAGTATTTAATATACTTCATTACTTATTCATTGCATCAATAGAAATACATATAAACATAAATTTTGTAAGGAGAATTATCACTGTTGCACACCACCATATAAAAATATTCCGATTAGCGCTTTCAAGCTTCACAGCTCATCGTCAGATCGGAAGTGAACAAATAACTTAAAAATAAACCCTTCACCCTCACCCCACCACACCCTGCTCACACACAACAAGCTATAATTCAATGTCCCTCC
Organism: Magicicada septendecula; assembly: GCA_034769895.1. Taxonomy (NCBI): domain Eukaryota; kingdom Metazoa; phylum Arthropoda; class Insecta; order Hemiptera; family Cicadidae; genus Magicicada; species Magicicada septendecula. Next base: position 403,904,896 of record CM068370.1, on the reverse strand, counting down.
CCCCCTCTGAGCCCTGTCCCTCCGTGTGTGTGTGTGTGTGCATTCCTTTTAAACCTACCATCTGTCTCCCCCACATCTGGGCCAGTCACACACCCTTATTTAAAATATCCAACTAGTCCTCTGCAATTTAATTCTTAATCTTGTCTATCTGTCCTCTATCATTTACTTCTTAATTATGTTATAAAATATTTCTTCATTATCAAATTTAATTTTATTATTAATTAAATTGTCTAACCCTTTTTCTCTTTCTTTCAATATTTCTAACTCCTCCCTAAGTTTCCTTTCAACTGTGTTATTTACTACTTTTACAATTTTGTAGTCTTCCAAAGGATTACTACTGGTTGTCTTCTATGAAATGTCTTGCATATAACGAATTCGTTGTTCTATTACCCACGTTTGTGGTCAGACAACCTGCATACGAATTTTCGTCCTGTCTCCCCTAGGTACACTTTGTTGCAGTCTTTACATTTTAATTTATAAATTCCGCTTTTCTGTAAAACTAGGATTTTTTCTATATTTTTATTCCTCATCTTATCAAATACCGTTTCACATTTTTTAATAGCTATATCTACTCCGTATTTATTAAAACATTTTATAATTTTTCTAGTATGTGAACCTATGTATGTTAATGAGCCTGCATAATTCTTTTGTTCTGGTTCTATTTTAGCTTTTTGAATGTTAACCCTTTTCATAACTTTATCCACTATGGTGTTATAGTTATTATTCCTTACAATTCCCTTTATCGTTTTTAACTCCCTATCTTTTGATTCGGTTTCTTTTAAACACTTCTGAGCTCTATAACAAAATGAATTGATTGCCGCCATTTTATATCTATAAGGGTGGTAGGACTCTCTTGGTATAATTATATCAGAATACGATTCTTTCCTAAATATCCCAAACTGTAGTTTCTCATTATCTTTAATTTCTATGTTTAAATCTAAGTAATTTATTTTCTTACCTCCTATCTCTTCTTTAAATTGTAAGTTTTTATCCTTATTATTTACCTTATTTATAAACTCATGCACTTCTATGCTTCCTTCCCAAATTACTAATACATCGTCAACGTATCTAGTCCACAATTTTATATTGTCTTTATACTTAGTGGAACTTATTAATTGCTTTTCAAAATCATTCATATATATTTCTGCAAGAATAGGGGATAATGAAGACCCCATAGGTAATCCTTTTTTCTGTATATAAAACTTGTTATTAAACCTAAAATAGTTCTGATTTACACATTCTTTAATTACTTTAATCAATTGCTTTTTATACCTGTATTCTCCCATATTATTATCGTTTATTAACTTAATAACTTTAACATACATAGGTTCACATACTAGAAAAATTATAAAATGTTTTAATAAATACGGAGTAGATATAGCTATTAAAAAATGTGAAACGATATTTGATAAGATGAGGAATAAAAATATAGAAAAAATCCTAGTTTTACAGAAAGCGGAATTTATAAATTAAAATGTAAAGACTGCAACAAAGTGTACCTAGGGGAGACAGGACGAAAATTCGTATGCAGGTTGTCTGACCACAAACGTGGAGAAGGTAATAGAACAACGAATTCGTTATATGCAAGACATTTCATAGAAGACAACCAGTAGTAATCCTTTGGAAGACTACAAAATTGTAAAAGTAGTAAATAACACAGTTGAAAGGAAACTTAGGGAGGAGTTAGAAATATTGAAAGAAAGAGAAAAAGGGTTAGACAATTTAATTAATAATAAAATTAAATTTGATAATGAAGAAATATTTTATAACATAATTAAGAAGTAAATGATAGAGGACAGATAGATAAGATTAAGAATTAAATTCCAGAGGACTAGTTGGATATTTTAAATAAGGGTGTGTGACTGGCCCAGATGTGGGGGAGACAGATGGTAGGTTTAAAAGGAATGCACACACACACACACACACACACACACACACACACCACTGAAACACAAGGAATTTGCTAGAAAAATATGCAACTGTCCAGATGGAGGGACAGGGCTCAGAGGGGAGGAAGGGACATTGAATTATAGCTTGTTGTGTGTGAGCAGGGTGTGGTGGGGTGGGGGTGAAGGGTTTATTTTTAAGTTATTTGTTCATTTCCGATCTGACGATGAGCTGTGAAGCTTGAAAGCGCTAATCGGAATATTTTTATATAGTGGTGTGCAACAGTGATAATTCTGCTTGTGATTTTAACCACTAACACAACTTTCTTCATTAATAAATTTTATAGTCGTTTAAGACAATTACAAAATATATAGACGTATCTGTATACAAAATTACAAAATATATCGATACAGTCGCGTATTAAAAACATCAAAAACTGCAAGAACTGATAAAGGTATAGATCCGATGCTGCTGAATATCATCTGTTTATTTACTTGTTACTATGGTAATTAATTCTGGTCTCCGTGGCGTTGTTGACATCTTTATATGCGTCAATGAAAAGGCATAATTAAAAGGGCCTAAATTGTGCGAACAGGGCAAAATATCAAATTCCAAGTTAGACAGTATTTTTCACCTCGTGTCAAAGTTTACCTGTGCAAAATTTGGTGGCAATCGGTCTGACAATGTGGATTTGTATTCAGTACCCATAAATACTCAGCCTTTGAGTTATATATAGATGGCGTAAAGACTAAGTTCAATCAAATTTACACAAATTTAATTAAAAATGTCTCCCATTAAGAAGTAAGAGACAACAGTAAGAGCCTGCATCCAAAGGGTAAAATGGATCAAAATAACTGACACTTTTTCAACTGTATGCTAGTAATGTTCAAAATATGTCTCAAATAAGTTAACATCATAACTATGTTCTTAAACGATATTATTGAAAACACACACACATACACAATTCTTTCTTTTAAAATTAATATTTTTATGTTTAGTATGCATATTCTATATTTATTATAAATTAATAATAAATACGCATAAATTGAAATGTTTGTGTTTGTGTAGATTGGATGAGTTGTCACCTACTGGTGTGCCAGAAGATACACCTGAAATTCCAGACTGTAAAGAGGCAGTTGACCTGGATTTTAGTATGGATACGTTTCCACATTTGCAGGTGAGACTTTTTGTAGTTTATATGTTCTTAATGTATTGAACTGGACAGTAGTTTTCAACAGTGAACAGAAATGTATCACTTTATTTCACATGGACATAAAAAAAACCTTAAAATGACTGTTGTTCGTGTTATTGTACATACATAAATTGTCAACAGTCAAACTGATTTTAAACACCCTTTAATGTGTAGAATAAGAATCTTTAAATATAATTTGTGGTTAAAAGAACTAGGTGTATAGTTTTTTTTTTATCATCCAGGATTTAAGAACATTACACATGGCCTAGAGCTAGGCTATAAATGTTAAAGTGTTCTTTGTTTTTACGTATTTATAAAGTATACCAATGTGCATTTCGTATTTTTCCTTGTCCTATTGGCTTTAAATACAGAGGAATGGTCAGATAGTTCTGTTTGAAGCATTTTTCTTAGATTAAAGCTGCTAGCTCGTTGAATGCCACTTATATTTTTTGTTTTTTTATTAGAAAGTAAACATAATACAATATAATTATTGTAACACACACACACACACACACACACACACACACACACACACACACACACACACACAGCATAATGTCATTACTGATATAATGAACTTTTTTCAGAATGGTTTTTGTAGTTTAATGCTGGCCATAGTATGAAAATTAAAATTGGTAAAATAATTATTGTGTAACATGTTAACAGATTATGATTCAGTGTGTTACTTGTCTTTTTTAGCTCCACAGGTATACTAGGCCCTAACATCCTTTCTGTTAATGCAAGGTTCATAGTGGCCTGGAAAGTCAGGGAAATCAAAATAAGTCAGGGAAACATTTTAAGATATGCCGAAAGTCAGGGAAATTAAGTATATTTTTCAGAAAGTCAGGGGAATTTTTTACTACGACCAGTCACAAAAAAACGTATGAAGATGATCCAAGTTTCATGAAGAACTGCATGAATTCTTTGCTGCTCTAAACATCTAATTAATATTGGTGTTTGTGGACTACATGTTGTCAATGGTGCGATAAAAACTGGGTTACAGATGGCAAAGTGGGAAGTGGATAGCTTTTTGCGAGATGTTTATTACATCTGTATGATTCACCAGCCTGCCTTGCTGAGTTCATTGAACTTACTGGAAAATCTATTTTTCTTTAAAACACTGTACAACCAGATAGCTTGAAAATGTGCCTTCTATTGACAGAGTTTTAAGTATTTTTGATGATATAAAGAAATTTGTTGACAGCCGAAAATATCTCTATACAAAACCATTAAAAAATGTTTCTGTTCAAACCAAAGATATATTTCTGAAATGCAAACTGGCTTTTTTAAAAATGTTTTCCTTGGAATGTGAACCATTTTTACGAAAGTTCCAAACCTCAGACCCACTTGGTCCATTCCTGTTCACAGATTTGCAAAGTCTCGTACAAAATTTGATGGAGAGATTTCTTAAATCCAGTAAAATACTACTACAACAACTAAGCTTTTTTCATTAGATTTACATGAATAAGAAAATTTGCGTGATGTAAAAAGTATTGATCTCGGATTTCATACAAAAAAACGTCTCAAAGAAGCCACTTCAAAAGAAAATGATATCCTAAAATTCAAACTTGAATGCCAGACTGTGCTAGTCAAAATGACAGAAAAGATATTTGAAAGATGTCCTCTGAAGTACAAGCCTGTCCAAGGGCTCTCGTTGGATACTAGTATAATTTTTCATCAGCCAGAACTAGGGAAACAAAGATTTGGTTTATTGCTAGAGGCATTGTACACCAATAACCGAATAACAGATTCTGTTACTGAGAAAGCAAAAGCACAATACACTCGACTTTGCAGTGAAGCTCATTCTACCCTTCAGTTACAATTCAAAATATTTTTGGGTGGTGATTGTCCTTCCAAGAGACTTGATGATTTTGTTTTCTTCTTTATTACTTGGGAATCAATGTTATTCAGAATTGTGGCAGATTATTAAATTAGGACTGATATTTTCGCATGGAAATGCAACAATAGAAGGAGGGTTTTTAGTAAATAAAACATTATTAGTGGAGAATTTGCAAGAACATAGTCTTTTTGCTCAAAGAACAGTGGAAAATGTTATAAGATATCATGAAAGTATTCTTAAAGTTCCTATCACTCAAACAGTGTTGACAAATGTAAGAGCTGCCCATAGGAGATATGAAGAACATCTCAAAGAGTCAAAACAGAACCAAAAAGAAGAAGAGAAGAAAAAGGTTGAAAAAAGAAAATTATCCATAGAGATCAAGAAACTTGAAGAGTAGAGAAATATGTTAAAACTGCAAGCTTTGAAAGAAGAAGACAATATAAAATCAAAAATTCAGATTCTTGAAAAGAAAAAGTTAGGTTAAATCTCCCCATTTAGAACTTTTATGATCACGGTCGACTTTATTTACCTAGGCTATGATAATTAAATGTGTATTCATGTATCTATTAAAATTAGGAGGTATGGAATTTTAGGTTACCTGTATCAAAGAGTGTTTTAGTTTTAAAGAATAATACAATCTCTTTGTTGCTTTGTATGTTTCCTTTAGATTTTTTATGCAGTTTTTTGTGATATTTTAACCTAATAATGTACATTTATTGTAATTTTTTAATATAAGCTAATTAATTTTGTTATTGTTTTTTGTATAAATACAACTGTTTACTTTTTGGAAAAAATAAAAAGGAGTGCATTGGACGGCTATGGGGAAGGTGGAGGCCAATTACTAAAAAAAAAAAATATATATTTAAATTCATCCATGATGATGGACGATTATAATGTTAAGCATACTAAAGTAAACTTTCAATAAGATAATGTATGAATGTTTCATGCTTACAAATAAAAATAAATATCACTAAAAACTAATATTTTAAACTGAGTAAATAGGCTACAATAATGTTGAATAGGTAATTTGTATATTGAAAAATTGGTATTGTACGCAAAAAATAACGCATATGCTGGTCAGGGAAAATTTGCGGATTTGGTCATGGAAAGTCGGGGAAATCAAATTCAAAATTTCAGTATGAACTCTGTAGTGGTCCGCGTGCTGTCATTGAAATGAATGTTTTTATCCATGTATTTATATCGTTGAATATGGTGTTTGTGTAACATGTGAATATGATTTTGCATATACACATTATAGATTTGGTTTAGTTTAATAATAGTATTCGCCTATGTAATTATTATTAATAAATAATACTTGCTTCTTCTCTACAAGAATATATTTTTTATAGTTGTCTTGATTATTCATCTCTTCTTTCACAGCACTAACACTTAACTAAAAATGAACTTTTTCATGTGAAAACTTACTGTTTTATTGGACACGTTTCGGCTTTCGTGTCCGCCTTCTTCAGCTTTGGTAACAGACTGCCAGCATTTTGTAACGGTTGTGTGGAAGGTGAAGTGGGGGTGGTGTGTGGAGGAAGGGGATTGGCGCGGGGATTCAACTTACTGTTTGTTTTCTGTATAATTGTTTCAAAAAGTGTATGTGATTTATATTGTAATTGATCGTTGAGTATGTTGTTTGGTTGTGTTGTGTGGTGTTTATATATTTCGTATTGTTCAGTTGTGTTGAGTTTTTGACCTTTGGGTATGTGATGTAAAATTTCAAGATTAGTGTCTATGTTGGTGTAACTGTGGTTTTCTGTGTGTATATGTGTGGCAAATGCGGAGTGTATATTGTTGTTGGTTAAAGCTTTTAAGTGTTCAGAATAACGGGATGAAAAAGATCTTCCCGTCTGGCCTATGTAGAAACTATTGCAGTCATTACAATTTAATTTGTAAACACCTGTTTTGTTATATTTGTCTATGTCTGCGTTTGTATTACTGATGTGTTTTTTGATGGTATTGGTTGTTCTGAATGCTATTTTGTATTTGTGTTTTCTGAATGTATTGGCGATTTTGTGTGTGTATGAGTTGTGGTATGTGAGTGTGATGTATTTATTGTGTTGTGTGTTGATGGTATTTAGTGTTTTGTTGTTTTTGTTTTTGATGCGTTTGTGTAGTATGTTTATTAAATTGGGGTTATAACCGTTTTTTATTGCTATGTATTTTATTGTGTTGAGTTCGTCGGTGTAATCTTGTTTATTTAAGGGTATTTTAGTTAGTCTATGGAGCATATGGTTGAAGGCCGCATGTTTATGTTGTGTTGGGTGGTTTGATGTGTTGTGTATAACCATGTCGGTTGTGGTTGGTTTTCTGTATATTTTGTACGCGTGTGTATTGTTGGTTTTGTTAATTGTTAGGTCTAGAAAATTTATACTATTGTTTTGTTCAGTTTCCAGTGTAAATTTTAATTTGTGGTGTATAGTGTTTATGTATTTGTGGAAGTTTTCAACTTGTCTTGTGTTGCCTTTGAATAAGAGTAATATATCATCTACATACCTGTGCCAGTATATAATTTTGTTAGTGTATTTGTTGTTGTTTATTATGTGGTTCTGTTCAATGTTGTGTATATACAATGTGTTGAAACTGAACACATACACATCCCACATAACTCAACTCTGGCATCTTTTGATATAACCAATTTATACACTAATGTCCCCATCAAAGAAACCATACAAACACTAGAACAACTACTCAGACAAAACAACACACCTGAAACACACAAACAAGAAATCATCACACTTACCAAAATAATAACTGAACAAAATTACTTTACATACAATAACAAAATATACACACAAACAGAAGGACTCCCGATGGGATCCCCCATATCAGGAATACTAGCAGAAATATATATACACAACATTGAACAGAACCACATAATAAACAACAACAAATACACTAACAAAATTATATACTGGCACAGGTATGTAGATGATATATTACTCTTATTCAAAGGCAACACAAGACAAGTTGAAAACTTCCACAAATACATAAACACTATACACCACAAATTAAAATTTACACTGGAAACTGAACAAAACAATAGTATAAATTTTCTAGACCTAACAATTAACAAAACTAACAATACACACACGTACAAAATATACAGAAAACCAACCACAACCGACATGGTTATACACAACACATCAAACCACCCAACACAACATAAACATGCGGCCTTCAACCATATGCTCCATAGACTAACTAAAATACCCTTAAATAAACAAGATTACACCGACGAACTCAACACAATAAAATACATAGCAATTGAAAACGGTTATAACCCCAATTTAATAAACATACTACACAAACGCATCAAAAACAAAAACAACAAAACACTAAATACCATCAACACACAACACAATAAATACATCACACTCACATACCACAACTCATACACACACAAAATCGCCAATACATTCAGAAAACACAAATACAAAATAGCATTCAGAACAACCAATACCATCAAAAAACACATCAGTAATACAAACGCAGACATAGACAAATATAACAAAACAGGTGTTTACAAATTAAATTGTAATGACTGCAATAGTTTCTACATAGGCCAGACGGGAAGATCTTTTTCATCCCATTATTCTGAACACTTAAAAGCTTTAACCAACAACAATATACACTCCGCATTTGCCACACATATACACACAGAAAACCACAGTTACACCAACATAGACACTAATCTTGAAATTTTACATCACATACCCAAAGGTCGAAAACTCAACACAACTGAACAATACGAAATATATAAACACCACACAACACAACCAAACAACATACTCAACGATCAATTACAATATAAATCACATACACTTTTTGAAACAATTATACAGAAAACAAACAGTAAGTTGAATCCCCGCGCCAATCCCCTTCCTCCACACACCACCCCCACTTCACCTTCCACACAACCGTTACAAAATGCTGGCAGTCTGTTACCAAAGCTGAAGAAGGCGGATACGTAAGCCGAAACGCGTCCAATAAAACAGTAAGTTTTCACATGAAAAAGTTCATTTTTAGTTAAATATTTTTTATATAATTTACAATGTAAATTGTAGAAAAGATACGTTCTTTATAGAAGAAGCAAGTGTTATTTATTAGTAATAATAAGAATAATAATAATTGCAACAAGAATGATTGTGAGAAAATATAAATTATGATCTATATAATTGTAAACTGATGTAACTAGTGGTAAGACCATATAAGGAGTCTTGTTCTACTGAACATAGAAGTAGAAGATAACTCACAAGTAGAACTGTCACAAAATTCAAAATATTTGTGATAACATTTTAAGAAAAGTGTCTTGTTCATTACAATTTGAGACAAATTTCTGTGACATTCAAATTACATCAATCAGTTATGGTTAAAGTAGTGGATTATGATTTGTGTTCTCAGTGATTTTGTCTTACAATTATCCTCAAGATAACAGTACAGTAAACCCTCGATTTAACGGACTTCGGATTTAACGGACAGAATTTGACAGACAAAACTGGGGGGGGGGGAAGGCATGATAATGTTTTTAGGCTTTTGAAACGTATAATGTGCATAAACTGCAGACTCTCCTGTTCTGGCGATATTGCTTGGCTATCAGAGCATTCTTTCGTTTCTTTTCTTCTTGTTTCTTGTTTTGAAACACGCACGTTTTCTCATCTTCAATTGTATTTGATGAGAACGGAGTATTCATCAAGAATTCATTTAATTCTTCACGATCCCTGTCTTTGCGTTGTCATTGACGCAGGCATCGCACACGTTCAGTGGAAGACATCATGACGACTAACACTGAACAATATACACTGATATGCATCTTATTTCACTGTGAAATATTCGTCCATCAGCTAATACAGCAAGCATTACAGTGGCACGTAACTTTTCATTTCCCGTAATCTTTACTGTTACAGATTTGGTTCCGTTTTGGTCCACAGTAAATATATGTAAATAAAAAATATACGGGCATTTCATCAGCATTTCCCATGTGTTCAAGTGAATAATTATGCTTCTTGCGTAAATGAATGACAAACCGCTGATACTGTAGGAGTTTTTCTTCGTAGTCACTCGGTAGTTTTAGTGCGAGTGATGTACGTCATTTAAGCGCAAATCCATTTCACCGCATCATTCGTCTTTTACACCCGAAGCTGGCTTTGAAACCGGAAACTTTTAATTCTTGTGCGATTTCTAAAGCTTTTAATTTTAAAACATGTCTAGTGACAGAGAGTCCTTGCCTTCTTAAAAGCCGTAAGTATTCACAGACGCTGGACTCTACTGCTACAAAACGCCCAACTTGAGGTCCCGCGAATGCTCGTCGCGCAGTATTTGCATTTAAAAGTAGTTCCTTCTGTTCTCTCCATCGTCGAATACAGGATTCATCAATAACGAATTTCTTTGCGGCTTCGCAATTGTATGTTTTTTCTACACTTTGTATCACAATTAATTTATAATTCACATCGTACGGGTTACGTTTAATTTTATCTGACTGCGTGCCTTTAGTCTCCACAATATCACTCATACCGCAAACGCACTACAAAAACGCCGAATGAAAACAAAGTACAGATAAGCGATGTTGTCGCTGTTACAATAGAAAACCACACTGGTAGTTTACCCGTTATTTAGAAACATGTTACTCACACCCCTCTACTCATCCTTTGTCTTGCTGCCTACAGAAGGGTGCGAACACGCGCGTGTGCGCATGCACTTACACTTTATCTTCCTATTCTTTCTTCAGTTTGCTGTTAAAACATTCGGTTGTAGTCATAAATCATAACGTCAGAGTTAACTACAGCCAGCCAAACTGCTGTTGCTTAGGCAGTAAACAACTCATAGATACCAAAAGCGTTCGTCCCGCCAGAAGTCAGATATAACTTCGAATTTCGTAAGCGCGCGAATGCAAGCCGCATGCCAAATTAGCGACCATGTTTTTAGGAGAAAAAGTGCGGCTTGTATTCAGAACAATACGGTATTTGCATGATATTAATAGTATTAAAATTTCAAGTGTTATAGGCCTATTTGATTTAAATATATCCTCAAAAAACAAAATTTGTGATTTAACGGACTTTCGATTTTACGGACACCCCTCAGCCCTAATTAGTCCGTTAAATCGAGGGTTTACTGTATTTTTTTTTAAGACTTGGCACAAATATCTTAAATAAAAATCATATCTTCATTTGGTGAGTGTAATGTTGTAATTAAGAGAAAATTATATATAGAAATGTTTGTGTTTTGTTATCAGCTTGTAGTAGTGGAATCATTTATGAATATAAAGGTAATAGTAGTAATTATTTGTAGGTTTTATCATGGAATTTAACAGGGAGCGCTGAATATTTAGAGATGCTTTCTCTTAATGAACGAAGCAGTCATCAGATTGCTGCAGGGCTAAAGGCTAACAATACGTCATGGTTCCTACACAACCTTGCGTCACTGTTTTGGAGGACTCAAGGTGATCTACAGCGGGCAGTAGATTGTGCAAAACGGGCAGTCCATTTCTCTCCAAGGCAAGTCTGGCACTGCTCTGTGTTTCTATGTTTACATGTACACTATAGGCCTAAATCTGTTCAAGTCTTATTATGCAGTTCATTATTGTACAGCTAAGGTGCAGTGGTAGGTTATCAGTTGTAGTAAATGTAGACTCCCTAGCTGGGAGCACCAAGGTATTATTTACTGAAAATGTTTGATCAAAACTTAAGCAAAACGTTTTGGAAGGAAAAATAGTGTACTTTTAAAATTTCCAGTATGTAGTTGGTTTATTTTGTAGGTGGTTCTAGTAAAGAAACAAAGTAAAGTGAATTTAATTAGTTGCAGCACCTATTCAAACAAACTGCATAGGGTAAGGAGGGGTAATTATGACCACTTTCAACATTTTTGTACTTCGTAAATTTTTAACTCTTTTTCTAATTGGAAAATTTTTGTTTTAAGTAATCATGGGGTAACTTTGACCTTTTAAGAATAGACATTTAAAACTTTAGATCCTTATGCTTCTTTTTTTTAATTTTAAGGGGGTGGTTATAATTACCCCATAAAAAGCACAGAGTTACAAAAAGTTGAGGTAATTGTGACTGCAAGCGGGGAAATTATGACCACTTTGTTTCCTCTTGATACATCGCTATACAAATTTTGTTAGGGTAATTAAGACCACTACTGCTTTGATTTGCTGTAAAAGCATTTTTAACTATACATAGGAATTCTAGTTTTGTTAGTGGTCAGAATTACCCCGGATTGTCAATAAATGACACAAAACGAGTAAAGTTTTCTACTTATTAAACAATCACTTCCAATAACCAATGAAATAAAAAAAAAGCATCTTGCAGTCAACAGGTCAAGTTGAGAATTACTTTTAACAAGTCAAAAGATAGTAGATAAGCTAATGTTTAGGCCTAAGACTTTTCAAAAACAGCAACTGTTCCGGGGAAAATATACAGCAATTTACTGTCTTTTGTAACTACTTCTGGATCGGGCAGAACACCAGTGATTTGGTTTTTAAACACAACAAACATGTCATTTTCTTGAGGACAAAATGTAGTGGCATGTTCATCGACACGCCTAAAGCCCATGACCCGTATATTGGGATAATTATCATCCTGATCATCATCATCTTGCGGCAGTATTGACTGTACGCAGCAAACATATTTATAATTGATGGTCTTCCTGTAACCCCCTATGAGGTTCACTAAAACTTGTGTCCCAGGGTTGATATTTGAGCCTGTAGGCTGCAAATACTCAACCTCTTCTGGCCCTTCGACTTCTAAGTCACTTAACGGAGCAGCATACATTTCATCTTCATCTATACCATCAGGATGTGATGAAATTTCAGAAGTCAAATCCAATTTCTCCCTCCGCTTTGCTTTCTTTTTCATTTTGAGCTTTTTATGTTTTTCTTTACTCTTGTCTTCAGATTCGCCTGCTTTCGTCTTCTTTATATCATTATTTATCACTTCATCTTTGTTGTTGCTTGAATCATCAGTTTGTTTTTTTTCTTTCTTTTTTTGAGAGCTCTTTTAAGAGTTTTGCAGATTCCGCTTTTTCTAATCTATCTAAAACTTCTATTGTAGTGAGTACTTCTCCGTATTTCTCTGATTTCAACCTTGTTTTGACAATTTTTTTTGTCAGCATTAGGCGTATTTGGTCTGTAGCTTTTTTTTTTTGAGCTCTTTAAAGTTTCAGCAAATATTTCTACCACAGATTTGTTTCTTGGAGTGACTGCTGCTGGTGACACTAGGCCTGCTTGTGGTATAGTCTGCTCTTGTAGGTTTAACTCAAGATCTGAATTAGTGGTTGTACTATGTATGTTCTATGTGGGTGTTGCTGCTTGTGATGTTGAGGGGTGTGTTTCAGGTGAATTTAGTGGAGTTGAACTAATTGAAAGTTGGTTTGATCCTTGGCTTTTACTTTCTTCTTCCTCTTTTTTCTTCTTTTCTTCATTTTTCTTTATCTTGTAATTTCTCAAATCAATTGGATCAAATTCATTTTCAGGAAAGAGGTTTGAATTTAACGGAAATATTCCTGTGCTTCTGAAGCCCGCAATAATGTTGGCTGAAGTCATCGAAACACGCCAAACCTCCCCTAAAAGTTCACCGAACTGCTTTTTTGCCAGCCTTTGGTGGCTTTGGCCCATTTGAGATTTACCATACTCAACAAGTTGCTTTTCCCAACTTGTCTTGACAGGTCCAAATACACATTTATCGAGTGGTTGCAGTTTGTTAGTGAGGTGACTTGGAAGACGAACTAGCGTTACTTTGTTTACCATAGCCAACTTACACAACTGTAGAGTAATATGACTAGCGTGGCCATCAAAAATTAAAACAACTTCTTGATCAGGTAGTTTTCTTTCTTCTCGCACTTTTGCAATATATGGAAGAAAAGCATTGTTGAACCAGTTGAAGAATATTGGCCCTTCCATCCAACCACTATTTGATACGGCATAGTGTGTGCCTGGGTATGCTTTCTCAGACACCCACCATGGCTGAACAGTAGTAGCTCCTTTAAAGACAATCACAGGGGGCATCACTGCTCCACTAGCTGACACACATGCTAATACAGTTGTCGATTCCTGGCCAGACCCTCCAGAAACCCTAGAAAGGGATTTTCCCTTTTCGCCAATGCCACGAAGGGAGATGGATCACTTCTAAATCCTGTTTCATCAGTGTTGAAAACAAAAGCTGCTTTGTTGGGACTTAAAAGGTCTTTTTCCTGATACAAAGTTTGCATCTTTTCATAAAAATCATAAACAACTTCAGGTGCTGTGTTTGTTTTTCTAGATGCTTGAAGAAGTTCTGGCTTTTTCAAAGACAGCCGTGGGTGTCTTTTCATGAACCCTAAGTACCAGTCTTCACCTGGTATACCATCTGTCAAGACATTTTTTTACATCATTTGCTTTGACGTACTCCCCAACAAGGTTCCTGAGCTCAGCTCTATCACATGGATACCCGAATTTCGCCCTTGCGAGTAGGCATTCACAGATGTCATTCTCTTCTTCATCTGACAGTGTTCTGGGCTGCCCAGCTCCCTGATGAGTCATATCCACTTTGCCGCTGACTCTCAGCTGAATCACTGATTTTGGAATTCAAAATCGTTTGGCGGCTTCCCTCTGACTCATTTTGTGTTCCTTAACCATTTGGACTGCTTCCTGCAGCTCTGAGATGGAATAAGATGGGGGTGGCTTCTTTTTTTGTATGATCTTGGCATTCTGGAACAAAATATATAATAAACATTATTTTAATAGGTTACTTCTGTTTTTCAAATGTCCCTAAAGCATGGTCAGAATTACCCCACTTTTTGAAAAACTGTGGGGTAATTATGACCATACATTTAAAGACATTTAACTTCGTTAACAAGAGTAAAAACCTGTCAGAGATGCACTAATATATTACTAACATACTTTTAATTATGAGTTTGCTCACCTGAAAAATTTTCCCTGGAGGCCAAAAAACTTTTAAACTGTGAAATCGGTTTTTCAAAAATATTGGAGGGCTTTTGATTGCACAATAATTGTAATGTTATAACAGGTTCAGACTGACAAGAAGGTTACCTGGAATGAAAAAATACATTATGAGCTTGTAACGGGACATTTAGGCCTACCTGGGGTAATTTTGGGAAGCATGAAAATATAAATAATAATTATGGGAAGAATAAACAAATTGTAAAGTGTTAAGACGACGCAGCAAGCATTGAGCGGATTTGTGTCAATGTCAGCTCCAGGCGCAAGCAGAACAGTTATTTTTAGATACGTGACAAGCAAATTATGTAACTCAGCAGTCATACGATGTTATGTCAGTCAAATACGTCACGCTGGAATGTGAGGTGGGGTCAGACCAGCCTCACAAATTGGCGTAGTAATACTAATAAAACAAGATTTGGTCACGTGACCCCCGACCGCCTCAGAAAATAGTGCAGTTCATCTTGCCCCAGTAAAAAATTACTCCGTGTGCCAGCTGGTCACAAATGAAAGCTATAAACAAATTTACGGGGGCCCGTATAAACAATGTAACTATACAGTAACGTAAAATGTAAATATGAAGAAATCGGTTTTTAATGACAGTTTAAATGAACTAACAGTTTCAGAATAAACAGGGAATAAAGTGAAAGTAAAAGGAAATGTGCGGAGTGATGCAAACTACGCCAGGATGTGGAACTCTTTCGGACATATAAACAGCTAAGTAGCATTGGGGGGGGGGGTAAAGCTAAATTAACCAGGGTTGACAAATTTAATATAATTCTTTTGATTTTATCATTAAACTGAGATCTCTAAGGGCATGGGGAGCGGGCGTGTGCGTGTGAGTGAGTGAAAATTATGTTATACAAATAAGCGCTGGTTTCCAATAGTTAAATTTAAGTTTATATGTCTGTTAACCAACATAAGGTAGTATTATTAAAGCACATGTATAAGGGAAAGAGAAAAAAAATATTTGTTTCTTTTATGAGGGCAATTAAACGAAATGTAGTGTTTTGGGAACAAATGAAATTAATTTGATTTCTGATGTCTTCATTAATTAATAAAAGTATGACAATGTTAAACTAAAACTGGGCTAGATTCTTTATGTATTTCGAATAACCATAATTTTCTCCTGTTCGCCGAAAAGAACCCTGGTAAGTAACAATTTTTTATATATAGTTGGCAAACCTTAAAGATGGCGTCTGAACGAAATAGACGCTAACAAGTGATTATGTGCAAACAAATAGTAAATAATTAATTAAAGTAAAAATTAGAATTACATTGGCTTCCGAACTTAGGGACACTTATATAAAAATTTTTTTTTTATATAAATATATGCCTACTTGGGAGAGCAGAATGGTTGTTCGAGGTAACTAAAAAATGTGTAAACATAAGTAGTAAGGTTATAATATGATTGATAAATGTGTATTGTAAATAAGTAAGAATTAAATGAGTAAAATGAATACTAATGAAAATATTAACAAGGACGTCAGCTTCACTGATAGTCAAACTGAAAGTCAAATAAATAGCGACTGAGGAATTCAAACAAGTGAAAGTAATTGTGACGAGTCAAAAATAATGAATGAAATTGAAATTCATTTAACACCTATTTCAATTAATCAAAATAAGAAATCCGATGACGATAATATGTTAACACGGTTGTATAATATGATGTATAACAGTTTAGAAAAACAAGATAGTAATTTTAGTGAATTAAGAAGGGATATTAACATAAGATTTAAGGAACAAAATATTAAATTTGATGTTCAGAATAGTAAATTCAATGAAATAAATAGTAATTTTAACAAAATTGAACAGCAGAATTTCGATTTTAATAAGCATATTAAGGAAATTAATACACGTTTTAATAATATTAAAGAACAAGTAATAGAATCTATAAGTAAAAATTGCGAGAAGAAGATTAACGAAATGAATGAAAATTTAGACAGGAAATTAAATCAGATAATAAATAAGAAGTTAGATGACAATGTTACAGTTATGACCAATAATAATAATCATAAAATAGTGGAAGTGGTAGCATTAGAGAATAAAATATTGAATAGTGATGATAATTATGAAAGTATAGTGGGGGTAGAGAATAGTGGAGAAACCGATAAATTAAACGAAAACAAAGACGATCAGATAACATATAATGAGGTAAGTAGGGGTGAGAATTACGATGATATAATTAAAAATAGTGGTGACAAAATTTTAGAGGAGGTAGAATGTAATAATGGAATGTTAGTGTGTGTTGATGAGTCAGAGAGAAAATGGAGAGAGAGTATAGAGGTAAGAGGGGTTGCAGGGGGTAAATTTTTCCCGTGGTGTTGTTGGGGGCGAAGAAGGGTCTTCACGACTATATTTGGTAGATGAAAGATCTACAAATAATTGTCCTTTGAATTTTGGTGGTGTTCCTGGTGGGACCAGGAGGTGTTTTTATGATTTAGTGCCCCCCGCATATATTGAGAGAGAGAGTGTGACTTGGGGTTATGATGAGGGATATTTAGAGAGAGAGAGGTATGGTGATAGGAAGATAGAGTTGTTTGAGGTTGGGAGGAGTTATACAGAATTAAGAGAGAGAGTGAATAGAGAGAGAGAGAGAGAGTTGATAATTATAGTGAGTATTGAAACGGATGTAGCAGCAGTAGTTGATGATAAGATAACTTGCCTGACTTTAACAGAAAATACTAAAGGAGAAATTACCATACATGATGTCGACAGGAATTTCGAATTGATGGTATGCAATAATATTTGTATTAACAATAGTATTGATACAATGGAACAAAGTAATAATGATGCCTATTATAATTATAATAACAATATGTATTTGATTGTAAATGAATGGTGTAGTCATAAGATCAGACTATTATATGATGATGGGGGTTAAATAAAAAATCAGTGAATGGACATTTTAAATATTTTAGTTTATGGTGATGACCTGGCTAGATTATGAAATGAGGTGTGGGGAACAGAAATATAATGACAAGAAATTGTAAATAAATTTATTGGCTTGGCTTGGTACCGCACTGACGGCAAGGTGTTAAAAAACTGTCAAGCGTTTATGATCAAAATGTTGTTCAGCTTGAGTGGCTACTATATTTTACAATTATTTAAGAAGAAATAAACCCCAATAGTTTGTCCCGTTACAGCACATGTATAAGGGAAAGAGAAAAAATATTTGTTTCTTTTATGAGGGCAATCAAACGAAATGTAGTGTTTTGAGAATAAATGAAATTAATTTGATTTCTGATGTCTTCATTAATTAATAAAAGTATGACAATGTTAAACTAAAACAGGGCTAGATTCTTTATTTATTTTGAATAACCATAATCTGTTCTCCTGTTCGCCGAAAAGAACCCTGGTAAGTAACAATTTTTTATATATAGTTGGCAAACCTTAAAGATGGCGTCTGAACGAAATAGACGCTAACAAGTGATTATGTGCAAAAAAATAGTAAATAATTAATTAAAGTAAAAATTAGAATTACAAGCTAAATGTCTAAGGTTTAGAAAAGATTTTACCACTGACAGTTTTGTCAAAAGTGGCGCCGGTCACAATTACCCCATGGTCATAATTACCCCTCCTTACCCTACTGCAGATAATAAAATGTGATACATGCAGGGAAACAGCCGAGCCTTTTAAAGTGATTATGGATAGGGATGTACTTCAAGAATGGGATGTATTTTTAGATCCATTCTTTTACAAAAAGCCTGCATGTATGGATAATGCTCCTTTTAAGATAATGAAACATGTTTCTAAACCATATCTCTGTTCTCTTTCCTTATTGTCAAACATTGTTCCACTGAATTAATTTCCTCATCTACCACCTATACGTAGTAGAATGCAGGATACAGCCCTCCCCCTGTGAATGCAGGTAGGATAACATCAAACACAGAAAAAATATTTAAGGAAATTTTCATATTTATTTACATCTGCTTTCGGATGGTTTACTGTAGGATATATAGAAGGAGTAGGATAAATGAAGCAAGAATAAGTCAGTCAAGTAGGAAACAATTATTTTCATATTTAGCATTCCATGACTGCTTTATTCATGTTTTAAGAAACTGCTTGTTAAAGTAAAATATTTGGAACCATGAAATTGTGAAAATTTTGTATTCATCTTCCTTAGTGCAGCTCATACAGAACTTTGATCTCCTCTTTTAGTGTTACCAGTTTCTTACACTCAGAAGATTTTCAAGCAGTTTGCAGCACATTGTCCTACCAGTGGGTCCTCAGTCTTCATCATAGTCTGGTACCTAATCTTCAGCCACTGCATTTTTTTTTTTGTACACGTAGTCCCCGTTATACGCGGTAGATGTGTTCCGGCAAAGTGCCGTGTAAAGCGAAACCGCATATAACGGGGACTATTTATAGACTGGCTCGATAGCGGCAAATAAATGTCATACAGCTTAGTATTGATCAAGTAGGCTTACGTTAAAAAGGATTTTAGTAATTAAAACAAACGGTTTTGTTATTGAAATTAATTTTATTTATTGACGAAATACACAACAAAATCAGTATAAACAATAAAGCAAATGAAAAATTTGTATAGTATCACACATAAATTGAGTAAATTATGTTAAATAAAGGTGTAATGGTACAATTATGGTACAAATATTAAATGACATAAATATGGTACAAAAGACCATAAGTATTATATCCTTTTGTTTTTACGATTTGGTCAAAATTAAATAAACCTTTTATAATCTTTGTAAATCTACAGTGAGTGAACTATATAAATATTTGCCAGGATTCTAACTGTTTCATAGCAAAAAACGTGAAGCCCAGCAAAAAACCGTATGTCGCAAAATGAGATAAGGCGACAAGCCCTGACTACGTCAGCGCTGAGGAATGTGTTTCCGTAAACAAGGCGATGCTGTAAACAAACAAACAATAGCCGGGTGACGTAGTTTCACCCCACCTAAGAAATATGTGACAAAGGATCTGTGTCATTTCATCAGGAATCGTGATCGCAGCCGGCCGGCAACAAGTTCACGGAAAGTGAAATTTTACTTTTACACCACTAAAAGTGGTTAATTACAACAGTGTTTATTAACAGTGACACCTTACCATTAGGTAAGGTGTAATAGTACTCCAAGATGTGACCGGGAACGAAATCGATAAACTCGCGGTGTGCGTAGTTTTATCGCACGGAAACCGCAGCTGAAATCCAACAATTTGGTGAGAACGTTCCACATTCAATTCAATAAATTCATTCAAAACTTATCATTCAATTAAATGACCAATTTATATTTCAATACTTTAATTACAATGAGCTCAATAAAATAAAAAGAATTGTACCAAAGTGAGAGAGAGAGAGAGAGAGTGAGAGGGAGAGTGTCTTATAATTTCCAAGTGCTGGGTTGTGCATATATATATATATATATATGTTAAATTTGTTTTGGTTTTATTTTATGTTTTATTATAGTCACAATGTTCATTTCTCAGGATGTTTATTCAAATATACATAGGACTACGCCCCGAGGCCTAGTAACGTGCGTGTTTGGCACATGGTAGAGTCACATATATATATATATATATGTAAAATCTTTCTGATAATAATAAGTCTCTTTTGTAACCATTTCAACTAAGAGTATTTATTTTAGATAACACTTCCCGCTATCATATCGTTCGCTTAACACGAAGTCTGGCCCGTAAAATAAATCATATCATCTGTTGGTAGTCCAACATGACGCCCGTAATTGTACAATATTTATGGTAAAGATAGTTATTGTGTATTTAATATTATTACATTTGGTCGCCTGCGAACAGGGACTCGATATAATATAATTTTATGTGGGGTAAGCCTACGAAGAGAGCGGAAAGAATTATCTGAGGTAATAAAGAAATTTTAATACGTAAACATAACCAAATTTTACGAAGTTAGGTTATACTATTGTATGCATGCGTGTATTATAAATAAGCAAAATGAATACTAATGAAGATAATAATGCAAAAGTCAGCCTAACTGACGAAACAGTTATGAGCGAGATGGACGTTGAATTAACCCCAATTAGTCAGATCAGTGAAACTAGAGTCACTGAGTTAAACACAGTTCCTTCAACATCCATGTCAGTTAGTTCAGAAAGTAAAACAGATGAAACTAGTGCAATGATGCAATTACTATTAAAATTAGACAAAAAATTAGATGAGCAAAAAAGCGATTCTAATATCAAATTTACAAAATTGAATGACAAGTTTGATAGTTTTGATATCAAGTTCAGTGAACTAAACAATGAAATTATAAACAGTAACGATAATCTCATTAAGCAATGTGACAAGGTCATTAATAAATTGGACAAGAATTTAAGTCAATTAGAAAAACAAAAGTCAAATAGTAGTGAAAACAGTACGAAAAATGAAGTACTGACTAACAAAGTAAGTAACAGTGATAATCTGCATAATGAATTGACAGATAGTAAGAATATTACAAGTAGTAAGAATATAATATTAGAAAATGATAATGAAAGTATTATGAGTGATAATGAAGTGTTTGAGTGTATTGAGTCAGAAAGAGAGTTTGGAGAAAGTATTTTTGTACAAGGGATGCAGGGGGTAGAATTTTCTTTTGATGTGTTAGGGGGTGAAGAAAAGTCTTCACGTATTTTTAATAAGGACAAGAGTTCCTTCAATTTATATTTGGGAGACGATAGGTCTACAAATAAAGTTTCTTGGTGTTTTTGTGTACCTAATAAGTGGTGCAATAATTTTAAGTTAGGGACCCCTGCATATTTGGAGAGAGAGAGTGTAATTTGGTGTTATGGTGAGAAATATAGTAAGAGAGAAAGTGTAGAGAAGCATTGTGAGAGATATTGTGAGAAAAAGAAAGTAATAAAATTTTTTAAAGTAAATAGAAAGTACAGAGAATTGGTAGAGAGGTTAGGCATAGATACAGTGGATGAAAATAATGAATACTTACCTTATAGTAACAATGATATTGAGATAACAATAAATGATGAGAATAATGGTATTAAATACTTACCTGTGGTAGAAAATTATGATGATAATTACAAGATGAATAACAAAATTATAACATATGATATTACTGAGATAGACAGAACCCTACTCGATCGTGACTTGATATATTTGTTTGATAATTGTTTGATATATGAATATGAATATAATGTTTCTAATCATAAAATTTATTCATTAAGAAATAAGATAAATAGACGTAAGATTCGGTTGTTATTGAACGATGGAGGATAGACTGTTTCAATTGTGTAATGAACATTAAATATATGTGAAAAGTGGTATTGAATTGGACTGCTATGGACTGATTTTGATTAATAACAAAATAATGTGTTTGGAGTGTATATTTTTCATTGTTTTAAATGTATTAATACCAGTGTATTTATGTATTTTTGATGTTGTATTACAGGTATATTTTGTGTACACCAGTTATTATGTATTTTAATAATTAACATGTTTTGTTTAATTAAACAAGTTTAAACAAATGAATAATATTTAAAAGCCAATTACTGAAAAAATATGGTACAAAAGAAAGTTGTACTAATTTGTAACAGAAGTAAATTATTAATTGTAATAGAAGTTTCTAATGAAGTAAATTATTATTTAATTTGTAATGAAGGTAATTTCTAATGAATAATAATAAAAAATTTCTAATGATTAATAATGATTAAGTAAGAATATATATTTGAATGTTGAGAGGTATTGTTATGAGCAGGTGAGAGATGAATTTTATAAGACAATTGTCAATGATTACAGTAAGGTAGAATGTAAAAACCGGAATAGAGCCTGGGTATAGATAAAGGCAGGTGAGTTTAATTAAAGTTGATGGGAGGTAGATAGTTAAGAATTTTGAAGTAAATAATACCAAGAGAGTATTAGATTTTAGGGACACGGTAGTTAGTGATTATTTGTAGAGGTGAGTAAAGTCAAGGTTAAATATATATTTGTTGTCGATGATATGTTGTAGTGGGGGTGAGGTGATAAGGAGTGGCCAACGTATAGCGTTGTGGCAGGTAATAGC
Organism: Magicicada septendecula; assembly: GCA_034769895.1. NCBI lineage: Eukaryota > Metazoa > Arthropoda > Insecta > Hemiptera > Cicadidae > Magicicada > Magicicada septendecula. Next base: position 403,882,056 of record CM068370.1, on the reverse strand, counting down.
GTAGTTTAAGGGAGTGTTTGCCGAATTTTTTGGAAGGGCAAAATATTATGAATGTATATAGCCAGTTAGGGAACACCCATCTCTGTACAAAGACGCGCGGTGCTATAGGATTTATCGTCGGAATGAAATTAGTAAAGGTGTTTATAATTGAGATATTGGTGTCATGATAGGTAAATTTGGTTGTTAGTTAGAAGAAGGTGAGTAAGATTATAATAAGTAAAAGTATAGTGAGTACAGGAGTCACCCAGACTAAACAATAATTAGAAGGTGAAAGGTGTAACTTGCTAATCAATCACATATATTATTATAATTAAATGTCCAATTAAATTGTTACTTACCGTTACGATAATTTTTACGGGGTCACAGGGTTCGATCACATGTACCTAGATACAAGCATGGTCTATAGGTTATGCAAAGTACTGACACAACTCATTTTGGAAGAGAATTAATATTTTTCTTTAATCAGACTCATTTGAAAATCTTGTTCAAAATTTTTCTCAGCATTTTACAGATTACGTTACATGTTTCTTTTTTCTCTTGGCGTCTTCTACATACTAACTTACGCTAATCTCTTACCTTACTGATCACTATATAAAACAGACATACAGACAGAGCCCAGCCTGCAAATTTTTCACACTCACTCAAACACACTAAATTATGAACCCCTTAACATTTTCTAATAAAACCCCCAGCCCTTACACTTAAACCGCCGGCAACGTGGTTCGCGCGCACACTCATCTTCTGTTAATTTCTTGTTGTTTACTGTCCGAAAATTATACAGTTAATTTCTTTACCCTTTTCTACTCGACCGCGGTCACATAAACTTTCCTCCTATTAAACTTTTTACTGTTCAAATATATAAATTTGTGACGAGCCCGGTTGACGGGCGGCCTGCGCAGGCTGGAGTCGATAACGAACTGCCGGCGTCTTTCCGTTCACCACTCCGGGAGCATTTTAGTCAAGACGACGGACATCAATGCCTTCCAGTTAGTCGTCCCAGTTTCGAATCATACTAGTCACGTAGTTGTTGGAGTGACGATAGCAGACGATTTCAAATAGGCACTGGCTAATGTCATAAAAGTGGGTGGGACTTAACACAGCATTTCCGTAGTGAAACCAAATGAAGGATGAAAATTTCTCTCTCTGGCCATCTTAGTTTTTTGCCAGAGCGTCACTTGGAGCGTGATTGAGCAGTTGCGTATGTGCGCTGCCACACACAGGTACAAAGTTCTCAGAATTTTGTGGATGTACAGATACTCTGCCGCATTCCTCGACAACAACTGCGTCTTACGTTGTTTCACTGTTCTGTTACATTGACTTATATACGCACAAATACGTTGCACAATGATAATCCGCCCAGAATGAAATAAATAAAAATATAAATAATGTCCCAAACGGTTAAAATAAAACACCCAAAAATCGACCCGCTACAATACCCCCTCGATGAGAATTCTGCTGTCCATGACAGAAGAAATCTCATCGATAAACCCCGAAGAGGACCGGTGAGGAACTGGTGCCAACAACCCCCTGGTTCTCAACCTCATGGGTACACGACCCCCTTGGCTCAGCGACCATGGACTCATCTGAACGAGATCACTGGACTTCTCCGTAAGAGATCCCAACACCGAGAAATTGATCAGACTCGCACCACGGCCCACCTCGCCTTCTAACATGCTACCCCCAAAATCCTCAATCCCTGGCTAAAATTACTCCAGCTCCTCCGCCGATATGTTTCCCCTTTTTGCAAGCTGGGCTGCCTTTAGCAGATACTGGGCTCACACACACTCACGTTACATGATACCCTAACACATTAAACTAAAAACTTCCTTTTTAAAATTTATTATAAATTCAAAAAAGTCAATATTCAAAAAAATCTTTTACCAAAAAATTCTCTTCCTCTTTTTTCTAATTTTTGTTTCAATGATTTAACCTCAACATTCCTATTAATACAAATACATCCTTATTCTAGCATGAGAACAATTTATAGCCTACCAATACAAAGCAATACAACAAAAGGAACATCATTAATACATACACAATAAAATAATCATTACTCAACATATTCACTCGCTGGCAGGCGAAACATCAAAAAAAAATTTTTTTTTTTTTTTTCCAAAAAAATTTAAAATTTTCAAAATTTTAAAATTCAAAAAAATTATTCATTAAATATTTATTAAATTTATTTATTAAATAACATTTATTAAAATTATTCAAAGATTAGTTTGAATTAATCAAACAAACAAATTAAAATTGAATTCCTACTCTACAAGCTTAGTAGGTGTATGAACTCATCAGCTGATCAAAACTAGGTCAAGTACAAAACCCTTGACCTACATATGTTATGTATGATTTCTGAAAACACTTTAAATATCTGTAATATCCTACCTTGAAATACAAACATAATAACATAAAATATTTATAATAAACACAATACTAATATAAATAATAATCAAATTGGCATTTAAATCCTTTAAATTAAACAATTCTTAACTTTACATTATTTTCAAATTTTATCAAAATTCTGTCACTGGTTAAAACAAAAAAAATACACAATTATATATATACTTTATCATGAATCTCTCTGGCTTTTCAACAATCTTACTTTAATATACTGTGGGTGATGTAAATTATTTATTCTCGTTTTTCTGTATGAGATTTCTATACATATATAAACTTTCTCCCTCTGACTCTAATATTCATCAACTACAACTCCCATGACACCCATCTCTATCAAAAATATCTACTAATCAGGACATTCTAAACCCCAACTTATCATTTAACACAATACGCCACCTTCTCATATATAAAAAAAAATACTCTCCAACCCTTTGTACATAGGATACGTGTTTCCTTCCCAAAACTCATTCCCTTATGTTGGTTCCTGGACCCTCCCTAGGTAACCCTTTCCGGCGCCAATCGGTCCCTATCCCGTCCCAACCCTTGTTGCGGACTCCCCAAATACACCACCCCCTAATACAACATTTCCTTCCCCAAAAATCTCAATCTCATTACTTTACTACAAATACACAAAATAACCTCATTAACTATAAAAACAACAATATATCATTCAAAATCTACATAAAGTCTCCATTACCACTGTGTCAACATCTATATTTCACAAAATCCTGTTATATCACATCATCTCAAAAACAACATTACATTATATTCATCTCCATCATTTCACATTTAACGTTTAATTCAACTTGGACAGGTCTGCATGTCCCATAAAACATTTATCACCCACGAATTATCTTTTATTAATTTGCATACTCTTTTTATCTTTACTTTAAAATACCTGTAGTACACTAAACATTAATTACTTGTAACATTCATAAACCAATATACCAGTGACATGGTACTGCTGATCAGCTGATATCCTAACATAATAAAAACACAATGAAACTACATCTTAAAATTGAACAAATACATGTAATACATTATCAACACTTACTTCTATTATGTTGATTGCCTGCCAGGCGTCTAATGATTGGCTTAGAAAAAAAATTACACACATAATGAAAATACATTTTATCAACAACTATATCTAACACACAACAATAAAATGATACCTTTAAAATTATAGTATGAACCTTATTTTTACGAGTCTGAGCATATAATTATGTGGACAGATCACAAGCATTTTTGATTGGATTAAACCTTGAATAAGCAAAACTTTTACGTCATAAAATTTTAAATTCGTGACTCCTTTACGTCACCTCCCAGCCACACACACTATTTCCGATTATGGAGGACTGTTTCGCCCTTTCGCTTCCACAGAGACTGTATATTTTGGAGCAGGGTTTTACCTCTCCGTGTCTCTGCTTCCGCTGTTAAGTTTAAATTGGTGAACATCATCATGTTCTCGTTAATAATCATGCACCCTTAAACGGATCTACCACCTGGCTCTGCTGTTCCTTCTCGAACAGAGTGGCAGCCGCTGTTCCATAGTTTGGTGATTCCCCTTTTTATTACCCCCCATCAATTTCAAAATACACCTTTACAACGATAACAGCTATGGCCAGTTATGGTCAGCGCGTAATCGTAATGTGCCCCAACCATAGCTGTTAAAGCTAAACCAATTCCACGGTCAGGGTTCGGTGAGGCCGTGACCGCCCGAAAATTTGGGGAATCACAAGTAAAATATGTTTCGTAATATTAAATTTACGAATTTAAATGACAATATTAATTTAGATGGGGTTTTAACCCACTTTATATGGAAGCTTAACCATTATTAACATAAAATATTAAATACAAAATTTACAACCCATAGCCGTTCCACACTACACTGTTATAATCCATCACATAACACAACACACAAATAGCAATAAACCTGGATTATTATCATACATCACACAAACAATTCTCTTTTAAATAATTTATAAAAATTTATAAACATTATTATGTAAAATTTTTCATTAACTCTTTTTATTTATCATCATGATGAATTTATCCTGTGTTGTAATCAGATTTTCAAAAATTCTAAATTTATTATTAACATATTTTTAATCATTATGTTCCACCGAATAAACCATTTACCATTTATTTACTTATTAATTATTATTAAATCAAAATCTCACCAAACAATTTAAATTCATTATAAAATCCAAACACATAACATTCAATCACAATATCTAAACATCTCCACTTATTTAATTCATTTGATTATTAAAATAACATATTTCAACTATTATCAACATTCTACAAATCATTAACTATTGTCTTCGTAATTATTTTGTTATTTAATTAGAGTGCAAAAATATTAATAATATTATTATTATTAATACAACATTTTCTAAAACATATACACATTACATTTCACAATACACACAAATGAATTCACTATTATTTACAAAATATACGTCAAAACTGTTCAAGTGTATCTCACTTCATGTCCAAATCTGCCATGTCAAACAACCATAAAACAAAATGTTTAATTGTCTTTTATTGTCTTACAGTCTACCCTCCATCGTCCCAAATCAACCTTGGTTTTATATAACACTGTTGCTTTTTATTTACAAACAAATGGTTACTTTGTGTGTCATAACCAGAACAACCAAATTCACTCATTTTACCAGAATACTCATTAAACCAGTCTACGTTAAGTATTTTTGTTAAGTCTCCGTCATTACATTCATTCACTATCGGTCTAATTATTTTTTTCAAATCATTGTAATCATTATTATTCAAATATATTTCTAAGCCTTCTTTCCATTCATCATATTTTCTATGCAAATTATACAATTCTGTTACATACCATTCTCTATTTACCTCTCTCTCTTCATAACACCACATCACACTCTCACAATTATTCCGGACAGAGGGTACACAATTACTCCACAAAAATAAACACCTCAATTCATCTACCAATACGGGACTCTTGCCCTTCAACCACAACACTTGTGGACTCAATAAATCATCATAAACATCATAAATAATAAAGGGAAAATTTGCCCTCTGTCCCCACTCTACCACAACATTATTTCTCCACTCTCTCTCTAACTCATTTACACACATTAACATCTCATAATCCCTACCTTCCACCAACTCATCAATACTCTCATTCTTTATTTTTACCGTATCACTTTCTGATACCAATTTCTCAAACACATTATTATTCTCGTTATTATTAACATCATTTTTATTTATTAACTCTTTCTCTGGTATCATATTTTTACATTTGTCATTACAATTTTCATTTGTTTTATTTTTCTCTGTCCTCATCACATGTACTCCCATTCGCTCCACACTCTGTTCTAATTTATTCAAACTGGATCTTATCGTTTCATTAGTACTTTCTACACATTTACTCATTTCTTGTATTTCATTTTTTAACTCATTATTCTGATTTTTTAATACATTGAATTTAGCGTCAGAGTCATTTTTTAGTACATTGAATTTAGCGTCAGAATCACTCTTCTGTTCACTGAATTTTAACTCTAACATCGCCTGCTGCTTGTCTGAACTCTCTTTCATACTACATACCATGCTACATAAATATTTCATCATATTATTGTTATCTGAGTTTTTATTTTGAATTGGGGTTGAATGAATTCCTTCATCCATAATTCTTGATTCTGTTTCACTTATTTCTATTTCATTCTGACTCACACTTGGAGTCGAGCGTGCTTCAAAGTTACTAATGTTCGAGTCGTCGAACACTTCGACACTCATTTTATTTACGTTATTTTCGTTATTTGACATTTTGTATTATTGATATGCTTAAATTAAATAAATTGCTTAAATGGATTAATTAAATAAATGGTGTCATTACTTAAATTTTGTAATATAATGCTAGGTCGCTATGCTAACCTAGAACACGCTTGTATCTCTGTCGATGCGGAATTCAATTAATTAATTATAATTAATTCAATTCGTCCCTGTTCGGGCGCCAATTGTAACTTGCTAATCAATCACATATATTATTATAATTAAATGTCCAATTAAATTGTTACTTACCGTTACGATAATTTTTACGGGGTCACAGGGTTCGATCACATGTACCTAGATACAAGCATGGTCTATAGGTTATGCAAAGTACTGACACAACTCATTTTGGAAGAGAATTAATATTTTTCTTTAATCAGACTCATTTGAAAATCTTGTTCAAAATTTTTCTCAGCATTTTACAGATTACGTTACATGTTTCTTTTTTCTCTTGGCGTCTTCTACATACTAACTTACGCTAATCTCTTACCTTACTGATCACTATATAAAACAGACATACAGACAGAGCCCAGCCTGCAAATTTTTCACACTCACTCAAACACACTAAATTATGAACCCCTTAACATTTTCTAATAAAACCCCCAGCCCTTACACTTAAACCGCCGGCAACGTGGTTCGCGCGCACACTCATCTTCTGTTAATTTCTTGTTGTTTACTGTCCGAAAATTATACAGTTAATTTCTTTACCCTTTTCTACTCGACCGCGGTCACATAAACTTTCCTCCTATTAAACTTTTTACTGTTCAAATATATAAATTTGTGACGAGCCCGGTTGACGGGCGGCCTGCGCAGGCTGGAGTCGATAACGAACTGCCGGCGTCTTTCCGTTCACCACTCCGGGAGCATTTTAGTCAAGACGACGGACATCAATGCCTTCCAGTTAGTCGTCCCAGTTTCGAATCATACTAGTCACGTAGTTGTTGGAGTGACGATAGCAGACGATTTCAAATAGGCACTGGCTAATGTCATAAAAGTGGGTGGGACTTAACACAGCATTTCCGTAGTGAAACCAAATGAAGGATGAAAATTTCTCTCTCTGGCCATCTTAGTTTTTTGCCAGAGCGTCACTTGGAGCGTGATTGAGCAGTTGCGTATGTGCGCTGCCACACACAGGTACAAAGTTCTCAGAATTTTGTGGATGTACAGATACTCTGCCGCATTCCTCGACAACAACTGCGTCTTACGTTGTTTCACTGTTCTGTTACATTGACTTATATACGCACAAATACGTTGCACAATGATAATCCGCCCAGAATGAAATAAATAAAAATATAAATAATGTCCCAAACGGTTAAAATAAAACACCCAAAAATCGACCCGCTACAAAGGTTAGGTAGTCAGTTAGGTAGAAAGTTCAGAGTATAGAGGTAATAAGAAATGAATAATGAAGTAATAATAATAATATGAATATTAATAATAAATGTGAAATAAATATTAATAATTATAATAAATAATTGATGTCTAATTAAGCAATTAAATGAAATTGGAATTTTCATAATTTAAATGCAAACTTTAAATAGAATATGCAAATCTTAATCAGATTAAATATGAATTGACTATGTATTATGTATAATACCCAATATATTAAATGTATTAATATAATAATAATGTGTATTATTATGTATCATGTCTTATGTATTATGTTATGAAATTTTAACACGATTAAATAGTGTGTGTGGAGGAGAAAGAGGGGTAAATATTATTAACAGCACCAATTATTACCTGTTAATAATAATAATAATAATAATTTTAATTTAACAATTCAATGAGATTTATGAATAAATAATACCATAAAGATTTATTAATTATTTTGTCTATAGTTTGTTTTTCTCCAGGTTTGGGAGATTTATGTGGGAATTTTCATATTTTCAGTTATAATTCTTTTTATATCAATATGTTTCTTTTGTAATTATAATAATTATAAAATAGAAAGAGTTAAATATTATCGATGGGAATCGAAACAATTTAATAATTCAGGGTAGTCCATAATGAGAAGGGAAATTCTATATAATTCTTGTGAGTTACGTTTTTGTAATTATATTTTAGTAGTATGTCAAGCAAACCCAGTGCTTATCAGCACACACCAGCACCTAGCTAAGGGGAACCAGATCAGTTAAGGGTAGAGTAATTTACCAAGCCACTATTTTGATTTTTCATTTATTGTTTCAGTGTTTGGTGATATGACAGCGGTCCTGAGCTGGCCAGCGCGTCAGAGCAGGGGCGTTACGAGCCTAAGTGGCCTTATGGTGTTGGGATCTCAAAGGAGAAGTCCAGTAAGGTCATGTAGGTACTGTCATCATCATCAGACCACGGGTGAGTTATTGTTCTCTTTTATATAAATTGTAAGGGGGTTGTGGCGACCTATCCTGGCTGATCCCTTTAGGAAGAATGAAAGGGTCAATGAAAGTTTTTCTGCTTCGGTACAAAATCTTTCATTGAGGGGGTTTTGTAATGGTACAATTATGGTACAAATATTAAATGACATAAATATGGTATAAAAGACCATAAGTATTATATCCTTTTGTTTTTACGATTTGGTCAAAATTAAATAAACCTTTTATAATCTTTGTAAATCTACAGTGAGTGAACTATATAAATATTTGCCAGGATTCTAACTGTTTCATAGCAAAAAACGTGAAGCCCAGCAAAAAACCGTATGTCGCAAAATGAGATAAGGCGACAAGCCCTGACTACGTCAGCGCTGAGGAATGTGTTTCCGTAAACAAGGCGATGCTGTAAACAAACAAACAATAGCCGGGTGACGTAGTTTCACCCCACCTAAGAAATATGTGACAAAGGATCTGTGTCATTTCATCAGGAATCGTGATCGCAGCCGGCCGGCAACAAGTTCACGGAAAGTGAAATTTTACTTTTACACCACTAAAAGTGGTTAATTACAACAGTGTTTATTAACAGTGACACCTTACCATTAGGTAAGGTGTAATAGTACTCCAAGATGTGACCGGGAACGAAATCGATAAACTCGCGGTGTGCGTAGTTTTATCGCACGGAAACCGCAGCTGAAATCCAACAATTTGGTGAGAACGTTCCACATTCAATTCAATAAATTCATTCAAAACTTATCATTCAATTAAATGACCAATTTATATTTCAATACTTTAATTACAATGAGCTCAATAAAATAAAAAGAATTGTACCAAAGTGAGAGAGAGAGAGAGAGTGAGAGGGAGAGTGTCTTATAATTTCCAAGTGCTGGGTTGTGCATATATATATATATGTTAAATTTGTTTTGGTTTTATTTTATGTTTTATTATAGTCACAATGTTCATTTCTCAGGATGTTTATTCAAATATACATAGGACTACGCCCCGAGGCCTAGTAACGTGCGTGTTTGGCACATGGTAGAGTCACATATATATGTAAAATCTTTCTGATAATAATAAGTCTCTTTTGTAACCATTTCAACTAAGAGTATTTATTTCAGATAACACTTCCCGCTATCATATCGTTCGCTTAACACGAAGTCTGGCCCGTAAAATAAATATAAAATCATCTGTTGGTAGTTTCCAACATGGCGCCCGTAATTGTACAATATTTATGGTAAAGATAGTTATTGTGTATTTACTATAATTACAAAGGTACAGTAAGAGGTTATAAAAATAAAAAAGTTATACAGTACAATATTTTGAAAGAAATTTAAGTTTCTTACTTACATTTAAGATTATTACTCGTGACCAACATTTTCTGTAGACTCAGAAGAGCTTGTTTCCTGTTCATTTGACACAACACTGCTTTGTGAAAAAAAGTTTTTTATGGACAGTTGAGTTGAGGATTTTAACTTCGAGTTATACAGTTCATGGTAGCACTTTATAACATGTTCAACTTCTCTTTTAACTTTTCCACTTCTTGTTTCATCGGGATCATTGTTCTCAAAGTAGCTTAAAGCATTATTGATCATTTGGAAAGCCTCTGACATCCCTTTACCGGTTAGCACTTTAATACATTCAGGTTCTTCATCTTCCTCGGACACTTCCACACAATTTTCGTCTTCCATGGACAGCAGGTCCTCGTTGCTCAGATCATCTTCTTCTTGTAGAAGCGCAGAAACATCTTCCTCGTCAACATCAGTGAATCCAATTTGGTGAGTCAAGTTCACTATTTCTCTGGTCGTTTAAGAGACACCATAAATTTCTTCACTGTTGTTGATTGATTCCACCGTAACCTGAGGCCATAGTTTTTTCCACACCCTGTTCATACAGTGAAGTCCCAGTCCTTTCCAACATTTATCTATGATTTCAATAGCCATCTTAATATTGAACTGTTTCCAGAATTCTTTAATTGAAAGCTGGTCATTAGCATCACATGAGTTTATGAGTTGTGAGAGTGTCTCCTTAAGGTAGTTGGCTTTGAACGCTGAAATTACGCCTTGGTACATAGGCTGCAATATGGAAGTAGTGTTAGGGGGAAGAAACACAACCTTGATGCTTTCATTCACCTCACATATTTCTGAGTGATGGCTCGACACATTATCCAAAAGAATCAAAACCTTAAACTCAATGTTTTCCTTTTCACAGTAGCGTTTTAGTTCCTCTTGAAGCTCTTGTGAAACATAATCATAAAATATTTTTCCTGTCATCCAACCTTTCTTACTAGATTTCCAAACCACAGGCAGTTGACTTTTATCGTAACCTTTAAGTGTTCTGGGGGTGGTTTCTGATTGATAAATCATCAATGGTTTTAATTTGCAATCGCCAAAGGCGTTGCCCCCAAAAAGCAATGTGCAACGGTCTTTAGCAGCTTTGAAACCAGGTGCAGTTTTGTCTTCAATGGAAATAAAAGTTCTGCTTGGCATTCTTTTCCAATATAGGCCAGTTTCGTCTAAATTGAAAACTTGCTTTGCCATATAACCACCTTCTGCAATAATATTTTTAAATGTTGTTTCTCTGAATTCATCAGCTCCTTCATTATCAGCAGAAGCAACCTCGCCCGTAACTTTTAATCTGTGAAAAGCGTTGCGAGCCTTAAAATGGTTGAACCAACCTCTACTAGCGTTAAATGTTGGTGGATTTTCATTGTCTTGTGTTAATTCTGCATAAAGACTTTTAGCTTTTTCTTGAATGATTGCCATAGAAATAGGCGCATTCCGCTGGTTGTGGTGTTCAATCCAGGTAGACAAAAGCTTTTCCATTTTTTCCATTGCATCTGATCTCGATGTAGCTACTCTTGCGACACTTAAATTTGTACAAGATTCAACACCTTTACGAATTGATTCTGCGTTCGATCGGATCGTCCTTATAGACGACTCTGGAAGACCCATTACTCGCTGAATATCGACAACATGTTTGCCTTTATCGATACGTTTTAAAACTTCCAGTTTAATCTCCAATGAAAGAGAATTTCTCGCATGTTTTTTAGTACTCGCACGTGAATGTTCCTTGCGTTTTTGTGACATTTTCAATAACTCGACAACACTGAACGAAATGTCACACTCACCACTCAATGAAACATGAACAGGAAATAATTGCTAGACGAGGTACACAGCGCAATGCTACTGACAGCGATCGATAGCGAGAGGTGACTGACTACGTTGTAAAAATAGACAAACACAGACAATGACAGAGCAAGTAGGGGTGGGGAGAGGCAAGCGGTATGAGACCACTGACCTTGAGGAGGGAGAACAGCGTGTCACCGCCCCTCCAGTACTAACTGTACACTTCAAACAATCACCGCTTTGGCGCAACTCAACTCAAATACAAAACCCTTCAAGGAAATTTTTTTTTAATCCGTGTAAAAGCGAAATCGCGTAAAGCGGGACCACGTGTAACGGGGACTGCCTGTATCGGCCATCTAAGGACCACATGCCAATTTTAGTTCTTTACTCTTTCTTCTTTTCTTTTTCTCCAATATCTTTCATCTTTTCGCTGTGTCTCTTCTTCCTGTCTTCAGTCCACTTTGAACCTGTGTTTTTCTCTCTCCTACCGTGGACTCCTTCCGTTTTTAACACTTTTGCCTGAAAAACTTCTCTTTCAATTGCTGCTTCTGTTAGATTAGTTAGATTATTTTCCTAAATCCTTTTGGACTTCTTTAATCCAACTTGATGTTGACTTCTTCCCCCACAAATATTTGTAGATTTGCTTTGTCAACCTATTGTCATCCATTCTGTATAAATGTCCAAAAAAATAATAGCCTTATTTTTCTCATTGTTTCTGTTATATTTTCTATACTTTGATATATTTCATCATTACTTTCACTGCATTATTATTATTATATCAATAATTTATTCTAGATATCCTAGTGCTCTTTGAGAAAGTAGTTGTATAATTATTAATATTATTATAAAACGTGTCCCCGTGAAAGCCCCAAGTTGCAGTGCCAATTTGTAATTAAACGTGTACCTTCGTATTAATAATGTTATAATAAAAACTGTGTTGTTTAATAAAAACTTTTGCTCTAGGTGTATCTGTTTTTGTCAGTTGATACTATTGGTTACGTGTTTATTCCTCGTATGTATGTTAATTCTATTTAATTATAATTTCATTTTATGGATGAATCTTCTTTATCGATTAATTCTAGACTTAACTGAAGAGAATTCTTCAGTTCGTCTGCTTCAATATTTGAATGTAGCGGTTATATCGTCCCAAAACAATTTCTTAATGAATACGTTCGATTTCCGTCTCAAACGTATTCATTGAGGTTAATTTCGGTTTCGTAATTTTTGTTATTTTTACAACTTGCAGACGTCTTCTTGATCTTCGTGCGTGTAGAACGAATCTTATTTATACTTTACCTTCGAGAAATAAAACACATGGAAATGATATTGGTAATAATGTTTAATCTTTAAAACTTTTATTCAGGTGTAGTAAAAATTGTTGTTTTGATATTAACATTAGCTATGATCGATTCTTATCTCAGGGTCGTTTGTCAAATGAATTAAGTATATAAAAGTGAATTCTTTTGGCTGCTACGCAAGGTTCAATTAATTAATAAAAAACAAATAAAGAGTACATTACAATGGAAATAGATTAATACTTATTATCTAACATAATATTATAAATAACTATTAATGTTTGAACAGAATGGCCGGTAATATTTCGTTTCGTTATATGCGCAATGCATGCTGGTTGTTCAGTGACGTCATAATCATGGCCGACGAGTAACCAGCTAGTTAGTGTAAATTGGTTCCCAATGTATATTAATAAAATATTGTCACTTAGTGTTCACTATTTCTTAGATTCTGTTCTTTTTTTTCTTTTATAAAATGTTTTATCAGTTACTAATGTGGTGTGAGTTGTTGGTGTTGCTGGTGATTATTCGTATTTGGATTACAAGAATTGGTTGGTTAAATTTTTGTAGAATACGTACAGTTCCTTAGTTAATTTTAAATTAGGCTTCCTTCTTGTTAATCACTTTATATTTTCTTTAACTTCAATGGTAGTCGTTCATGTTGGGTTAGATAACTTATTGTAATGACTTCATGATTTTTCTGTTTGGTAATTCATTCTTCTGAGTTTGGTTCCTTGTTTTAAAATTTTTTACATAATATTTTTTTTATCCGCACTCCTCAACCGTATTCAATCGTGGTTAACAATCAAGTGTTCCAATTTCTTCTTTTTTCACAGAAACTGACCAAAATTTCTTGGATTCTTATTGGCCCATAGTGCAAAGTTCAACTGTTACATTACCATGATCATTAAAATACATTACATTTTATATTTTGCCTTCAAATTACCTTTTTATCGTAACACAATAATATTTAATACAATTTATATGTGGTTAATCCAAATAAAATTATAAATCATTTGATACCAAACATAGCCTGGTTTGGTCATGTAAAAACTAGTATCTTGTGGATTTTACATTTATCTTACTAAACAATTTAGAATGATGGATGACAGTTGACTATGACCCTTTGATACAATATTAATTTAACTTGATCTGCTAGTAACAAGAACTTTTTATTATGTAAAACAAAACTCTTAACTATACTCCTTATCTTAATAATTATCACTTACTATATTTAACTGGTTACACACTGCTAAACAATTGTCTGTGTGTTATTTTCTAAATCACTAGTGTCAATTCTGATTGATTGAACCTCACTTCTTAATACTAAATAACACCACACTTTTTAACTATAGTCTGTGTGATTATTATTATACCACCTTTTATGAGTTTGTTTTCACTTATGTCACTATAGGGTTTTGTGCCCCTTTGGTCACCTTATTGTACAAAAAGAAAGATTTTTATTGGCCTATTTAGTCCTATAGGTAATACACATTTTATGCTATGAAGTGGCTGTACTCTTTATTATTTTGGTTATTGTTTATTTATTTGATGCTTGTTTACAGCTTTACTTTTTACTGATTTACTGCCCTATCTAACTGGGTAATGTCTGTTTATTATTTGTTAGTCATAGTCAGGTCAATGGTTGGTGTTGTTGAGTTAATTTTGGTCCATTCATTATCATCAATTTTGGAGTTTTCGGTTTATTAGCTGGTGATCATAATGCTTGGTTCTATTCCTGAATGAGTTTTCACAATTTATTATTAGTCATACAGTTTTCTGTTTTGTTACAATATTCACTGTCAAAACATACAAGTTATGTTAAGTCCATATTTAAAATACATAAAATAAGGATACACGAACCAGATTACAGACCACACTTGTGTAGATTTGAAGTGACGATTAATGGAGCTCTGATAATACTGCAGTCAATGAGAAATGAATCACAGAGTATAATTCTGGTGCATGCTACTGCCTGTGTTTTCACCTAGACACTATAGGTTCCCATCTACACATGAAAACAAAAGTAAATATGTAGTTTCTAAATTCTCAGTGCAAACTGTATTAGGCAAACTAGAAGTGGTGAATGTAAAATTTACAGGCATAGAGATTCATAGCAAATTGTGTGCCTCAGGCATGAGGTATAAAGTGTTAAATGGTATGTTTCAAAGTTTTATGGGTATTTCATTTCTTGTGTTGTGGTGGCCAATCACTTTTCTTGTTATCAGTATTTCATATTCATTAAAATTTATGTCTTCCACCTAAGAAGGTAAATATGTGTAAGGAGTAGGTAGTAGTAAAATATAGTTCAGAGTAACCATATAGTATGTTTTTGGTTATTGCACAATTAATCTTAATGTGTTGTTGATCTATTTGCAGACAGTATCGTGACACGCCTTTATTAAATCTGGGTTGCATTTTGCAGCAAGCACGATGGCCTGCAGAGGCTGCTATTTTATTACACGCAGCAGTCGACCACGCTCCTAACAAAGCAATATCACACTACGTGCTAGCCAATGTGTACGCAATCTTAGGCGATTACAACAGGTAATAATTTGATAAAAATCAGAGTTTTATCAGGTGTGTGCATTGGTGTCAGTGTACTTCCACCACACAAATATTATAATGGCTATATACATTTGTAAGGTCTATTGCGTGTTACGATAATGCGTTGAAGCTGAAACCGCATTGGCAGGCTGCGGAGCGAAACAGATTTGCTGTTCTGTGTCATCATAAGTTGGAAGCATCACTTTATCAGTTGCACAGGTAAGTTTCAATTGAAAATTACTTTTTTTTTAATTACAGAGTTGTTAACTAATATTATTCTAATTTTTTTTATGTACATCATGTATAATATTTGCATACAGTATGCAGTAATATTTTATATCGAGAACAAAGCAGTTAGCATTAGAAAAGAGGTTTTTTTCCATTATTCATACCTAAACTAGTTTTTGATATTTCAACTGTGCTATAGTCAGTGTCAATATGTACGTGAATATCGCGTACACGTTTAGTAAAATAATTCAAAATGTGTTAAAAGATTTGTTTTGTGTAATGAAACAGTTATTTTTTTTTTTAAATTGTAATCATTTTTTATTGTGATTTGATTATTATACGAAGTGTTTCTAGCACTATATAGGCTAAATCTGCAACACTGGTGGCAATACTTGGTGTCATTAGGTTAGCACATAAACTAAAGAAAATGCACAAAAAATATACTTGAAAAGTAATACTCACTTGTTTAAGTGAGTAATAATAAAAATAACCCAACTTGAAGTAAGGCATATTGGCCCAAGAACCACCCGTGGTGAGTGACTATGCCAAACTTACTTTTTGCTTTTAACTGTCCAATACTTTTCTTTACTGTAACTGATTTATTGGCTTTCTCATTATCTGTCCGTACACGGCGTTTCTGGTATTATGGACATCTTGTTTATATCACATGTGTGCATGCGTATGTGACTCTTTTAATAGAATAAGTAAAGAAGATGTATTTTTATTCTTCACGTGGTACAGTCATATATTGTAAGGCTTATATACTCATGGCACACATAAATACGTAATATTGTAAGGTTAAGTTTAAAAACAAGACCCCAGAACCCACTGTAAAATCCTCCCAAAACCTAAAAACACAAAACCCCACGGTCGTAATCTATATTTTTTACAGTCAGTGTATGGAGACTGATTCACTGCCTTCATTAAACAGCAAACAAACTTTCATAACAGTAATTTCCCATTAAAAAAAAAAATACCCCAGGCCCATTTACGCAAACCTACTGTATACAGATTAGGTTATGGTAAGGTGACATTTGAAGTAACTTAACTCATGTACATCTTAATACAAGCTTTTCATTGTGAAGCACCTGTTCTCAAATTTTCTTGTTAGTCAGTATCAGATTACATCATCGTTCACTCTAGAATATTTTTAAGCTTTCGTACATTGTTTGTAACGGGGCATTTTGGGCCTATTTTTGGGGTAATAAAGAAATTTGTATTTTTTTTTAATAAAGCAAATAACATTTTTTCGATAATTGGGACAAAACATAACCGAAAGGTATGTTTATTGGTAGCGACGGTGGTAGCACTGCTTGTGACATTATGTATGTGAATTTCTGAAGCGACAAAATCAACAACCGCAGAACTGTGCCAAGGTCAACCAATGACATACAAAACTGTAAACAAATTATGTAACTGAGCATCAGGCGATATTACGTCAGAGCCTAGCCTAACGGTGGAATTCAGTTATGAAACCAAAACAGTATGCTGGCGTAGTAATACAAACTTAAAAACAATGAGAATTGGTCATACAACCACGGCGACTTTATAAAATACTGCCGTTGGCCTAGTCCCAGTCTGACTTCACCACTCGCGCGAGTGACATACGTAAAAGTTCCGGAACGTAAATCACGGGCGCCCGCACCTTATAAAATGTGACTAATATATCGAAAATTTGTTTTAACAATAGCCACACCTATAAAAAATGTGACTAACAGTATTAAAGTAAATACAGTTCGGAAATTAGGCTTTAAATGAAAGTGCGCACGAAAGCAATGTGACGTCTTCTGGACTAGAATTCGGACTCAATGCCAGATAAGTTATTACAAGGATATACACAAACTATCAAAATTTATTATTTTCAGAAACCAAAATCGATGGGGCTAATTAAATAACATATGAGTTTAAGGGGAATATCTAAAATGGGTTGCATGTGAGAGTGTGTGAGGGGTGCTCACAGTTTAATTATATATTAAACTATGAAGTGCTGGTTTACGCTTTTAAAATTGATCTTATGCTTATGAAATGTATTTATTTCTATTCTAAAGAGAAAATCATGCATAATAAATGTTATTATGGTCTTTCTATAAGATCGTAAAAAGTAGGAGAAGGGAAGGGGAATATTTGTCTATATAAAATTTGAAATTATGTTAAGGGCTATATTTTCATGTTTTCTTTTGTAGTGGGAAAATGAATTAAAATAGGTGTGATGGTAATTCAGTTGTACTTTCTTAAATAACCAGTTCTGCACTTCCCGGTTCGCTGATTCGAACCTTGGTAAGTTTTCCTTATAGTTGGCAATACAAGATGGCGCCCGAAGAAATTATTTAGAAAGTAAATAATGAGTATAAAGTAAAATCCCTTAGGTTTCATTAATATCAATAAATATCAAATAGTACATGTTGTTGAACAGTGGTTGTGATTAACAGTTTGAAATTATAATCCAGAATAAAAAGTAGTAAATGAAAAGCCAAAAATATAAAACAAAATAAAAACAGTACGTTATAATATGATTTGTGATTGTTTTGTGCATATAAAACATGTTGAACTTGTGTGCTGTTACTCATTTTTACAATTTTATTCTTAATAATAATAATGAATTTTCAATGGAATCTTAGTCTGAATTACTTCATAAAACTATATGATACGATGTCAAAAATTATAACTTAAAGTACCGTACTGTATGTGTTAACCTAACATTATGTAAATTGTGTTTTTTTTTACTGTATTACAAACTTGCCTGTACTCAACAAGTCTATTTAAACGTCCTAGTTACTGACTATTCTTATCCGTGTTTTCATAGTTTCATTATCTACTACTGTATTCTTTTCTTATGTATATTTACAATTATATCAAGGAAAATTAATCCTTTTTTTGTACTCTTTCCCCCCTCACTCACACACACCTCATGCACCAGTACCATATCTATAGTCGAGCCGATGAGTGTCCGACCCTGACGTTCCGCGTAGAAAGAGAAGGGAGAAAGAGAGAGAAATATAAAGACCAGCATTGCCAACTGTGGCGTTTTGAAGTTGTGAACAGAACCTCGAAATTCTACTGTAAATGACACTATTCTGCTAAATTTTAACCTTCAAACACTCTGGTTCGGTTTAATGTAATGTTTTTAATTCTACTGTAGTTTGCTGCTACAAGACTTGAGTTCTGAAATGCCAAGAATAATTCAACCGCAGTTTGCAATGCTGGGAGAGGGGTGGGCACCAGTTGTGAAAGTTTTCTGCTAGAACCAATCAGCTATTAGCGTCTGCTAAATTACTCTCGATCACGAGAAACGTCAGGGCCGGACAGCGGCCGGCTGCACTATAAGTAACCACCTGTCTCATTTTTTATTACCCCCCCCCATAATCAGTATTAGTTTTAATTTAGTATACTTAGTTGAATGCACTTTGTGAAACTCTCAATTAATTCAAATTAATAATTAACTCTTACCTTAGGGTTTTTCCCAGAGTCGTACAGACGAAACTGCTGCAAAAAGGATTATTGCTTCTTGATTATTGAGATACACGGTATAAAGAACAATACACAGTTTATGCTAAAACAAATTGCTTCTGGTTTATTATGCTAATTAATTATTTCGTCTCCCTTTTATGACACTTAAATTTCTTATTTATTTTCTGTTATATTAAAATACTCGTTGAATGAGTAACAATTAGTAAAAATCAAACAAATTGACAAAATGAATATTTCTTACTTAACTAGCCTATGACAAACTATTTATATTTGTAATGAACCAATACGTAATTTAACCCCACACTCACACACATTCGTTCTTTTACATTGACATTCTATTAAGCCCACTTCGAGATCTCATGATTTTGTGAAACATCTGCAAATATAAATTGTAATGTAGTTAAAGATTCTGAGTTAAAATTGATTATAGGGTACTCATCCTGGTTGTTGATCTGATCCAACTGATGAGGCACTTGTTTTACCCCGCACTTCGAAAGTCAATTAAAGCTCGTTAAAGTGATTTTGTCTTTTAACTGGCGCTAAGTTTTTGCTGGTTACTAAAACCACGTTTTTTCAAATTTCACTTTTAATAATTGTGTCGGCCGACGTAACTTTTCGAACACTTGATCTTTTAGGTTGGCCGCGCGTTATACGGTTTATACACTTTTTATACCTGTTTTTAATTCTTTAATAGATAGGCCGATTGTAATAGGCCTATCTTGCACCCGAGGCCACTGTTTTATTTTAATAAACTGCACTGTATGCTACTACTGGCTGTCTGTTGTTACTCTTGTGGTGACAAACTGCATACTGTAATTTACAAGGACTGCTGCTTACTGGGGCGGTTACGCAATACGTCTAGACTGTTGTTTAGGCTAACTGTGTGTTGCTGGTTAAACTGAGGCACCTCACAGGTGAAGTCTGACAATTTTACAATTAACTGAATTGATATAAAATAAAATCAAAACTGGGGTAGCGCACAATTCTGTACCGTTACATTTGTTTACCACCCCATAGTCCACTTTTGTCATATTTAGCATGGTTTTGTTTCCCGCTTGGCCTGGCATTCTGATTAGTTTTTCCTCATCATGTGGTCTGTAAATATATTTGTTCACACTCATTTATAAAACTGATTGTGTCAATTGACTGCACTGAATACATGAATGTTCGTTTACGTACTGCATGACAATCAGACAGAGACTGTTGCCAATAATTGCCGACTTTCGATTACATTTTTATGAGTCACTGCCTTCTGAAGTCTATACAGCGTGGTGGCCAGGCGGAGACTGCCATCCTGTTGCTTGGGATCCCCTTATTCAAATTGTAATTTTTCTTTATTTCAACTGGAGAAAACTGGATGGCATTTGGTTCACCACATGTAGATGTGAACCAGAAAAATTTAATGTAATCACATCACATGTTTTTCTAAAGTGTATAAATGAGCAAGATTCTGAAAAAATTCTAAAGGTTATAAACAGTGAAGACAGTGAAATATTGACAGCTGAAGCATGTGTTAAAAAAAATCCGCAAATAAAAATAACAAACATATCAGAAGATGTCGATAAAGTAGAACTCGAGAATGATATCATACATAGAAATGAATTACCATCAAATAGTGTAAATATTGTACACAAATACAAACAGAGAAACAATAATTGTGCTGCGCTAGCAGAAGTAACCTCTGATGCATATGCCAAGATAATGAAGAATAAATCTGTTTTTATTGGATATGAAAACTGCAGAGTGTATGACAATTTTAATATCAAATGTTGTAAAAACTGTTGTGGGTATAACCATTCATTGAGAAAGTGCAAAGACACTTTTAAAAGACAACAATCATGCTACAAATGTTCAGGTAACCATGATGCTACAGTATGTACCTCTGATATAAATAAATGTATTAATTGTATTAATGCTAACAAATACTTAACTAAAAAAAGATCCATAGATCATTCTGCAAATGATATTCAAAACTGTGAAAGTTATAAAGTAAGATGGGAGCAGTATATTTGTGATACAAACTACCCCTGGAAACCAGAACCTCCATTTAATTACGTTAGGCCTACAACTAGTTGATTAGATAAAATTTTGTATTTAAAAGGAAAAATTAAAAATCAAAACTAACCTATAAATAAATTTTTTATGGAAATACAAGAATATAACCTTAATGATGAATTAATTTTTAATAATACAGAAGAGATAAATCTCAACCCCATTTTTTGTGACTCTGAGCTTCTGACCCTACATGTCAACATCAGAAGTATACAGAAAAATATTTTAAAACTTGAAACTATGTTAAGTTCTTTTAAACATAAACCAGATGTGATAATATGCACTGAAGCTTGGCTCATGGATAATATTAAGCTTATAAATATAACAGGTTATACACATTTTAAAAATAACAGCAGAATAAATAAAGCAGATGGAGTGATTATTTATGTAAAAAGTAACCTACAGTATCAAACCATTAATGAACAATTTAAGATTTAAAAATCACTAGTCTGCTCATAGAATTAACAAATAAAAGTATTTTCAAAATTTCTGGACTATATCGTTGTCATGATTATCAGATTGACAGATTCATTAAAGATCATGAAAAATTTATCTTAAGTAACAAAACTGTTGCAAACCACATGATTTTGGGTGATGTTAACTTAGATCTCATTGAGTTTAATGAAAAAACTGAGGATTATTTCTACCAATTACTGCAAAATGGTTATGAATCGATGATAAATACTTGTACTCATCCTATAAAGAATTATAAAGATGGAACTTGCATTGACCATATTTTCATGAAAGGAATATACACAGCAAAATCTGGTAAATTAATTGACTCAATCACAGACCACTACCCCGTTTTAATATCACTACATGGAAACAACATAAAATGCAAACTTACAGTATCTTTTGAAATAAACAAAAAAAGATTTTTGGAGCTGTGTGCTTCAGAACAATGGCAACAAGTCTGTAATACACCAAATAACAATGAAGCATTAGAATTGTTAATAAACAAGATTCAAACTATCAATGAACTTTCACACAAAACTAGGCCAAAAATTCAAAAACCAAGAAAGACCTGGATTACCCCTGCTCTCATTAATTCAGTTAATAACAAAAACAAATTATATAAAGCCTGGAAGAATAGTCAAGACGACTTGCTAAAAAAAGAGCTGTACTTAAATTACGAAAAACGACTTAAATCATTACTTAGGACTGCTAAAAATAGGCATGAAGAAAAACAACTACAAAACGCTGATTCTAAAAAAATGTGGAGATATGTTCATCTAAAATTGGATCGTAATTCAAAAAATAGACAAATAAATGATATTTTGATTAATAATAAACTTAACAGCAATGACTGGACAAAGGCTAATTATTTTAATGAATTTTTCAGCACAATAGTATCTAGGCTGAATGAAAGTGCGACTCCTCCTATTTCTGCAGCATGAAATACCAGATATATCAATTAATCAGCATACTATGTTTCTAACACCAACAAATGAGTCAGAAGTTTACCAAACTATTCGTGAACTCAAAAATAAACCTGGTGGGTGTGATGAAATTCATGCCTATACAGTTAAGCTAGCTGCTCCGTTCATAACTCCTGCTTTGACTCACATTATTAATACTGCTATGATACAAGGTACATGTCCATATCAATTTAAGAAAGCTGTAATTTGTTCTATATATAAGGAAGGTGTAAAAAGTTTGGTTAACAATTATCGACCGATCGCACTGATATCAAATCTAGCTAAGATTTTTGAAAAAATTATTTTTACCAGATTATTTAAATTTGTAAAGAACCATAACCTGTTAAGTGCTAAACAATTTGGCTTTCTCAAGAAGAAAGGTACAGATGATGCTATAGCCCTACTTAGCAAATTTATTTATGAAAATCTAAGTATTAGCATACCAACTGTTGTAACTTTTTTGGACTACTCCAAAGCTTTTGACACTGTCGATCATGGCATACTTATATCCAAATTACAGAATATGGGAATAAGAGGTGTAAGCTTATCCCTGATAGCCAGTTATTTACATGACAGGACACAAGTTGTAAAGGTGAATGGGACTAGAAGTCAGCCTATTAAAACAAATGTTGGAGTGCCCCAGGGCTCTATATTGGGACCTTTATTGTTTATTTTATATATCAGTGACTTACTAGTGTTACAAGATGTATTAATAGCATATGCTGATGATACAGCAGTACCAATGAAAGCAAAGACATGGCCTGAACTTGCTACAGATATGTCAACTAAATTAGATATTATATACTCTTGGCTCTATCACAATAATCTAGTACTCAACATAAGCAAGTCTGTTTTTATCACCTTTGGAAATTATAGAGACTCTGTTCCGCATGACTTTGAAATTAAGATAAATGGTCAAAAATTGAAAAGAGTTAAATCTAGTAAATATCTAGGAATAACATATGACTTTAACATGAAGTGGGATGTACATGTGGCTAACATTGTAAAAAAAACCAAATACTTAGTCTACGTTTTTTACAGACTTAAACAAATTTTATCAAAAAAGCAACTAATACAAATATACTATGGTCTATTCCATAGTGTGGCAGGGTATGCTATCATAGGCTGGGGGGGGGGGGGGTCTATATAAATCATCTCTAGACGCATTGGATCGGCTGCAAAAGTGTATTCTTAAAATTATAGGAGTCAATGAACAAGATTCGAATAAACCATTAAATATTAAACAGGTGTTTGTAGTGAATTCTATAGTTTATCAATACAATGATCTAAAAAGTGAGTTTTTACAAAATCGAATCAACACACGGTATAAAAATATTATATCGCCGCGACACCTATTAAGTATTGGGCAAAGAAGCTATGTGTATTATGCCATAAAATATTTTAATGAATTACCTAATGAACTGAAAAATCTAAGTGTAAATATAAAAGTGCTTAAAAAAAAAATCAAAGAAAAAGTTAGGAACATTGTTATTGAATAATCAAAAAAACAGTCTATTATGATATGGACCTTTTTTTCTCTTTTTTTTCATTTATTTATTGAATTGTGTTATAGTACAAACTAAAATTTTGTTAAAATTGAAAAATAATTTATTTTTAATATTTACTATGATTGGTGAGGTAAACTCACAATTAGTATTAAGTATATAAATATTAATTCTAAGGACCAACCTATGTACGGGCATTTATGCCCCCTATAGGTCCTTTATTGTATAATTTTTATTATATGTAAAGGAAAATTGGTAATAAATATTATTATTATTATTATTATTATTATTATTATTACAAGCTGAATGAAACGGCATTGTATTCCCTCCCTGTTACATAGTGAAACTGCTTTCTGCTTCGCTTGCCAAGATGACACTTAAAACCGTTTTATGTTTAACATAATTTCCCATTCACATGAAACGTCCTGTTTGTATCTTTTGACTGTAACATGTAAGTAACTCAATTAGCATTGTAATAGTACACCATTAAAGTAAACAGCAGTACAGGAGATTATATATCATTATGATACTGACCCATATTTGTCCATTGACGTGCGAGTAGTAGTCAAAAAGTTAGTTGGGCTAGCATAAAAAAAAGTGGGATATATATGAATTTTTTTTTTATTTGAAAGTACAATTGAAGATCTATTTTTCTACAAAATTGCAAATTTATTGCCAAAATTGTACATTTATCATAGCATGACATAAGTTTTTCGATGCCATTACTGAAAAATTTCTATCCAACATCCGATAACCATTCTGTCTCTGCATTTTGGGCTTTTTCATAAATGTGATATCCAAAATCATGTAATTTTGAAACAGGCTTCGTTGGGCCTCTTTTATAGAGGAAATCACATGGTACAAGGCAGTACTGTAAGGAGGGTATTCATACTCCTTCCACTCAGATATTCGAGGACTTTCTTCGTGATGTGTGCCAAATGATGCATAGGCCTACAAATTTTTCAATACTACAGGTGCTCAGAGATGATGTAGTGCACACTTCCATGTGAAAGAGAGAATTATTTGCTACTGTAATTTGTTTATTTACAAATAACAATTGGTGAACACATTTAACATCTTATTGTTATCATTTGTTGAAGTTGAAGGACTTCCTTGCCAGTAATCATCCTTGATATCTATGTGCCCATTTTCAAACAACACCCAGGATTTTGTAATGGCTTGGTGTGAAAATGCTCTTTTTACCATACACTTTCCTCAACTGGCGATGGATGTCGGGGATTACACTTGTGCTCACAGAAAACGAGTCATTGCACAGATTTCTAATTTGGACACTAACTGACATGTTTTGTGCCTAACAATGGACTAACTGGTACTACCAAGCGAAAAATCTCACAGAAACAGAAGTTTATCAGTGTTGCAACAACTTTCATCTAAATATCTCTTGTAGAAAAAAGAATGTGGGCAAGTGAAACTAACTTTTGCCTGCCCCTTGTACAAATCCATGTCTCGTATTGACCCTTGCCTCTCTATTTCCTGATAAAGTCAGTGTCAGACTCGTGTTGCCAATAGTCATAATCTAGGTCTTCTTCTAGCTTTAGTGTCTCTAGTGCGTTGATCTTTTCATCCATCTATTGCTTTTTCCCAGTTCACAATATGTGTTCTCCTCAGTTCCACTTCATTTATGCAATTGGTTGCTAATTGACTATGGTTATGTTTGTAAAGGAATAGCATTCTTTTGGGTTGTGACTCACACTTGATAGGCGGCGTGTGAGAGCCATATCATCCTCCTCCTCCTCCTATGGCGCTACAGCCCAAGTCGGGCCCTGGCCTCCACCAATCTCCGCCTCCAATCCACTCTATCCACTGCAACCCTCCTCCAATTTCTTATCCCCATGTCCCTTGCGTCCTCTGCAATACCATCTTCCCACCTCTTCCTCGGTTTGCCTCTAGGTCTCGTTCCCTCCCATGTACCCAGCAAAGCCCTCTTGGGGTTCCTGCCATCCTCCATTCTCATAACATGTCCGGCCCAACGCAATCTTTGTATTCTTATAAATTTTGAGACTGGTATCTCTTTATATATTTGATACAGTTCATTGTTGTATCTCAGTCTTCATGAGCCATTTTCTTGTATTATATTCTTGGAGAGCCATACCATTATCCCAATTAAACGACAATAATGCAAAACCAAACTACTCACCAGAAGATGGAAACCACCAAGTCTGTATAGGCGAGCCCCTGAGTACAGGTTAGGTCAGGGTCAGGTGACAAAATAAAGAACACTTGAAATAGCATTATAAATTATAATTGACCTATACTTTTTAACAAACACTTCTTAACACCATTAAAAATATTGCCCTTAAATTAGCAATGATTTGTGAATTGTTGCCACAATGTCAAAATAAATTGAATACTTCAAAGTAAAATTTATATCTTTTAATATGACATAAATTAGACTGAAGGCAAAATTTCATACACAATCACATTCAGATTGAATTTAAAGAATTAATTCAGCATGACAAATTACATCTATCAAATTGTCATTTCTATAATTTTAAATAAACTTAATGCCAGAATAAAAAATAGTCCATCTAAATTTAAAACACACACACACACACACACACACACACTGAATTTCTTAGTATTTGTTCAAAAATTCCCCAAAGAAATCACCCCAGATGTCTTAAGACAGCATCTTTTGTTTTATAAAACACTAGCCGATTTACCCAGCGTTGCTCGGGTTCATAATTTATTCATAGGCTCATAGGCATTCATTCTTGTTCTAACGTTATATTACTTGTATATTTCAATCACTTTCTGCTACAGTCCGTTTCTTGATGTATATAATACATTTACTATTTATACTAAATTTACCTCAAGATGTTTTTTCTATTTGGAACATGTTTCAATACAAAACATGACACAATATTCAAAGCACTCAACATCGAAAATACACAAAATACAAAAACATATACCACAACCACACACAATAATACAACTTTAAAAGACCAAAGACCAACAAACAACCTTAATAACATCCAGCAGCCAACACACAAATACTTCACCAGAAACAAGATGGCGAAGGCTGAAGATGAGAGAACAGGAACTCTCGAAACATGTTCCAAATAGAAAAAACATCTTCAGGTAAATTTAGTATAAATATTAAATGTACTTGTATATTGTATAATCTTCCTTATATTGTTACGTTCGCATTCTCACTGGAGGAATATTCTGTAGCACTTTTAAGTATTTGTAAGCACTTTTAAGTATGTTTAAGAACATGTCATAAACTTTATTCTTATATCTGGAGAAGAATTCTGTTGCTCGTGATGCTCCTGCTCGATTTCTAACTCTGGAAGAGGGCGAACAGCTAAATTAGTTTTCAATAAAATGTCTACAGTACTTGCACGCGCTGCGTATTTAACTGTCGTTTTATAATTCATTGTGTTAATGTTGAAATAAGGTATTTGTTAAATTAGTGTCTCCTAAACTTATTCTAATAATACAATACCTCTGTAGGTTTCAGCTTATCAGTTTTTAAATTCAAACTGAAGCAAGTGCATTTATATTGTCTGAACACTATGATCTGAATACATTCGCTATCAAAACGTTTTTTATACTCGCTTATAACTTACTTCGATCTTAACTTATCCACTTTTAAATTCAAACTGAAACAACTCTGAATTCACGCACTATTAAGAAGTTTCTTAAGATGCATACACCACCTTTGATATCATAACCTATATCTTTATTTATAAGAATCGTGGACTCTGGCCCCGCCGTCTTTCACGGAATCCGACCTAAGACTCCCCGGGTTCCGTGGACGGATTCCGGGGAAGGCCTGTCGGACAACTCCCACGCTATTCCCTATGCAGGAGGCTTCTACCTATGCTGGGACACCGCCTGCTTTTTCCGGCATCCAGGCCGGTCGAACTCCAGCGCTAAGACTAGGTCAGAGACCTCCCCGGGGTAAGGAAGGTTCTCCAAAGCCCGGGAAAGCCGTCAACATGCCGGGCAAGGCGCTGGGACTCTGGCCCGACCGTTTTTCACGAGATCCGACCTAAGACTCCCCGGGTTCCATGGATGGACTCCGGGGAAGGCCTGTCGGACGACTCCCGCGCTATTTCCTACGCGGGAGACTTCCACCGATGCTATGGCAACCAGAATCTATTCTATTCGGTTGCCATGGTAACCAGATCTAATAGTTTTTTAAGACCCAAAGGACCCCCCAGAGGATCGTATCGAAAAAACACTTGTCCTATGTTGGTTCTCCCGTTGCGTAAAATATTTGTGTCAAGTTTGGTTGAAATCGGTCCAGTGGTTTAGGAGGAGATGTGGAAGACCCCAAAGGACCCCATCGAAAAAACACCTATCCTATGTTGGTTCTCCCGTTGCGTAAAATATTTGTGCCAAGTTTGGTTGAAATCGGTCCAGTGGTTTAGGAGGAGATGTGGAACATACATAGATACAATGCCTTTTATTTATATTAAGATTGTAACGGGACATTTTGGGCCTATTTTGGGGTAATAAAGAATCCTTAAATTTTTAGTGACCGTCAATCAGTGAATGTTTTAGTGGATAGTTAGTGAGGATCGGTCAATAATAAAACTTTTAGTAATTTTGCGTCGACGTTTCGACAATATTTATTGTCATCTTCAGGACCTGTGTATGAAATACAGTAGAAATATCAAACATAACGAAACAATTAAATATTTGGGTGAACGTGTTGGTGATGTGAGTGTGTGCGTGTGTATGTATGTATCATTTTTTATGTGAAGACTTATGATAGTTTGTTTACATCTTCAAATTATCTTTAAGAAAGCGAGCAAATTATAGTATGAGAGAACTTAATTTATACAGTATTACAATTTAAATTACTAAATATAATGTTATTTTAATTAATTAAACAAACAGTAACCAACAATTGGATATTAGATTGGTACAAAAATTGTTTATACCTACAACAGTCAACATATAGCAAAGTAATATATTACCTATAACTAAAACAGATTAGGGGATGTTCACTACGTAATTATTAAAAGTTATTTTTACCATGTTTCACTCCCTACTGGTGTTAGCAAACAATCATAATTTAGAAATATACAATTTACACAATATTGTAAAACATTACGACTTAAATCAGATAGTTGACAAAGGTTACACACAAAAGTTTCTGGTAAATTTTACTAACAGGTAAACTTGGATAATACGGTAATTGTAATCATATTGTAAAATATAGTCAAGAGTACTATAGAATAATGTAATTTATGTATGTGTCCACAATCACCCTTCTCTTTCACCCATGCTCCCCCCGCCAGTCCACCCAGCCTCTCACTCTAACCTGAAATCGATCTATCACTCACTATCACCCCACTCTCTCTCTCTCTCTCTCTCTCTCTCTCTCTCTCTCTCTCTCTCTCTCTCTCTCTCTCTCTCTCTCTCTCTCTCTCTCTCACTCTTCCACCCTTCGCTCTCACACTCTCTCTCTCTCCCTCTCATTATCTCTCTCTCTCTCTCTCTCTCTCTCTCTCTCTCTCTCTCTCTCTCTCTCTCTCTCTCTCTCTCTCTCTCTCTCTCTCTCTCCTCTCCCCCTCTATTTGTCTTTGTCCACGATTGGCACTCTAAAACACTCACCATTTTTATTACACTATCATCCTCATGTAAATAGAGAATTATACACACGATAACAGAAATGATTTACCAACTTGTATTAAAGGGTTACAGACTTTAAAACACAACATTATAGATAACAGATCTATTATATGAAAAAGGTTATTACTTAATATTTACATTTTTGGTCAATGTTATTTACCTGGAACTTGGTTGGTCTATACAGAGTACCATAGTCAATGTAGTTCAAATATATGTCGGTCATAATCTCTCTCACATGATCCCTCAATCTCTCTCTCTCTCTCTCTCTCTCTCTCTCTCTCACTCTATTCTAAACAGATATATACCACAAATCTAACACGTAGACGTGTACATACACACACGCTAGAATTATATACGCACACACACAGACACACACAACAAAACAACCTCACAAGTCAACTACACATTCAAGAATCCATACATAAATATAACACTATTTTATTGACTTATTTTTATCATCTAAGTGTAAATTATGCACAACGGAGATGCCCACTGTACTGAGTTTAAAACTGATCGACTATGTGTCTATAAGAAATGTTATATGTTTCTTAGCTAATACTAATAATATGATCTTTGAGACACTTACAATTGTTGCTGACGCCAAACACACAACTGTAAATTTTCCCTGACCAACACCTTATTATAAAGCAGAACAGACGACCCTTGTACATTTGTAGGAAATTAAGTAACATGTGTTCGGAAGACAGTTGAGAAAGATTTGCACTAGGGGGGAGTGTGACACTAATTAATATCCAACGACAAGCTGGCCACTAATGACCAACACATCCTGTAGGGAGACTACTGAATATTTCTTCAAATTCATGTTTTGACGGTGTGTATAAGTTGAGCATAACTGGACGAGAGGTTTTGAGTATCGGTGCGAAAATTAATGGAGTGAGGTAATAAAGAAGTTTGTATTTTTTTTAATAAAACAAATAACATTTTTTTACTTCCATATTCCTTAAGGAATGGAAGTATGGTGATGGCAAAAAAAATCGTGTTCGAGATTATTGCAGATTCTGATTCTACTACACTCAAAACATGAAAAAAAGTCGTTTTCCGAAAAGTGTCTGTGTGTCTGTCTGTCTGTAGATTTTTTTTCTATGGCAAACGATAACTGCCGCAAATTCAAACAGAATCAAATAATTTTTTGCATACAGCCCGGTTTTGCAGAGTTCTCGCGACCTATTGTTTTTGGTGAAGATCGGTTGAGGGAAAGGGGTAGTTTACCTGCAACGGTTTTTTTTTAGCAAGGGTAATTTTGTTTGTTTGGCAAACGATAACAGCCGCAAATTCAAACAGAATCAAATAATGTTTCGCATACAGCCCTGAATTGTAGAGTTCTCAAGACCTATTGTTTTTGGTGAAGATCGGTTAAGGGAAAGGGGTAGTTTACCTGTAACGTTTTATGTTTTAACAAGGGTATTTCCTATGGCAAACGATAACAGCCGCAAATTCAAACAGAATGAAAAGATTATTTGCATACAGCCCTAAATTGTAGAGTTCTCAATACCTTTTGTTTTTGGTGAAGATCGGTTAAGGGAAAGGGGTAGTTTACCTACAACGTTTTTTTAACAAGGGTATTTTCTATGGCAAACGATAACAGCCGCAAATTCAAACAGAATCAAATAATTTTCTGCATACAGCCCTGATTTGTAGAGTACTCAAGACCTATTGTTTTTGGTGAAGATCGGTTGAGGGGAAGGGGTAGTTTACCAGCAACGTTTTTTATCATGCGTATTTTCTATGGCAAACGACAACTGCCGCAAATTCAAACAGAATCAAATAATTTTTTGCATACAGCCCTGATTTGTGGAGTACTCGCGACCTATTGTTTTTGGTGAAGATCGGTTGAGGGGAAGGGGTAGTTTACCTGCAACGGTTTTTTTTATCAAGGGAAATTTTTTTTTTTTTGGCAAACGATAACAGCCGCAAATTCAAACAGAATCAAATAATGTTTCGCATACAGCCCTGAATTGTAGATTTCTCAAGACCTATTGTTTTTGGTGAAGATCGGTTGAGGGAAAGGGGTAGTTTACCTGCAACGTTTTTTTAACAAGGGTATTTTCTATGGCAAACGATAACAGCCGCAAATTCAAACAGAATCAAATAATGTTTTGCATACAGTCCTGATTTGTAGAGTACTCAAGACCTATTGTTTTTGGTGAAGATCGGTTAAGGGAAAGGGGTAGTTTACCTGCAACGTTTTTTTATCAAGCGTATTTTCTATGGCAAACGATAACAGCCGCAAATTCAAACAGAATCAAATAATTTTTTGCATACGTCCCTGAATTGTAGAGGTCTCAATGACTTTCGATTTTGGTGAAGATCGGTTAAGAAGAAGGGGTAGTTTACCTGCAACCTTATACGTTTTAACAAGAGTAAAGTACTTGAAAATTTATTTAAACTTTTTGAAACAATGGTAATTGTTAAAAATAAAATAATTTTGTTGCCAGGCAATATAATTAAAATTTTTTCATTTTAATGTACATCATGTATAAGAGAAAATATATCGCGCTTGGCAGGCGATATTAAGATTTAAATATAAATCTTAGAATATGGAAGTCATGTATGGTTCTCCATACCGATATTTTTACTATGATTGGGACAAAATGTAAACAAAGGTATATTCAGTGGTAGCGGCGGTGGTAGCACTGCTTGGGACATTATATACGTGAAAATTATTGAAGCGACAGAATCAACAAGCTGGAATTGTGCCAAGGTCAACCAATGACACACAAAAACAGCGTCAACAAGTTATGTAACTGAGCATCAGGCGATGTTACGTCAGCGCCTTATATAACGAGGAATGTAGGTGTGTCCACGCCAGCAGCTTTGTCACACTCACAGAAAAAAGTCAGTCGGCAAATAACAACTACCAGTGTCGGACGCAAATAACCTTCGCGTCCGCCGGCTCGCCGGTTTAGACGAAGTTTACGTCGCCCGCAAAACAGAAAGAATGTGAATAATATATTTAGAATATGACTTAAAAATCAAAATTCTTACTAAAAATGTGATTAACAGTTTTCTTTACAATATAACAATTCGGAAATTATGAATTAAAGTGAAAGTGCGCACGGAAAGCAATGTGACGTCTTCTGGACTAGAATTCGGACTCAAGGCAGATAAGTTTTACCAGGATATACACAGAATTATCAAATTTTATTATTTTTTCAGAAAACCAAAACAGATGGGGCAAATTAAATAAAATAGGAGTTTAAGGGGAAAATCTAAAATGGGTAGTATGTGAGCGTGTGTGGGGGTTTTTGTTTAATTATATATTAAAATATGAAGTGCTGGTTTACGCTTTTACGCAAGATTGAACTCATAAAACTGTTACAGTGACTTCAAAAACAAATGTTTACATAATATACATCAAGTTTATAAAGAGTATACTTTACATATTAACAATGAGCATATGAATATTCGTCATCTCACAATACGTTTCTGTTTATACTTCAGATAGACAACAAAACTTTGAAAATATAAGTAGGTATAAGCCACATAAATTTTTAAATGACTAATACTGCAAATGTTTTCTTTACACCTCTTACCCAAAGTCCGAAAATTAATTTTACAGCTCCTGGCCAGGTGAATTTTATTATAAATTCTTACTTAAATGATGCTATCCCAGATTGGGGCCCTCTCGAATTTCTTTATTCACAAATTAAACAACACATTCACCCATGAGGTGAATGATGCTGCAGGTTATATGCCAACCTTATCTTCTGACATCACTGTCATCCAGCGATAAACGTCTTTACTTTCTCTTCGAACATGGGTCCACTACCGCGCTGTTCGTCCACTGATGGATTTACATGACTCCGAACATTCCACGTGGCGCTATTCAGTGTTTTATCCGCACTGTAAATTTAGCTGATCAACTCCATCATGGCGTCCCTTGAGAGAAGGCCAGTACCAGGGCTGATGATTTCCTACACGTTGTAACTAAATCTGTACTGGGTGGTTTAAAATTTTTAGTTAGTGTTATTCTGTAGTCGTTCTATCTTCGTATAGTTTGTTAACTCGCTCGTTGGGTTCGTGGTATGGTATGGGTATGTGATTGATGTTATTAATAAATTCAATAAATTCTGTCACTGTTATTTGCGTGTAGCAAGTCGAATTGTGCCTTCTCTTACCATTTACGGGTAAACCGTATCTCTCACCGTTTGGTTTGAATATTGCCGCCTCGCCACCTGATTGGCGCACGCCTTTCTGCAGTCTTGGCTAACGTCTTGTTTTGAGGTTTTCACTTCAATAAATTCTTATCTATTATCTTAATTTACTCGAATCAAACATACAGTGTTGCAGAATGAGAATATTTATTAACACTTTGGTAGGTTTCAATTATTTTGTAGTACATTAATTTTATTTTTAGCACCGGCTATTACAGTTGTTCAGTTGGTATGCTCAGTTCCAATGTTTTTGTACACAAACCGTCTTGATGGTTAACGTTAGTTTACAATTAAAATGGTTTTACTCAGGGGTGTTAATAAGTCTTTTTGGCTACAGAAATATTTGACTACGGCTAAAATACACAAATTTATAACAATCCTTAATACTAGGTACACAAAAAAATTAATATCTTAACACATTCAAGTAAGTAATTATCAATGAGATTTAGTAAAAATTTTGGTTAGGATTTGTCTATTAGAAAGGTTTGTTAACTATTTATTATATTTTAAATTTAATAATTATCAACTGATTAAAGTTCAAATAGTGATATTACCAATACCTTCAGTTCTAAATCAGAATAGTGATCAGTGAAGTGAAAATTGTTGTTTATTATTTTTGATAGAAAAATTTGGAATTCGTTTAATGGGATTATTGTTTATACTCATCAACTTTCGATGGAGCTTCTGCGATGCCGTCTTCTTCTTCCGGATGGATCCAGTCGTCTTCTATTCTTCGGATTCTCATTAATCTCGTCCAGACGGTTTTTTCTCGTAGACTTCGGCCTCGTACTCCTTCTGCGATCGTCCGTCTTCTTGAGTTGATGTAGGTCCTTATGATCTTCCTTCGGCATTAGTCGTCATCTATTCTTCGCGGCGTCTTCTTGATTTCTTTGGGTAATTATGGGTTGTGAACAAATTTAATAAATAATATATTATCCAGGATTCCCTGGGCTGCTATTATAATCTTCCTTTCCTTTGATTTTGGTTAAAATTCACTTATTTGGAATTAAATTTTGGGGTGAGAGCTACTCAATCCGCTCTCGGCGTCGGTCAATAATGGACTAGCGAAAATTCAACGGTTTTTTTGGCAAAACATTGCGGTTGCTATGGTTACCTAATAACTTATGCTAATTCTCATTGGTCATTAATTTAAGTCATTGTTATGTTGTAACGTCTTATTTTAGTTTAATTTTACAAAATATCTTCAAATGAAGATCTCTATCTTATTTTAATAACTAGGTTTATTACATGAGTACCATTGTTCATAATTTTTGATAAGGGTCATTTTGATATCCCTCATGGTCACTTTTGAGTAGCTAATTACATTTTTATTATTTTTCATATTTATATTTTACATCTATTTTATTAAAAATAGGCTGTTATTCATACCTTTTGGTATTAGGGATACTCACTTAATTTGTTTAAACATTTGGTATACTCTGCTTTAATATTGGACTATTATTTGTTCTCAAATTTACTAAATTCTTATTTAACAGTTAGGCCTAGAGCCTAGATTTTACTATACTACTATCTAACATTTCTTAGTAGCTTCTTACCTTTACATTTGGTATTTCTAACACAATTTTTTAACAAAACAAGCAATAAACATTGGTGTTCCTAACTCCACCTCTTATTATAGTAATAAACATTTTCTTTACAGGTTCAAGCCTGAAATAACTTCTAACTACCTTTCTGCTCCCTTCTACTATCTGGTTCAATTAACAATTCATTACATTATATTGGTTCTTTTAAAACAGTAACAACATCCTTATTATACTAACATTAATTTATACCTTCCACAATATATACTACTCCTCAATTCCTTCACTAGAAAAAAGTGTCTATCGTTCTTGTTTGTCCTTCATTCCAATGCCTTAATTTCCATCTTATCCTATAATCCTTATTACCTATGGCTTACTGTAATTACATTATAATAAGTTCTTCTTACTTACTAATACAAAGTTTATCACTGGTCTTCCTGTTATTCTAACACAGTTTACTAATTAGAACACTTTTTGAAGTTCACCAACTACACTTTTTCCTTCATAGAAGGTTTTTGACTTTTACACTTTCACTTACTATGTGCAATATGCTCTCACTACACGTTACCACTTTATTTTAATATACTCCTTCTTCCACTCACTTAATTATTCACTGGGTTGTTTGTGATGTTGGTATCATTATGGGGTTACTGATTACAATTGTTTATTTTATTTTCCCTTCACAAATGATCACTTTTGGTAATTAACTGTGGCCTTGATTTGCCTTAGGGTATGTTTACTAATTTTGATTATATTCATCACTATTTATTAGGGTGTGTGGATTATTAATTCCCTAACTTATATTTATAAACACATTCCTTCATCAATAAAATATACATAACATTATTATCTTTCATTAACATTATTAACCTAGGTAAATCTCATCTACACTCTAATTACATTAGTTCATTTGTTAACCTACAGAATAATGGTCATTATTCGGGATTTACAATGTTCATTCTTAATGTCTTGGTTACATTTAGTTCTTAGCTTCTTCTTCGTTGTTCCGTGGTTCCTTTTGTATTTATCCGATCTATTGTGTCAGGTCATTGTCAGTTTATCAGTCATTTGTCATTTGGGTTATTGATCTCTGAGTTTATAAGTTTTTGCCTCTTATTCTTGTCTTCAGCTTTTTATTTTTATAGTTAAATATCATTGGATCTTCACTACCTTATGTCATGTTACAACGTTCAAGGCCACAACCTTCTTGAGTGTACTGTTTTGATGTTCCTTATGACAGCATTATCCCTTTCTATATCTGTCTTGCAATTAATTTATAAATTTTAATCATGTTAAAATTTTGCCTCCTCTAAAATTAGCTATACATATTAAAAATTTTTGACAGTTTTGTCGAACTGTATATATTCGTCCATCACAGCTGCTGGCTAAATCGACCGTGCCACTGGCGCAAATATTTGAATTCGATATGGCGGGCACTTTGTACCGTTACATGTTTGTTTGTTAGAAGTCATTACAATTAGAAAAATTTATGTTTATACACTGATATACGTGAAGTGAATGTGTCACTATATAGAAACTAAAATCAGTTGAATGTTTAATAGTGGTAAATAGTGTAGTGAGATAATAATTCAAGATCTAAAATTGTACATATAGCAGAATGTGCAAGTAGCCACCATTTAGTATTGAGGAATTTGATGTATAGATGTATAGAAAAAAAGATACATAAATAACTGTAAGTTGGAAATGAACTAGGGGAAATGGATGAATTTAAGAACAAAGATCTGTTATACTGCAATTCTACTGGACCTTTTGATTAAATGAAAATACGTTCAGTTGGAATTTCATTTTAAGGAAAAAGTGGAAGTTGTATGTAAATCTTGGCAAACAAGCTTTTCCCTGAAACTTCAAGCACATTTGGCTTTGACCAGCAGTTACAGTACAAATTTTACTGCAGTATTCTCAGATTCAGTTCATCTGCTAAATCTGGTGCTGATATTTGGATGGTTTGCCTTCTTAAAGAGTGATTTTGTATGCTTCTAAGGTTGTTTTTGGAGTATGCTTGATAATGTGTAAAGTAATTAACAATTTACAAACACCCAAGAAGAATATTACTTACCCGGTTTACCCTGGTTACTACGAACTTTCTTACACACTTACCTTAAAACACTGAGAATCCCACAACACTTACAGGGCCGCCAACACGTTTGGAGAAGTAAACGTATAAACCTTGACACTCTTCCCATTTAAATAATTTAGTTGATTTTAATTCCCTTAATTCAGAAGTTCTCACAGATTCGTTTAGGCTTGTTTTTGGCACAAAAATTAGGATATGGTTCTGGCATAATAATTATTCTAAACACATGGTTATTATAACTAAACAAATCTTATTTATTATTCCAAAGTTAAATTCTTTCTATTTCTCTTACTTTCTTTTATGCAATACTACAAACGATTATAAAACATAAAATTTCTTACACCAAATTTTATGTATAAATTTTCATCGACAAACCAGTACTTTCTTTTTTACTTTTGACTCACACACTCTCTCATTCTCTTTACATATGTTTTAAACCCCTTTTATTTGAGCTCTTATTGAGTTATTTGTTACTTTACTTCACTTTTGACCAGTTATTGGTTTTGTAACTGTACTTAACTGCACGTGTTCCCCGATGTTGCGTACTATGTTGTTCAACCATATTTCACTGAACTATCACATTACTCGTTTTTAGAAACTGTTAACACTGCGGTATCACTATTTATTGCTGTTCTACATTACAATATACTCCTTGGTAAACCTACTTCTATATTTTTGGTCTACCAAGACGCCCTAGGCTAATACGATTAGCTTACGTCTGTTCTGTTTGATGAGCTGTGCTGAACTGGGCCGAGATCTCGGCGTGGCTTGGGTACGCTGATTCACTTTTTCTGCCTTTGGAACTGGTTTTTAGCGGTTCACCTACTTATGTCCTGCCCAGGTGCTGGATCTCTCCGGTATTGTTCGCCAACCGGAACGTCTCTGCGTAATTAGAAACACATGGAGTGTGGATGACTCTTAGGTCACATGATGTCAATTAAGAAAATACCTCACCTTATATGGTAATGGTTTTGTTCCACACTGTGTTATCCAATTAAATATAGCTGTTGACTAAGGCGTCATACCACGTGCTTTTCTGGTGACTCACCTACGGTTTGTTCTAACTCCCAATGCGTCCTTAACACTGGCTTTCACAAAAGTGTAACATAGAGTGGTCAGTTATTGAAAATGATTAAAACAGTGGTTCAGCCCATTTTGTCCCATTACAAATGGTTGATAAATATGTTCATTGCCTTTTTTTGATTCCTGGGGGGCCTCTTTAAAATACTTACATCATTCAGAAGATATTCTTGCTTGGCTTGAAGCTTGGCCATGAAAACCTTTTTTCAGCATTTGATGGGTGTCTGCTACAGCTTTTGTTGAGCTTCAAACAAAATTGATGCAAATGGAAATTCTTTTTTTTTTTGGGGGGGGGGGTCAGCCATTTTGATGATTAAAGAATTGAAAAAACAACACAAAAATAAAGATGCAAAATCAAGATTGTGGCCGCTTACAAAGATGCCAGTTTGCAGACTGGTTCACAAAATAATACATCTAATATCAAATATTGTTGCACGTCCATACTACAATTGATTCATGCAAGCTATTCCAATTTATAAAAACTTCTGAGTAGCACTTAATAATTGCCCATATATAATAAAGGTAGTTCTGAATCGAAACATTGTTTGTAGTGTATGGTACATTCAATACTGTGGTCATGATATTTAAACAACCACTGAATTTTTAGTCACATGTGGAGAAAAATGTGATTATTTATTATTTATATTTAATTTCAAGTTAGGCAGTTTTTAGAATTAAAAAAAAAGAGAACTACTGTAACACAACCAATATCAAAATTGTGTTTTATTAAACTTGTAACCAATGTGTTTTATTTGGAATCCAAGCTAAGAGAAAATAATCCTTTGCCACTTGTTATGGACATACTTTCAGAGTTTCTTTTTTATTTAAACGTGAGAGCGAATTGTGAGCAGGTGATTCTAAAACAACACAGCCTATCACTGATTAACCATCATTGTGATTGTGAATGACTATGTATTCTACGTAACAGATCTGTATTATTGGACTTACCATCTGTAAGCTAAACCTGTCACGTGTAATAGTTATTGAAGTTAAGAATCTGTCACTTGATCTATAATTAACAATCTTCACAGCCCTATATTTTTAAATTTATAGAACGGAATAATATATTCAGATTTTATTTAAGGTTCTTTTTAATTTCATACCTCACTTAGATTTTTTTTTATTTTATTCAAATTTTGAACTCTACAGTTTTGTCTCTCATCTCATTCCTACTAGTGTGGTGGGGTGGGGGTGGATCAATCTCAAAAACAATAGAAGTGTAGACACATGAGTTAATTTTTACAAGTGATTAATACTTTCAAAAGTTAGTGCAAGACATCCCCCAAATATAAGGCAAGTAGATACAGTAGAGAGACAAATCTTGCTTGGAAACTTTCATGTTTCTGTTAACAATAACACTTTATTGGTTTAACACATGTTGTTTTATTTCTTATAAAATCGAACATTTTGCTCATACTATGATGAGGCATCGTTTGTTTTTAAAGAAACAGAAAGATGTATGGACAAAAAAAAACCCAATGTTGTTATTAGATAGAGAAACAGAGAAACAGACAAATGCCAGAAGCTGAGTTAAAACTGAGACCTTGCTTCGGTTGCTCAGTTAGTTTGTTAAGATAATATGGAAAGAAAATTTTTAAATTACAATATCATATTATACAGTGAGTATTTTTAACACACAAATAGTAGTGGAAGTATAAATAAGTATTTTTTGATGT
This sequence comes from Magicicada septendecula, assembly GCA_034769895.1. Classification (NCBI taxonomy): domain Eukaryota; kingdom Metazoa; phylum Arthropoda; class Insecta; order Hemiptera; family Cicadidae; genus Magicicada; species Magicicada septendecula. The sequence continues at coordinate 403,841,692 of CM068370.1, read as the reverse complement.
CAAATCAAATCTCATTTGTTGTTGTCTATTGAGTAGAGTGCACAGTATTAACACAATAGTAATTCACAGTTGTAGAGGATATTTTAGTTTTCATTGTGTATTAAATACAAGTACAGAAGTCTTTAAACCATTTAATAGAGACTCATTGTCTACAGATCATTGCAGGGAATTTTGGCTCAGCTTCATGACTACCATGGATTGCAGGAACAGTGGCTGAAACATCAGGAGGAGCTGATGTACCAGCAGGCTCCACTCGAAGTGAAATTACAAAGCTTACAGCATGAACCAATTACAGCACTTCTTAGTCATAGAGGAGGTAATATCAAAATTTGAGTGAACTAGAAATGAGTATTATGTTTTAAGTTGACTGACATTACTGCATATTTATTCTTGAAGTAAGTAACAATAAAGCATAGTAATCATTGTATTTATAATATTGTTTTCAAGTGAATGTTTGCCTGTAGAAAGCTTTAGAGGTTCATACAGTATGTTACATCGGTGAGGAAATAATTAAATAATATTAACACTGGGTGGGTAGATGTGATAAATTTTATTATTATAAAACAAACAGAAAGTAGAATACTAACGTGAATTCAGAGAATACCAAAGAAGGAAGAAATGGGAAGGAGAAGCATTATGTGTTTGAAAGGAGAAGACATGGGAACTCATTACAGGCATACTACAATGTCTCTACATTATGTTGTACAACTACATATTGACAGCCATCTTGCCTGACTTGGTAAAGAGTGACTTTCGTAAACTTGCGGGTTTTTCCTATTATTCAGTATTACTAATTAAAATTAACCAGAATATCAGTGTGGTCCAGAATGTCTGCACAGTTTAAGCCAGATGTTTCAGCAGTGTCCACGATGGTCATCTTCGGTGGTGCAGGTACAGAAATTTAGTATGCCCATGTAGGACTATGTTGGCACAGTCCAAACACACTAGATGCATTTATATTTATAACTTTTTAGATGCTGAACTGTTCCTTATGCTGGTTGGTTGTGCCATTGTCCACAGTATGAGTAAGCATGAGTGTAACAGTACAGACTGACTCAGTACCAGAATTATGGGAATTATGGGGATTTTCAATGTTTATATTATGTAATTATTAAAACATACAGAATGGTTAGGTACATTGCCCCTCTGGAAAAAGGAACAACGTAAATTCGGCCAGAGTAAAACACCAAGGTCTCCGGTGGACGTGAAAACATCAAAATATACCATGGTGGTGTTTATGACGAAGTACAACAATATGCATTATGATTGGGCTATAACACAGCTCCGTCATCGCTAAGAACAATGACGCACTGAGTACAATGTGTGTAACGAGGCGTTGTCCAGCAAGACAAAGCGGGGTGACGTAAGAACTACACACACACAAGCGCAAATTTACATTTGCCTCGTTCTCATTTCAACGCCATTCTTCATAGCAGCCACAGCGATGTATCGTTGTGTGCACAAAATTTTACAATAATTTAAATACAACTGGCAAAATGTTGGCCATTATAGTGGAGCAAGAAAGGCTCATATAACTTGTTAAAATACAGTTACTTAAAATGTAAATTCAGTGTAATATCAACCTAATTAAGCGGCAGACTAAGAAAGGCGAACACCGGCCAGCACCATGGGTAACAAGCAAAATCAACGGATGGACATCAGCTCCGATTAACCAGAGAAGTTCCTTTTTATTATTTTCTATCTTATGAGCTCATTAATATTCAATTGTGAATTAAAGAATGTACAGGTCTAAAACTGAGTGTGCAAATGAGAGAGTGGATGTATGGCCATAAAAAACATATGCCGAGGGCATTGGTTTGTGTAATAAATTTAAACTCTATTCATTCATAATTTGAAGCTGCAGCAGTAATGTTAAACTGATATTAATCCAACAATAAAGCAATTAAAGAATACCACGAGATATAAAAAGGCAACCGCCATTTTGTTTGAGTCAGGCCACCTGACGTCATTATAGTAAACACATGGTTTTGTATGTACGAACGTAGAGTGAAATTAAAATTAATGGTTAACCTCCTGAATATTGTGTTATCAATTGTGTCGTCCACTGTGTTTCGAAATCTTCCTGTACCCGACCCTGGAACCCTTAGGTATAAAACAGTGTATAAAAGCAGAAGATGAGCCCGGCTAATAATGAATTTGGTGAGTACCCGTAATACCAAATTATGGTATTTGTCTTACATATCTTGCTAGATATATGTAAAAATATTATAAGTAGTTTTGAGAGAGAGAAGAATATTACAATTTGCTCCCTCACAGTGACTTATTAGTATGTTATATTACAATTGCCGCCCTCACAGTGAATTGATTGTATGTTTAAAGTTCATTGACAAAGGTAGCATTTACCAATACAAAAATAAAAATATTATCATTATTATATCATTATTATTGTATGTTAGTTATTAATATAACATGAGGAGACCTTGGTCCAGAACAAATACTGGTTGTCGGTACTGGGAAATGCTAAAATTCACCCAATCAGTACAAAGTGAGATTTGATCGGCCTGAATGTTGGATCAGCTGACATAGGAAATAGTTCAGCATCTAAAAAGTCATAAAATAAGTGTATCTAGTATGTTTGGAGTATATCAACTTAGTCATGCATGGGCATACAAGATCTCTGTTCCCGCGCCACTGAAGATGACCACCATGGGCATGCCTAAAATGTGTGGCTTGAACTGTGTTGGACATTCTGACCACAGTTAGTAAATTTTATATAATAATATTGACATCTGTGGCCATTAGAGCTTATGTTTTTGTCTGTTCTGTTCCTGTGGTGTGACAGTGATTTGCCCATAGCCTCTTTCAATTTCAGCCTCCAAACATCTCAATTCTGCAACACTGACCATTGACACCCAGCAGATTTTTCCATGCTTTCTGACGTTGTACAGCCGTCAAGTCCATGTCATCCCCTATTCCTCTTTCCCAGAAACTGTCCTTTGTCACTCTGCCATGGCATCCAACATTCTGCCATCCTTTTGGTGTGTCCTCCCTATTCGAGTTTTTTTGTGGCAGCGTTAAAAAATTTACCAAGCTATGATCCTTGTATATGGTCTTATATCAAAGTTTCAGCTTATGATTAAAGCATGTTTGTCAGGCTTTTTTTCTCATTTTCTTCCTCATAAATACTCTTCCACATATTTCAAGCACTTCCTTACTTAGTCTTTCTTGCAAGTGGACTCACATCCATAGGCAACTACAAGTCTTATTACTGATTTACACACTATTCCTATATAGAGTGTCATCTTTATATTGTGTTTTACTATCTTAGATCTCAATTTTATAATAACGTGTGAAGCGTCCAGTTTCCTTTCACTAGCCTGTGTTTTACTTCAGTTTTTTTCCGGTAATAGTTTATAATTATAATGATGCCTAGTGGCTAGTTATCTTTGAACATAACTCTGATTTACTGTTAAATCTTTCTGAGCTGATAGGCCATGGTCCAGAATGTCTGTAATTAGTGCCAGACAGACTGACATATGACGTACACCTTCAGTGGCACAGGAACAGATATCTGAAATACCTGGACAAGACTACAGTGAAAGACTGTATTACCTGTTGAGCCATTTCACTTATAAATTTTTCTCAGACATCAAACTACACTCAATAATTATAACATTTACGCATATGTAACGTGATATGTCCTTTTTCACAGTTGAGCTGTGCATTGTATTTTGCTGATTTACATGTTTCAGCAGATCTGTTTCTGCCTTCCCCTGGCAGATTCTTCCTTGACAACTTAGGATGAAATGACTCTATCCTTATGACCGGTTTCAGCTGGATGGTCTTTATTTTTCTTGGGCATGTCTTCATCTACATATCCTTCTGTTTCTGATTTTATCAACCAGTATAACCTTTATACTTAGCAACAGACAGTTTCTGCACAATATGTGCACCAAAGTTTTCTCTTTCTTATTACTTTCAGCAGTTTTCTTCCCTTTTCTATTCCTGCCAATACTTCATCCTTTCTCACTCTGTCAATCTATTTCATCTTGATCGTTCTTTGCCTCAACTACATTTCAAAGCTCTCTAGGTACCTTTCTTCTTTCTTTTTGATAGTCCATGTTTCAGCAGATCTCTTCCTCATCCCAATTGGAATCCTTCTTGCTGCTTTAATGCATTTACCTTTTCAAAAGCTGTCTTACCTAGGATAGATATCCTACACTTGATTTCCTCCATTCGGCTTCCACTCCATTTCACTGTACTCCTCAAGTGCTTAAATAGATCTGCATCTGATGTTGGCATGTAAACTTGAATAATCAGGGTATCCACTGGGTCACTCAATATCTTAATCACGAGCAACCTATCACTAATCATCATAACATTCACTATATTCTCATCCAAATCTTTCTTATGTAATGGTCTCATATCTTTCTCCTTGTAGTCTCCTTTGCAAATTATCTTGTAATTGCGAGAAATAAATTCTTCCTATTGCACCGTGCTTAATGCTAAATTACTTGGATTTCGTTGTCCATGATGTGTCTGTTACTTAACTAAATATAATTATTTCACTACCGACTTGAAACACAAAGTTTTTACGGGTAAAATCATAAAATTTTACCTTATAGCCTGAACCGGTTTTTGCTTTTAAAAAGCTTCTTCAGAGGCTGCTGCTGGGAGCACTGTCCATCTTGTTGTTGGCGATGGTATCGACTTTTGAAAGATCGATATTGTTAAGAGAAGCCTACCGAACAACCCAGAACATTCTTCTCCCCCCCCCCCCCCCCGTCTAGTGTGGCCCAGTGATTTAAGGAAAAAACTGCCCAAAAAATCCTACTGATCTTGGCTTTTGTATACAGCTTTATTTCGACGTCCTGAATAACGTGTGAAAAGTCACAATGCTAATCGTGTACGCGTCTTGAGTTATTAAAGGTCAAAGGTCACAAAAAAGGGTTTTTTGCAAATACCTCGCTTCCTATTGGTCGGACGACAATAGAGGTGGATATGAAAATTGTAGATCTCACTATTCTCTATAAAAAAGGTTGATGCAGTTTTCACGTAAAACTAGCCGTTTCCACGAAATGATGCAGAGAAAATATCAAAGCCACTCAGTGCATTCATTTCCGCACCACCTTCCAGGTAGAGTAAACAATGTGAGTAATTAAAACTTTATTGCAAATCATATGTATGGTACCTTTAAGCTATGAACAAAATAAATTCACTGCAATAGAAAATTGAGAGCATTGAGATGTATAGCAAAATTGAAAGTTAAGGGGATGGAAATATGCAAAACGCATACGGTCAGAGGGGAAAGGCGATGTGGAGGGAGTCGCTGTGAGATGTGAGAAGAGAATTGTTATTAGCGATAGTGCAGCCAACCTATGAATCTTGTTTCTAATAGTAACAAAAACTCGTGACTGTTACGGTTTGTTTGTAAATGTGTCACCACAAATTTATCTGTGTGTGTGTGTGTGTGTGTGTGTGTGTGTGCGCACGCGTGTGCGTGCGTGCGCTTGCGTGCCTATTTGTTGCTGTTAAATATCAGAATGTTTTATAAACATATGTGAGTGTTGTTTGGTTCTGTCATGGTGTACTGCTGAGACGTAAAAAACTACAGCCTTCCTGTAGCCTTCTTATCGCAATGGAATTTTCAAACTGTACACTCCTTAATTACACACGACTATCTCTCCAGTTTATCATTACATAAAGGAACGCGTTCTTCGTATTAATTTAATTGCAAGAATCTAAAAGTGTTACAACCGGTAAAAGAAACAAATGTATGAGAAAGGAATAATTTATTTTTTACCAGCTGGCAAACAACGTTGTACTGTAAAGAAAACGTTGAAGTTGTAACATGCCATGGTCAATATCTATGAAATTTCTTTCATTTCAGTAATCTCATTTTATTATTACGCAAAATTTTGTTAAGTTTAAAATTATTTATTTTTATAAACAATTATCCTGGTCACGGCACCAATTGTAAAGTTACCTACTTTTTTTATAAACAATTATCATCCTAAAAATACCACCTACCTGTGACATTCCAATTCTTACCTTTATCCAGCAACCCCAGAGTTTGTTAGGCGAGGATTTAAATGATGCAAACAGATTGAGATAGCGGATTTAATAAACTACACTAACACGTGGTCTTTGTAAATTGAACTTATTATTTTATTTGCAGTTAAAACATTAAAGGGGTTTGCCCCATTTCTTTGGTGATTCATAGATCACATTTATAAACATACAGAAAGAATAATAGATTGAAACGTTTACTTAATATTCAATAAGGTTCACCAGTACTTCATATACACACTCGCTTTCATTCTTTCAACGCCCCTATTACTTTAAAATATCATGATTGATGTTATTTAGTAATTGCCTAGGTCTTGTACTTATCGAAAAAAGTTATCTATTTTGCGGCGTCATTGCTGTTTCCACTAATAACTGCGGCACTTGATAATTGTCCGAAACTGTTTACAAATGATTGACTCGTCACTGGTTGTCGACACTGGTTACTGATTTTTTAGCATTTGATCACATTTATAAACTGTTTTACATTGCAAAAATTGTTTTGTCCGCGGACTTGAATTATATCCAACCGGCCGGTTTTAAGAGTTGAGCGGAACAGAAAGATGGCGACTGATGAACGCTGATCAAGTACGTCCGGCCGGTTGAAAGTGTTGATCGAGACAGAATGAATTTGGTCAAAATGCGGCCAATATAAACGCCGGTCACGTGATACTCCTTCCACATGGGTGACGTCATTTCGGATGTCTGGACGTTTTTCTCACTGCGTTTTCTTACGTTCCAGAGGTGTAACATGTTGATTTGACGTCACTATGATTTTGACGTCTGTTGAAAATTGCAATGTTGAGGCCACTTTTGGGTTAAATCGGTGACACTCTGGCTAGACGCAGCTAAAAATAGCTTTTGATTAACTTGTTTACAAGACGCACCCCACATTCCTTAACGCTCTATCCGCCACTGTTTCACATTGATCACAAAGTAAAATGATTTTATTCTTAATTTTGATCTAATTAAAACTCTGAACCCCGGTTTTATACCTATGACTCGGTATGTACTGTCACAATTTGAGCGCGCAGACACACACACACGCATACCGGTACATATATTTTTCTAACTAATATTCTACTATTATTTCTGTTCAGTTTTATAATTATTTACATTTATTTTAAAGCAACGCAATACCTTAATAAAACACTTTCAGACCCATTCAAGAATGTGCGAAAGCTAGCATAAATAATTTCATTTTTAAAAAAGCTTATTCAGTTAGCGTACTTTGATGCTCAGGCATACATGTGTCCAATTTTTCTTAGAAAAACTCTGAGGGAACTAATTTGGCCCTTGAAATTATTGTTTTCTTTACTGATGGGTAGCAATGCATTTACCGTTGGATGCCTCTTGTGAGTTATACGGAACTGATTAACAGTGTAACGTATAATGTGGGTGTCAAAGTTGTCCACACTTGTCTAGTAACTAACCTGGGGTTTGGTCTTTTTTGGGGCTCTTAAACTGTCCTCCTAATTTTTCTCCCTCCTTTGCAATACGCAATAACGTGCGAGTAGGTATTCCAGTTGCCGTAGTAACCCGTTCGAAAACACTTTTAATTGGAATTTTCATTCCTTCTGCTACTTCTCTTCTCATAAATTGTAAAACATTAAAAATTACTTCCCGTGCTTTACTATGAATAACTTCCCTGTCTTTGCTAGTTAAAAGAGAAGTATCCATTTTAACAAATCCTGTTACTGGGTGATAACACAAATAATTATGATAATACGTAATTACATAAAAACTACCAATAGAAATTAATACAAATTTAAATAACTAATAAAAATGAGTGACTAAATCAGTGATAAAATTAATAATAAATTGAGATAAAAATAATAAATGCAAGACTGAGGTAGCGCGTAACACAGTAACTTACAATGTACTGGTAACTAAAACATCACACACAAGTTGGCAACACCTTCCCGTGCACATCAGCTGATTCTCTGTTACCCTCCCGCCATTCACAATTTCAGAGTGGACTCATCCATCCATAAATTGGTTTCTGCGCATATGCCCTTAACTTTCAATTTTACTGTACTAGGAACATCTGTCTCCTGCCGCCGTTTAAACGCCGTGATGCTGTTCTTTGACATATGATTTTTACGGCAATTAGTATGTACAGTCACTGATCTCACATTTTTTAGATGTTCAATATGTCCGTTGTTTCTACAAATACTTGCATCTATTATGCTTTGTATACCATGCTCAACAGTCACTGTATCACCATCCGAAAGCGGTATAGGCCTACCGCAAATAAAACAGCTACTAGCCATCGACAGTTACTTTGAAATTACACGTCTATTTCTGTTGAAAACACGTGTCAAATTGATCAACAGCTGCAACTCCAAGATGTTAGACTAGTAAGGACCTAGGTTCCCTGTAAAAAAATTATTCCACTCTTCATTTACTCAATGTATGTAATGGACAACATACTATAATGTTTAAACACACTATACAATACTACATATAAAATATAATGTATAGAATAGAGTATACAACTGTATTCATTCCAAGGCGATGCGTGGTAGGTATTCGTGAATCGATGTACCTTCTCATGTTGGGAGAATGTATCGTTTTTTCAGAACGCTTATGCACGCGTTTATATGAAACATTTGCAAAAAAAAGTGTCATTATTTGTTGTGTGATAATTTAACTTACCAAAGTTATAATATGTGAGTAAATTTAATAATGAACATAAATATGTAATTCATTTTATTACTTACATTTATATATTTTGTGTAATTTCAATAATTGTCTATTCTTCATGCTTTTCAATGTGATACGTTATAGGAAAACGGGGAAGTTAGAGAATGTAGTCATGTGACATCACGTGATATGCATGGGCTCAGAGCAAATAGCCTCTAAATTGTATTTTTTGATGTTTTTTATATAAAAATTATTCATAATTTTACTCACCAAAGTTGTAATATATGAAGTAAATTTAGTAATGAACATAAATGTGTAATTCATTTCATCATTTACAGTTATATATTTGATATATTTTTCAATTATTGTCTTTTCTCCATGCTTTTCAATGATGAAACGTCCTAGGAAAACGGGGAAGGTAGAGAATGTAGTCACGTGATACGCAACGGCTCAGAGTGAATAGAATGTAAAGAGTGGAGTTTTGCTCCAAAATTAAGATGTTTGTTAATCGATAAACCGTTGGTTTTACGTAAAAATTGTATAGGACCTTTTTTGTAGAGAATAGTGAGATCTACAATTTTCATATCCATGTCTATTGTCGTCCAGCCAATAGGAAGCGAGATATTTGCAAAAAACCATTTCTTGTGACCTTTGACCTTTAATAACACAAGACGCATACACAATTGGCATTGTGACTTTTTACACGTTATTCAGGACGTCGAAATAAAGCTGTATACAAATATCGAGATCAGTAGGATTTTTGGGCAATTTGGTCCTCAGAACGACTAGTAGGTGATTCTAGTGAGTTCCAGGAACACTTGAGATACTACGCATTAAGCCGCCGGCGTGGAGTTAAGGAGGGAAAGCTGTACTGAGCCTCAGCGCGTCGTATATAAAGCCATAGCTGCCGGGTTGTCAGTCAGTTACGTGAGCGATTTCCGCTAGTGCGGATTGAGTGTTTGTTGACGTGAAGAAGTATTGTGTTAATACAGTTGTGTTTTATATTAGTTAACATTTTTATTGCGTGTGAACAATTTTTATTGGATTTGTTGTAAGAGAATGTGTTGTTAATTACGAACTGTTTAACTGTGAAAAGTAAAGCTGGTGATTAGTGACTTAATTGGTGTCTTGTATTTTGTTTCCACTGTACCTTTGACGATCAAGTAGACAGTCGTAACAGTGGTGTCAGAAGTAGGATAGAACGGTTAACAGTGGAAACAGAGTACTCTGCATAGAAGAGTCATGTTAGTGGTAGTTGATAAAATAAAATAAGAATGGATACCAGTCAGATGATAGAATCATTCAAAGCAATGCTACAGCAGATCAAGGAACGGCGCCGCCAGGGGGCAGAGAAAAGATGCCAACAAGTGGTGGCAGAAGCACAAAAACAACACGATGAGAAACGCAGACAGGAAAGAGAAGCGGCAGATGAACGACAGAAAGCACTAATGGAAGAATGACTAAAAGAACAACGTAAGCGTGAAAATAAAGCACCAGAGAGACGGCAAAAAGAAGAATTTAGTCGGCAAGCAGACAACGTTAAGACGTTGGTACAAGGGGATACCACTGCAAACTTCGTCCTGTTACGAGGTGAGCTGAACAAACAAGTTGACTGAATATCTGAAATAGAAAAATCTGTGAAAACAAATATTTCAAGTTTAGAAGATTCTATTACATATTCAATAAAACAAATTAAAAAGGAAGTCGAACATTTAGTAAAAGAAATAGTTGATAAAGAAAGATCATTAATAAATGCTGAAGAAGATTCAAAATATCAGAGAAATCTAACGGAAGTAGGGCCAGTTTACGCAAAGGCCCTAACATTTGATGGAAGCACTCATTGGGCAACTTATATTCGCCAATTTGAAGCTACAACTCGCTTAAATAAATGGACAGAAGAAGAGAAAGGACTTTCACTAATTCTTGCTTTAAAAGGGCCTGCCGCAGAACTAATACAGAAAGTGGCATCTGACAGTCAGAACGTATATGCCGAATTAACAAAAGCTCTGGATCACGGTACAGTGACCAGCATTTGTGCGAAGTGTACTGTGTTCAACTTAAAGCGAGACGACAGCATTCAGGGGAGAGCCTTCAAGAGTTTGAAGTGAATGTCGACCAACTGACGAGATTGGCTTATCCCGAAGAATTGGAGGACTTCCAGAAGTGGATTTCTCTCATTATGTTTATTGACGGTATCAGAGATAGTCAATTACAACAAGTGTTAAGAATGGCACGGCATGATAATAAATCAGACGCTCTTGTTCATGCTCTCCGTTTTGAAGCTGCCAAGCCGGCGACCTACATTAATCAAAGTATGTCATCACGTTGTCGTCAAATGGATCCAGTACCACAGTATTGTCATAACGGACGGCATAAAAAGACGATTTAAGAACAACAGTTTAAGAAGTCAGTAGCGCCACAACGATCTTTCGAACAAAAGGATAAAGACAAAAGACCTAAATGTTATAACTGTGGGAAAAGTGGCCATCTACAAGCAGATTGTTGGCAGGCGAAAAATCGGAGAGAAGAGTGTGAATGCACGAATTGGAGATGTAAATATACGGAACTGCACACCATCTCCACGCTTCATAAAACCACGGGTAACCTGATTGTCAAAGGATTCATTAAAGACAAACTGGCAGCGTTTACAGTTGACACAGTCCATCATGTGCCCTGACTTAGACTTAGTCACCAACCGCCAGCATCAAATTAGCTCTTGTACAATACAGACTGTGACTGGATGCCCCGTTAATGTGTTAGGAAAGATAGACGTACGTATACGCATGGGTCTTCCTGAGTTTAGCCACCAAATGCTTGTAGCAGACATTGTTGATGAAGTGATTCTTGGCACGGACATTATGTTTGCCTACGGATTCGTTGTGGACTTAGAGAGAACGTCCTGAAGGTTGGACAAGAGAAGATAAAGCTTTGCATGGCTAAAATGTCAGGGTCTGCCAACCATTCAATCAAGCAAGTGGCATTGGCCGAAGAAGAAGTCAACAGGTCTGGTCAAGAGGAACCTTTCCTATTCTAGGTGGAAATGGAAGAAGAACTAGCAGAGGAAGTACACATACGTGAAACGGCAAAAGAAGTGACTGGAAAGCCAACTATGGGTGTTAAGGAAAACCCCTTGTTAATAGAAGCGCCCAGGGGAAACGTTGCTGAAGATGAAGTTACACAAGAGGTTGTTGACGAGATCCAATCAGACTTGGATCAGCCAGTGGTGTTTAGGTCATCAGTACATGATGCGACGGGAGTGATTCCAGAAAAACTAGCGGTTGAGCGGAAGACCCGTATCCCTGGGAACTTGATGATCAGATCACACGAGACCGAATTGGAAGGACGGGAGAATTATCTTTCACAAGGACGTCCACCTAGATCGCCTGGCCAAGTATTATTTCAGAGACGGTTTGCCAGTTCAGGACGAACAGACTTGAGGAGGGGGCAGTGTTACAAGAAGCCTACCGAACAACCCAGAACATTCTCCACTCCCCCATCCAGTGTGGCAGCTGTGCGTCATTCAAGTAGATGATTCTAGTGAGTTCCAGGAACACTTGAGATACTATGTATTAAGCCGCCGGTGTGCAGTTAAGGAGTGAAAGCTGTACTGAGCCTCAGCGCGCCATTATATAAAGCCATAGCTGCCGGGTTGTCAGTCAGTTACGTGAGCGATTTCCGCTAGTGCGGATTGAGTGTTTGTCAACGTGAAGAAGTATTGTGTTAATACAGTTGTGTTTTATATTAGTTAACATTTTTATTGTGTGTGAACAATTTTTATTTGATTTGTTGTAAGAGATTGTGTTGTTAATTACGAACTGTTTAACTGTGAAAAGTAAACCTGGAGATTAGTGACTTAATTGGTGTCTTGTATTCTGTTTTCCACTGTACCATACGATGACCAAGTGGACCGTCGTAACAATATTGTGTCTGTGGGGTATGATATTTTCGAATAATGCATGTGATTTGAATCGTGTCTGTTTGTTTAGGATGTCGTTTTTATGTGTTTTCGTGTGTTTGTATATTTCCAATAGTTTAGAGTGTCTAGTTTTCAGCCTTTTGTGTGTACGTGTAGAATGTCCAAATGTCCATGTTATTGTCGATGTTTTTGTATGTGTGGTTTGCTTCAATGAGGTGGTTTGTAAAGGTGGATTCTGTAGTGGAGTGTAGTGCCTTTGCGTGTTCAATGTATCTTTGTTTGAAGCTACGTCCTGCCTGGCCTATATAGAATTTGTTGCAGTCTGAGCAATTTAGTTTGTAAACACCAGGTAGATCGAATTTTTGTGCTTTGTGTGTGTTCTGTTTTGTTAATAGTTTTGTATGCGATTCTGTATCCTGCTTTTTTGAATTTGTGGGCTATTTTTTCAGATTGGTTGTTGATGTATGTTAGTGTTATGAATTTGTTGTTTTCTGTCTTTGTCTGCTGTTTGTTTTGTGTAGGAGTTTGTTGACTATTGTTCTGTCGTATCTGTTGGATTTGCTAGCCATGTTTAGTTCTTCTTTGTAGTCTTTTTCATCTAGTGGGATGTTGTTAAGTCTATGTATCATAGTTCTGAAGGCAGCTACTTTGTGTTGTGATGGGTGATTGGAGGAGTTGTGTATTAGTGTGTCAGTTGTAGTCATTTTTCTGTATATACTGAATTTGTGCCTGTGTTCAAGTTTTGTGTTGGAGAGGTCTAAGAAGTTTATGTGCTATTGCTGTGTTCGTATTCGGCAGTAAAGGTTATGTTTAATAACCTCGGTAGTGAAATAATTATATTTAGCTAAAATACTGATATCTCTTCATTTTTTTTTTTTTTTTTTTTTTTTTTACATTTTCTAGTTTATATCTCCTGTTCATCATCTTCACATTCCATGTTTTAATCATCAATTCATATGTTTTCCTCTACCTCTCTTTACCCTTCTCTAACACAAACACACTGCACAGTTCTCCTGTGATAGTGCCCATCTGGAGATCTGATTGTAGGCATATTTCTCCAGAATCTTTCTTCTTAGGTTATGCCATACTTGACAGCATAATCCAGTAGGATTAAGGATACCATGAGGGTCTTTAATGCGGTGGTTTCCCTTTGCTTTCCACATCCTATGCCATTGATCTTGATAGTCTCATCTGCTTTTAAAAATGGTTTTCTACTCCAAGGGCAAGAAGTTACCCTACCTTCTGCCCACTCGTCTACTCTCTGAAGACGCTGTTGGCACTGAAAGCGTCCTTAAATACTCGTTATCCTGGGTGATACTCAGTGTCCCTCAGAGAGAGAGAGGGAGAGAGAGAGAGTGTGAAAGCGTTAATCTTAAGGATTTTTCTGTAGTTTATAGACATCATTATATAATTTTCTTTTTTGTACATTTTTTTTTTAATTTTTCTGCCTGATATGAGGAGATCCCATGTGTAAAAAAAAATAAGCGTGAAAACATGTACATGGCAGCTCAGTAGACCAGTGGGTATGGCACCTGGCTACTAATCTAGAGGTCCCGGGTTCGATTCCCGGGCCTGCACCATAAAACCAAGGTGCGTTTTTCAGCCCCCAGGTCGACTCAGCCTGTTGAAAATGAGTACCTGGGATAACATCCTGGGGATAATAATGGGGGGCTGAAGCGTAGTGCTGGCCACAGTGCCTTCCTTGTATGCCGTACGGCTCACATAGGCAGCCTACCCTGCCTACTCCTAAGCTATTTCGGTGATATACATGGGAGCCATTATTATTTATAAAACATGTACATGCATAAAATATAAAATTTTACATGTTATTTTGGCTTTTGTGTTGGGAAAATAACATGTTATATAGCTTCTGCTTTGAGCAAGCGTTATTGTATATATAGAGTGTTGCCAAAAGATGGTGCAAAACTTTTGGAAATGATTCTACTTATTAAACTGAATTAAAAATGACCAATAGACAAATGCCAAAAAATTCTTTTTTTTCTCTCTGTATGTCCCTGTGTTTTAAAAATAAAAATCAATTACTGCTGAACAGAACAAGATGTAATCAAGTTGAAATTTGATGTACACAGTAAGTGTACTATTCTGTTTTATATTATGTATTATCAGTACATATTTATCATGGTACAGTATATTATAATATAATATATAATATACATTTTTATTATATATATATTATAACATCGCCAAATTCAGATCATATTTGATATCTATAAGTATGTAAGAAATGTTAAGAAGTAATATATTTTAATAAATAAATAATAAAGAGAATAAAAATAGTAAATGTAATTAAGAGTGAAGGAGGAAGAATAGTAAACCAAAGGTGATTATTAAATAAAAAATACAAACTAGACTGACAGACAAATGACATTGACCCAACCCCAGAGATTGGCCAGGTAATAACCAAAATAAAGTGAAACAAGATGAAAGTGAAGGAGAAGAAAAATGAAATTAAAAATGGAACAAACCAACTATAAAGAAAATGAAGTGAACCAAGGTGATAAAACACAGACAAATAGTGTAGAATAGGGAAGGGGGAGATGATACTATCAAATATCATAAAGGAAACGAAACCAATGAATAACAAATATAAAAAAGAAATATTAGTATAGTCTAAGTGACAAATGTAATTCATAATAAATAAAACACCGTTAAATAAAAATACACTAGCCCACGAATTAGTAGTATATGTAAGTAAGAAATCTAGAAAAAGACATGAACTTATTAGAAATAAAAAGTTTAACAAGTGATAATAGTGAAGGTGTAAATACCCCAAAATAATGAGTGTATCAGTGATAAACACCAATTAATTAAAGATGAAAGTGATAGTGAAAAAGATATTGTAAATGATAGTATGATTAAAAAGATAGTAATAGATAAGAAAACACTTAATAAATCAATGATGAAACAATAAATGATTTCAGAGTGAGCTTATAAAAATTATATAGTTAAGGGTAATTAGAAATAGTATTTAGAGTAGAGGTAGATAAAGGATACGATGTTATTCAGGGGAGAAAGCCCATGTAAGATAAACAGTTTGTGTTAACATGGAATGGAGAAAGGGATTAGTAAAGAATTAAGAAATTAAGAATGTAATTAATAAACACCCTATGTTATAAGGGAAAATAAATTAAGTAAGTTTGAAGGAAGTGATGATGTTTCTCACTCAAAATAATAGTAAAAGAATGAAATGTATGTTAAACCAACAGTAACTAATAACTTGTAAAGAATTGTTCATTTTAATTTTATGGATAGGATATGGCTGAAGGAAGCTTACAGTCCATACACCTAATTGTTATATTTTAGGTATTAAGATATAGAAAGTAATCTTGACACATAATCAGAACACAAACAAATTCAAGACACAACAACCACTAAACGAATCAATTATAACAACACAACAAAACAAAACACGTTGTAATAAAATGAAATATAATTAGAATATATTAAGTAAAAATAATCAATGGCTACTTAGGCATAGGAAATGTATAACTGTCAATAACAAATAATTGCAAATTGTATAAAAACAACCAGGGAATTAATAAATTCAAGGCGAGTAAATAGCCGAGAATAATTTGTAAATCAGTTTAAAGGAATAATATTAGAATAAGAACTTAATTTAAAGGAGAAATGTAAATACCAAATATTAACATAAATGTACAAACATTGATATTTCATAAAACCATACATTATGTGGTACCAAATTAATCTTTGAAAGGAAATAATAACAGTGGTGATAATATTTAATATGTAGGGAAGAGGACAGAAGAACATAATCAATAAGAAGATATACAGCTATTTTGAATGAAAATTCAAATTTGATAACAGTAGTCATACTTCAGAATTAACCAATCAGGATTAATTGGTTACTATGACAACAGTCGTTTGGTTACTAATTTACCGTTACATTTCTTTACTCGTAATATATGACGCTCTTGTTGAATAGACTTCTTGAACGGTCAAAATTGTTAATTATAACATCAAAATATCAAACGAAATTACTAACAAGTGAATACCAAGGAAGCAGACGATGGCTGAAACCATTTAACTGGTGTCGAAGCCGAATTAAAGAAAAAAGAAAATAATATATTGCCGATTAACTTGAAAAAGATGCCCGAAGCCCCGAACAATTGGAAATTAAATATGATTGCAGCCTAATTCATTATTACCAGATCAACTGAGTTCATCCAGTCTACTGAAGTGTTAAGTATTTCTTAAATTACCCCAAATTTCCGAATAAACTCACGTTAATTATTTCTCACTGAAAGCTGAACTCTCACTAAACTGCACATAATTACTTTCAAAGATTAAATTAAAAAACTAATACACTGAAAATTTATCAACTGGCAAAGTTAACCTGTCATTAGTTAGCGTTATTTTGTAACACTTTTACTACACTCCAATAAACAAATTATAACTACACAGTATATTATTTAAGTTTAACTGATGTAAGGGTGTGTATTTTTATTGTAATAATTAATAATCCTTTTAACGCAATCTCAAGAACCTGAGACGATCGAACAATAATAATTTTGTGTATAATTTCAACAGACGCCATTACTGAATATCTGTTGTTAAGTTCAAAGATCGATTTGTCAAACCCCAGAGATGTGTCTCATATAATCTACCGGTGCAAATGTATTACCAAAGAAAGCATAATTTGTATTAACTGAATAATTAATCGTTAACCGAAAATAAACAAGTACTGAGTGTAACCAATGTGTTATAATTTCATTAGGAGGTGGATAAAAATTTGTGCACATTTTAGCAAACAGGTATTGACGACGAGTGATCGCACAGCCTACGCAACTAACAACTGGCCCAATCCAGACGGCCAAGGCGAGGTGGGAACAAATTGAATTCTTCACACCGCCGAGCTGCGCTTGTCATACAAACTTAAAATTGTTTTAATAAAACAATTTGGCGCCACCCGGGATTTTCACACCCCTAGTGAACAACAGGTAAGAAGATCGAGACCTGGTTATTCGTACGTTCGCAACGGACGAAATCTGCATAAGTTACGTTCTAAAGCGACGACGTATAGAGAAGACACGTTACACCCATTATACTCATACACGTTTAAGATTAGACGGACGTTACGATAAGTGACAAATTGGCGACCAACCGGTGGGACTAGAAGAGAGGGAAATACAAAATTCTAGCGGCGATTGCGAAAGGTTACAATATGCACACCAGAGGATTGTCGAAAAAATTGGCGAAGGAAAAGGAAATGGAAGAAAATAGAGGGGAAGAAGAGGAAGGAACAGCGATTGAAGAAGTGGAGACAGCAATAACCACAACAGAACCAACCCAAGACGAAGAAATGGAACTACAGGCGGGTGACAAAGGAGAAGTTAGAGGAGACCCTAACATACTAAAATTAATGGAAATGATGAATAATATGAACAATAAATTCGACAAGAATGAGGAGAGCTTGAAGGAGATGAACAATAAATTCGACAAGAATGAAGAGAGTTTGAAACAGATGAACGATAAATTCGACAGCATGAAAGAAGAAACGAACAGCAATTTTCAGAAGCAGAAAGAAGAATTGAGACAAACCATTAACAAAAATAACGAAACCCTGCAACAGCAGCTGAAGGAAAGCAACGAAAAAACTAAGGAAGAAATGAAGCAGCAGGTGATACAACAATTAAGGGAGTACCGAGAAGAAACCAGACAACAGATCACCGAAACGAATGAGAAATTAGAGGAGACGTTGGAGAGACTGGAGAAAACCAACAAAACTGTTTCAGAAGTCCGTGAGGAGGTAATCATTAAAATAAACAACCTCGAAGGAGAAACCAAAAGGAGAATTGAGGAATGTCACGAAGAAACGACCAAAAGGTGGGAACAAGTGAACCAGGACATGCATCAAGTCCAGGAAGAGAACCAGAAGGAGACAGCAGTTGTACGAACAGACCTGGGAGAAAGAATGGAAGGAGTGTACAGCAATTTAAATAAAATTGACAGTAAAGTGGACAAACATAAACAAAGAATTGAAGAGATGCATAGACGAGAAGAATTATTACAGGAAGAAGTGGACGCCTGGCGTGACCGGTCATGTAACCATAACCAAATATTTAACAATGACAATCGAGATACAATAAATTTCCGCAACTATAAGCGTAATCCGATGGAGTTTTTGAAAAGGGTGGAAGAATTGATAATAAAGAATCGCGAAACCCGATGGACAGCTGTGAGGGGAATGCTAGACGACATGTTTAAGGAAACATATGACTACTGGTGGACCGCCACAAGACCAGACATCCAGAACATCCAAGAATTCAAAACCCAATTCAGAGCGAAATACTGGTCAGAGTCAACCCAGAACATGGTCCGTAACAATTTAAGTAACGGAAGGTATGAAAACCAAAACAGACAATCCATAACCTCATACTTTCTAGGAAAAATCTGCATGGCCAGGAATTTGGAACCACCCATTCCGGAAGAGTGTTTAGTCGTACAATTATCTTACCACTATGATGATGCGATCCAGAAAGCCCGTATGTACAGTCAAGTCAAGACAATTCAGGACATGGCTAGTTTATTGGAGAGCCATGAACACGAATGGCAGTACCGTAAGAACAGATTCACGAGTTTCCGAAATAGTAGACCAAATGAAGGGCCATCCCCACCAAACCAACAGGGTGATAATAAGCCACCACCGAACAACACCAATAACTATCAAAGAAATCAACGTGGGAATAATGCGCCCAGGAACTATCACCCAAACAATAACAACAATGGTAATTTCAGAAACGATTACAGAGGGAATCACCAACGGAACGGTCCTAACAATTATTATCGTCCAGGAAACGGTAACAACAACAACAACAACCGAGGATACCGACCGCAAGTGAATTATGTGAGATGTCAAGCACGGCGTAGTCCAGTAAGAAACTATTCTCAGGCAAATAACCGACGAACGTACTATAACCAGGTACCAAACACAAGAGTCCACACCTTCGAGGAAAACGTCGGGAATGATGGTGATAACACAAACCACCAACAGGAACCATCAACGAGCCAACAGATGAACACAAATGAAATCAGAAACAATGAGCCCAGCCCTCATTTAAACGAATAAGGTCGGTGAGAACTGTGAACAGCCCATCACTGGACCAATCTCTTGGGGAATATAAGACGACAACAGACAAGAAGATCACAATAATATGTACTAACTATTTAAAAAATATAAGGGATGATTTAATCGAAGAAAATGATAACATGATGCCTATCAGAAACAGCGAAATAGTGTATGTAAGTGCCCAAATAAATGGAATCCTATCAACCATAATGATCGATACAGGATCTAATATCTCTCTGATCGACCAAGTAGAATTAAATAGACTACAGCAGGGGAGTAGTATACCCATATCAACCCTGCCCATAAACAATGTAACTATCATTGGTGCTACCGGCCGACAAAATAAGACCGTCAGGAAACAAGTATCCTTGGAACTTAATAGCAAAGGTATAATAGTAACTATGCCATTTCTTGTTGCCAGCGGCCTACCTTTCTCAATACTTGTTGGGTGTGACGTACTCAGACAATACTCTGCCATAATTAACCTGCGGCTAGGAGAAGTATCACTAACCACAGAACAAGGGGTATGGTCAGCCGATCTAGTGAACGGTTGCAACTTACCATTAATAACAAACAGCTGCACCATGATCCAAAACAATTATTGCCAACAATCACCCGGAAGAATATTGAAAGATTGGAAGGATGAAGAATTATGGTCAAGCAAGCTGGAGGAGATCAGAAACTTCCAACGAGAAGAACAAGACCCACAGATTAGTGTACAACAGGCAGAGGAACTCATAAGAATATACAACAGATATAAACACATTTTTTCTGATGCCCCAGGCAAGGTAAAGGACTATCAATGCCGGATCCGATTTAAAGAACCCGTTGACTTCAAGAAAAAATCTTATCCCATTGCATACTCACAAAGAAATGCAGTGAGGGCAGAAATCAATCAAATGATGGAAGACGATATAATCGAATTAAGTCAATCACCTTATACAAGTCCAATAGTGGCGATACCAAAAAAGGACGGAAAAGTGAGAATCTGCCTCGATGCAAGAGAGATCAATAAAATGATAGTGAACGATAGAACATCCCCGGGTGAAATCGAAGAAATTCTTAAGAAGTTCCACGGTATAAAATACATCAGCGCGTGGGACACAGTATGTGGATATTGGCAGGTGGAGCTACATCCGAACAGTAGAAAATACTTAGCTTTTCTGTTCGATGGGAGCAACTATCAGTTCAAAAGATTGCCATTTGGACTGATAAATTCGGTCGCAGTATTTGTTAAATGTATGGACCAAATACTGGGACAAGATGTACTGAATTTTACCACCGTGTACGTAGATGACCTGCTGATAACGTCATCAAATAGGCAAGAACACTGTGCTAGAGTGGAGACCGTAATAAAAAAGTTATCAGATAATCACATAACCCTTAAGCTGGACAAGTCAAAGTTTATAGCCCGCAAGGTACAATTTTTAGGATTTAATCTACCAGAGGAAGGCATCTCTCCTTCATCAGAAAAAGTTGAAGCGATACAACGATTCCCCACACCAAAAAACAAAAAACAGCTTCAGTCTTTCCTGGGAATCTGCAATTATTATCGTAAATTCCAAGATAATTATTCCAAATTAACAGCACAATTCAAAAAAACAATTATCAGTTAAAGATAAATGGACTTGGGGGTCCGAACAAGATGAAATATTTAACCAAATAAAAGAAAAGTTTTTAAACACCGTGATTTTACACCATCCAGACTTCAAAAAGCCATTCTTCATGAATTGTGATGCGAGTGACGTCAGTGTAGGTGCTGTATTGTACCAGGAAGATGAGAAGGGGCAACATATGGTCATAAGTTTTGCAAGTAGAATTTTAAATGGATGCGAAAGAAACTATCACGTCACGGAGAAAGAACTACTTAGTGTTGTGTTCGCCTGCAACAAATTCAGGACTTACATTCTAGGATACGACATAACCACGAGAACTGACTATAGATCCATTTCATTCCTCAAGCAGTGTAAACTCAGCCACGGAAGATTAACCCGATGGATATTGTTGCTACAAGAATATCATATTAACTGGGAGTACATACCAGGGAAGAAAAACACAGCTGCTGACATATTATCCCGTATCAACATCCAGCAACAAACTTTCGAGGGAGAGAAAGAACAATTACTTAAAGTATATAACATTATCAAAGACAGAATGGATCTAGAAAAAATAACCCAGGAAATAAGAAGATGTCAAAATGTGGATCAAAAAATAATGATTATCCGTGAGAGAATGTTAAAAGAAGAAGAAACCATTATACAATATTATAAAATACATAACAGCCTGCTATTTATTAAAAACAATCCTGATATCAGAGAATGGAAACTAGTAATCCCATCTACGGTGGAAGAACAATTGATACTAGACTACCACATTAGATACGGCCATATGGGGGCCATAAAAGTGATAAAAGCTTTAGAGGAACAAGTTTACATAAAAAATATTTATCGAAAGGTAAACAAAACTATTCAAAAATGTAATATTTGCCAAAGGGTAAAGTGCAACAATTCGAAAAAGGAGGGTATGATGATACCTATAATATCAAGTCAGAAATTAGAAAGGGTATTCCTTGATATATGTGGTCCGTTTCCTCGCAGTGGAGGAAGACACAGATTCAGATTTATAGTCATCATGTTCGATCACCTCACCAAATATACAAAGTTGTACTCCATTAACCGTGCGACAACAAAGAAAATTATTGAGATTATCTTAACCAAGTTTATACCAGAAGTAGGGAAACCTATGGCCATAATAACCGACCTCGGGACCCAATTTAAGGGAAATCATTGGAAAAGCAAACTCTGGGAACATGATATTAAAACTTACAAAACATCCGTTTATCACCCCAGCAGTAACCCAGCTGAGAGAGTACTTAGAGAAGTGGGTCGAATACTGAGGACCTACTGCCACGATAAACAAAAAGAGTGGCACAATTACGTAAAATCCACTGAAGAATTTATAAACCTAGCTTACCACAACTTCACTGAAGCCACACCATACACAATGATGTTTGAGTGGCCACCGCCTAGAGAGATAACTGATATGATTCAATTTCCCACCAACACCGAATATCAATTCGAGAAAAGAAAATTCTACAACAGAATAGCCGAAAAGGTAGAGCAACAAAAGAATAAATACTCTAAGAACCAGAAAAAGACTATTAAATACAATGTAGGAGAAAGGGTACTAATAAAAAACAGAATTACCCAGCTCCATAGAAGGCATTACTAAAAAGTTACTATTATTATATGTGGGACCATACACTATAACAAGAGACAAGGGCAATAACACTTATGAGATCGCTCACCCCGTCACTAAGAAAATAAAGGGTGTATACAATCAGGCAACAATTAAGAAATATTATGATGATCAGCAGGCAACAATTAAGAAATATTATGACGATCAGCAATGACTGAAAAAAAAATTAAAGTAAAAAACCAACCGAAATACGTTAAATAAAGAAAAGTAACAAGACAAACGAACAAGTTTGCCAATATCATAAAGAAAAAAGATCTCAAATGAATTTCAAAATTCAAAAAAGTTATGTAAGGACAACTTACGCAAATATTTCGATAATATTTTAGGACAATTATAAAATGGAGAAATAAAAGTTACAAGGAATCCATATAAAGTAAGAATAACAAACTTACTACAATATTTAAATAAAAAATAATAATAAAGGAGTGAAGTTACAAAACATTCCTACAAAATAAGATTAAATTACAATAATCTTTAGCCAAAATATGAGGCATAAAAAGCAAAACATACTATAAAGGAATAAGCTACAAAAATTCCTAATTAGTAAGAAGCACTAACTTACTACGATATTTAAAAAATTATGAAAAAAAAATTATCAGTCAAAATGATCAACTTCCACAATTATTTAGAAAAAAGATGGGAAGCAAAATTAAACAAACCAATGATCAAAAAACGAAATAAATAAAATAAACATTCTAAGAGTTATAATGTGACATGAGATGAAACAAAGAGTAATTAAAAATGAATAAAAATGTGAATTGTATCAATGAAAAGCAATGCTTCAAGTATTATCAAGTAGTATATACAAAGAAAGATGAAAAAATATATGACTCGAACTGAGCAATAATGAAATACAGTCGACTCCCTCTAATCCGGACACCTCGGGACCGGATCCCTGTCCGGATTAAAAAATTTCCGGACCATCCGGCGGTTTTTTACTTATGTAAATTACAACCTGTAATAGCGTATCTATATTTATAAATCACATTTTAAGACAATTTTCAAGTGTACGGAACACAATTTTAGGTTCATAAAATTGTCCCAAACGAATAAACTTAAACCTAAAACTAATGAAAAACTTGGCTTTGCAATATTAAAAGAAATCTGTTATTTTCTTCTGCTTCTTTACTTCAACTGTTTTCTTGAAGGCATAATCACGCCACTTCCTTAGAAACATAACATCCACAGCTGATGCGCCAGGCTGTTGTTCGACGTAGGTAGTTGCCAGTTCCAGTGCTGCCCTACCCTCTGCATGAGTCAAAATTCCCACGCCATTTCCCGCTTCACTATCACCTTCGTCGTCGTCTTCTTCTTTTTCTTCCTCTTGACGAAGGACTACATCGACGATTTCGTCATCATTCAGGATTTCATTAGCCAGTTCATCATCAGCTCGCGAAATCCATTCCACAACGTCATTCTCATTAATACTAGCAGAATCAGGCAGCCATTGTAAATCCTTTAAAATTTAGTGGTTGTCATCAGGTTCAGTTGCATGAATATTTAACCCTATTGTATTTGGATTGTCTTCTTGTCTCTTCTCAACGAGAGTTTCAACATCTGGCCACAATTTTCTCCAGGATTTGGTAAACGTAGATGATAGGATTTCATCATACGATTTAGCAGCGATATAAATGACGTCCTTAATGTTAATTGTCTTGAGCGTCTGGATGAGACCTGCATTGTCATTACCATCCATCTTATCCAAAATTTCTGAAAGAAGCTTCCTCCGGTATTTTCTCTTAAAGCATTCGATTACACCCTGGTCCATGGGCTGTGCGATACTTGTTACATTTGGAGGCATATATAAAAGCTTGATGTCACTGTAACTATCACATTCAAGACCTTCCTCTGGATGCGTAGGGGCATTATCAAGCACAAGAACTGCTTTTACTGGCAATTTCAAGGATGTCAAATGTTCTTTTACAGACGGAACAAATTGAGCCACGAACCACTCCTTAAACAAATAAGAATCCATCCAGGCAGACTTTTGTGACCTGTAATACACTGGAAGGGAAGACATGTTTAAGTTTTTGAATACTCTGGGTTTGGCCGACTTTCCAATCACAAATAGCGGCATCTTGTGTGTCCCAGTTGCGTTTGAGCATAGTGCAACAGTGATCCTTTCTTTATTTACTTTAAAGCCCGAAGCAGACTTTTCTTGAGGAGTGGCAAAGGTTTTATTAGGCAAAAGTTTATAGTTAAGCCCGGTCTCATCGATATTGTACACTTGTTCTGGGGTTAGTTTTTCACGCTCAATGATACGCTTCAATTTTTCAGAAAAATCATTAGCTGCCGGTTGGTCTGCTGAAAGCTTCTCCCCGCAAACTCCAAGGAAATGCACTCCATGCCGTTTTTTCCATCTCGTTAGCCACCCATCGCTTGCCGAGAAGTTTCCTTTTTCCCCAAGTTTTGAATGAAGAATGACGGCTTTTTCTTTCAAAATCGGCCCATTTATAGGAGTCCCTCTTCTACGTTCCTGCATGAACCACAACCATAATGCGTCATCAACAAGTTCATGGTGTGGTTTTTTCAAGGTAGATCGAGTAGAAAGGACGGATTCGACTTCAATTTGCATACAAAAATCCTCGATCGATTTTCTGTTTTTCCGCCAATCATAAACTGTGCTTTTCCCTACATTAAACTCCGTACAAATACTTTGCACTGATTCACCCTTATCTAAACGTTGTAAAATATTAAGTCTGTCTTGCATTTTAACCGTATTATGCTTCCGTTTTTCACTCATTTTTGAGAATTTTACTGTCAAATAATTAGAGTTACTGAAACTACAATTTCACCTAACAAATAAACTCACTTATAATAACATATGTAACTCACATTGAAAATTATTAAAACACACAACAATATCAGTAGTAATTAGTAAAAACAGCTACAGTACACTGTATGACGATCCGGAGCAAACGCAATCGTAAGCCGAACTGAGGATCTTTGTTTACATGTAGGCCGGAAATAAACAGACACGCTCAATTCTGTTGTTTTCGGCCGTGAGAAACCCGGCGCGCGCTGATGACTCATTTCCAAGAAGTAGTCCGGACCATCCGGCGTCCGAACCATCGGAGTCCGAACGAGAGGGAGTCGACTGTACAAAAGTAAAAGATTCCCAACATATATTATGATGATTATTATTATTATTATTATGAGTCACGAGATGACTATATTGAAGATTCATTAATTGAGATTGACTGTTGAATAAGTCCAGCAATCATTTAACTGAGCAGGGATGATGTTCCCCTGATCTCAGAATAAGAGTAGTTTTGAACGACAGAGTTAGGTAAGCCAATAGAGCCCATCCGAATCGATTTCAGCTACAAAGTAGGGATAGTTAGGGAAAATGAGATTTATAGGGAATAATTTATAATAAAAAATCAATAAGCCAGTTCGCAATATGAGAAAATAATGAAGAAAGGAATCAGAAGAACGGAAATAAAAGATACAGAATTAATCATAAAAAATGAATGAGAAGCAGGAGAATTTGAAAAAAAAAATGATACAATACAATTGATAATTTCATCAAACTTAGAATCACGTTTTATAAAATGATCAATTTTGGTGGAAGGGCATTATATAACATCGCCAAATTCAGATCATATTTGATATCTATAAGTATGTAAGAAATGTTAAGAAATAATATATTTTAATAAATAAATAATAAAGAGAATAAAAATAGTAAATGTAATTAAGAGTGAAGGAGGAAGAATAGTAAACCAAAGGTGATTATTAAATAAAAAATACAAACTAGACTGACAGACAAATGACATTGACCCAACCCCAGAGATTGGCCAGGTATTAACCAAAATAAAGTGAAACAAGATGGAAGTGAAGGAGAAGAAAAATGAAATTAAAAATGGAACAAACCAACTATAAAGAAAATAAAGTGAACCAAGGTGATAAAACACAGACAAATAGTGTAGAATAGGGAAGGGGGAGATGATACCATCAAATATCATAAAGGAAACGAAACCAATGAATAACAAATATAAAAAAGAAATATTAGTATTGTCTAAGTGACAAATGTAATTCATAATGAATAAAACACCGTTAAATAAAAATACACTAACCCACGAATTAGTAGTATATGTAAGTAAAAAATCTAGAAAAAGACATGAACTTATTAGATATAAATAAAATTTGTAAAGATAGTGAGATAGTGAGAAATATAATGAAAGTAACTAAGTGACAAAGAAAAATAATAATAGGGATTACCCACCAATGAACGGTTAAAATAAAAAGTTTAACAAGTGATAATAGTGAAGGTGTAAATACCCCAAAATAATGAGTGTATCAGTGATAAACACCAATTAATTAAAGATGAAAGTGATAGGTGAAAAAGATATTGTAAATGATAGTATGATTAAAAAGATAGTAATAGATAAGAAAACACTTGATAAATCAATGATGAAACAATAAATGATTTCAGAGTGAGCTTATAAAAATTATAGTTAAGGGTAATTAGAAATAGTATTTAGAGTAGAGATAGATAAAGGATACGATGTTATTCAGGGGAGAAAGCCCATGTAAGATAAACAGTTTGTGTTAACATGGAATGGAGAAAGGGATTAGTAAAGAATTAAGAAATTAAGAATGTAATTAATAAACACCCTATGTTATAAGGGAAAATAAATTAAGTAAGTTTGAAGGAAGTGATGATGTTTCTCACTCAAAATAATAGTAAAAGAATGAAATGTATGTTAAACCAACAGTAACTAATAACTTGTAAAGAATTGTTCATTTTAATTTTATGGATAGGATATGGCTGAAGGAAGCTTACAGTCCATACGCCTAATTGTTATATTTTAGGTATTAAGATATAGAAAGTAATCTTGACACATAATCAGAACACAAACAAATTCAAGACACAACAACCACTAAACGAATCAATTATAACAACACAACAAAACAAAACACGTTGTAATAAAATGAAATATAATTAGAATATATTAAGTAAAAATAATCAATGGCTACTTAGGCGTAGGAAATGTATAACTGTCAATAACAAATAATTGCAAATTGTATAAAAACAACCAGGGAATTAATGAATTCAAGGCGAGTAAATAGCCGAGAATAATGTGTAAATCAGTTTAAAGGAAAAATATTAGAATAAGAACTTAATTTAAAGGAGAAATGTAAATACCAAATATTAACATAAATGTACAAACATTGATATTTCATAAAACCATACATTATGTGGTACCAAATTAATCTTTGAAAGGAAATAATAACAGTGGTGATAATATTTAATATGTAGGGAAGAGGACAGAAGAACATAATCAATAAGAAGATATACAGCTATTTTGAATAAAAACTCAAATTTGATAACAATAGTCATACTTCAGAATTAACCAATCAGGATTAATTGGTTACTATGACAACAGTCGTTTGGTTACTAATTTACCGTTACATTTCTTTACTCGTAATATGACGCTCTTGTTGAATAGACGGCACTTCTTGAACGGTCAAAATTGTTAATTATAACATCAAAATATCAAACGAAATTACTAACAAGTGAATACCAAGGAAGCAGACGATGGCTGAAACCATTTAACGGGTGTCGAAGCCGAATTAAAGAAAAAAGAAAATAATATATTGCCGATTAACTTGAAAAAGATGCCCGAAGCCCCGAACAATTGGAAATTAAATATGATTGCAGCCTAATTCATTATTACCAGATCAACTGAGTTCATCCAGTCTACTGAAGTGTTAAGTATTTCTTAAATTACCCCAAATTTCCAAATAAACTCATGTTAATTATTTCTCACTGAAAGCTGAACTCTCACTAAACTGCACATAATTACTTTCAAAGATTAAATTAAAAAACTAATACACTGAAAATTTATCAACTGGCAAAGTTAACCTGTCATTAGTTAGTGTTATTTTGTAACACTTTTACTACACTCCAATAAACAAATTATAACTACACAGTATATTATTTAAGATTAACTGATGTAAGGGTGTGTATTTTTATTGTAATAATTAATAATCCTTTTAACGCAATCTCAAGAACCCGAGACGATCGAACAATAATAATTTTGTGTATAATTTCAACAGACGCCATTACTGAATATCTGTTGTTAAGTTCAAAGATCGATTTGTCAAACCCCAGAGATGTGTCTCATATAATCTACCGGTGCAAATGTATTACCAAAGAAAGCATAATTTGTATTAACTGAATAATTAATCGTTAACCAAAAATAAACAAGTACTGAGTGTAACCAATGTGTTATAATTTCATTAGGAGGTGGATAAAAATTTGTGCACATTTTAGCAAACAGGTATTGATGACGAGTGATCGCACAGCCTACGCAACTAACAACTGGCCCAATCCAGATGGCCAAGGCGAGGCGGGAACAAATTGAATTCTTCACACCGCCGAGCTGCGCTTGTCATACAAACTTAAAATTGTTTGAATAAAACAATTTGGCGCCACCCGGGATTTTCACACCCCTAGTGAACAACAGGTAAGAAGATCGAGACCTGGTTATTCGTACGTTCGCAACGGACGAAATCTGCGTAAGTTACGTTCTAAAGCGACGACGTATAGAGAAGACACGTTACACCCGTTATACTCATACACGTTTAAGATTAGACGGACGTTACGATAAATGACTATTGTAATACAAATAGATTACGTGTGTTTAATAAGTTTAAAATGTTTATGTAGTATTGAAAATTAAAGTTAAGTTACAATTTAAAGTCGATTATAATGAATAAAAGTTATAATTATTTTAAAAGAACTCTTTTTTAAAAAAATAATTGCAGTAATACTGTTTGAATAGTAATAGTTGATCAATTTAGTGAATAAAGCGTTAATCGCTGGTCGACTGATGAAGGTAGCCGTAGCGTCGATCTGGCAGCGAAACTCCTCTTCTAGGTTAACTGTCGTCAAGGTACGTAATGTTAAGTCTCGTCTGGACAACAAAAATTTATAACAGTATACTTCCATGTACCTGATCGTGATTCTAGAAGTTCTGAAGTTCACTTATAGTAATTAATAAGCTGCCAAGATGGATTCAATACCAGCTTGCTCTACTGACAAGGTTAGATCACTCCTTGTTTAATAAGGGCGCCACACAGGTTTATTTCAGGAAAATCCCGTGAAAAACCAATTAATGAGATTAAATATTTGCTAATTTTCTTTAAAAACTGGTGTTGATGCTTATTGCACTTACGGCAATTCAAATTTAACAACATACAACCTCTAATCAGAGTTACTTTTGTTATCCAAAATTAATTATTAATTCACTCCTTGAAATAAATAGAGTCAAAGTTTATGCTGCTAATAAACGGGTTTTATTGTTACCCTTGAGAATAAATTCAAACAAACACAAGTATGATAGATACATTAATATATAATTGCAATTATTTCGTTCATTTACCCTACAAACTAGCTCAGATAGCACAAACAACTCTTCTGGTTATTCCCAGATTAACTTTTAATTTAAATATTATTTTTATATATCTCGGGCGTAAATTCTTTTAAATACAAGAAAGAACTACTTTATGCCTATACAGAAGTTAATTATTTAACAGAAAACAATATTTACTAATTCGGCCTCTTTTTTAAAATTCGTATCTATTTCTAGGTTATGCGTTGGTCACGCTAACTTAATGATTGACAAATATTTTTTACCACTTAAGACTAATTCAATTCTTACGTGGGATTAACAAATCTGCTAAATAAATTTGATCACTGTGTAACAGATAGAAAGTTTTGATGTTTTGCGTCAGTACAAATTTTGTGTTGAAGAAATATAAGTGCACACAGATTAATGGAATAAATTGTCACAATGTTACCTTTTTATTTTAATCTTATAGATTAAAATTTATTTTAAACACTCCAGCGGTCGGATTATAGTGACCCTGGTTCATTACACTGCACACTAACTAAGAACAGAGAATAATCGTCCTCTTCTAACAAAATTCGGACTAATTTAACCACTGGTTAATAATCTTTCTCTTGTTCTGAATATCGCGCACAAAATAAAATAATTACTTCACAACGATGCACTTATTGTTGCTAAACTGTTGTGTAGTTACTTGTCTTGACGAAATGGTTAAATGAATTCACTGTTTACATGATACTCTAAGTTATTAACGTATTTCGTGGTGACGAGCGACAACCTCTCGCTCTCGATGATGACAAAAAAGTGTAACGGTTTCGCTTGGTTTTGGATTATATACCCCCTTGCTTCATGGGGCTTAGGTGATGAATTCGTTTAATAAGCTATTTTTTGATTGGCTCCGCCAGACGTTACAAAAATGACGCATTGTTTTCTAACCGTCATTTGGCGAATTTGATTGACAGTTGTCGTTGTTGTTAGTGTTAACTAACGAATTTCTCACTTTATAATTACAAATGATGCTAACGCACGCTACGCACTTATTACAGTTGCGATCGCGATTTTATTACTATCAAATTAAAGAATAGTTTATGCGCTTTAATTTGATGTGACAACACTGGTTTTAATCGCACTTTCTCTGACATTGCTAATAAATAATGTTCAGAAACATGGTTTCGCACTGTCGTCTGCTAGTGACGCCAAATACGATTCTTCCCTATCTATTTATATTTAGTGTTTCACATCACGTTTTCTTTTAAACGTCTTTGTCGGAACACTAACACATTCGTCGTTATACTTAATATCTATTTATTGAATACAATTATTAAATCACAGCTTAACTATGGTGATACAGTACTATGAATAATCCTTACTTTCTAATTACATTTTGTTTATCCTACTCAACTTTATGATACCCAATTAATAATTGAGTGGTGATATTCACTGTTACATTTGGTATAATGATTGTTCAGTAGATTTTATGTACACTAGTAGTCCTTTCTACTTATTAATTCACTGTCAATCGTTTGTTTAGGCGTAGCCTAGGCATACCTTTAACATCGGTTTATGCCTTAATAATGGTCATTAGTTACATTTGGTATAGTGAGGAAGTAACTTATTCATATAAGGTTTCCTCTTACAAGTATTCTTACTTCTTAATATTACATTTGGGATTGTAATGTAAGTTTTAATTTTACATTGTGGCCATAGCTAGTCTTAGTCATAGGCATTGATATTTACTGGTCATGGTTCATTTATTTTCAGCCAAATGCTGTTGCTGATATTATATTATTCTTGTCATTCTTTAATTACTTTTATAAACATGTGATTTTACATTTATGTCATTGACTGGCTTGTTTGACAGCTTATAGTGAACTTGGCTTGTCCATTAGTTAGAGTCAGTCATAGTATTTGTTGTAGTGTCATGCAGTGTATTCCTTACTGCTTCTTGTGGTACTTCTTCTTCTTTTTTCTTCGTTGGTCCTTCTCTTCTTTGCTACTTTCATCATTAATTATTCACTTATATTACTTTCGTGTACTTATTTATTCTTTTGGTACACATCTAGGTTATGTAACACTTTGTCATGTTACACTATATATATATTACAATGCTACCTTTTATCTAACACTTATCTAATTTTTTGAATGACAGATAAAACGTTACTTACCCGTGAGATTACTTTACCTGGGCGCCAGAACAAATCCCAGATACTAATGACACGGTTCCAGCTTAGCTCAGAGCGTAGACACAAATTTCTCAGGATTCGTTCAGTGATTGTGGATTCAAGGGGAATCGTTACAAATAACACTTTAAAATTGGCTTGATTATGTTTAATTAACGTTTTAATTATTTTTAAACTTTTTGAAAATGTTAATTGTAGGACTTATTGCTACCCTAACACTTATAATTACCGAGTGTGTGTGAAAAGTAAAGATTAAGACGTTCAAACGACCTATTGCTCTTATTTGGTGTAATTAAGAGATTGATATCTCCCAAACCAGTGATAAAGAACAGGTCTACAATAATTTGTACGTCCAATACTACACCTCACTTTCCATTCTACACTCCTATACTATGTTATGACTAATCTTACACATTAAATACAAAGTGTGTGATTCTTAGTGTCTTTTAAAAATTGTTTATTGCTTTTTATTATTTGTTTAGTGCTTATTTCATTGATCAATGAATCTATTTCTTACTGTTTGATGCGTCGACCGAAGATAGGAATCCGTAGAGGTCCTCCTTTCGATGGTTTTGCCCAGAAGAAATGATGCTGATCAATCTGGTAGAAAGATGCTCTGGCAATTACAGCTGCTGTAGCACACTGTTGCTCAGGTCACTTCACGGCTAATTAATAAATTAATAATTAATAATTTAATTAATTAATGTTGGTTTACACAGCGAGAGCTGTTGAACGGTACTAGTTCATCTACACTGCGGACTACTTCTCGAATTTCGCACTTAAATACAACTTTGCGTGATTGAAAAATTTCTACACGTAATTTATACACGACTAGCGCATTGAAGATTCGATCGAAGAGTAACGCTACCCCTCAGTTTGAGTTGGCGTCTGTTTTAAATACGGGCTTCTGATTGGTTGTTCAAATAAATCATACGTTTTGCCAGTCTCGACAATCTCTAACAGGTCAAGCAAACACCCCATAACAGGTTTGAAACGGCAGAGAATTTCTAGTCAAAATCGTACTTCCTGTGTTTGCAAATTGATTGATTACAGGTATTTGCAAATGTGTTTTCAAAGATCTGACCACAGAATATTGTTGCTTAGGTCTTTATCTGTGTGTGTGTGAAAACACCTAATTCCTACGTAGCATAATTCTCTTGTTATTCCTTTTGGCGTTCGTCTTCCGTATAACTTCTTCAATTGTTAATTATATTAACTAAGATTGCGGCTACTTATAAAGCTTTACTTGCTGAACACAATGCTGTTTTCAGAATTGCCGGATATTTATTAGTTTTGAAGTTATCTAGGTTGAACTGATAATTTGATTTGAGTAAAGTTTCATGTTCGTACCGGTATCGGACGTCGCTGTGACGAGATTAGAGTGAGATGGCTGCGATTGTACGCTCTCTCTCTTGCTTACGCTGGTATACTCATACAGTCTAACACTTTCATATAACGCTTAGATAGGACGCTATTATGAATCGTTATATATACCCCCACTAGGTATAAAAAAAATTGATTATTTTAAGAAATCGTTAATTTTTTTTTCTTAATGTATCATTTTACGCTAATTAAATTTTTGCACATTTTCTTTCGCACTTTTGGTTTTTCCCGCACAAACTTGCACTAATAAAATTTTTCTTACATCTATCTTGTAACTAAAGATTACAATTTGTTACTTAACCTAACATGGTATACACATATTGGGAATTTATATGACCATTAATGCTTTAATCACCATTGTGGCTCAATTAATGTCAGTAATTTAAACAACAATACTAACATTTATTTAAATAATATTTTATTATTATTATGTTTAATATTGATTCAAAACAATTATAAATTTATTTTATTTGACCACGTTTGATTTACATACTTTATTGGCTGTAACTTTTATTTCTTTATTGGTCAATATTTTGTCTATATTGTAACGTAACCGCTTTAGAGGTACTTTCCGCGGAGTCTTTGTATGTAGCCTATTGAGTGCTCGTCTTATTTAATTAAGCCCCACTGTTGTAAGCGCCAATTTTGTAACGTAACGACTCCTTTAGGTGTGTGTGTGTGACGTCCGTCTTTTTTACAGTCTCGGATTGGTCAGAACACCTCTTAGCAATCGCCACTTATGAATTATAAAGACTGAGGTTTAAATAAAGTTGGTGGTAATGTTACCCAAACAAAGCAGAAATCGAGTGTGTGTGATTTGGGTCAAGTAGGGAAGTTGTTTAGCCTTCTTTTGAAGAGAGAGCAAGTACCGTTTGTTTACCCTCGGATTAGACGATTTCTAAATTTTTCAAATATTTGCCGTGAACCGAATCAGCTGATTTTGACATTAGTCTCCAAATATAGGTTAACACAACGACACTGTTGCTGAATACCACCTGGTGGATCGTCCTCTTCTTATTTTTTCTGAAATCTACTACAACTACCCACTACAATAAAGGAAACACATTTTATTATTCAATATCATTTCTCAATAATATTTATTTATAATATTATTGGTTTTCCTCTTCCGCCAAAATACAAATATTACAATCGATATTTTCATTAACTAGTACATGATATCGACTTCATTGAGTAAACATGGAATTGTCATAAAATCTGGTTTTGACCGATTTTACAATTTTATCTTTTGTTTAAACATCAATCAACATATAATTCTTTTATTTATTTCCCCAGGGTTAAGGGTAAGTTCTTTTTGTTATGAGATGGTCAGAAATGGATAATTATACTACGCTTTACAAATGTAAAAAAACTTCGAAAATTTGTTTATTCTCTTAGTACGTAGTTCCGGATTTGTCCGTAAGAGAGCAGATTGTTTTTTATTAAAACATGTGATTACACTTTGAAAGTTTTGTACTGAACGACAATTTGATTTGAGTTTTCTTTATTAAATATTAAAAGAACTGTTTATATTACCTCTCTTCTCGAAGTTCTTACTTGTGTGAAGCTGTTTCTCTGGTGGTGTTCTTAGTTGTTTATAATTTCATGACCGTCTGTCAGATACTATCTCGTAAAAAAAACTCGAAACGCGGCTAGGCTAGGCCTGATCTTCCAAATGGTTTTTCACTTTTATTATGGAGTATAGCAAGTTACCTTTGATAATTAAGGTAGTGGTACATACTGTTTATACTGTTATTTAAATTTTGTTACAATTTTGTGCTGTTCAAAAGATTTCTAAAGGATTTTTTAATACAATTTTTATCTCATCATTTTGTCAACCGGACGGTTTTCAATCTCAAATTCGATTAAACAATACTTGTTATTTCGTTACTCTTAGTAACCCATAATTTTTATATCATTTTTTATTGGTGCTGCTATTTACTTTTTAGTATATAGGCGGGTTTTAATTATTATAAATTTATTTTTGATTTACCGAAAAATAATTCCTTTTAATTTTGGTTTCTTTCCCAATTTGATTTACATAATAGTTTTTTGTTTATTTTCTTATAACTTTAGATATAAGTCTTTAATATTATTGTTAACATTAAATGAATTTATATATTACTTATTAATCTCTTATAGTATTCTTACACTGCACTATTTTCTTCTGCCATTTCCCTCATACAGTATTATTTTAATTTTTATTATCATCTGATATTTATCTTTTATTTTTTTTTTAAACCCTGGGTTATCTTATATAATAACACAATTATTTTATAAAATATAAAATTAACATAGGTACTAAATTTTGTTGCCTACACAATATAAATCCTACAATAACTAAACAAAATACATAATTAGTTGGTAGCATCATAGTCTACTATTATAGTCTATAATTCTCACATCTACAGCACAATTCTGTAAGAAGTTCCCTTCACCTTCACTTATTACCTCATTGGGTACACTATAACTCACTTGTCACTGTATATCACTTCAATATTGTTTATAATGTTTAGTGATACAACTTAATTTTTAGCTAGTTATAGTTTACCCATTTCTGACCTTTAGGGTAGTACAAGAGTTATCAGTTATTGGGACTGGGTTATGTACCGTTACATAAAGCCCCCCCACTAGAACAAATTTATTTTGGTTTTACTCGTTTACTAAAATAAATTGTTGATTGTTTCAATTCTCCTACCTAATATTCTTGGCTTTTTTCTTCGTAATATTGTTTCATTTCCGACTGGTTGTACACTCCTTTTATTCTGTTATTGTTAATTGTTTTAATTTCATAGGTATTATTCCCCTTCACCTGGGTTATGAGGTAAGGTCCAGTATAAAGTAACAGTAGCTTCCGAGCAATACCCTCTATAGAACTGGGTAGTTGTCTATTTTTGATTAATACCTTATCTCCCATCTGGTATGTATCCAATCTTTTCTTTTTTACTTGATCCCTTTTTTGTTGAAGTTCCACTTTATGCAACACTCTGTTGTGCATTTCCACTTTGTCGAACTTTACTCTCTCTCCTGGAGGAAAATTTATCAACGAGGTAATTTCTCTTGGTGGTGGTTTATCAAACATTACCTGATAAGGGCTAGTTCCGATAGTGTCATGGTATGACCAATTAAGGAAAGTCTCTGCTGGTTCGATGTACTGGCTCCAGTTTTTATGTTCTTGGTGACAGTATGTACATAGAATTCGGCCAACTTCCCTTAATACACGTTCAGCAGGATTACTACTAGGGTGGTACACTGATGTTTTGTAGGTCCTTATTTGCCATTTTCTCAATTCTTCTTTCCACTTTTTACCCCGAAATTGCGTTCCATGATCCGTTATAATTGTTTCCGGTTTTCCCACCTCAGGTAAGTATTTTTGAAACATTTTCTTCGTTGTGGCTCTACTGATAGCGTAGAGTTTTGTATATTTAGTATAATGATCAAATATAATGATTATATATTTATATTTATGTCTCCCTCCACTTCTGGGAAAAGGTCCACATATATCCAAGAATGTCCTTTCAAGTTTACTGTTAGATTTTATTGTAATCATTGCGCCCGTTCTCTTCTCATTATTTACTTTTACTAGCTGGCATATGTTACAGTTTTTTATTATTACCCTTACTCTCTTATTTATAGCTTTCACGTAACAGTGTTCAGATAGAGCTTTAATAACTTTGAGTGATCCCATGTGACCATATCTTTCATGATAATCCTTAATCAGGGCTACTTCTGTTGCTTCTAGCACATACATCTTCCATACATGATCCTTAATGGTAGGACGAATAAAAAGGATTTCTTCATAAACACAGAAAAATTTCATTATTATAGGGTCATTTTGTAATATTCGTTCCTTAATTTTTGTTAATTTAGTGTCCCTTTGCTGATCGATTTTTATTTTATTAATTATATCTTGTAACTCCTTTTTCATCTTAATAATGTAATATATTTTTCCAATACTTTCTGGTTCTATTTCACAAGTTCCTTTTTCTAGATTAATCCGTGATAATCGGTCTGCTATTACATTCTTCTTACCCGGAATATATTCCCAGTCTAAATTATACTCTTGAAGTATTAATACCCATTGGTGAGTCTGCCGTGGTTAAGTTTACAATTTTTTAAAAACGAAATTGATCTATGATCGGTTCTGATGGTTACTGGGTATCCCAATATAAATGTTCGAAATTTTATACATGAGAACACAACACTCAGCAGTTCCTTTTCAGTTACTGTGTAATTCCTCTCACAACTACTCAGTACTCTGCTTGCAAAACTGATGACCCCATGATTTCCTTCCTCATCTTCCTGATATAGCTCACTTCCAAGGCTAATGTTACTAGCATCACAATTTATGAAAAAACGTTTATTAAAATTTGGGTGATGTAACATGATGCTGTCAAGAAATTTATTTTTTACTATCTGAAAATTATTATCTTCACTTTCTTCCCATTTCCACTTGTTTTTCTTTGAAAGTAAACATTGGAATTTGGCTGTTACTTCTGAATAATTCTGTTGAAATTTCCTATAATAGTTGCATATCCCCAGAAAGGATTGTAAATGTTTTAAGTTTTTTGGTTTAGGAAAATCTTGGATAGCCTTTACCTTTTCAGGAGATGGTTTAATTCCAGTAGCAGATAAAATGAACCCTAAAAATGGTAGTTCATGTGTGATAAATTTAGATTTATCCAGTTTTGAAGTTATATTATGTTGCAATAGTTTATTTAATACTGTTTCCACTCGGTTACAATGCTCCTCCCAAGTACAAGACGTAATTAATATGTCATCCACATATATGGTAGTAAAATCTAAAACTTCCTTACCTAAAATTTGGTCCATGCATTGGATGAACACGGCCACAGAATTTACCAATCCGAAAGGCAAACGCTTAAAATGATAATTTCGTCCTTCGAATATGAAAGCAACGTATTGTCTGCTGTTAGGGAGCAACTCTATTTGCCAATATCCACAGACTGCATCCCAAGTACTCATGTAATGCTCATACTGCATCCATAGAATTTTTTCATTATTTCTTCAATCTCACCTGGAGACGTGCGATCGTTAATGAGCATTTTATTCAACTCCCGAGCATCAAGACATAGTCTTACTTGACCATCTTTCTTCAGTATAGCTACCAATGGGCTGGTATACGGAGAACTACTTCTTTCAATTATGTCTTCCAATATCATTCTTTGAATTTATTTCCTTGCTGCCTCTTTCAAAGCTTGAGCAATAGGGTATGATCGTTTATTAAAATGTACATTTTCCTTGAACTTTAGTTCACACAAGAAGTTTTTTGCTTTTCCTGGTGACTGAGAATACTGATTTATATTTATCATAAATTTTTATAAGCTGTTGTTTTTGTTTTACATTAATTATTTCCGGTGCCTGCCTATTCTGAAACTCAATTATCTCTTCTATCTTCTCTTGCCAAATCTTTGATTCTGTTACTTCTGTGTTTTTACCTAGGGTTAATCTATTATCCTCCCTAATAAAAAATGAGCTCGGACACTGAGGGGCACTTTGGCTACCAATTATCTCAGCCGTTAACTCACCATTTTCTGTGCTCAAGGTTACTATACCCCTGGCCAGATTTATAATTGCAGTGTGTCGCCGTAAGCATATCACACCCTATTAACACCCTAAACGGTAGCCCTTTTGCTACTAAAAATCCCATAGGTATTCCTATTCCACTAGTGGTAACATTCAAAGACACTTGTTTCCTGATTGTTTTATTTTGTTTCCCGGTGGCACCAACAATTGTTAAATTATTAATTGGTAAAGTAGGTATTCTCTCAGTAGTTAGCTCAGTAATACGGTCTAGTTCTAATTGATCAATAATTGAAATATTTGCTCCTGTATCAATCATGGCCTCTGCTGACACTCCATTTAATTTTATTTGTATATAGACTATGTCATTTTTTGGCGATGACTCTGTAATTGCTCTGTCTTCCATTAAATCTGACTGTATATTTTTTTTTAAATTATTTCTGATAATGGTTATTGGTTTGTTTAATTTATTATTATAATTGGGTTTGTGGTAAATTCTGTGCCCTGTTGTTTCTAGCAGTGACGGGCAGTCACATCTTCTCACTGCTGGTACCCGTTTCCCCTATTTCCATCATTATTATTGTTTGATTCAACATTTTCATTATGTTGAATATTGCTTATTGGTCTCCTTTCTTCATCACTATCTCTGAATCTAGGTTGCTCTTCACTCCTACTCCTTTGTGGACCTTCTTCTCGGTGATAAGAATCATGTCTGTAATTTTGACTGTTATAATTTGGCCATCTTCCTCGATACCTGTTATTAAAATAATTGTTATTAGCATGCACATAATTTACTCTAGGTCGATTATCTCTTGGTGGTTCATTCTTCCGCTCCTCGGTATTCCCTGACCTCCATCTACTCCTCCTATAATAAGATTCCTGCTCATAATTTTCTTGTAGCGTTTCCATGCCTCCAATAGTTTTTATTTGTCCACTTAATCGGGCACTGATGATCTTCTCTTCGAAATGATACGCAATTTTGGTCACTAGACACTCTTCAGGGATCTTTGGGTTTAAATACTTTGCTATACACACCTTCCCCAAAAAGTAAGCAGTAGGTGTTTGTCCCATTGTACGGTCATACCTACCATGACAGATATCGTCCCTAATAATGTTTTGTACTGACTCCGACCAGTACTTAAGTTTGAACATTGTTTTGAAACCCCCATAATCACACACCTCGTTCCTGATTGCCGTCCACCAATTATCATTTATGTTTTTGAAAGATTCGTCTAATATACCTTTGATCATATTCCATCGATTCTCCTTTGATCTGTTCAAAATTTCGTCTACTCTCCCTAAAAATTCGAGTGGGTTTCTGCGATAATCCTGAAAGTTTACACTTTCCTTACTATCTTGGATAACATGATGACTGTTGCATGCAGATCTAGAACTTATTCTATCTACATCACATTGTAAATTGGTTTGTATTTGTTGCAAATTATCTAATTTCTCTGCTTGGCTATTACACTGATTTTTTACATTCTCTACTGTTTTATGAAAATCCGAAAATTTACAGGTTAGACTGCCTTTGATACTATCTAACTGGTCATTGTTTTCTTGGCGTATGGCCATTACATGAACTTGATTATTTTGTTCCTCCTTTTCCATCCGTGCATCGATTCCTGTTTTAATTAGTTCCATCTTTTCTTCTGTTTTATCCAACCTTTGATTGGTTTCTATTAATTTCTTCTCTGCCTCTTCCTTATATTCATCTACTCTTTGGCTAAGCGTATTACTGACCAGTTCAATTTTACTCTCCAGATTTTCTCTTAACTCCTTATTGAAGTTCTCCATTTTACCCTCAATTTGTTTTAAATTCTCATTATTCTCTTCAAATTTTGCATTCATCTCTTCTCTTTGTCCTTCAACAGTTTCTTTCAGTTCATGGTATTGTTCATTCATGGTTTGTTTGATATTTCCATGAATGGTCTCTATTTTTTCATTTAGTTGTTTGACTAAACTTTCCTGAATGCTATCTATTTTCTCATTGGTCTGTCTATTTTGTTCCTCCTGTTTCTTAAAATTCTCCTTATTTTCCTCATTGGTTTGCTTCGAGCTTTCCTCCTGTTTCTTAAAATTCTCATCTATTTTATCAAACTTCTCGGCTATAAATCTCATCATGTTTTGCCAATTTGGTTCTCTCCTGGCTTCCGCTTTGTCTGGTTGGTCCCCTTGGGCATCCTCTTCCACTATTTCCTTTTCCGTGCTCATAATTGCTTCAGTTTCTTCTTTATCACCCACCGGTTGTTCCATTTCACTGTCCGTAAATATTTCTATCTCTCGTTCCTGTCCACCTTCTTCCTTCTCCTTTTCTTCTGCCCTCTTCTTCGATCTGCCTCTGGTATTATGCATTTCTTGTTTTCTCATAACTGCCGACGATAATTAGGTTTTTTCGTATATTAATTTATTAAATATATCAAAATTTTTTTCTAATTACAGCCCTTTTACGTTGAGCGCCATTCTGTAACGTAACCGCTTTAGAGGTACTTTCCGCGGAGTCTTTGTATGTAGCCTATTGAGTGCTCGTCTTATTTAATTAAGCCCCACTGTTGTAAGCGCCAATTTTGTAACGTAATGACTCCTTTAGGTGTGTGTGTGTGACGTCCGTCTTTTTTACAGTCTCGGATCGGTCAGAACACCTCTTAGCAATCGCCACTTATGAATTATAAAGACTGAGGTTTAAATAAAGTTGGTGGTAATGTTACCCAAACAAAGCAGAAATCGAGTGTGTGTGATTTGGGTCAAGTAGGGAAGTTGTTTAGCCTTCTTTTGAAGAGAGAGCAAGTACCGTTTGTTTACCCTCGGATTAGACGATTTCTAAATTTTTCAAATATTTGCCGTGAACCGAATCAGCTGATTTTGACATTAGTCTCCAAATATAGGTTAACACAACGACACTGTTGCTGAATACCACCTGGTGGATCGTCCTCTTCTTATTTTTTCTGAAATCTACTACAACTACCCACTACAATAAAGGAAACACATTTTATTATTCAATATCATTTCTCAATAATATTTATTTATAATATTATTGGTTTTCCTCTTCCGCCAAAATACAAATATTACAATCGATATTTTCATTAACTAGTACATGATATCGACTTCATTGAGTAAACATGGAATTGTCATAAAATCTGGTTTTGACCGATTTTACAATTTTATCTTTTATTTAAACATCAATCAACATATAATTCTTTTATTTATTTCCCCAGGGTTAAGGGTAAGTTCTTTTTGTTATGAGATGGTCAGAAATGGATAATTATACTACGCTTTACAAATATAAAAAAAACTTCGAAAATTTGTTTATTCTCTTAGTACGTAGTTCCGGATTTGTCCGTAAGAGAGCAGATTGTTTTTTATTAAAACATGTGATTACACTTAGAAAGTTTTGTACTGAACGACAATTTGATTTGAGTTTTCTTTGTTAAATATTAAAAGAACTGTTTATATTACCTCTCTTCTCGAAGTTCTTACTTGTGTGAAGCTGTTTCTCAGGTAGTGTTCTTAGTTGTTTGTAATTTCATGACCGTCTGTCAGATACTATCTTGTCAAAAAAACTCGAAACGCGGCTAGGCTAGGCCTGATCTTCCAAATGGTTTTTCACTTTTATTATGGAGTATAGCAAGTTACCTTTGATAATTAAGGTAGTGGTACATACTGTTTATACTGTTATTTAAATTTTGTTACAATTTTGTGCTGTTCAAAAGATTTCTAAAGGATTTTTTAATACAATTTTTATCTCATCATTTTGTCAACCGGACGGTTTTCAATCTCAAATTCGATTAAACAATACTTGTTATTTCGTTACTCTTAGTAACCCATAATTTTTATGTCATTTTTTATTGGTGCTGCTATTTACTTTTTAGTATATAGGCGGTTTTTAATTATTATAAATTTATTTTTGATTTACCGAAAAATAATTCCTTTTAATTTTGGTTTCTTTCCCAATTTGATTTACATAATAGTTTTTTGTTTATTTTCTTATAACTTTAGATATAAGTCTTTAATATTATTGTTAACGTTAAATGAATTTATATATTACTTATTAATCTCTTAGAGTATTCTTACACTGCACTATTTTCTTCTGCCATTTCCCTCATACAGTATTATTTTAATTTTTATTATCATCTGATATTTAAATCTTTTATTTTTTTTAAAAACCCTGTGTTATCTTATATAATAACACAATTATTTTATAAAATATAAAATTAACATAGGTACTAAATTTTGTTGCCTACACAATATAAATCCTACAATAACTAAACAAAATACATAATTAGTTGGTAGCATCATAGTCTACTATTATAGTCTATAATTCTCACATCTACAGCACAATTCTGTAAGAAGTTCCCTTCAGCTTCACTTATTACCTCATTGGGTACACTATAACTCACTTGTCACTGTATATCACTTCAATATTGTTTATAATGTTTAGTGATACAACTTAATTTTTAGCTAGTTATAGTTTACCCATTTCTGACCTTTAGGGTAGTACAAGAGTTATCAGTTATTGGGACTGGGTTATGTACCGTTACAATATTTCCTCCTATGGGAACATAGCTTATATAGCTTACCTCCATATATGGAAAATCCTGGTTTGGAGTTGGTAACTGCACTCCTCCAAGCTACACTAATCCTAGGGTCTTGTTGTTGATGAGTCCCTATTTCCTTAAGTCGTCTAACTACTTCAGGTTTTGTTTTATGCTTTACCGCGTAAATACCAATATCATTGCTACTACATTTAATGTTATCTGTTTCCATGTTGTTCTCTGATGGTGGATTTCTACTGAGTACATCTGCTACCAAGTTGTCTTTTGCTATACAATACTGTATTTCAAATTGATACTCTTGTATAGCCAAGATCCAACAAGTCAGACGAGCACCTAGCAATTTACACTTTAATAAAAATACTAACGCCTTATTGTCGGTGATTATAGTAAGTTTAGCACCCAGAATATAACTTCTAAACTTTGACAGTCTATGCATTATCGCTAATAGCTCTTTTTCTGTCGTAAAATAGGTTAATTCTGTCCCTTTAAGTGTGCGACTTACAAATCCTAATACCGCTTTTTGGCCCTTCTCATCTATCTGATACAAGTGTGCTCCAATAGCAATATTGCTGGCATCTGTTTGCAAGTAAAATCTTTCTCCTATCCTTGGATGATTTAATACAACAGTATTTATAAAAAGACTTTTCACTTGTTGCAGCACTTCATCGTGGTCCTTTGTCCACTTCCATTTAATCCCTTTGTTTAACAACTTCAACAATGGAACAGTACTTTCCGCGTATTTACTTGTAAACTTCTGATAGTAGTTAGCTAAACCTATAAATGACTTTAGCTGCTTGCAGTTCTTTGGAGTTGGAAATTCTTGTATGGCTTTTACCTTCTCTGGGTCCGTGGTTATGCCTTCCACTGAGATTCGGTGACCTAAAAACTTAATTTCCTCCTTACCAAACTCTGATTTCCTTAGATTCAGCGT
This sequence comes from Magicicada septendecula, assembly GCA_034769895.1. Taxonomy (NCBI): domain Eukaryota; kingdom Metazoa; phylum Arthropoda; class Insecta; order Hemiptera; family Cicadidae; genus Magicicada; species Magicicada septendecula. The sequence goes on along the minus strand of CM068370.1, from coordinate 403,796,791 downwards.
CATGTTTGCTGATCTTAAATTTTCAAAAATATTCTTTAAATGTTGTAAGTGCTCCTCGAATGTTTGTGACACACATAGAATATCATCTACGAACACTAATGTATACTTCTCTACCTCGTTACCTAAGGCACTGTCTAAACACCTTACCATTGCTGCTAAGCTGGTGCTCAGGCCAAAAGGTACCACTTTAAATTGGTAGCACTTGTTTTTATACAAAAATGCCGTATATTGTCTATCACATTTTCGGATGGGAATTTGCCAAAATCCTGATGTTAAGTCCAGTTTGGTCATGTACTTAACCCCATTGCATTTTTGGAACAATTCTTCCACACTCCTTGCGCACTCGTAATCTGGTACTAATAAAGAATTTAGTTTCCTAGCATCTAGGCATAATCGGATACTCCCGTTCGGCTTGGTGACAACTACTAAAGGGTTTATATAGGGACTACTTGCTCTCTCTATAACACCGTTCGCTAACATCTGTTGGACCTCTTTCTCCACTTCATCTCTATAATGTAGAGGGATTGGATAAGTCCTTTGTACAAATGATGCATTTTCAGTAAGTGTTAACTGATGTTCATAGAACTTGGCTCTTCCAGGCTCTGTTCTGAACACATCACTTTGCTCACAAACGAGTTGCTGAATTTTGTTCTGTTGCTCGTTGTTCAACTCAGTCCCAATGTTGATTTCTGGAGTATCATCAATACAGTGCTGGTCACTCCTAACGTCAACTATAGGTTTCTCTATATACCCTTTTATGACACTTACCGAGTTCCAATGCTTAAACTCTTTAATGTTTGCATTTATTTTATTTGTATTAATTTCCATCGTAATGGTATTTCTTTTAAAATTTATTTCTGCCTTCCATTCAAGTAACGTATCTACCCCAATAATACAATCATAAATGAGTTTCGGGACTATTAGAGCTACAATTTGGGTTTGGTTACCATTTAAACTGACAGGTAAATAAATTTGTTCAGTTATCTTTTGCATTTTGGCTCCAGTGGCTCCCTGTACATTACAGTGTTTTACAGGTAGTCTGGGACAATTTCGCAACTGACTATTTTCTACAAACTTTGAGCTGACACAGGTAACTTCACTGCCAGTGTCTATAAGTGCTCTTACTAGTAGATTACTGATCTTACAAATTATTTCCGGACATTCAGGATAATGGTTTCTGCCCACTTCTTGCTCCTCTTTTAACAAGAACTCCCTATCGCTCACTTGTTTTATATTATTTGCTACATTCTTCTTACCCTTGGGTGATTTCACTGCAGGTAATGGTAGGTTTAGTTTTGTTTCTTTTCTACCTGCAGTGGCTTCCCGTTTCCCGTATTCATTTTACTGGTAGACGGTTGCGACTCGGTAGATATTATGGTTGTTTCATATACCTTATACCCTTTATTTGGTCGGGTTTCTACACTCCTACTTCTACCCTTCTCTTCCAATTCCTATTTCTTCTTCCAATTTATTCTTCTTCGGCCTATTTTGTGGTTTGTTACCCGGATATGGGGTAAACCGTTTTTATTTCGGACGCTCATTGTCTCTCCTCTTTGTTGGATAGAAAGTTGGTTCCTGATGATTGCTTCTAGAGTAGTTACACAGCTGATTATTTACTCGCTGCAGGTCTCTCTCTAGACCTTGACACTCATCTACTACCATTATGAACTTTTCTAGAGTATCCACTCCTCTAGTAGTGGTTGCTACTCTAGTGCGTTCTGAGAAATGACGCGCTAGCTTATACACTAAGTCTCTCTCTTCTATTGGTGGTGTTATATGCTTGACTTGTGCCATTACATTAAGCACATAGTTGGTGGTTGTCATATTCATTGACGGGTGATATTTACCAAATTCCAGATTATCGCGTACCCTTCTTTGTATCTGAACATTCCAGTACTGAGCCAGGAATTTTTCTCTGAAGTTTGAGTAGGTTCGGACTCTGTCCGAGATGACTTTCCACCACGTACCTGCCCAATTCTTGAGAAATCGGCCTAACATGTCCTTCTTGTCCTCGTCGTCCATCAGTGGGTTTACTCGAGCTACATAAGCCTCAAACAGCTTTAGAAATTCCACAGGATTCTCATGTGGGTTTCCTGAAAATGCAAGGTTTTCCGGTTCTTCCTTATAGCCGCCACACCTCACGACTTTGGTTTGCTGTGACTTCATTGCTTTAGTCAGATCTTCCCGCATTACCTTTAACTGCTGTTCCACCTTTTGATGTACTTCGTCACTGTTAGCCTTACTCTCTACCTGTTTCTTAACTTCTTTAATATTCTCACCCAGTTGGGTACACTCTTCCCTAGTATTCTGGATTTCTTCTTTATTTAGAAGTGATTGTGTTTTTAATTCAGCTGTTACTTCGCTGAATTGTTGATTAATGAGGGTTACTTTTTGTTCTTACCTTTCATGAAATTCGTTTCTAAACTTATTTAGTTTTTCGTCTTTGTACGATATTTTTTTTACAGTCGGAAGCTAAGACGACTTTCTTAGTATGATTTGATAGCCTCTGGTGAGCTCTGTAGCAGCATAGCATGCAGAATTGCTAGCGATAAATAATTAATATCAAAATGACTTACCGTAATCTCACGAACGGGTTGATCCTGACACTCAGGGCAGGATAGACTGCTTGGGAAGAGGACGGGTTACATTCAAGGGATTTCTACCTGCCGCGGAGTCCCGACTCGTGGATGTTTACACTAAGATGGTTGGCGTACGACAAAGGCTGCAGGTCCAGTGCATGAATGGACCCTACAAACGTCATAGTGCCAAATTCGGAAAAATGAAAATTGTTGACCGGTTCGATCCGAAATATCGAACACCGGCCCCCGTTGACCGCAATGGGTCAACCACCAACTACACCAAAAGACATGGCCAAAATACATTACAAAAAATTTGGCTTTTGGTGAACAGGAACACTTTTTGAAAATTACCCTCCAACATAGAAACATACAGAAAAACATGCAATTAATTAGAAAACCATTCCGAATAACTCCGCCACGGGCGCATCGACCAGGCGAGCAATCCGAAAGGTTCGGGTAGAGCAGACAAAACCCAACAACATGCAATAAACAATGGCCCAGCCAAACACAATGTAAAACTCAGCAAATCAACTTTGTTAATATTCCCTAGTTTTTTACGTTTTTTTTTCTTATTTTTTTGTTGTTGATTTGTTGAGCATCCATAACTCCCAATGAACTGGCACAACTCCAAGCCAGAAACATCCCACAATGTAAACTTCATTGGGGACAACAGCTGGAAGGAATCACCTGGGAAATCCCAGAAAAGCGTCAAGTAAGTCCACAACACAATCATTGAAACTGTAAAGATACAAAATTGATCGAAATATATTAATAAATAAAAATACTGCCAGAACTTACCTGCACTCATTCCCAACTACTTACCTGGTATTTAAATTTTTCTCAGAAGACCAGAGTCGCCACGACATTTTTATAGATTAAAATATCGAATCCACACTTTACCTTAATAAAAACGATTTAGCAATGTGACCACCCCCAATAATAATTCAGAAGATCCCCGGAACGTTTAGACGAATCTTGCAGCACAGAAATGAGAAAGTGGTAATGACGAAATAACTTAGTCTAACACATTTTTATGATATAAAATGAATACTTTACTTACTGAAATACGGACATCCTTAATCCAAAACACAAAAGAACAAAACATATATTGAGATGGTGAAATAACTCTTACATTGAAAATATAATTCTTACTCTTATAAGGTAGCCCAGCTTTGCTCACGCACTCTACCACACCATTTACAAACCCCTTTAAAATATTATATCAAAATAGCAAAATAGTTAATCTTTGCGCATTCCGGTTCCATTTTATGGTAATTTGATGTACGCGATGCCGACCGAACACGTGCTTTTGTTCCGATTCCACTGTCCGTTATTAACTGTTCCCAAATCATCACTGCACTGTACCAATTTATAACATCGTTAATTCCTCGAGTCCCGGTCGGTATTAAGGCGTTACTACACTGCGTTATTCATATTTAGAAAGGTTCTACCCGACCGGACCCGAGTGGCACTAACTGCGTCTGATGGCTGTAGTAGGTTCTCGTGGACTGCCCCAAGCGTCTCTCGGAGTGGACGGATATTCATGCCTGCCGCGAACGAATTTTGTCGTCGCTCATAGCCTGAATTGGTGCAGTTTGTTGGCTATGAGCATGATACATAGCAGTTTTTCTGTGTTGTGCGCCGACGATATCTAGATGCTTATGGCTCGACGTCACAAAATAGGCGGACCTTAAAGTTATGCATCCGCCAGCAAGTAAGACTAAGTTGAATAAAAATCGTTTCCTGACCATCTTGGTTTTTTGGACGGTAGCGTCACCCTGCGCGTATGCCTATGTCGCGCATACGAGCGCAAGGTCACACACAAACAAAGTTCTTGGAAATGAGGCTTGCTGCATACCTCTGTACTAATCATTCAACTCATTCATCACCTTAAAATTTTCAAAATTTATTATTAATAATTATTATATATCATCTTTCAGTTATTATTAAATTTTTTAATTATCATTTTTATTTAACACCATTGTTTCAAATCATCTCAATATTGAATTAACATCTTTTCATCTGAGTTGCACCTGTAAACATTTTTATTATACTTGATTCATACTATAAAATTTTTATACTTGCAGTCCATTTAAAATGACATACACAAAACATATTCACCATACACCCCAATACTTTCACGTAACCTCTGAAACATTTAACAACATGTTAGTTATCAATTAATTTATCATTTAATTACCAAACTCCCATCTCGTAAAATAATTTAAATTCATTAAAAAAATTTCATTATATAACATTCAAATCAATAAAAATATCTAACACATCTCAAATTATTTTAACTAATTTAATTATTAAAAATATAAGTTCATTGCTATCAAAACAATTACAATTAGCCAATTACTGTTTTCAAAATTATTCTGATATTTATTTAAATTGCAAACATTAATATTATTATTACCACACTTACCTCCATACATACATTGTTTATCTGACCTTCTACAATACACACAGATAAATTTACTAAGCATTTATTTACAAATCTTATGTCATTAACTGTTCCATTTTCTCACACTTCATTGTCCAAATCTGCCAGGTCAAAACTACAAAACAAAATATTTATAACTGTCCTTTATCGTTTTATAGTCTACCCTCCATCGTCAAAGATTAATCTTGGTTTTATATAGCACTGTTCCATTTTATTACCCCACATACTATTGTCTTGTGTGTTATAACCAAACAATTTCAATTTATCCGTTACATCATAATAATCATTCATCAAGTCTACGTTAAGTACTTCTGTTAAATCTCCATCAGTAAATATATTCATTATCGGGGTAGTTACTTTTGTATTATCAATCAAATCATTATTATTTAGACACACTTCTAACCTTACTTTCCACTCATCATACTCTCTATTCAATGCATACAATTCTGTTTCTTTCTCCACATACAATTCTCTATTTAAATCTCTCTCATCACAATACCATATCACACTCTCAATATTATTCCAGACAGAGGATACAAAATTATACAACAAAAATAAACGCTTCAAATCTTCTACTAACACGGGACTCTTGCCCTTCAAAAACAACACTTGTGAATACATTAAATCATCATCAATAAGGGGAACATTTACCCTCTGCCCCCATTCTACCACTATACTATTTTTCCGCTCTCTCTCTAACTCATAAAGACTCATTAACATTTCATTATCACATTCTACAACTTCATCCGTACTCTCCTCATTTATTTTCAATATATCAATCTCAGATACTACTTTTTCAATTACATTACTATCCTCAATATTACATTCATTATTTTCGACACTATCATTATCATTTGTTAACTCTTTATCTGGTATCGCATTTTTACACTTGTCATTACAATTTTCATTTATTTTATTTTTCTCTGTAATCATCACATGTACTCCCATTCGCTCAATACTCTGTCCTAATTTATTTAAACTAGTTCTTATTATTTCATTACTATTTTCAACCCGTTTATTCATTTCTTGAATCTCATTTTTTAATTCATTATTCTGATTTTTTAACTCATCAAAACTATTCTTTTGTTCATCGAATTTTCTGTTCTGAACTTCAAACTTTACATTAAAATCGCTACTTTGTCTATCCAATTTGTCATTCATTTTATTGTATTTGACATTGGAATCAATTTGTTGTTCTTTATTTTGTATTTTCAATTCATTTAGATCACTACTTATATTTTCGGACATTGTTTTTATTAGATTAAACAGATCGTCCATCGACACCTCTTTAATTCGTGTTGTTTTGTCAGTGAAGCTGACTTCTTCATTATTATCTGCCATTTCTTACCTTGTACTTACACAACTGTAAATCATAACACAAACATAACCTACTCACATGTATGTAATTATATACGATAAATTTTTTTTATAAATTCGTCATTACCACATCCTATTTTCTATGCATTAAAATAGGTCTATCTCGTATAAATAAAATTAAACAAAAATCCTGGCAGGGTCGCCAAATGTAAAGATACAAAATTGATCGAAATATATTAATAAATAAAAATACTGCCAGAACTTACCTGCACTCATTCCCAGCTACTTACCTGGTATTTAAATTTTTCTCAGAAGACCAGAGTCGCCACGACATTTTTATAGATTAAAATATCGAAAACTTCCACACTTTACCTTAATAAAAACAGGACAAATTAGCAATCTGACCACCCCCAATAATAATTCAGAAGATCCCCGGAACGTTTAGACGAATCTTGCAGCACAGAAATGAGAAAGTGGTAATGACGAAATAACTTAGTCTAACACATTTTTATGTTATAAAATGAATACTTTACTTACTGAAATACGGACATCCTTAATCCAAAACACAAAAGAACAAAACATATATTGAGATGGTGAAATAACTCTTACATTGAAAATATAATTCTTACTCTTATAAGGTAGCCCAGCTTTGCTCACGCACTCTACCACACCATTTACAAACCCCTTTAAAATATTATATCAAAATAGCAAAATAGTTAATCTTTGCGCATTCCGGTTCCATTTTATGGTAATTTGATGTACGCGATGCCGACCGAACACGTGCTTTTGTTCCGATTCCACTGTCCGTTATTAACTGTTCCCAAATCATCACTGCACTGTACCAATTTATAACATCGTTAATTCCTCGGGTCCCGGTCGGTATTAAGGCGTTACTACACTGCGTTATTCATATTTAAAAAGGTTCTACCCGACCGGACCCGAGTGGCACTAACTGCGTCTGATGGCTGTAGTAGGTTCTCGTGGACTGCCCCAAGCGTCTCTCGGAGCGGACGGATATTCATGCCTGCCGCGAACGAATTTCGTCATCGCTCATAGCCTGAATTGGTGCAGTTTGTTGGCTATGAGCATAATACATAGCAGTTTTTCTGTGTTGTGCGCTGACGATATCTAGATGCTTATGGCTCGACGTCACAAAATAGGTGGACCTTAAAGTTATGCATCCGCCAGCAAGTAAGACTAAGTTGAATAAAAATCGTTTCCTGACCATCTTGGTTTTTTGGACGGTAGCGTCACCCTGCGCGTATGCCTATGTCGTGCATACGAGCGCAAGGTCACACACAAACAAAGTTCTTGGAAATGAGGCTTGCTGCATACCTCTGTACTGATTGCACAATGCATACGGCGTATTTCTCCTTTGTTATAAGCTGTTCCATTCACCACGTGTTCTGGTCACCATTGAGAAATGAATTTACAAATATTTTTTATAAATCCCAAAAAATGCAATAAATAAGAATACCCCCAAATTTGGTCCGTTACAATACCCCCTCAATGAGAGGTCTTCTGTCAAAACAGAATAAATCTCATTGATAAAACCCCTAAGAGGACCGCTGAGGAACTGGTGCCAACAACCCCCTTCTGTTCTTACACTTCATGGGTAAACGACCCCCCTGGCTTGGCGAATATGGACGCATCTGAACGAGATCACTGGACTTCTCTGTGCGAGATCCCAACACCGAAAAATCGAACAGACACGCACCACAGAGCACCTCACCTTCTAACATGCTACCCCAAAAATCCTCAATCCCTGGCTTAGATCATGCCAGATCCTCAACCGATATGTTTCCCCTTATATGCAAGCTGGGCTGCCTTTAGCAGATACTGGGCTCACACACACTTATACTACATATTATGAACATTGAAACATTTCTGCAAAATTTCTCTAAGTTAAAATCAACAATTGCCTCCTTTAAAATCAAACTACAAATCCGTTACCTAAATTGAATAATTCTCTCCATTAATTTTTCTGTTATTTAAAATAAGTCAATTGAACGTTTCTTAAAAATAATAACATTCTTAGCCTAACATGTGATCACCTAGAGTCTAACAATACAATTCAATAAAATAATTCAATAATAATAAACATGGTTAGTACACAAACAATAAAATAATCAAAGTTTAAAAATATCCATTATCTGGCAGGCGCAAAATCAAAAAAAAATTTTTTTTTTTTTTTTTTTTTTCAAAAAAATATTTTCAAAAAAATTTTAAAATTCAAAAAATTTAAATTTCTCAAAATATTTTCTTTCCATTGAAATTACTTAAAGTTTGTTCAAATCAATTAAAAACAAAAGTTGGTTAATTAATTAAAAACATGCCTAGTATATAACCTCACTATCAGCTGATCAAAACTAGGTCAAGTCAAGAACCTTGACCTACATATGTGACACACCAGTTATATCTGAAAATACACTGTAAAATTCTCTCTTCAACACAAAACAAGAAAATACAATATTGAAAATTAACAAAATATTATTATAGTTCACAATTAAATTGATATTTACGTTGCTCAAATAAACACTTTCTAACTTTACATTTCCAAATTCTATCAAAAATTTGTCACTGGTTTCAATTAAAAATTTTATATTCTTGTTATAAATCTCTTCCTTTATTTGACAATCTTATTCTCCATTACTGTGGGTGATTTAAATACTTATAACAATTTAATTTACCACTTGGTAGGCCTACATTTATAATCTCTACCCCTCTGACTCTAATACTCATCAACTTTAACTAACATGACACCCATCTCTATCAAAACATCTATCCAACAATCTCTAAACCCAACTTATCATTAAACTCAATTCTCCACCTTCTCTCAATATATAAAAAAAAAATGCTCTCTAACCCTTTGTACCTAGGATACGTGTGTTTCCCTCCCAAAAGCTCATCCCATTATGTTGGTTCCTGGATTCTACCTAAGGTAACCCTTTCTGGCGCCAAACGGTCCCATCCCGTCCCAACCCTTTTGTTGCGGACTCCCACATTACACTACCCCCTCTTACAAAATTGCCATCCCCAAAATCTCAATCTAATTACCTCACTTCAACTACAACAAAATAACATCATCATTTAATAATATCAATATATCACTCAAAACTCTATAAATATTCCCCATAGCTACTGTGTCAACATCAATACTTCTCAATTCTATAACATTAACTCACAACAACAGTATATTAACTCAGAACAATATTTTTCTCTCTACTACCATTTTAACTTTAACTTGGACTGATCTACATGTCCCACAAAATATTTCATCACCCATACTCTTTTATTAACTTTCACAAATTATTACTTTATGTCTCACTTTATCAAATTACTTTTCTCATTATTTAAAACAATATCTTCAACACATTAAAACATTATTTTTAACAGTAGTTACCTTGATCATCAATAAACAATTTAACAGTGACATTTTACTACAGACCAGCTGATCTTCCTAACAAATTGAAAGCACATTTCAAAATTATACACATTTTGTGAAATACCTGCGGTTACCAATCTTTACGTCTACCATCAGTGTTTCCCCTTTTTATGACTCTGGTAATTTATGTTAACCGCCTGCCAGTCGGTTTAGTTATCTACTTAGTTTCAAAACACACAAATTATATAAAACATATACCTTTTATCAATTCTTATATCTACCCTACTACAATAAAATACTACATTTAAAATTATAGAATGAACACATTATGCTGAATGTATGAGCACCTATTTATTTGAGCGGAATAAAGCATGTTTATTAGAGCAAAATTAGAGTTAGCATTTTTAATTTACAAAATTTAAGTACGTTGCTCATCTGAGCAACCCCCTGGTCCACACACACTATTGTAGTTTATGTTAGACTGTAGTGCCTATTTGCTTCCACAAAGACTGCATATTTGGAGGACTTTGACATCTCCGTGTCTTTGCTTCGGCATTTACATTTGAACGATTTTGGATATCAACATATCCTTGGTATATATTGAAACGCCCTTAAAACGGGTCTACCACCTGGCTATGCTGTCCCCACGCGGACAGAGTGGCAGCCGCTGTTCCATAGTTCCTGGATTTCCCCTAATGTCACCCCCCATTTAATTTCTATTATAAACCAATTTCAAGTCAGCCATGGTCAAGGTACTTGATATGGCCATAGCTGACCGCTAGCCAAATCCACGATTAGTGCTGGTAAGGCAGTAATCGCCCGAAAAGTCGGGGAAATCTAACTTTCATTTCAATGCCTGTTCTACATTATCTTTATTATGTGCGGCACGAACGTATATCAGGGTACAAATCGAATTTGTACAAAAAGGGTGTACCGCACATTTTCGCCATGTTGGCCTCCGATGGAGGTAACACTCTCTGTTACCTCCAACCCATTTCACTATCTACTAGGGCACAGGCCACCCCAGCAATAGCACACTAATAACTAAATAATACAATTTTTTATATACATTCTAATATAACATTCTCACCAATTATTAATCATTCAACTCATTCATCACCTTAAAATTTTCAAAATTTATTATTAATAATTATTATATATCATCTTTCAGTTATTATTTAATTTTTTAATTATCATTTTTATTTAACACCATTGTTTCAAATCATCTCAATATTGAATTAACATCTTTTCATCTGAGTTGCACCTGTAAACATTTTTATTATACTTGATTCATACTATAAAATTTTTATACTTGCAGTCCATTTAAAATGACATACACAAAACATATTCACCATACACCCCAATACTTTCACGTAACCTCTGAAACATTTAACAACATGTTAGTTATCAATTAATTTATCATTTAATTACCAAACTCCCATCTCGTAAAATAATTTAAATTCATTAAAAAAATTTCATTATATAACATTCAAATCAATAAAAATATCTAACACATCTCAAATTATTTTAACTAATTTAATTATTAAAAATATAAGTTCATTGCTATCAAAACAATTACAATTAGCCAATTACTGTTTTCAAAATTATTCTGATATTTATTTAAATTGCAAACATTAATATTATTATTACCACACTTACCTCCATACATACATTGTTTATCTGACCTTCTACAATACACACAGATAAATTTACTAAGCATTTATTTACAAATCTTATGTCATTAACTGTTCCATTTTCTCACACTTCATTGTCCAAATCTGCCAGGTCAAAACTACAAAACAAAATATTTATAACTGTCCTTTATCGTTTTATAGTCTACCCTCCATCGTCAAAGATTAATCTTGGTTTTATATAGCACTGTTCCATTTTATTACCCCACATACTATTGTCTTGTGTGTTATAACCAAACAATTTCAATTTATCCGTTACATCATAATAATCATTCATCAAGTCTACGTTAAGTACTTCTGTTAAATCTCCATCAGTAAATATATTCATTATCGGGGTAGTTACTTTTGTATTATCAATCAAATCATTATTATTTAGACACACTTCTAACCTTACTTTCCACTCATCATACTCTCTATTCAATGCATACAATTCTGTTTCTTTCTCCACATACAATTCTCTATTTAAATCTCTCTCATCACAATACCATATCACACTCTCAATATTATTCCAGACAGAGGATACAAAATTATACAACAAAAATAAACGCTTCAAATCTTCTACTAACACGGGACTCTTGCCCTTCAAAAACAACACTTGTGAATACATTAAATCATCATCAATAAGGGGAACATTTACCCTCTGCCCCCATTCTACCACTATACTATTTTTCCGCTCTCTCTCTAACTCATAAAGACTCATTAACATTTCATTATCACATTCTACAACTTCATCCGTACTCTCCTCATTTATTTTCAATATATCAATCTCAGATACTACTTTTTCAATTACATTACTATCCTCAATATTACATTCATTATTTTCGACACTATCATTATCATTTGTTAACTCTTTATCTGGTATCGCATTTTTACACTTGTCATTACAATTTTCATTTATTTTATTTTTCTCTGTAATCATCACATGTACTCCCATTCGCTCAATACTCTGTCCTAATTTATTTAAACTAGTTCTTATTATTTCATTACTATTTTCAACCCGTTTATTCATTTCTTGAATCTCATTTTTTAATTCATTATTCTGATTTTTTAACTCATCAAAACTATTCTTTTGTTCATCGAATTTTCTGTTCTGAACTTCAAACTTTACATTAAAATCGCTACTTTGTCTATCCAATTTGTCATTCATTTTATTGTATTTGACATTGGAATCAATTTGTTGTTCTTTATTTTGTATTTTCAATTCATTTAGATCACTACTTATATTTTCGGACATTGTTTTTATTAGATTAAACAGATCGTCCATCGACACCTCTTTAATTCGTGTTGTTTTGTCAGTGAAGCTGACTTCTTCATTATTATCTGCCATTTCTTACCTTGTACTTACACAACTGTAAATCATAACACAAACATAACCTACTCACACGTATGTAATTATATACGATAAATTTTTTTTATAAATTCGTCATTACCACATCCTATTTTCTATGCATTAAAATAGGTCTATCTCGTATAAATAAAATTAAACAAAAATCCTGGCAGGGTCGCCAAATGTAAAGATACAAAATTGATCGAAATATATTAATAAATAAAAATACTGCCAGAACTTACCTGCACTCATTCCCAGCTACTTACCTGGTATTTAAATTTTTCTCAGAAGACCAGAGTCGCCACGACATTTTTATAGATTAAAATATCGAAAACTTCCACACTTTACCTTAATAAAAACGGGACAAATTAGCAATCTGACCACCCCCAATAATAATTCAGAAGATCCCCGGAACGTTTAGACGAATCTTGCAGCACAGAAATGAGAAAGTGGTAATGACGAAATAACTTAGTCTAACACATTTTTATGTTATAAAATGAATACTTTACTTACTGAAATACGGACATCCTTAATCCAAAACACAAAAGAACAAAACATATATTGAGATGGTGAAATAACTCTTACATTGAAAATATAATTCTTACTCTTATAAGGTAGCCCAGCTTTGCTCACGCACTCTACCACACCATTTACAAACCCCTTTAAAATATTATGTCAAAATAGCAAAATAGTTAATCTTTGCGCATTCCGGTTCCATTTTATGGTAATTTGATGTACGCGATGCCGACCGAACACGTGCTTTTGTTCCGATTCCACTGTCCGTTATTAACTGTTCCCAAATCATCACTGCACTGTACCAATTTATAACATCGTTAATTCCTCGGGTCCCGGTCGGTATTAAGGCGTTACTACACTGCGTTATTCATATTTAAAAAGGTTCTACCCGACCGGACCCGAGTGGCACTAACTGCGTCTGATGGCTGTAGTAGGTTCTCATGGACTGCCCCAAGCGTCTCTCGGAGCGGACGGATATTCATGCCTGCCGCGAACGAATTTCGTCGTCGCTCATAGCCTGAATTGGTGCAGTTTGTTGGCTATGAGCATAATACATAGCAGTTTTTCTGTGTTGTGCGCTGACGATATCTAGATGCTTATGGCTCGACGTCACAAAATAGGTGGACCTTAAAGTTATGCATCCGCCAGCAAGTAAGACTAAGTTGAATAAAAATCGTTTCCTGACCATCTTGGTTTTTTGGACGGTAGCGTCACCCTGCGCGTATGCCTATGTCGTGCATACGAGCGCAAGGTCACACACAAACAAAGTTCTTGGAAATGAGGCTTGCTGCATACCTCTGTACTGATTGCACAATGCATACGGCGTATTTCTCCTTTGTTATAAGCTGTTCCATTCACCACGTGTTCTGGTCACCATTGAGAAATGAATTTACAAATATTTTTTATAAATCCCAAAAAATGCAATAAATAAGAATACCCCCAAATTTGGTCCGTTACAATACCCCCTCAATGAGAGGTCTTCTGTCAAAACAGAATAAATCTCATTGATAAAACCCCTAAGAGGACCGCTGAGGAACTGGTGCCAACAACCCCCTTCTGTTCTTACACTTCATGGGTAAACGACCCCCCTGGCTTGGCGAATATGGACGCATCTGAACGAGATCACTGGACTTCTCTGTGCGAGATCCCAACACCGAAAAATCGAACAGACACGCACCACAGAGCACCTCACCTTCTAACATGCTACCCCAAAAATCCTCAATCCCTGGCTTAGATCATGCCAGATCCTCAACCGATATGTTTCCCCTTATATGCAAGCTGGGCTGCCTTTAGCAGATACTGGGCTCACACACACTTATACTACATATTATGAACATTGAAACATTTCTGCAAAATTTCTCTAAGTTAAAATCAACAATTGCCTCCTTTAAAATCAAACTACAAATCCGTTACCTAAATTGAATAATTCTCTCCATTAATTTTTCTGTTATTTAAAATAAGTCAATTGAACGTTTCTTAAAAATAATAACATTCTTAGCCTAACATGTGATCACCTAGAGTCTAACAATACAATTCAATAAAATAATTCAATAATAATAAACATGGTTAGTACACAAACAATAAAATAATCAAAGTTTAAAAATATCCATTATCTGGCAGGCGCAAAATCAAAAAAATTTTTTTTTTTTTTTTTTTTTCAAAAAAATATTTTCAAAAAAATTTTAAAATTCAAAAAATTTAAATTTCTCAAAATATTTTCTTTCCATTGAAATTATTTAAAGTTTGTTCAAATCAATTAAAAACAAAAGTTGGTTAATTAATTAAAAACATGCCTAGTATATAACCTCACTATCAGCTGATCAAAACTAGGTCAAGTCAAGAACCTTGACCTACATATGTGACACACCAGTTATATCTGAAAATACACTAAAATTCTCTCTTCAACACAAAACATAAGAAAATACAATATTGAAAATTAACAAAATATTATTATAGTTCACAATTAAATTGATATTTACGTTACTCAAATAAACACTTTCTAACTTTACATTTCCAAATTCTATCAAAAATTTGTCACTGGTTTCAATTAAAAATTTTATATTCTTGTTATAAATCTCTTCCTTTATTTGACAATCTTATTCTCCATTACTGTGGGTGATTTAAATACTTATAACAATTTAATTTACCACTTGGTAGGCCTACATTTATAATCTCTACCCCTCTGACTCTAATACTCATCAACTTTAACTAACATGACACCCATCTCTATCAAAACATCTATCCAACAATCTCTAAACCCAACTTATCATTAAACTCAATTCTCCACCTTCTCTCAATATATAAAAAAAAAATGCTCTCTAACCCTTTGTACCTAGGATACGTGTTTCCCTCCCAAAAGCTCATCCCATTATGTTGGTTCCTGGATTCTACCTAAGGTAACCCTTTCCGGCGCCAAACGGTCCCATCCCATCCCAACCCTTTTGTTGCGGACTCCCACATTACACTACCCCCTCTTACAAAATTGCCATCCCCAAAATCTCAATCTAATTACCTCACTTCAACTACAACAAAATAACATCATCATTTAATAATATCAATATATCACTCAAAACTCTACAAATATTCCCCATAGCTACTGTGTCAACATCAATACTTCTCAATTCTATAACATTAACTCACAACAACAGTATATTAACTCAGAACAATATTTTTCTCTCTACTACCATTTTAACTTTAACTTGGACTGATCTACATGTCCCACAAAATATTTCATCACCCATACTCTTTTATTAACTTTCACAAATTATTACTTTATGTCTCACTTTATCAAATTACTTTTCTCATTATTTAAAACAATATCTTCAACACATTAAAACATTATTTTTAACAGTAGTTACCTTGATCATCAATAAACAATTTAACAGTGACATTTTACTACAGACCAGCTGATCTTCCTAACAAATTGAAAGCACATTTCAAAATTATACACATTTTGTGAAATACCTGCGGTTACCAATCTTTACGTCTACCATCAGTGTTTCCCCTTTTTATGACTCTGGTAATTTATGTTAACCGCCTGCCAGTTGGTTTAGTTATCTACTTAGTTTCAAAACACACAAATTATATAAAACATATACCTTTTATCAATTCTTATATCTACCCTACTACAATAAAATACTACATTTAAAATTATAGAATGAACACATTATGCTGAATGTATGAGCACCTATTTATTTGAGCGGAATAAAGCATGTTTATTAGAGCAAAATTAGAGTTAGCATTTTTAATTTACAAAATTTAAGTACGTTGCTCATCTGAGCAACCCCCTGGTCCACACACACTATTGTAGTTTATGTTAGACTGTAGTGCCTATTTGCTTCCACAAAGACTGCATATTTGGAGGACTTTGACATCTCCGTGTCTTTGCTTCGGCATTTACATTTGAACGATTTTGGATATCAACATATCCTTGGTATATATTGAAACGCCCTTAAAACGGGTCTACCACCTGGCTATGCTGTCCCCACGCGGACAGAGTGGCAGCCGCTGTTCCATAGTTCCTGGATTTCCCCTAATGTCACCCCCCATTTAATTTCTATTATAAACCAATTTCAAGTCAGCCATGGTCAAGGTACTTGATATGGCCATAGCTGACCGCTAGCCAAATCCACGATTAGTGCTGGTAAGGCAGTAATCGCCCGAAAAGTTGGGGAAATCTAACTTTCATTTCAATGCCTGTTCTACATTATCTTTATTATGTGCGGCACGAACGTATATCAGGGTACAAATCGAATTTGTACAAAAAGGGTGTACCGCACATTTTCGCCATGTTGGCCTCCGATGGAGGTAACACTCTCTGTTACCTCCAACCCATTTCACTATCTACTAGGGCACAGGCCACCCCAGCAATAGCACACTAATAACTAAATAATACAATTTTTTATATACATTCTAATATAACATTCTCACCAATTATTAATCATTCAACTCATTCATCACCTTAAAATTTTCAAAATTTATTATTAATAATTATTATATATCATCTTTCAGTTATTATTTAATTTTTTAATTATCATTTTTATTTAACACCATTGTTTCAAATCATCTCAATATTGAATTAACATCTTTTCATCTGAGTTGCACCTGTAAACATTTTTATTATACTTGATTCATACTATAAAATTTTTATACTTGCAGTCCATTTAAAATGACATACACAAAACATATTCACCATACACCCCAATACTTTCACGTAACCTCTGAAACATTTAACAACATGTTAGTTATCAATTAATTTATCATTTAATTACCAAACTCCCATCTCGTAAAATAATTTAAATTCATTAAAAAAATTTCATTATATAACATTCAAATCAATAAAAATATCTAACACATCTCAAATTATTTTAACTAATTTAATTATTAAAAATATAAGTTCATTGCTATCAAAACAATTACAATTAGCCAATTACTGTTTTCAAAATTATTCTGATATTTATTTAAATTGCAAACATTAATATTATTATTACCACACTTACCTCCATACATACATTGTTTATCTGACCTTCTACAATACACACAGATAAATTTACTAAGCATTTATTTACAAATCTTATGTCATTAACTGTTCCATTTTCTCACACTTCATTGTCCAAATCTGCCAGGTCAAAACTACAAAACAAAATATTTATAACTGTCCTTTATCGTTTTATAGTCTACCCTCCATCGTCAAAGATTAATCTTGGTTTTATATAGCACTGTTCCATTTTATTACCCCACATACTATTGTCTTGTGTGTTATAACCAAACAATTTCAATTTATCCGTTACATCATAATAATCATTCATCAAGTCTACGTTAAGTACTTCTGTTAAATCTCCATCAGTAAATATATTCATTATCGGGGTAGTTACTTTTGTATTATCAATCAAATCATTATTATTTAGACACACTTCTAACCTTACTTTCCACTCATCATACTCTCTATTCAATGCATACAATTCTGTTTCTTTCTCCACATACAATTCTCTATTTAAATCTCTCTCATCACAATACCATATCACACTCTCAATATTATTCCAGACAGAGGATACAAAATTATACAACAAAAATAAACGCTTCAAATCTTCTACTAACACGGGACTCTTCAAAAACAACACTTGTGAATACATTAAATCATCATCAATAAGGGGAACATTTACCCTCTGCCCCCATTCTACCACTATACTATTTTTCCGCTCTCTCTCTAACTCATAAAGACTCATTAACATTTCATTATCACATTCTACAACTTCATCCGTACTCTCCTCATTTATTTTCAATATATCAATCTCAGATACTACTTTTTCAATTACATTACTATCCTCAATATTACATTCATTATTTTCGACACTATCATTATCATTTGTTAACTCTTTATCTGGTATCGCATTTTTACACTTGTCATTACAATTTTCATTTATTTTATTTTTCTCTGTAATCATCACATGTACTCCCATTCGCTCAATACTCTGTCCTAATTTATTTAAACTAGTTCTTATTATTTCATTACTATTTTCAACCCGTTTATTCATTTCTTGAATCTCATTTTTTAATTCATTATTCTGATTTTTTAACTCATCAAAACTATTCTTTTGTTCATCGAATTTTCTGTTCTGAACTTCAAACTTTACATTAAAATCGCTACTTTGTCTATCCAATTTGTCATTCATTTTATTGTATTTGACATTGGAATCAATTTGTTGTTCTTTATTTTGTATTTTCAATTCATTTAGATCACTACTTATATTTTCGGACATTGTTTTTATTAGATTAAACAGATCGTCCATCGACACCTCTTTAATTCGTGTTGTTTTGTCAGTGAAGCTGACTTCTTCATTATTATCTGCCATTTCTTACCTTGTACTTACACAACTGTAAATCATAACACAAACATAACCTACTCACACGTATGTAATTATATACGATAAATTTTTTTTATAAATTCGTCATTACCACATCCTATTTTCTATGCATTAAAATAGGTCTATCTCGTATAAATAAAATTAAACAAAAATCCTGGCAGGGTCGCCAAATGTAAAGATACAAAATTGATCGAAATATATTAATAAATAAAAATACTGCCAGAACTTACCTGCACTCATTCCCAGCTACTTACCTGGTATTTAAATTTTTCTCAGAAGACCAGAGTCGCCACGACATTTTTATAGATTAAAATATCGAAAACTTCCACACTTTACCTTAATAAAAACGGGACAAATTAGCAATCTGACCACCCCCAATAATAATTCAGAAGATCCCCGGAACGTTTAGACGAATCTTGCAGCACAGAAATGAGAAAGTGGTAATGACGAAATAACTTAGTCTAACACATTTTTATGTTATAAAATGAATACTTTACTTACTGAAATACGGACATCCTTAATCCAAAACACAAAAGAACAAAACATATATTGAGATGGTGAAATAACTCTTACATTGAAAATATAATTCTTACTCTTATAAGGTAGCCCAGCTTTGCTCACGCACTCTACCACACCATTTACAAACCCCTTTAAAATATTATGTCAAAATAGCAAAATAGTTAATCTTTGCGCATTCCGGTTCCATTTTATGGTAATTTGATGTACGCGATGCCGACCGAACACGTGCTTTTGTTCCGATTCCACTGTCCGTTATTAACTGTTCCCAAATCATCACTGCACTGTACCAATTTATAACATCGTTAATTCCTCGGGTCCCGGTCGGTATTAAGGCGTTACTACACTGCGTTATTCATATTTAAAAAGGTTCTACCCGACCGGACCCGAGTGGCACTAACTGCGTCTGATGGCTGTAGTAGGTTCTCATGGACTGCCCCAAGCGTCTCTCGGAGCGGACGGATATTCATGCCTGCCGCGAATGAATTTCGTCGTCGCTCATAGCCTGAATTGGTGCAGTTTGTTGGCTATGAGCATAATACATAGCAGTTTTTCTGTGTTGTGCGCTGACGATATCTAGATGCTTATGGCTCGACGTCACAAAATAGGTGGACCTTAAAGTTATGCATCCGCCAGCAAGTAAGACTAAGTTGAATAAAAATCGTTTCCTGACCATCTTGGTTTTTTGGACGGTAGCGTCACCCTGCGCGTATGCCTATGTCGTGCATACGAGCGCAAGGTCACACACAAACAAAGTTCTTGGAAATGAGGCTTGCTGCATACCTCTGTACTGATTGCACAATGCATACGGCGTATTTCTCCTTTGTTATAAGCTGTTCCATTCACCACGTGTTCTGGTCACCATTGAGAAATGAATTTACAAATATTTTTTATAAATCCCAAAAAATGCAATAAATAAGAATACCCCCAAATTTGGTCCGTTACAATACCCCCTCAATGAGAGGTCTTCTGTCAAAACAGAATAAATCTCATTGATAAAACCCCTAAGAGGACCGCTGAGGAACTGGTGCCAACAACCCCCTTCTGTTCTTACACTTCATGGGTAAACGACCCCCCTGGCTTGGCGAATATGGACGCATCTGAACGAGATCACTGGACTTCTCTGTGCGAGATCCCAACACCGAAAAATCGAACAGACACGCACCACAGAGCACCTCACCTTCTAACATGCTACCCCAAAAATCCTCAATCCCTGGCTTAGATCATGCCAGATCCTCAACCGATATGTTTCCCCTTATATGCAAGCTGGGCTGCCTTTAGCAGATACTGGGCTCACACACACTTATACTACATATTATGAACATTGAAACATTTCTGCAAAATTTCTCTAAGTTAAAATCAACAATTGCCTCCTTTAAAATCAAACTACAAATCCGTTACCTAAATTGAATAATTCTCTCCATTAATTTTTCTGTTATTTAAAATAAGTCAATTGAACGTTTCTTAAAAATAATAACATTCTTAGCCTAACATGTGATCACCTAGAGTCTAACAATACAATTCAATAAAATAATTCAATAATAATAAACATGGTTAGTACACAAACAATAAAATAATCAAAGTTTAAAAATATCCATTATCTGGCAGGCGCAAAATCAAAAAAATTTTTTTTTTTTTTTTTTTTCAAAAAAATATTTTCAAAAAAATTTTAAAATTCAAAAAATTTAAATTTCTCAAAATATTTTCTTTCCATTGAAATTATTTAAAGTTTGTTCAAATCAATTAAAAACAAAAGTTGGTTAATTAATTAAAAACATGCCTAGTATATAACCTCACTATCAGCTGATCAAAACTAGGTCAAGTCAAGAACCTTGACCTACATATGTGACACACCAGTTATATCTGAAAATACACTAAAATTCTCTCTTCAACACAAAACATAAGAAAATACAATATTGAAAATTAACAAAATATTATTATAGTTCACAATTAAATTGATATTTACGTTACTCAAATAAACACTTTCTAACTTTACATTTCCAAATTCTATCAAAAATTTGTCACTGGTTTCAATTAAAAATTTTATATTCTTGTTATAAATCTCTTCCTTTATTTGACAATCTTATTCTCCATTACTGTGGGTGATTTAAATACTTATAACAATTTAATTTACCACTTGGTAGGCCTACATTTATAATCTCTACCCCTCTGACTCTAATACTCATCAACTTTAACTAACATGACACCCATCTCTATCAAAACATCTATCCAACAATCTCTAAACCCAACTTATCATTAAACTCAATTCTCCACCTTCTCTCAATATATAAAAAAAAAATGCTCTCTAACCCTTTGTACCTAGGATACGTGTTTCCCTCCCAAAAGCTCATCCCATTATGTTGGTTCCTGGATTCTACCTAAGGTAACCCTTTCCGGCGCCAAACGGTCCCATCCCATCCCAACCCTTTTGTTGCGGACTCCCACATTACACTACCCCCTCTTACAAAATTGCCATCCCCAAAATCTCAATCTAATTACCTCACTTCAACTACAACAAAATAACATCATCATTTAATAATATCAATATATCACTCAAAACTCTACAAATATTCCCCATAGCTACTGTGTCAACATCAATACTTCTCAATTCTATAACATTAACTCACAACAACAGTATATTAACTCAGAACAATATTTTTCTCTCTACTACCATTTTAACTTTAACTTGGACTGATCTACATGTCCCACAAAATATTTCATCACCCATACTCTTTTATTAACTTTCACAAATTATTACTTTATGTCTCACTTTATCAAATTACTTTTCTCATTATTTAAAACAATATCTTCAACACATTAAAACATTATTTTTAACAGTAGTTACCTTGATCATCAATAAACAATTTAACAGTGACATTTTACTACAGACCAGCTGATCTTCCTAACAAATTGAAAGCACATTTCAAAATTATACACATTTTGTGAAATACCTGCGGTTACCAATCTTTACGTCTACCATCAGTGTTTCCCCTTTTTATGACTCTGGTAATTTATGTTAACCGCCTGCCAGTTGGTTTAGTTATCTACTTAGTTTCAAAACACACAAATTATATAAAACATATACCTTTTATCAATTCTTATATCTACCCTACTACAATAAAATACTACATTTAAAATTATAGAATGAACACATTATGCTGAATGTATGAGCACCTATTTATTTGAGCGGAATAAAGCATGTTTATTAGAGCAAAATTAGAGTTAGCATTTTTAATTTACAAAATTTAAGTACGTTGCTCATCTGAGCAACCCCCTGGTCCACACACACTATTGTAGTTTATGTTAGACTGTAGTGCCTATTTGCTTCCACAAAGACTGCATATTTGGAGGACTTTGACATCTCCGTGTCTTTGCTTCGGCATTTACATTTGAACGATTTTGGATATCAACATATCCTTGGTATATATTGAAACGCCCTTAAAACGGGTCTACCACCTGGCTATGCTGTCCCCACGCGGACAGAGTGGCAGCCGCTGTTCCATAGTTCCTGGATTTCCCCTAATGTCACCCCCCATTTAATTTCTATTATAAACCAATTTCAAGTCAGCCATGGTCAAGGTACTTGATATGGCCATAGCTGACCGCTAGCCAAATCCACGATTAGTGCTGGTAAGGCAGTAATCGCCCGAAAAGTTGGGGAAATCTAACTTTCATTTCAATGCCTGTTCTACATTATCTTTATTATGTGCGGCACGAACGTATATCAGGGTACAAATCGAATTTGTACAAAAAGGGTGTACCGCACATTTTCGCCATGTTGGCCTCCGATGGAGGTAACACTCTCTGTTACCTCCAACCCATTTCACTATCTACTAGGGCACAGGCCACCCCAGCAATAGCACACTAATAACTAAATAATACAATTTTTTATATACATTCTAATATAACATTCTCACCAATCATTAATCATTCAACTCATTCATCACCTTAAAATTTTCAAAATTTATTATTAATAATTATTATATATCATCTTTCAGTTATTATTTAATTTTTTAATTATCATTTTTATTTAACACCATTGTTTCAAATCATCTCAATATTGAATTAACATCTTTTCATCTGAGTTGCACCTGTAAACATTTTTATTATACTTGATTCATACTATAAAATTTTTATACTTGCAGTCCATTTAAAATGACGTACACAAAACATATTCACCATACACCCCAATACTTTCACGTAACCTCTGAAACATTTAACAACATGTTAGTTATCAATTAATTTATCATTTAATTACCAAACTCCCATCTCGTAAAATAATTTAAATTCATTAAAAAAATTTCATT
This sequence comes from Magicicada septendecula, assembly GCA_034769895.1. NCBI lineage: Eukaryota > Metazoa > Arthropoda > Insecta > Hemiptera > Cicadidae > Magicicada > Magicicada septendecula. The sequence goes on along the minus strand of CM068370.1, from coordinate 403,772,843 downwards.
ATATAACATTCAAATCAATAAAAATATCTAACACATCTCAAATTATTTTAACTAATTTAATTATTAAAAATATAAGTTCATTGCTATCAAAACAATTACAATTAGCCAATTACTGTTTTCAAAATTATTCTGATATTTATTTAAATTGCAAACATTAATATTATTATTACCACACTTACCTCCATACATACATTGTTTATCTGACCTTCTACAATACACACAGATAAATTTACTAAGCATTTATTTACAAATCTTATGTCATTAACTGTTCCATTTTCTCACACTTCATTGTCCAAATCTGCCAGGTCAAAACTACAAAACAAAATATTTATAACTGTCCTTTATCGTTTTATAGTCTACCCTCCATCGTCAAAGATTAATCTTGGTTTTATATAGCACTGTTCCATTTTATTACCCCACATACTATTGTCTTGTGTGTTATAACCAAACAATTTCAATTTATCCGTTACATCATAATAATCATTCATCAAGTCTACGTTAAGTACTTCTGTTAAATCTCCATCAGTAAATATATTCATTATCGGGGTAGTTACTTTTGTATTATCAATCAAATCATTATTATTTAGACACACTTCTAACCTTACTTTCCACTCATCTTACTCTCTATTCAATGCATACAATTCTGTTTCTTTCTCCACATACAATTCTCTATTTAAATCTCTCTCATCACAATACCATATCACACTCTCAATATTATTCCAGACAGAGGGTACAAAATTATACAACAAAAATAAACGCTTCAAATCTTCTACTAACACGGGACTCTTGCCCTTCAAAAACAACACTTGTGAATACATTAAATCATCATCAATAAGGGGAACATTTACCCTCTGCCCCCATTCTACCACTATACTATTTTTCCGCTCTCTCTCTAACTCATAAAGACTCATTAACATTTCATTATCACATTCTACAACTTCATCCGTACTCTCCTCATTTATTTTCAATATATCAATCTCAGATACTACTTTTTCAATTACATTACTATCCTCAATATTACATTCATTATTTTCGACATTATCATTATCATTTGTTAACTCTTTATCTGGTATCGCATTTTTACACTTGTCATTACAATTTTCATTTATTTTATTTTTCTCTGTAATCATCACATGTACTCCCATTCGCTCAATACTCTGTCCTAATTTATTTAAACTAGTTCTTATTATTTCATTACTATTTTCAACCCGTTTATTCATTTCTTGAATCTCATTTTTTAATTCATTATTCTGATTTTTTAACTCATCAAAACTATTCTTTTGTTCATCGAATTTTCTGTTCTGAACTTCAAACTTTATATTAAAATCGCTACTTTGTCTATCCAATTTGTCATTCATTTTATTGTATTTGACATTGGAATCAATTTGTTGTTCTTTATTTTGTATTTTCAATTCATTTAGATCACTACTTATATTTTCGGACATTGTTTTTATTAGATTAAACAGATCGTCCATCGACACCTCTTTAATTCGTGTTGTTTTGTCAGTGAAGCTGACTTCTTCATTATTATCTGCCATTTCTTACCTTGTACTTACACAACTGTAAATCATAACACAAACATAACCTACTCACACGTATGTAATTATATACGATAAAATTTTTTTATAAATTCGTCATTACCACATCCTATTTTCTATGCATTAAAATAGGTCTATCTCGTATAAATAAAATTAAACAAAAATCCTGGCAGGGTTGCCAAATGTAAAGATACAAAATTGATCGAAATATATTAATAAATAAAAATACTGCCAGAACTTACCTGCACTCATTCCCAGCTACTTACCTGGTATTTAAATTTTTCTCAGAAGACCAGAGTCGCCATGACATTTTTATAGATTAAAATATCGAAAACTTCCACACTTTACCTTAATAAAAACGGGACAATTTAGCAATCTGACCACCCCCAATAATAATTCAGAAGATCCGTTTAGACGAATGTTGCAGCACAGAAATGAGAAAGTGGTAATGACGAAATAACTTAGTCTAACACATTTTTATGATATAAAATGAATACTTTACTTACTGAAATACGGACATCCTTAATCCAAAACACAAAAGAACAAAACATATATTGAGATGGTGAAATAACTCTTACATTGAAAATATAATTCTTACTCTTATAAGGTAGCCTAGCTTTGCTCACGCACTCTACCACACCATTTACAAACCCCTTTAAAATATTATATCAAAATAGCAAAATAGTTAATCTTTGCGCATTCCGGTTCCATTTTATGGTAATTTGATGTACGCGATGCCGACCGAACACGTGCTTTTGTTCCGATTCCACTGTCCGTTATTAACTGTTCCCAAATCATCACTGCACTGTACCAATTTATAACATCGTTAATTCCTCGGGTCCCGGTCGGTATTAAGGCGTTACTACACTGCGTTATTCATATTTAAAAAGGTTCTACCCGTCCGGACCCGAGTGGCACTAACTGCGTCTGATGGCTGTAGTAGGTTCTCGTGGACTGCCCCAAGCGTCTCTCGGAGCGGACGGATATTCATGCCTGCCGCGAATGAATTTCGTCGTCGCTCATAGCCTGAATTGGTGCAGTTTGTTGGCTATGAGCATGATACATAGCAGTTTTTCTGTGTTGTGCGCCGACGATATCTAGATGCTTATGGCTCGACGTCACAAAATAGGCGGACCTTAAAGTTATGCATCCGCCAGCAAGTAAGACTAAGTTGAATAAAAATCGTTTCCTGACCATCTTGGTTTTTTGGACGGTAGCGTCACCCTGCGCGTATGCCTATGTCGTGCATACGAGCGCAAGGTCACACACAAACAAAGATCTTGGAAATGAGGCTTGCTGCATACCTCTGTACTGATTGCACAATGCATACGGCGTATTTCTCCCTTGTTATAAGCTGTTCCATTCACCACGTGTTCTGGTCACCTTTGAGAAATGAATTTACAAATATTTTTTATAAATCCCAAAAAATGCAATAAATAAGAATACCCCCAAATTTGGTCCGTTACAAAACTAAATCTGGTCACCCGAAAAACAAGACAAACCCAATCAAGAAGATATAGGCAACCTGTATAATTTAGGTCACCCCCCACCTCTAAGGGCCACGAGGCCAAATGCTCAAACAATTCCACCTGGGGCTCCTGAGTGAGAAACGAAGAGACCTTGGTCTCCAAGGCAACATCTTGCACGTCGTGATTCGGGCGATAATTAATAGGGGGCCAGTGCAGAGCATCAAGCTTTATCCAATCTGGCCCTGACCACCACAATGTCGACGACTGGAGGCTGGAGAGTGACGTACCTCTAGAGGTTAAATCAGCGGGGTTAGAAACACCATGAACATGACGCCAAGCTTTAGTATCGGTCCACTCGGTAATGGCAGCCACCCGATTAGCAATAAACGTCTTCTATTTAAAAGTAGGCATATGTCCGTCCATAAGAAAACTTTACTCAATTGAATACATGACGAGAATAAGCCAACATAATGACGAACAAGTTTGGCTAAAAGATAAGCTCCCAACAACTCCAAACGTGAGATTGATAAAGTTTTAAGAGGTGCCACTTTAGTTTTAGAAGACACCAACGAAACCACCGGAGGACCAGAGTCAGTATAAATGGACAGGTAGATGACGGCCGCGTAACCCAACTGGGAAGCATCACAGAAACCATGTAATGTAACCCTTTCAATATGCCCACCGTTAGGGAGGAATGGCCGAGAAATAGTAATTACCGAAAGATGATTCAAAGAGGACAGGAATTGACTCCAATAATCATTTAAGTCATCACTTAGAGGAGCATCCCATTCCAAGCCCTCAGCCCAGAGTTTTTGGAAAAAAGCCTTGGCCCTGAAAATCACTGGCGAAATATGTAGATGATATATTGGTCATATATAATCCTAGCATAAAAAATGAACATTTAATAATACTAAATAAATTAACTACATACAATGATAATGTGAAATTTACATTTGAAGAAGAAGTAAATAGAAGAATCAATTTTTTGGACATTGATATTCAAATTGGAAAAGATAACGAATTAACTACTAATGTATACAGAAAGGAAACAAATAATAATACAACAATACACAAAGATTCATCACATCCTTGGATACACAAGGTTAATACATATTACAATATGATTAATAGAGCATACAAATACATAAATAACGAAGAGAAATTACATCAGGAACTGAACATCATAAAAGAAATAGCATTAGAAAATGGATATGACAGCAAATTTATAAACAAATTAAATAAAAATATAAGGAAAAAACAGTATTAAATAATAGAACAAAATTAGACAGGATAAATGCATGCAAAAAAGAACATGTAACATACCTAACTTACAAATACACATATCAAGATCTACAATACATTATAAAGAATACAAAATTGGATAAACTTAAATATAAATATGCATACAAACCAAATAAAAGTATATATAATATAATAATGAATAGAAAAGACTGTGATATATACAAATTAAGTGGAATGTACAGAATAAAATGTAATAACTGTGACTACATATACATCGGAAGAACACATAGAAATTTCAAACAGAGATTTATGGAACATTTCAGAGCTTTTAATAATAAAAAAACGGGAATCACCAACATAGCAGATCACCTTATTAGTATGAATCATAGTATAACAAATATAACCAACAATATGGAAATAGTGGAAATAAACAATAATAAAAATGATATTATACAGTTAGAAAAATTATATATATACCTTCATAAAAAATATGACAAATTGATGAATCAACAGACAATATTTGAAAATGATCAATTGTTTCAATACATATCTGGCTTGGTTTCACCCAATAATGATGGCAGTGGAAAGTTCAAAATGAAGTACAGTGAGAGGTAGTAGACACAGTTAACAGGAATTATACATTTACAGAATAACATCATAACAGGAACATTACAGTATACGAACTGAGGATGAAATTTTAATATTTCGAAAAGGCCTTATTCGTTGATTTGAAAATGGAATTTTACTGATTTTGGTGGTGTGTATATAATAATAATAAATATTTGTCTAGCGAAATGAAACAAACGAAAATTTATCTAGCCAAATAGAACAAAGTAGTAAAGAAGCTACATTTAAAATAGATGAAGAAATAGCATAGCAAATTTAGCTACTAATTTAGCTGGTAAAATAAATGATAGTAATAGTAGGTTTGATGAACATACCGAAGAGGTTAAAACTACGTTAGAGGAATTTAGAAAACAAGTAAACACTAATTTTCGCCGTCAAGACTTCGATATTTCGGATCGAACCGGTCAACAATTTTCATTTTTCCGAAGTTGGCACTATGACGTTTGTAGGGTCCATTCATGCACTGGACCTGCAGCCTTTGTCGTACGCCAACCATCTTAGTGTAAACATCCACGAGTCGGGACTCCGCGGCAGGTAGAAATCCCTTGAATGTAACCCGTCCTCTTCCCAACCAGTCTATCCTGCCTGAGTGTCAGGATCAACCCGTTCGTGAGATTACGGTAAGTCATTTTCATGTTATTTATTTCTTGTTAGCAATTCTGCATGCTACACTGCTAGAGCGCTCACCATATACTAATGCTATCACTACACCACTACACCATAGTGTCTACTATGTAGTCACTACGTTTTAATCACTTCACCCCTGGTGTTTTAATTGTCGAAATTTTAAACATTTGAAAATACAAAACAAAAACAAGATGGAGTCTTGTTCCTTTACCACACACAAAAACAAAATGCCTGCGAAGTATTTTCGCTGTATCAGCCTTACGTGTGACACAATTACATAATATATATTTTATCTTCAAGTTACCCTGATTTACTATAAAATGAATTTAGAACATACTGCAGTTTACTATTTCAAATTGTTATGTTGTCTAAATCAGTAACGTCAACCAGTGCTTGTGATTTTACTATTTGTATACCGGTACACACACACCCATGCTCACACACACACACTACTGAAAATGGTACATTTTTGATTACTTGAGCTCAAAATATTTTATAAAGATCGGTATTTAAAATGGGTGATAGGTGTACTTCCCTGCCTCGCTGGTTGAAGATGCAGTCAGCCGTCCTTCATGTTCTCGTTTGATATTCTGCCGAGTTTATACTGTTCTTTTGTTTACACTGCTCCCACTGACTCTAAGTTACATTTTTTATACTGTTAGTTGCAAATAGTTTTACTTTCACACTTTGATTACCTTTTTAATACTTTTTATATATATATATGCTGGCCAGCAATTTGTAGCACGTGCAGCTCGCACAAGGAGTACGAGGTAACTGAGAAAGACAATATGGCGTATAATTCCCAAGTGGAAGGGCTGACGCGTTATCAATTCTATTGTTTTCTGGCGATAACGTCTTTGTTTTACGGTGCAGCGGTTACGTCTGGCATACTTTTGATGACGTATTTTAGGAGTGGTCAGTCGTTGTTAGCAAACTTGCTGTCGATCGTCACGTACACCAGTGACCTTGACGCCAACTCGTCCGGGCTTACTGCGTTGTATCATATTTGGAAAATTCCACCCTCACATATTCGATTACATTGGATTTACAATAAAATTATATTTGTTATGTACCCAAAAATGCCTATACGGACCTATTGTACCGTTACAATATCATGCGTCTGAGCATAAGTTATAGTTTCCTTGATTGTGTGTTTAGTGTGTTATGTTAGTTTGAGTTATTTATATTTTCAAGTGAGTTGTTTAGTAGCAAATGTTTGTAAACATGAATGATAAGAAGAATGTATCTGCAAGAAAAAAGGTTCTGCAAAAGAAGGTCGCGTGCTGGTTGCTGTGAAAGAAAACTTTGTGGAGAAATTGAAAAGAACAAAATTAAAAGAACTTACATTTTGTAAGGACTGCCCTAAAGAACCAAGGTACTGCTTGGAATGTTTTAATGAAAGACACAAATAGGACATTTATACTGTCTATAGACAAACAAAAATAAATTTATTAGATGCACCATACGTGTATATTAAAAATAAGTTGTTTGTTACTAGCAAATCAGATTTTTATTTTGTAAACTAACCTATTTATTTCTATACATAAGTTTTCAATATTTTGTTTAGCTGAGGAAGATGCTTTCCATAAAAACCCAGCAAAAAAAATTGTTTATCTTCCCCCGCCACAGCGGACACAAGATTCAGGTGACATGTAATTTCGTACTTCTCTTTCATAAGAGGTAAGTATCGAAAACCAATGGCAGCAATAACGTTCTCTGAAGCCAGAGCGGACACATTTCAAAGTAAAAGACGGTGTGTTAGTGGGCATATGAAATTATTCTGAGGTTACGTTCCCTTAAAATATTACGAATTCTACTAGCGAAACACATTTTTATTTAGTACTGACCTATTTATTTTATTTCCATCACAAAGTTACAGAATTTTATATAGCCAAAATGATGCTTTCCATAAGAAGCCAGCAAAAATATTTGCCCCCCCCCCCCACAAGGCCTAAGCGGACACAATGTTCACGTCAGTTATAATTTCGCACTACGCTTTTATATGAGGTAAATATCGAAAACTGATGACAGCACAATGTCCTCTGAGGCCAAGCGGACACATTATGTATGTAAAAGATAGCATATTAGCGGACGCATGGTGTGTAAAGAACATTTTCTACAACAATGTATAGCAGACACAGGTGTCTGCCATAGCTGTACAGGAAAGTCAGCCAGCGGACACCGGTGTCCGCTGTGGCGTTCAACGTGTTAAGCACAATACCATTCAACAGAATTAAAAATTGCTAAATCATGGTACACAATCCCCTGAAGCACCTTCAAACAACTACCCATGCAACAAATCATGGTAAAATAATGTAAATGCAAATGCATGCATCTTATGAAGAAATAGGACAAATATTTTGTTATCTAATATCTCTGGTATTTCTAATCCAAATTCCTACATACTATTGGATTACAAATAAAAGGGCTAATGTTTTATGTAATAAGGCATGTTTAATAAGTAATGATTTTCCTTAAATTAAAATTTTCAATTGGCTGCCATTTTGACATTTTTTAAGATACTACTTTGCTTTGTTTTGTACTTATACAATATAAAGTATACACTGATATTATATAGATTTTGCATATGTTTATAATACAAATATAATATATATTTATAATATACCATCATAAATACAAAGTATATACTGATATTATATATCATATATAAAATACTTTCTATATACTTTCTATGATCAAAATAGAAAATAAAATCAAATACAAAATAAAAACTGAACAATTAAGAATTAATCAAACTGAACAACACATAAATAATAACAACAACAAAAAATGGGCCACATTCACATATATAAATAATAAAATGACAAAACTAACAAAACTATTTAAAAACACAGATATAAAAATAGCATACAAAACTAATAAAAATAAATTACAAAATCTAAATAGCTCACACAACAAAGATAATACAGCAACTAACGGTATATACAAAATTGAATGCCAAGATTGCAATAAATGTTATATAGGACAAACAAAAAAACAGCTAAAAAACGTTATTTTGAACACCTAAATGCATACAAAAAACCAGAAATATATAAATCCAATTTAGCCACACATGCAATAAACACAGGACATGAATTCCCAGACATAACCAATGTAACACTAATAAAACATATACCACACAAAGGCACCATAATGAACATATGGGAAAATTTACAAATATACAAACATAAAACAGAAAACAAACTAATACCTGAACAAATACAAATCAATACAAAACATGACACAATATTCAAAGCACTCAACATTGAAAATACACAAAAAACTAACACATACACCACAATCACACACAATAAAACCAACTTGAAATACCAGAAGCCAACAGGAAGCCACAATAGTCAACCAACAACACATATGTACTTCACCAGACAAAAAAACCGGAAGGCTGAGGATGGGCACAAGATAGTACCCGAAACATGTTCCAAATAGAAAAATAACATCTTGAGGTAAATTTATGTATAAATATTAAATGTATGATATACATCAAGAAACGGACTGTAGCAGAAAGTGATTGAAATATATATATATATATAATTTGTGATATTTTCAATTTGTTTCTTCTGCAAGTAGATAATATTGTATATTCTTTTTAACACCTGACGCACGTTTCACTAAAAAATATCAGTATCATCAGAGGTTTCTAAGTGAATTAATAACAATCGAAATAATTCTATTAATATAAAATTAACGAATAATCGAATTTGTATCGATTTTAATGTAAAATAAAATAACTGATAATCGATTTAGGTCGATTAGTTAACGATTGTTTTAATGTTTATTTTCTTCAGCAGCTGTTTTCTCGGTTATATTTGAAATTTTTTGTAAACAAATATGTAATAGATAATATCATAGTCGAAACTGAAAACGCAATTAATAATGTAGAACAAGAAAACAAGATAAAATAAGAACAGAGGCCTCAATGGAAATAATAAAGTATATCAAAAAATATAATAAACCAAAATCATCATATTAAAAATAAAAATAAACAAAATAAAACCATTAATAACATAAAACAGAAACTAACGACTAATAACCTCACTTTAACCAAAGCTGATAAGAGTAATAGTACAATAATAATTTCTCAGAAAGATTTAGCCGATAAAACAGAAGAATTTATAGTTAATAATAATTGCATAACATTAAATAAAGATCCCACAAATAAATATCAAACACAAATAACAAATATACTAAAAAACAGTAACCAAATCATAAATCCTAAAGACTCCTTTAAATATAAAAGGGATAATCCTTGTGCACCAAAATTAAATTCTTTAATAAAATTACACAAAATCAATAAACCTATCAGACCTTTAATAAACGCTAGGACCGCGCCAAATTATAAAATATCAAAATTACTAAATCAGATCTTAAAACATAAAATTGAACTTCCAGCAAAACACAATATAAAAAATTAGTATCGAACTCACGGAACAACTAATAAACGTAGAAGTAAACAGAAATACAAAATTATATTCATTTGACATATCAAACATGTATACAAACATTCCCATTGAAGAAACTACAAATATTATAATAAATAATCTGAAAACAAATAACGAAAGTAACACATACATTAAACAGTTAACTAATACTTTAAAAATAATTTTAAATCAAAATTATTTTCAATACAACAACAAATTGTATTATCAAACAGATGGCCTTGCTATGGGAGCCCCAACCTCCGCTATCATATCAGAAATCTTCCTACAAAAACTCGACGAACAAATAATAAATATAATAAAATTAAACGACCCATTAGGATGTTATTTTAGATATGTTGATGACACTCTGTACATTTCCCAAAACAATGGTATAAATATAAATAAAATATTCAACTCCATAAATAATTTACATTCTAAAATAAAATTCACGTTAGAAGAAGAATCTAATAATAAATTAAATTATTTAGACTTAACAATAAAGAAAAATGAAACAAATTTTGAATACGCAATATACAGGAAACCTTCTCAAACTGACTTAGTAATACCAAATACTTCTAATCATCCTCCCCAACACAAAATGGCAGTATTTAATTCCATGATTTACCGAATACTTAGGATCCCATTAAATAACACAGAAAGAAACAAAGAAAGAAAAATTATCCAACAAATAGCAGTTAAAAATGGATACAAAATAAAAACTATTAATAAATTAGAAAATAAAATTAAACATAAAATCACTAATAAAATTCCTAAAAACACTTCCTTTAAAAATTCATCTATTAATAATAATATAAAATATACAACCTTCACTTATTACGGAAATATAACTCAAAAACTAAATAAAATATTTAAAGATACTAATTTAAAAATATCTTATAATGCAGATAATATAATTTTAAATAAAATAAAACCTAAAACTAAATCCAATACTCACAATAAAAATGGAATATATAAAATAGAATGTCCAGATTGCAATAAATTTTATGTGGGCCAGACGAAGAAAAAACTACGAGATAGATTCGTTCAACAACGCAATGCATATTTAAAACCAAATATTTATAAATCTAATTTAGCCACACATTGTCTAAATAATAACCACCAGTTTCCAAACATTGAAAATATAAAATTAATTAAAAACATACAAAAAGGTCAAAAAATGAATATTTGGGAAAATCTTAACATTTACAAACACAATAACAATAATTTATTAATTAAAGAACAAACCCAAATAAAAAAAAACAAGACGATCTATTTAAAATTATAAATTTACTAAAAAATAAAAATAAAAATGAATAAAATATAAACAAAATTTCAAATATAACCGAGAAAACAGCTGCTGAAGAAAATAAACATTAAAACAATTGTTAACTAATCGACCTAAATCGATTATCAGTTATTTATTTTACATTAAAATCGATACAAATTCGATTATTCGTTAATTTTATATTAATAGAATTATTTCGATTGTTATTAATTCACTTAGAAACCTCTGATGATACTGATATTTTTCAGTGAAACGTGCGTCAGTTGTTAAAAAAAGAATATACAATATTATCTACTTGCAGAAGAAACAAATTGAAAATATCACAAATTATATAATTCTTGCAAGAAACATCGAGTTACTTATATAGAAAATGATATATATATATATATATATATATATTATAACGATTCATAATAGCGTCCTATCTGAGCGTTAAATGAAAGTGTTAGACTGTACGAGTATAGCAGCGTAAGCAAGAGAGAGAGAGCGTACAATCGCAGCCATCTCACTCTAATCTCGTCACAGCGACGTCCGATACCGGTACGAACATGAAACTTTACTCAAATCAAATTATCAGTTCAACCTGAGATAACTTCAAAACTAAAAAATATACGGCAATTCTGAAAACAGCATTGTGTTCAGCAAGTAAAGCTTTATAAGTAGCCGCAATCTCAGTTAATATAATTAACAATTGAAGAAGTTATACGGAAGACGAACGCCAAAAGGAATAACAAGAGAATTATGCTACGTAGGAATTAGGTGTTTTCACACACACACAGATAAAGACCTAAGCAACAATATTCTGTGGTCAGATCTTTGAAAACACATTTGCAAATACCTGTAATCAATCAATTTGCAAACACAGGAAGTACGATTTTGACTAGAAATTCTCTGCCGTTTCAAACCTGTCATGGAGTGTTTGCTCGACCTGTTAGAGATTGTCGAGACTGGCAAAACGTATGATTTATTTGAACAACCAATCAGAGGCCCGTATTTAAAACAGATGCCAACTCAAACCGAGGGGTAGCGTTACTCTTCGATCCAATCTTCAATGCGCTAGTCGTGTATAAATTACGTGCAGAAATTTTTCAATCACGCAAAGTTGTATTTAAGTGCGAAATTCGAGAAGTAGTCCGCAGTGTAGGTGAACTAGTACCGTTCAACAGCTCTCGCTGTGTAAAACAAAATTAATTAATTAAATTATTAATTAATTTATTTATTAATCAGCTGTGAAGTGACCTGAGCAACAGTGTGCTACAGCAGCTGTAATTGCCAGAGCATCTTTCTACCGGATTGATCAACATCATTTCTTCTGGGTGAAACCATCGAAAGGAGGATCTCTACGGATTCCTATCTTTGGTCGACGCATCAAACAGTAAGAAATAGATTCATTGATCAATGAAATAAGCACTAAACAAATAATATAAAGCAATAAACAATTTTTAAAAGACACTAAGAATCACACACTTTGTATTTAATGTGTAAGATTAGTCATAACATAGTATAGGAGTGTAGAATGGAAAGTGAGGTGTAGTATTGGACATACAAATTATTGTAGACCTGTTCTTTATCACTGGTTTGGGAGATTTCAATCTCTTAATTAAACCAGATAAGAGCAATAGGTCGTTTGAACGTCTTAATCTTTACTTTTCACACACACTCGGTAATTATAAGTGTTAGGGTAGCAATAAGTCCTACAATTAACATTTTCAAAAAGTTTAAAAATAATTAAAACGTTAATTAAACATAATCAAGCCAATTTTAAAGTGTTATTTGTAACGATTCCCCTTGAATCCACAATCACTGAACGAATCCTGAGAAATTTGTGTCTCTACACTCTGAGCTAAGCTGGAACCGTGTCATTAGTATCTGGGATTTGTTCTGGCGCCCAGGTAAAGTAATCTCACGGGTAAGTAACGTTTTATCTATCATTCAAAATATTAGATAAGAGTGTTAGATAAAAGGTAGCATTGTTATATATATATATATAATAAAAATGTATATTATATTATAATATATTGTACCATGATAAATATGTACTGATAATACATAATATAAAACAGAATAGTACGTTTACTGTGTACATCAAATTTCAACTTGATTACATCTTGTTCTGTTCAGCAGTAATTGATTTTTATTTTTAAAACACAGGGACATACAGAGAGAAAAAGAAGAATTTTTTGGCATTTGTCTATTGGTCATTTTTAATTCAGTTTAATAAGTAGAATCATTTCCAAAAGTTTTGCACCATCTTTTGTCAACACTCTATATATACAATAACGCTTGCTCAAAGCAGAAGCTATATAACATGTTATTTTCCCAACACAAAAGCCAAAATAACATGTAAAATTTTATATTTTATGCATGTACATGTTTTAATAAATAATAATGGCTCCCATGTATATCACCGAAGGCGCGGCCAACTAAGGGGCCCGATTAAACTCGATTAAGCCCGATTAAATAGAAGAATTATATAAAGAAAGTTATATAATCTGGCGTTGCTTTTACCCAAGTGATTAGTTAAATTGTAATATTAATTGATTAGAAACGAAGTGGAATACAAGGTTACAACTGTTAAATAATTGTTAAATTAATTTGTTAAAAATAAAATTAAAAAATGGCTAAATCATCAGCAGTAGATATGGCAGCAATTGAGCAAATGTTTAAACAGTTGACCACTAAAATGGATGAAACTAATAGTAAAATAGATAGTACAAAGGGTCAATTATCTAGTGAAATAAAAGATACTAATAATACTAGATACTTTATTTTTATTCGTCATTCACTTGGATGTTTCTGGACATAACGCATAACCGTTCCAAGTCTGCGAAACAATGTGGACGGTCCGCGAACACCAAGCGGGATCTTTCCTGGGGCGTCACCCCTCCAGAATTACTTATACAATATCATTCTCGGCCAACCCCAACCTAAAATCCGGGCTGAATTCTGGATACTGTAAACAAAATCAGACAACCTTTCTCCATTTGCCTGTACCCGATAGAAAAGGTTAAGGCGTAATTGATCACGTCACCGGCTGGGTATAAATGAGTCTAACACCTCCCCATGGAGAGAGTCAATACTGCTGCCACAGTGTAGAGTATTAGCGACCCGCTCAGCCAGTGAGCCCCGGCAATACGGATATATGAGAGCCAAAAGGGCACCATCAGATACCCCGGGGAAGTCTGATAGCTGGAAGACAATCCCCAAGAAAAGCAACAACTTGCCCTCATCTTGACCATCCACTACAGGGAGTTTCTGGAGAATGCCGGTAAGGGGGTTGGGCAGTTTCTGGTAACATGCCACCGCCAGAATTACACAATTATATACAACACATATTACAAATCTTTCAATAGACAACAGAAGAGGAAAAACTTGACTTCCTTCAAGTGGCTTCAGGGCTCCCTAACGAAGCGAGAGGGAAAGGGGGAACGAAAGGCAGAGCAATCTCCCCAACACAAGAAAACAAGCGACAACATTGGTACCAAATGTACATACATAAATAACACCACACGACACAAATTAATACAAATAGAATAAATAACATTTGTTAAAAATATATAAACATGTGTTGCGGAAGCAACATTCATGACCGAGAATCCCAAATAATTCACACTTCAAAAAATGACAATACACAAGTGACATATGTGTCCCAACCATTACCGCACTCTGCAATATTAATTTATAATTTATTTTTTATTTCAACCAGGATAATTCCGTAATATGGAAACAAGCGAACGATCAATCGATCACGCAGACAGTACAATCGTATCGATTATACTACAACCCTTCAGGTTAATACGACACGATCTAACAGATCCCGACCAAGTCCAACAGGTCTGACAGCGTTGGGCAATGTAAAAAATTTTGATACCCTAAACATACTCAAAAGCCCACAAGAAAACCAAGATACTCAACGAAATGTGTGTGTGTGTGTGTGTGACCTTAACATAGTTACATACATATATAAATGTTGTGTCAGGTTTACATACATAAGATTCATATACACAAAACAACATTAACATTTCATAAAACAATTAACATGAACAACACCAATCAAACTTTCCCTTCAACTCATTTCCTTAATCAAATCTCAACAGATTATTGCACTCTCCCCTACTGCCCCAGAATCTATCTCAACTGCCCAAATTACTTGCAAGTCCTGTCACCCTTCAGCCCATCGATCTTAACCACGCTCTGATCTACCATTGAAACATCTCCCTGAATTTTTTTTTTTTATCAGGGGTCTTTACTTAATTCTTAAAACTAGACTCGCGGTCTAGATGGAAAAGATGCGCTGAGCCCACCATGACACGACTTGCAATAAAACACTTGCATAACGATAACAGCTTTTATTAGTGTTCCTTTTTTATAATGATAACATCTTTATTACAATATGCACGGCTATATTTTCAACGTTCACTAATAAACGTGCCTCTCTCAAATATTGAATAACAATTGGCAACATTAACAAAGAATTAATTTTGAATATAATTAATCAACAACAACTTATTCAAACACATTTGAGTGCATTGCCTTCACATAAGCTGACATCTCTAAGTATTAACCTTTATTCATATGACTTTTCTAAATAAGTTTTAATAAAGAATTACTAAATGTTGGATATGTAGATACCTTATGAATTAAACTGACACTCAAACAATGATACATCATGCCTAACAAGAACATGTAATATGCCGTTTTATATTTGCCAAATAAAATATTTCTTTTCCTTTTAAAATAAATTATGCATCACAGGATTAATACTGTCATCACAGGATTATTGATACTATCACCATGTCTTATACTCACCAGTTGCCCCCTTTAACAAAATTTTAAGGTGTCATACTACAAGAATTATTCGGGCTCAATTCTGTAACAGCCCATGATAAGGACCTGTTCACACAAGAAGATTTAGGAAGGAACTACTCCATAGTTATTTATCAACGCGTTAAGTATAAGTTGTTAATGACATTTTGTCTTCATAAGAAACAGTTAATTAAACTGCCCAACTAACAGTTTTAAATTTTGCTAGCTAACTAATCACAACAAAAGGCAAATGGTGTTCTATAAAATACAGCATAGTAATTGACATTCTTCAACAGGTAGATTCTTTAACTCAGTTAATTACACTAGTCACTATATGTCCACCGGACATGCTACAACAGACAGTTAGTCATTGAACATCTGAAATTACTGTTTATGAAGATGTCTTTCATTTCATGTTTTAAATCCAATAGGTTGCTGTTTTTTGTGGATTAAAATATAAGGAATAGTCCCACCTGTGTTTAGAAGATTTATTGTTACTCTGAATGCGCGATGATGCTGACTATGGTGCAACAACTGGTGTCTCCGAAATCTTGTGCTTCATTTCATCCTTAGGGCAGTCGTTTTAGGCTGGCAGTGTGGGGATTTCTAGAGGTCTGATGGCGTTGGGGTCCTGCTGCGATATTCTGCAGATGAAGACTGATGTTCTGTCTCCATCTTCGTTGTCCCTTTTCCCTCCCGGCTAGGTGGGAACCCTGGAAAACACTTTATTTGTAAGTAGCCGTCAGGAAAAGTACCCTCACACAATTCTTTCTTGCCCCAGTAAACACAGATCACAGACACACACTGTCACCATTCTATTCCAAAAATTAAGTGTCAATAGAAATATTACTCCTCACAATTTTTCTTTAAATTATCAACTTTTAGAATTCAAATTACTTTTAACCTTAAATCTTTATTACTTTACATTTGAATATAATTCTAACGGCAACTTGTATTTAATTTTCATACAAGCAAAGGCAAGTTGGCAACGTGCTCTTAACTATCCAACACACAAAAATCACACACACAAAATACATACGTACATCATAATATAATACCCCCGCAAGCTCTTAGTTAATTAATATTAATGCAACACGTGTGGCTCACCTGAAGCTCTTTAACTGCTCACCAGCTCATTTCAAAGGATGAATCTCAATTTATAACGCCACTAGACCAGTGTCCCGTTTGAGTGCAAAAGAAGAAATGAGTCCGAATGTCAGCGCCTGGTGACCCACACGAACAGAGAATTGAACAAATCAGCTGATCGGAACGGCAGACTTGATTACGCACACACACACAATTATCACCACGTCATGGTCAAGGTTAAGCGATATAGTCAAGCAGTGGCGCTGGCCACTCACGCAATCCTTGAACCCGCTATACAGACAGCACTGTGGCCGTGATGCACGCCGAATAATTTAAGGCTTAAATTACATCAGCACAAGTCAACATGTTAATCCCACATGGCAGCTAATGTGTTAAACGCATACTCACTCACATTTGGTTGTAGAGCATTAATATGTATACCGTTGTCAGTGTTGTAGAAAAGAAGTAAATAGATAATTAAATATTTATTTAAGATGGATTTCATTGAACATTTGGAAATTTGAAAAAAAAGTAATCTCGTTTCTTTAAATTTTTTACAAATTAGAAAAAAATATGTGGTTCTTATATAAGTAACAAAACCAGATTTTTTGTTGGGAAATAAATGTAACAACTCCATTGTTTTTTATCCAAATAATGTAAACAACAATTCAATGGGTTAAGAATAAAAAGGGTAATTTTTAATGCAATATGATTTTGTTGTTAGGAGTACACCAAAGTTCTGATTAACCGAATCACGATTTACCGAATGATGACACGGTAATTTTCTTTTTTCAAGAAGTTTGGTTTTATTTCCTCAACTACTCAACAAAACGAATCTGACAGCTCTGATGATGAAGTCGAGGAAAAAAGGGTCCAACCCATTCTGAAGCGACAAAAATATTTGAAGATGTAATAGTATACATGGAGCAGCAAGACAACACTTTCCCTGCGGAATTACTGCTAATGAAACGACTTTGAGATCGTATAGCGCGTAAGCGCTCATCAAGCCTCAAACTGAAGAAGATTTATAATTTTTTCAAAAAGTTGAACTAATGTGAGATTAATAAGGTTTCTTTTCTATTTTTAATTTCATTCATTTATTTTCATCGACTTTTCTTTGTTAATTTTTTAATGTACACCTACTGTAATGACTTAAATACATACTGCTGTACATTATTTGAAAATGTCCTTTGAAAAATAGTTTTTAGTTTGATTAAAGTAAAGTTGTTCTTTTAAATTTGTATACAGTAATATTGTATGATTTAATTACAGTATTTAAAGCCTGTTGATTTTAAAGATGTCTGCATTGTAACAGAAATATGTAATAATGGCGTATGAGTACTGCTAGTTTCTCTAAAAATGGTTAAAGGCGCTTGTTCTTCAGCATTTTTTCTCACTAAAAAAGTGTTAATTACAGTACAGTACTATGTTTCCGATTTAACCGAATCACCCTTTGTCCCATCAGGTTAAACAAGACTCTAGTTTACTAAATTCTGTAAAATTTAGAATTCACATTTCAGTCAGCTGCTGTTTTGAAAATTTGTAAAATAACATTTTGTTTTGTTTTGTACTTATAAGAAAATAGTACACTTATTATATATATCAAATTGCAACTCCAAATATCATTCTGTTCAGAATATCATTCTGTATAATTAATTAATTTTTTGTTTAAACATAGACAGAAAATGAAGCACTTTTTGACATATGTTAATTGGATATTTTTCCTTCAATTTAATGAGCAGAATAATTTCCCAAGCTTTGATAGTTTGATACCACCTTTTGGAAACTCTCTGTGTCATCATCATCATCATCTTTAGCAAGGATTAAACAAAAAATGGTTTGTTCCAGTCACAAGCCAATAGACGAAAGGTGGTCTTTAACCAAAGATAGACTAAATGCTTCTTTGGATGCCCCACACCTCTCCATCCTTTCGGTTTATAATTCCATAGTTGTTTGGCAATTTGGTAGTTATCCATTCGGTTAAGATGTTCCAATCATTTCAGCTGATTGTCTAAAGAAATAATTTTCAAAATATTGTAGCTGATATTGGGCAAACACTCGGGTGTATTGAGCCATACTTGCAATTTGTTGCATAATGGAAATACGTGTCATGAATGTATAATAAAGTATACACATAATTGTTGCAGGTGAAAAGTGTTTACCACAGATCCAGAAAGATGGCAGTGCTATTCTCAGCTGTGACAGTCAGCTGTTGGCACATCATTTACAGATTGACATAACGCTTTCCTTACAGCTTCTGCTGAAGAATGTGGAATCTCAGGTAAGTCTGTGAGCAGTTGTTACTTATTAGAGATGAATGTATACAAGAGTAATTTTTGATGAATCGTGTAATTTTCGTTTATAAGAAAAAATATTACTTTATTCATTTATATTCATAATGTATTATAACAATACAAATACATTTGTTTAATATAATTTAATTTTGTGGAGCCCCACGTTCTTTGGGACGCCAAAATTATACAACGGTACACGTTGCTGTATTTAATGTAATTTTAATTGGTGCTGTGTTTATACTCATATAACATTACTAACAACGTGTATGTATAATTAGGGTTCAGGTGTAATTATAATAAGAGTATGAATCGTAATGTTTTCATTTATTAATGCAAACAAACATAATAAAAATAATAATATTATAGTAATACTTGATTCGCCATAAGATATTCATTATCTATGTTTTCAATGTTTCTTTGCTTGCCGTATTCTCATCACAAAAATAGATTTTATATCTTTGATATTATATTATCAATTCTAAGTAAAACATTTCTTCGTTATATTATAATTTCTCGACTACTCAGTCTGAATGTGTGCTTTTTAAATTATTTAATACATTCTTATTCTATACTTGACATACCTTTTACGGCTTTATAATCATTTTAACACAACTAATTGATTATTTCCAATTACTTTACTTTATGTGCTTTCAATAAAAAGATTTAAATGAATTAATTACTTGTTAATTATTCAAGCAAGGATTTAAATTATCTTTACATTGACTGTTCATTCATTAAAGAAAAATCATAAAAAATATTCTGATTACACGTAAATTACATTCTCTTATCTCTATCTACATAGTTATTCTTTAATTTTAAAAATGTTTTTATTAAAGTCTTTCAATGTCTTTGATAATTATAAATTGGTTTTTCATCACCTTAAATTCTGCAAATTGTCCCATGTCCTCCAGTGATCCATCGGTCCGCTCCTCCTGGTCCTCTTGTCCTTCCTGGTCTCACTGCTCATTCTCCCGTCTCTCGTCCTTCATGGTATATCGGCTGCTGTAGATTGTAATGACGTTTTGCTCTGGATCGGTTGCTGTTGTGATAGAACAGTCTCTAGTGCTCTGTGTCTCTTTCCTCTGCTAGAAGTTCTCTCGCCATCTTTCTAGAGTTGATGTTCTTTTTGTAGACTGCTCGTAGACGTCCGGCGATTTTATTGTTACGGTACTTTTTATTTATTGTTTTTCATTACTACTTGAAATCAAAACATTTCCCTTAATAATTTATAGTTACGATATAAAATTCTTGCTGATGTTAGACACAGTGTCTAACTTTGTCCAAAGTAATTAAAAATTCGCGTCTCAGACAGACATAGCATACCGCCACGAATGAAGAATGTTAGAAGAGAGAGTTTGGCTCTCCTGGGCTCGTATTTATATCCACCAAGAAAACCACACCTGTTGGCTCAGGAGTAAGCATGTCAAAAACTGTCCATGGCTTGAGTGCCCCCACTCTCATCTCGTTTCACATATTCACACTTTTTTGCCAATCGCACTGTTTAATGCGGATTTCAAGGTGATCTAATAATGTCTAATTTAATTACACACATGATATATAATTATCACAATGATCGCATCATTAGTGTAATTATTATGCTTTAAAAATCGCACAGAATTCGCACTGATTGTCCGAATTACGTAGAATTTGCACTGCACATGTGTCTGATTTTTACGCTTTTTTAGAAGTTTTTACATTCTTTCTAACATTTATGGTTTGCGTAAAATTAAATATACTCTTAATTTAGCATTTACTTGGGGTGGGGTTGCAAACTTTCAGGCTCAAACAGGCTTCACGCACACACTCTCTTTACTTGTGTACACGCTTACAGCGGTAATCGCGTGATATTTCTTGTTGATTCCTGTTTGAAAGCCAGCTTCCAATTTCACACCTGCTTGTCTATTACATATTATTAAAATTAAATTAAATATTTATTTATTTCATATATGCGCCTTACAGCCTATGCTTGTATTGTCGCATTATTCCTCTGCTTGGTAAACAAAAATTTTTAATAAATTTATTTATTAAAAAATTTTTTTCTTATCATTAGACACATTATATTTCTATATTTCATATTACTTATTTTTTTTTATTTGTATTTATACACTACTATCCATGATAATGAATATTAATTGTTCAAATTCCCTTAGTTGGAGGGTAAAACAAGTCATGTTCCCTGCTCCCCTCTTACGAGTTGCTAACAATGCGTAAGCGTAGCTATTCTTTCCACTGTTCTCCTTTAATCTGGTCCCATCGACCTATTTATTATTATTTTTTTTTTATTTGTAGAACTTCCTACATGAATTTGCATTCTTGCACTGGTAAACATTTTGCATCTTAACATATTATGCCATTCTCCAATCTGTAATTTTACATTATCTTAATCATACCTTCTTACCATACTTTCCTTAACCCTTTTCTTAGCCTATTATTCCAGTCTTCATTCTTACATTTCCTTACTATTCCTTATCTTACTTATACAATACATTAACTTTCATTATCTTTTATTACATTTCTTTAACATTACCTTTCTGATCGCTAATAATTTTCTTCATTTTTTTTTTACCATTACTTTCTGAAATACACTTCAGTAACAGAATACTCTTTTAGCTTTGTAGTGTGTCATATGATCGGTTACAGATGAACTGCCTTAGAAAACATAACGATATTTTACTCGTAGTCTTAAATTCTAAGTAGCCTCTGCCCTTTTGACTTTTCACTATCGCTTTCTTCTGTGTCCTTGCATTTCCACTAAGGTATGAAGATTTCGCTTGATCAGCCGTTCTGACAATTATAACATTTATTTCTCATTTCTAACCCTTTCTTCATATTAATAACAACATTGATAATAACATTCCTCACAATCATTTGTTACATATTTCTGTACACATTTACATTCCTTACCATTTTTTACAAACATAATATTCCTTTTATTTAGCATAACATTCTTATTAATAATCAGCAATATTATTATTTTTTATTTAAAAATAATTCTTTATTCCAATATAGCATTGAGTGCGGAGTCGTTTGATTTCCACCCTTCTTAGTTTAACAACACATTGTTTGTTGTCTCCCGGACATATATTGTTTCTTTGTAGCATAGTATAGTAGCCGCCATATAACAATTTCCTTCTTGCATTCCTGCCTCGTTAAAATCCCATTGTATCACTGCGACGTTTGTTTTGACCGTGGAAGTCACCTGTTTAGAGGGTAACATTTTCATCTTACCTGTTGGCCACACAGAATTTCTCCTCTTTCGTCTCTCTTTACAAGTGCTTTGCTCTTTCTCAATTCTCTCATCACTAGTTTTGTTGAGTGAACCTACCTGAACAGCTGTTGACGGTTTTTTCATTCGTCGTTTATGACAATACTCACCGTAGTTTTTATAATTACAGTTATAATTATCATTCGCTTTATACGTCTGGTGTGTATATTCAACATCATACTTACCACAATTTTGCGTAGTGTTTCATATAGATAATTTACTACGTTTCTCGTTAGGCCTACAGTGATATTTATCTCCGCAAGTGTGGTGCCTTAAGTGTTTCACATGTGTCATCTTATGTGACTTACTAGTGTGTGTGTAACTTGCAATTGGGATATTTCGATCAATAAGGTACGCTTTATTAATCTTTATTTTGTTCTCTTCTTTAATGTTAATTATTTCTTTATGATTATCGTTATTAATTATGAACGTATTTTCTTTCGTATTCTCAATTATTCTGGTTTGTTCATATTCTACTGCCACTATGTGCGTATTAGAGTCGTCAATTCTTTCTGGTAACGTCTCTTTTGCTTTTCTTTCTTCTCTTAATTTTTCTGTTTGTTTTGAAAAAAATTCTGTCAACTCTTCTATTTGTGTTCTAAAATTATTTTCTTTTAATTTTTCTGTTTGTTTGTCCTCTACTTCTCCTAATACGGCTTGCACCATAGCTTGAAGTGCTTCTTCCATCCTTAAACTTCCCGATAATGCCATGTTGAATATTATATTTATTTACTATGTTTAAGAATATTATTCTTATGGAACCGACTTATTAATTTTATTTATTTATTGTTTAATTATTATTAGGGTCATTCCATGTCAAATCACCCAACAAAAAATTAAATTGACACCCACCTCCTCAGATTTTGATGAAACTTGGCACAATTTATTCTATTACTATCCTGATAACACCTGCAAAATTTTTTTTGCTCTATCAAGTTTTTTAAATTTATTTTTTAGTTTTTTTAATTTGGCGCTATCCAAAGCCTCGGAAATCTAACGGGCACTCACAAATTTAAAAATATTTTTCTTGAAAACTATTCAAGATATCATCATGAAATTTTGCAGGAAGTTTGTGTGTTATACCTAAAAGCAGCGAAAAATGCTCTTATTAACCTATTTCAATCCCTCAAAAAACTAAAAATATTTAAATATAATTTTTTAGAAATTTTAGAAACGGGTGTTTTATTTTACAAAAACCACAATATCTAGAGTCTCAGACATGCTAGAATGCTCAAATTTGTTTTAAAATACTCTTAAATATACAGGCTATTAGATAATTAAAAAATATAGTTGGCTTTCAACATGTTTAATTACAATACAAAATAAAGAACTATATAGGCCTATCTAAAAAAACTATACTGCTTTTAAATAGGTAGTACGTGGGAAAGTTAAAATTTAGTTTGCTTTTAATTTTTTATAACTTTTACAAACTTATAAACATTAGGGGAAAGTCTTACAGTACTTACTGCATAAAAACAACTCAAAGATATACTAGTAAGTTTGAAATTAATAATGAGGGTAACTAAAAGTAATATTTAAAAGCTCAGTACTCAGATTTTAATCTCAGTACTCTGATTTGGTGAATTATCAGCAGCTCAGCTGTGCTGCTGATAATTTACATGACTCACCAAGCCTGTCTCAACAGGCTCTTTTCCTGTGGTGACATGCTCCTCTCTACAGTTGAATTAGTACAGTTGTTCCTATCTTTCATTAAGTGAGGACATACCTACAGTGACTAATTGTTTCCTAGGTAAAGATTGTTTAAATTAATGTTTTTAAGTTAAGTGTTATTGAGGCAGTAATAATATAAACTTTTTTAAATTTACTTTAGGTTTTGAAGATAATTTATATTCGTGTGAATATAAACTTATTTTGTTTACTTTGTGTTTTTAAGAAAAGGTAAATTTGAGTGTACAAGTAGGGCATGGATGTTTTTTTAACAATAATTCAGTTGAATCTGTTAAGTACTGGCAGTTTGTTTACAGTTTAAAACCCTCTAATAAGTACTCCCTTTTTTTGCTAACTACTAAAAATAATATATCACTATTATTTTTTTATAAATGTTTTGCTTCAATAACTAAAATATTTTGGAAGTATTATATGAAGAATAATACTTAAAAAATTTTTCATAACATGCTGTGAAGTATGCAAAACAGCATGGCAGATATTCAAGCCTGTAGCATTGGACTATTAAAAAATCCGACTGTTTCCAAACAATCTACATACCTTCAAAAAAGTTACAATGTGTTTTTGAATTAAGTGACGAAGAAAAAGATTTGATTCGCCTTAGATCTGGAATTAATTTGTGTGAATTTAAAAATATCTGTTCTCATCACAGCTACTACTTTTTAAACGTATTTGAAAAGTATCAAACAATCTGTGTAGACCCGTTAAAAAAACACAAAAAGCCTATTAAAAAAATCGTTGAGAAGTTTAAGTTTAAGTTTTTCAAAACAATTGA
Source organism: Magicicada septendecula (assembly GCA_034769895.1). Taxonomy (NCBI): domain Eukaryota; kingdom Metazoa; phylum Arthropoda; class Insecta; order Hemiptera; family Cicadidae; genus Magicicada; species Magicicada septendecula. The sequence continues at coordinate 403,747,704 of CM068370.1, read as the reverse complement.
TAGCAAAAAATATTTATATAAAACCTGGGCAAAAGCTTTGTTCAACATGCCGTAACTTATGTGAAGAAAAAATAAAAATAAAAGTCAGTGAGAATGAAACAGATGATGAACTCATGACTGAATTAGATTCATTAGAATCAAGAAATGTATCCCTCTCACAAACAAACACTGCTCTAGATGATTTAGGTTTAACACCAATAAAGCTTCACACCTTGTCATCGCGTAGTAAGGGGTCGCATTATAAAAGAAAAGTTGATAATGTAACTAAGGCTGTGAAAAGACAAATTTCAAAAGCACTAGATTATGATGTTCCAAGTTCTGATGACGAGGAAGAAGATACAAGTATGGTTAAAAAGGCACAGGATTTTGATGTGATGATTTGTCTTTTGGAAGAAAAGATTTTATCTGTTGGGAGGTCTCAAAAAATCCAGATTTTGACTTTGGCTCCAGAATCGTGGAGCAAAGAAAAAGTGATGAAGGAATTCAATGTGAGTGAGTACATTGTGCGACAAACAAGAAAGCTGAAACGTGAAAAGGGTATTTTGGCAATTCCTGATCCCAAAAAAAGGTAAAACACTTTCTGAAAATACAATTAAACTTGTAACAGACTTTTATCAAAATGATGAAAGTTCAAGAGTGTTACCTGGGGCTAAAGACAAAGTAAGTGTTAAAAAAAATGTTTACATGCAAAAAAGACTTATCCTTTGTAACTTGAGAGAACTCTATTCTTGTTTTAAATGGGAATATCCAGATGTGAAAGTAGGGTTTTCAAAATTTTGTTGTTTGAGACCTAAATGGTGTATCCTTGCTGGTTCTGCAGGCACACACACTGTATGTGTTTGCTGCATCCACCAAAATTTAAAACTGTTACTGGATGCTGCCAAAATTGAAGAATCATATAAAGACCTAATTAAGATGCTTGTGTGCAACATAGAAAATTCCAACTGCATGCTGTGCCATTGTGATAACTGTCCTGCAAACACTGCATTAATCGATTATTTGACTGAAAAATTAAGTGAAGATTATGATTTAGAAGAAGAAATTGTGATAAGCCAATGGGTGAATACCGACAGAGCAGAGATGGTAAAACAATCTATTAGCGTAGAGGACTATATTTCTTTATTGAGCAGATCACTAGAAAAGCTAATACCCCATTCATTTGTCGCTAAATCGCAGTCATCAGCTTTTAAGAGATTGAAAGAAAACCCACCACCCAATACAGCAATTGTAGTAATGGATTTTAGTGAAAATTATTCATATGTCATTCAAAATGAAATCCAAAGTTATCATTGGAATAGAGGGGGTTGTACTCTTCATCCAGTAGGAATTTTTTTTAAGAAACAAAGAGAATGTTTTGATTTCTAACCATTGTTTTATAAGTGACGATCTTGAGCATGACACAAGTTTTGTTAACTATGTCCAAAGGGAAATTACAAAATGGCTGGCAAAATCATCCAGAAATAGACACAGTTCATTATTTCACTGATGGCTGTGCTGGTCAATATAAAAATAGGAATAGTTTTAAGAACCTGTCTGAGCATTTGAAAGACTTCAATATGAAAGCTGAACACTCGTTTTTTGCTACAAGTCATGGGAAATCAGTATGTGATGGTCTAGGAGGAATGGTAAAAAGAATTTTAAGGAAAGCAAGCCTCCAGCTACCAGATGATGTGACGTTAATTAATTATTCACACATTAAATCATAAAATTAGTTGTCTTCCACTTACCTCGTTTTGCCCAGGGTTACGTCACACGAACGTTGGAATGCAAGTGTGATTACAAGGTTATATTAATAACAGACTCAACTCACATTTATGAATAGAAACAATTACAATTTTATTTTATCCTTTAAACTTTCAACATTTTATTTATTTACTTTTAAAATTTTACTCAAATTTCCTGCTGACTTAAACTTCTCTGCCTTCACATCATTACCAACAACTTTTATTATTTAAAACATAAACCAGACCTTGAATCATTTTTTTATACAGACAAATAGATATTTCTTAATACATGAACCTAATTATTTTATTTTCTTATAGACGACCCAGATTGCTGCACACTCTACTCTCATTCCGTTAATTTATCCCAACCCCATTTACTTACTTTAGAGAGCTCATGAAAAATAATTTAATTTTGTACTGTTACGTATTTCGGTGGCGTCCCCCCCGAAAGCGTGGCGCGTCTCACACCAAGTCCCTTTTACGGTGTCCCAAAAAGTTTATTATTCCATGTTTTCTTCTTCTCTGTCAACCACTACACTCACTATTTATTTTACTGCTTCATTTTACTCCGGATAGCTTTTCTAATTAAATTTTAAATTTTATTGAGGCTCCACGTTTGGTAGTTCGCCTGGCCAGATGAAGCGTTGGTTGAGCACTACCACGAGGGTTAACAGAAAACCCCACTTCTCAACTTTTTTGAACAAGACGGACATCAATGCCTTCTGGTGCTAAAGTCCCGGTCACTGCACATTCAACAAGTGCAACTCCCGTGGGTTGGACATCGATGAAATCTCACTGCCTCGCTGCACGTCACACAAATGGGCGGGATTTCTCATTATGTTTCCGCCAGCACAGGAGCACATGTTGGAAAAATATCATCTCCAAGCCATGTTGTTTTAGCTTCTCGGCGTCGGTTGCGCGCCTGCTGGTGTTTGCGCATGTCGCACAGTACTACAATTCTTAGAATTGTATTGTGTTGTTGAACACACGCATTCCATTGTAGCTGGTTGTTAGTTACAAAGTTTTTTCTCTTCTCCCCAACGGAAAGCCCAGGCATGTGCGCACTGGAATTCTGTGAATTAAGCTGTTGTTGATCACGCCGCCTTTAACGCACTGAACCGTTTTATGTAGGTGACTCGCTGTTTTGGGCCCGTATAAAGTGAATAAAATGGAATAAAATATAATACCCCTTTTTTGCCCCGTTACAATACCCCCCCAATGAGAGATCTTCTGCCGAAACAGAAGAAATTCATTGCTAAACCCCTAAGAGGATCGGAGAGGATATGGTGCCAACAACCTCCCATTAGTTCTTACACATCATGGGTAAACTACCCCCCTAGCTCGGAGACTATGGCCGCACCTGAACGATATTACTGGACTTCTCTATCCGAGATCCCAACACCATAAAATCGAACAGACACGCACCACAGTGCACCTAACCTTCTAACATGCCACCCCCCAAGATCCAAACCCATGGTCTTATACCATGCCAGATCCTCAACCGATATGTTCCCCCTTGTCATGCATACTGGGTCGCCTTCAGCAATACTGGGCACATACATATACTTATTAATACATCCTAAACAAACTCCTTAAACATTTTAAAATCATTCTTCAAATTACGATAGAGCAAACAAATTAAATTCCAATCATTAACTTTGGTTAAAATTTCATCTAAGTTCCAAACCAATCTGCTCTGTTACCATTTCTTTCTTCAAAATCAAAAAATAAAATCTTTTACATGACTATCAAATCTATCAATTCTCTTCAATATTAATAACAATCCTCAAGAAAACAAATTGAATACCTTATTAAACATGAATTCACTTACTCTAACATTTGTTTACACATATATTCTAAACAATATAATTCCTTAAACACTAGTAACACACATAAACGATAATATACTTAAAACTCAAACATCATCTATATGGCAGACGGAAAAATAATTTTTTTTTTCTTTTTTTTTTCAAAAAAAATTAAAATTTATTAACATATCATTTTTACCAATTTCGGAAAAAATCAAAATCATTTAATTCAATTAAGCAACCAAATTGCATCAATCAATTGGCAGAAACTGGTTTTGTCTATAACATCAACCATCAGCTGATCTCCCTGGGTCAAGTCAACGACCTTGACATACATATGTTATACACAGAGCTACATCACAAAGTACATAAAACGTCTTTAAAATTCTTTCTCTTCCAGCATAGTACAACATACAGTCGACTCCCTCTAATCCGGACACCTCGGGACCGGATCCCTGTCCGGATTAAAAAATTTCCGGACCATCCGGCGGTTTTTTACTTATGTAAATTACAACCTGTAATAGCGTATCTATATTTATAAATCACATTTTAAGACAATTTTCAAGTGTACGGAACACAATTTTAGGTTCATAAAATTGTCCCAAACGAATAAACTTAAACCTAAAACTAATGAAAAACTTGGCTTTGCAATATTAAAAGAAATCTGTTATTTTCTTCTGCTTCTTTACTTCAACTGTTTTCTTGAAGGCATAATCACGCCACTTCCTTAGAAACATAACATCCACAGCTGATGCGCCAGGCTGTTGTTTGACGTAGGTAGTTGCCAGTTCCAGTGCTGCCCTACCCTCTGCATGAGTCAAAATTCCCACGCTATTTCCCGCTTCACTATCACCTTCGTCGTCGTCTTCTTCTTTTTCTTCCTCTTGACGAAGGACTACATCGACGATTTCGTCATCATTCAGGATTTCATTAGCCAGTTCATCATCAGCACGCGAAATCCATTCCACAACGTCATTCCCATTAATACTAGCAGAATCAGGCAGCCGTTGTAAATCCTTTAAAATTGAGTGGTTGTCATCAGGTTCAGTTGCATGAATATTTAACCCTATTGTATTTGGGTTGTCTTCTTGTCTCTTCTCAACGAGAGTTTCAACATCTGGCCACAATTTTCTCCAGGATTTGGTAAACGTAGATGATGGGATTTCATCATACGATTTAGCAGCGATATAAATGACGTCCTTAATGTTAATTGTCTTGAGCGTCTGGATGAGACCTGCATTGTCATTACCATCCATCTTATCCAAAATTTCTGAAAGAAGCTTCCTCCGGTATTTTCTCTTAAAGCATTCGATTACACCCTGGTCCATGGGCTGTGCGATACTTGTTACATTTGGAGGCATATATAAAAGCTTGATGTCACTGTAACTATCACATTCGAGACCTTCCTCTGGATGCGTAGGGGCATTATCAAGCACAAGAACTGCTTTTACTGGCAATTTCAAGGATGTCAAATGTTCTTTTACAGACGGAACAAATTGAGCCACGAACCACTCCTTAAACAAATAAGAATCCATCCAGGCAGACTTTTGTGACCTGTAATACACTGGAAGGGAAGACATGTTTAAGTTTTTGAATACTCTGGGTTTGGCCGACTTTCCAATCACAAATAGCGGCATCTTGTGTGTCCCAGTTGCGTTTGAGCATAGTGCAACAGTGATCCTTTCTTTATTTACTTTAAAGCCCGAAGCAGACTTTTCTTGAGGAGTGGCAAAGGTTTTATTAGGCAAAAATTTATAGTTAAGCCCGGCCTCATCGATATTGTACACTTGTTCTGGGGTTAGTTTTTCACGCTCAATGATACGCTTCAATTTTTCAGAAAAATCATTAGCTGCCGGTTGGTCTGCTGAAAGCTTCTCCCCGCAAACTCCAAGGAAATGCACTCCATGCCGTTTTTTCCATCTCGTTAGCCACCCATCGCTTGCCGAGAAGTTTCCTTTTTCCCCAAGTTTTGAATGAAGAATGACGGCTTTTTCTTTCAAAATCGGCCCATTTATAGGAGTCCCTCTTCTACGTTCCTGCATGAACCACAACCATAATGCGTCATCAACAAGTTCATGGTGTGGTTTTTTCAAGGTAGATCGAGTAGAAAGGACGGATTCGACTTCAATTTGCATACAAAAATCCTCGATCGATTTTCTGTTTTTCCGCCAATCATAAACTGTGCTTTACCCTACATTAAACTCCATACAAATACTTTGCACTGATTCACCCTTATCTAAACGTTGTAAAATATTAAGTCTGTCTTGCATTTTAACCGTATTATGCTTCCGTTTTTCACTCATTTTTGAGAATTTTACTGTCAAATAATCAGAGTTACTGAAACTACAATTTCACCTAACAAATAAACTCACTTATAATAACATATGTAACTCACATTGAAAATTATTAAAACACACAACAATATCAGTAGTAATTAGTAAAAACAGCTACAGTACACTGTATGACGATCCGGAGCAAACGCAATCGTAAGCCGAACTGAGGATCTTTGTTTACATGTAGGCCGGAAATAAACAGACACGCTCAATCCTGTCGTTTTCGGCCGTGAGAAACCCGGCGCGCGCTGATGACTCATTTCCAAGAAGTAGTCCGGACCATCCGGCGTCCGAACCATCGGAGTCCGAACGAGAGGGAGTCGACTGTAAAAAATAAAACATTTAAAATTAGCATGGTTACTACTACAATAAACAATAAAATTTTACATTTAAATTGACCAAAATTACACATTTTATAGCTTTACATCATTTTCAAATTCTATCAAAATTTGTCACTGGTTCCACTTAATTTTATTTTTTGACTATGATTTACTTTCTTTACTGGTGGCGCGTAGTACTAGCCATACACCGTCACACTAACACAAAAGCCGCGCGGTACGCCTTGGTCCTTAACGGACTGTTGAGCGGAGGTTTTTTACTTTCTTTAACATTCACAATCTCAATTAGTTGGGGTGACTTAATTATTCATAATAACTTGATTTACAACTTGGCATCTATATATGCTCTTACCCCCCTTATGACTCAAATACTCACTAACAGCTTTAACTAATATGACACCCAACTCTCAAAACATCTATCTCCACCAACTTACTACTCCAACTCCCATTTACTCATTCTACCCTTACAACAAAATGCTCTCTACCCCTTTGTACTCAGGATGTGTATTCCCCCCCCAGTGCTCACTCCCTTATGTTGGTTCCTGGACTCCCCCTAGGTAACCCTTTCTGGCGCCAATCGGTCCCTTCCCGCCACAACGCCTGTCGTTTGCTGACTCCTTACACACCACCACCCCTTACAAAATTCCCCATCAACTATTTACTCTCCCAATACATCACTTTCATTTACAAAATATCTCCACTTATTTATTAACTCAATATATATCACTCAATACTCTACATATTTTCCCCATAGCTACTGTGTCACTATTACCTCTCAGATTCTACCTTATGTTCACTCCCGCAATAATATTATTCTCTCTAGTACCCCTTTTATCTCATTTGTCCTACCAAAATAATAATCACCCAACTTCTACCTTTTACAAACCATTTAAAATTCTTAACTATCTCAAATTATTTCCATCATTTAAATTAAAATCTTTAAACCATATTGAAATCGTTATTCAAACCTTTAACTACATTGAAAAATTTGCTAATCATTTATAAGTGATACTCTACAGCTGATCAGCTGATTTTCTTGGCAAGGTAAATGACCTTACTACTGACACATTCTACAATTATATGAAATACATATTTTTACAATCCTTATATCTAACATACTACATACAATTAATACACATACACAAAATTACATATAAAATTCATACTTACAGTATCACTCAACACTATCATAAACCCAAAATATCAACACCAATAACTTCATGTACCTTCTGAAACAATAACGATAATATGATTCCCCAACTAAATACAATTTATTTATTTATTAATTATTATCACATTTAAGTCTCATAAAATAATTTAAATTTATTAGAAAATTCAATTATATAACATTGTAAATCAATCAAAATATTTAATCATCTCAAATTATTTACTTCAATCAATTATTAAAAACACAACATATTTTAATTACCTTACTTCCGCAATTACAATTCATTAATTACCAACTCCTTATTTCTTTTGTCTAATAAAATATTATTATTAAAATCAATTTCTGCTACATACACATTGTTTACCTGACATACTTGTTACAATACAAACACAATTAATTTCACTATGTCGTGTTTTATATAATTTAATTAATTACATCTTAAACTCCCACTTACCTTTTATTTATCACTCTCTGGCCAGATCGTCTAGTGGTGTAACCCTATTTCGTATAGCGAATTTACCAGCACAGAAAATGAAATTAGGTACTTGAAATGATTATTCTAACACACATATATATCAAGTGAAATAATGTAATGGATTTATTCTTTTTAATACATTTCTTTATATTCTCTCTGTTCAAATTTCTACTCTTTATCTTTTCTTTGAACAAATACTGATGCTAATGTTACATCGGAAATTTAATATAGCTTTCATACTCTAGTTAGCTTAAATATTTTTTTCTTATATCTATAGATAAGACAGCCCAGTATCTTGCACATTCTCTCATTCACACCCATACCATATTTAATTTAGTGCTTTTTTTTTTTTTTATTTAAATTCTCATAATTAAATTGTGTAATATACGGTTACGTGGTATCGGCGTCCCTGCAAGTCATTTGTTGATCTCAAGAAATTTTGTTCACTTTTGTCCGAATTTTTCCCACTGTTAATTTTGAGTACTTTAATTCGTTTTAGTCACTGTTAACTGAACTCATACTCTTGGTATAACTCCGTGTTTTGTTATTCGTTCACATTATAAAATTTTGAAGACATTAAACTAAAGTTTAGGCTCACGCCTATGTGTTCACCCGGCCAGGGAAAGGTTTCTTAGTCGACTCACTTTTAACTATTTTCCCATTTTTAATAATAGATAAAACTTTGCCCGGCCGGCGACGCACACCACTAATCGCGTCCACTGCCTTCAGATGTTAATAGTCGACTGCCGAGTTTTTTGTGCGCACACAGCGAAAGAATGTACCAGTTCATGCCGTTAGCATGAGAAACTTGGCCGACTGTGTGCTCGGTTGAAAGTGCGGGCGCGCCCTGCACATACCAATGCCAATACACACCCGTCTCGACGCTACAGTCTCTTCACCGTAATTTCTTAGTTGCAAATAATATTGAAAAGATTTAATTTTCAAAGCCCTATAGGTCTGTACCGTTACAACTAGATTATCTACAAATTCTTCGTCATTAATTGTTCAATTTTACCACACTTCATTTGAATCACAAATTTCAGAAACGACACATGTGACATTTTCATTGTTCTGAGAAAAACAAAAAAAACTTTTTTTTTTGGAAATTGCTTGGAATAAAATTTTGGAAAAATTACCTTGTATTTAATTAACTATCTGACACCGTGCAAACTAAATTTAATGTCAATCTGTCATTATACAAGCCTATACGTTATGTTTGAAAATTTTGCACATGTGTCGTTAATGCACTCTACAAATTTTCCGAATGTGTTTGAATGGTTTTAAATAAAGAAAAACGTGATAAATGAATATTACAATATTTATTTACAAATTACAAGGTATTATTGATAGAATACAAACTACATAGAAGTGAAAAAGTATTTACAGAATCTCAGGTTTTGTGAATCATCAACCTTGTGATGAAGTAAGACCGACCAGTTAGTCGTCGTGGGCTGTGCCATCGTCATCACTGCAGTCAGCTGCTGTTGTTGAGGGCCAATTCAAAATTTCATCATAAAAATCTTCATAGCTAATAATGTAATTTTTTAGCTTTCCTATATCAGCAATTTTTTTGGCATTGATTGGGATTTTGCCCATTGGATAAGCTTTTAATGACGGAAGAATAGGTGCAGCTTCAGTTTTGGCAAGGGAAAATGTGTTAGATGTCAGACCACCTATGAACTCCTTAGCTGTAACTGTTCCTTTGTTTTCATTCTTATAGATAAATTGTCTATAAGTTGAAACCTTGAAAGTTACTTTGGCCATTTTTGGAATTCCACGACCTGCTGTTTCTTCTGAGCAAACTGTCTTTTTGTAGAATCTAGGCCACCATGTATGGAAGTTTATTATTGTCTCTGTTTCAACATAATGTAATTTGAATCTACCTTCCTTACCTGAACGTAAGAACAGTTCACCATATTGTTCTACCAAGTAGATTCTGTCTGTTTTATTTAAAAAACGTTTTAGAGAACCGAAATCACGGTCACAAGGCATGAACGAGTGTCCTCGAACCGGGAAAAAATGAATGATGCAGTCAAATCTTCCTGTGTCACATAGGCTCAGAAGAAACCGCACCACCGTATGGTTTTTGTTCTGTCCACCTGTGCCATCACTGAAAAGGTGGAGTTTTTTCACCGAACTTGGTAAAGTTTGAATATATTGCCACAAAAAAGTACATACTTCGTTTGGTGACTTACTTGCTTGTCCCTCATGATATAGATACAAGTCAGCTATGTCCGTTTGTAAGTTATGAATACAGAAAATATTTACAGACAGTTGCCTCAAGTAGTAAACCTCTTGTACTGGAATGCGAGGCAGGGGTTGTGTTGCCATAAAGTCAAAGGCAAGTGCAACAGTATCGTCATCCTCGTTTTCCGATGCAACTTGCAGAGCGCTATAAAACTTTTTCGCACGCCTTTTATGTAACATTTGCTCAGCTGCTACATTCCGTTTAGCATTGTCACTCAAGTTTCTATCTTTCATTTTCATAGAGAAACCTTCACAGGTACTACAAACGTCTATCTGTGGTCTTCCAAAACTGTAATTAAAATTTTCGTTGAAAAACTCCCTAAAAAAATCATACTTCACTTTGTTTTTACATTCTGGATTGGCTTCCAAAAACATGTTGTGCATAACCTTAATGCTTAATCTAGCGTCCAAATACTTTTTTGCCTTCCGCCATAGTGAGTTTCTTTTACCTCATATTTCGCTATGTGGTTATAGATCAATTGGCAAATTTCGCCGTTAATAGCGTTTCCGCTTCTCGATTTGCCCCTAAGATCACGTGGACTTTTTCCAGCAATCAAAAGGTTACATAAACGACGAACACGACTTACTGTAATGCCATATAGTTTCATAAAGGTATTTTTACATACCTCTTGGATATGACCATCAATTTTCACATGATAAGTAAAAAAGTTATGTTTTTCTTTAGACTGTCTCTTGTCCTTATTCCTACTTTACTCTTGCTCCATGTCTTCCTCAACGTTTTCGTCAACTTCGGGTTTTTCAGTGCCATTAGGCCTACGTCTTCTCTTTGGTTCTCTTCTTTCAATTAAACTTTGGAGGAAAGTATCTTGTTCATTCTTGCTGCATAGGGAGTAAAAATATTCCCACAAATCGCTTTTACTTTCCTCTGAGACATTAGAGTAGCATCTTTCAGCACACTTACAATTAAACGTATCCTGAATTTTAGTATGAACATTTTTACCTTTATAAGACCTGTAGGATTCACCTTTTACTCTGGCTTTTTTTATTACATTCCTTTTGTAAGTTTCTTCATTAGTCACTCCTTTCCTCTTTTTAGGCTTATCACTAATTTCACCACAATCACTTTCACTCGACATTGTAACAAGATGTTTGATGTTTGGAAAGGTAAACAAACACTAACCTCAATGACTTTTCGCTCCAATAAACAGCTGCGCAATAATGCAATAAATCACAGCTGTTGCTATCAAAACAGGTTAGGAGGCAGGCGTACCAATTAAATCTAGGAACAAAGAAAAATTCGTCCAGTGCAGAAAAAACACATGTGATTTCACTTGTGTTGTTTCTGCATTGGACGAATTTTTCCATGTAGATTTTAATGCCTTAAAAGTATAGCACATGTGCCATTTCTGTACTAAACGATGCGCCCAGAAATACTGAATAAAACTCCATTCTTAACTCAATACCGCCAAAAATGTCACATGTGTCTTTTCTGCAATTTGTGATTCATTTCCAAATTCAGCAAGGTCATAACCATACATTAAAATATTTAATATATTTAAAATGTCCCTTTATTGATTTCTTATCTAACCGCCATCGTTGTATAATAGTCTTACTTTTGTATAACACTTCTCATTCTTACTCACATTCAATTTATTATTATTATTATAATAACCCCTATCAACATAATATTTGACACCATTATTACCTATTGATTCATAAAACTGGTCTACGTTTGTGACTTCAATTCTGTCTCCGTAAGTACAGTATTTTCATTCAACATCAAGTAATTTATTTTCTCATCATATTCATTTACTATACTCATTAAAACATCAGGTAAGTTATTATTTATACAGGTATCATCAAAATAATTATCAATCTCTATTTTACAAGGTAAGTATTTTATATCATTTATCTTCACCACTTCTAACCTCTCTCTCAACTCTTCATATTTTCTCTTTAACTGATATATTATTATCTCCCTATCTGCACACAACTCTCTTTCAAAACATCTTTCATCAACATAACACCTGTCACTACCCCCCTGAACTATCTCACTCCATGCAAAGGGCCACACAAAATACTTATTACATCTCCTGGCTTTACCAGCTAAATCACAAAAAACTAAGGGACCATTTTGAGACACCATGTCTCCCACATAACTACTGGAGGAAACTCTGTCCTCATCAACAACCTGTGAAACCTCTGTTTCACCATAAACTTGGTGAAAATTTGCCCTTTGCCCTACATACTCATCTAATCTCTCTTGCCACTCCTTCTCTAATTCATCAACGCTAATTACTACTCCCATTACTCTCTCACTCTCACTCACTATCTCTATCTCATCACTATTCAATATTTTATTCTCTTCCACTATTTTGTCATTATTAATATTCGTAACATTGTCATCTAACTTCTTATTCATTATCTGATCTAATTTTCTGTCTAGATTTTTATTCACTTCGTTAACCATCTTCTCACAATTATTATTTATAGATTTTATTATCTGTTCTTTCATATTATTAAAATTTGTATTAATTACATTTACTTGCTCACTAAGCTTGAAATTCTGTTGTTTAATTTCATCTCGCATTAATTTTATCTCATTATTTTGTTCATTAAATTTCTCATTAACACTACTTTTAATTTCTTGGATTTCGTTTTTCTGTTCATCGAATTTAATATTCATATCACTGAAATTACTATACATCATATTATACAATCGTGTTAACATATTGTCCTCATCGGACTTCTTATTTTGGTTGACTGAAATAGGTGTCGATTGATGTTCGACATCTTTCATTATTTTTGATTCGGTTAATTGGCTTTCTACATTACTGTCAGTGAAGCTGACTTCATCATTACTTTCACTCGTTTGAATTCCTGAGTCGCCTTTGTTGGCCGACTCAGGTGACATATTTTCATACATTAACTTATTTTCGGCTTCATCGCCTACAATTATATTACTTTCATTTTCGTTAGTAGCCATTATTTCTTCTTTATAAGATTTGTTAATTTACTCTAATTAATTTAATTCATTATAACACAATTTCAATCTTATATTCAATATTTTTTCCTCTTGTATGTCTTAACTACGTATACTACATGTCGTTCAAGCTGTACGTAATTTACGCACTTTTATGTATTTTTTGCGTATTGTTACTTAACCTTGAATCAAACTTGCATTCATCTGTAGGTGTGGAATTTTAATTATTATTTAATTAGAACTCATTCCTAGTTCGTGGCGCCAATTGTAACGTTAATTACATTTTAATACATTAAATCATAAAATTAGTTGTCTTCCACTTACCTCGTTTTGCCCAGGGTTACGTCACACGAACGTTGGAATGCAAGTGTGATTACAAGGTTATATTAATAACAGATTCAACTCGCATTTATGAATAGAAACAATTAAAATTTTATTTTATCCTTTAAACTTTCAACATTTTATTTATTTACTTTTAAAATTTTACTCAAATTTCCTGCTGACTTAATCTTCTCTGCCTTCACATCATTACCAACAACTTTTATTATTTAAAACATAAACAAGACCTTGAATCATTTTTTTATACAGACAAATAGATATTTCTTAATACATGTGTGTTATCTCACACACTTCTCCCACATTTAATTTTATATTTATATATACTGACATAAAGTAAATACATGTACTTACCATGTCACTTTATGTATGAGCATGTGGTTCATCTCCAATATAAATTTCTCTTTAAGGGGCCAGGGTTCACTCTCGGCGAGATTCAGACACATAGAGGTAATCGAAATAACAACACTGGTTACCATTTGAATGTAATTAACTTGTTTTTTAATTTTCAGAATTAAAATATATACTGAATCATAACCCAAAGATGGCGTCACATACAAATACCAAAACAAAATGGCGTCTACTTTTTCTTACGCCCTATTTATTAATTATTGCTTTACGTTATGGTGAAGCTTTGTCATATTTTAAATTTACTTCTGGCTGCAGCTCTAATAACATATGATTAATTTAATGTTTGTATATTCCACAAACCAATGCCCTATTTATTCTATTGTCATGGCCATTCGTTCACTCCCTCATGCACTCACTCACACACACTATCACAGATACATTTTATTAGATTTATTTTCTTATTGAGCTCATTTAAATATAAAAATATGATAATTCTTTCGACTTCTCTGTATGTAGACTCTGGTAGCTCCGCCGCTGGTGTTAGATCTTACGTATTGGCATGGCAGGTGGTCGCCGCATGTCTCTCGTCTATTTGTTTGCTAGCACTGAGTTTACATTTGATATTTAAATATTAACTGTTGTTCGAGTCTTTAACACTCCACTGTTACATTTTGATGATGAATAGTAATTTTTCTAAAATTTCTGATGAAAACTAAGTCAACAGCGATACATCGCTGCTGACCCTTTGATGTGCTGTGTGGAACTGAGAACGGTTAATATGCAAATTTGCGTATGTATTAGTGCATTTGACGTCACCGTCTTTTGTTTTCCCGGCCAACGCCTCGTTTCATACGCTGTTGTTCCTGCGTCATTGTCGTTTATTAATGTCGACACAGCTTTGTGAACCAATCACAATTATTATTAAGAGTTCGTCATCACATACACCGCCATCATCTCTGCTTGCTTTCGCTCGTCCACCGGTGACCTTGGAATTATGCTCCTCTTACTGAATATGCGTCGTTTGTTCTTACACAGGGACAATGGACGTAACCATACTGTATTTAACTTTGATACAATAAAACATTATAAAACATCCTCAAACCCCATAATTAAGGTAACGGGCCTTTATGTACTGTTACACATGAACCTAATTATTTTATTTTCTTATAGACGACCCAGATTGCTGCACACTCTACTCTCATTCCGTTAATTTATCCCAACCCCATTTACTTACTTTAGAGATCTCATGAAAAATAATTTAATTTTGTACTGTTACGTATTTCGGTGGCGTCCTCCCCGAAAGCGTGGCGCGTCTTACACCAAGTCCCTTTTACGGTGTCCCAAAAAGTTTATTATTCCATGTTTTCTTCTTCTCTGTCAATCACTACACTCACTATTTATTTTACTGCTTCATTTTACTCCGGATAGCTTTTCTAATTAAATTTTAAATTTTATTGAGGCTCCACGTTTGGTAGTTCGCCTGGCCAGATGAAGCGTTGGTTGAGCACTACCACGAGGGTTAACAGAAAACCCCACTTCTCAACTTTTTTGAACAAGACGGACATCAATGCCTTCTGGTGCTAAAGTCCCGGTCACTGCACATTCAACAAGTGCACCTCCCGTGGGTTGGACGTCGATGAAATCTCACTGCCTCGCTGCACGTCACACAAATGGGCAGGATTTCTCATTATGTTCCGCCAGCACAGGAGCACATGTTGGAAAAATATCATCTCCAAGCCATGTTGTTTTAGCTTCTCGGCGTCGGTTGCGCGCCTGCTGGTGTTTGCGCGTGTCGCACAGTACTACAGTTCTTAGAATTGTATTGCGTTGTTGAACACACGCATTCCATTGTAGCTGGTTGTTAGTTACAAAGTTTTTTCTCTTCTCCCCAACGGAAAGCCCAGGCATGTGCGCACTGGAATTCTGTGAATTAAACCGTTGTTGACCACGCCGCCTTTAACGCACTGAACCGTTTTATGTAGGTGACTCGCTGTTTTGGGCCCGTATAAAGTGAATAAAACAGAATAAAATGGAATAAAATATAATACCCCTTTTTTGCCCCGTTATAATGAAGATCAAATTATGACAGCAAGTGCTGTCTACAACTATTGATTGTGAAAAGAACATTGAAAACATTCACTTTCACTTTATTGACAAAAAAGATGCTGATTCACTACGATTGGAACTAGAAAAACGATTTTCAGCAACCCGGACTATTCCTGGTACTAGAAGTTTTCATAATTTCAAACCACTTCAGACAAACAACCTTGAAATTAGAAGGACTACTGATAGTCTTAACCCTGCACTAATCTTTTCTTATCAAACTTCTTCTGATTGGGTTTGTGTTCAGCCATCTTCAAATAATTATGTGGCTGCAAATTATGATGGTAACTGGTATTTTGGACTAGTAAAAACTATCTTCAGTGAAGAAGAAGATGCGGAAATTCTTTTTCTCCACCCTTCAGGACCAGCTGCATCTTTTTATTGGCCTCAAAGAAAAGATTCGTGCATAGTGCCTTTGGAACACATCATCAGTATAGTAGATGCACCTCAATCAAGTGGCACCGGAAGAATGTATTATTTCAAAAAAGATTGTGTGAAAAAAACTGAAAGCTGTTGGATGAAGTGGAAAAAGTATTTCAATCAGCATTAACATGTATTAAAAAGACAAAACTCACAATATTGAATGTGTATTTTGAACAATAAATCGTGTTTAACGTAAGTACTCAATCATCTTTTGAATTTTAAAAGATATTCTTCTGTTGTGCACAGTAATTAAACATGTTAAAAAGCCAACTATATTTTTTAATTATATAATAGCCTATATATTTAAGAGTATTTTAAAACAAATTTGAGCATTCTATCATGTCTGAGACTCTAGATATTGTGGTTTTTGTAAAACAAAACACCCTTGTCTTAAATTTCTAAAAAATTATATTTAAATATTTTTAGTTTTTTGAGGTATTGAAATAGGTTAATAAGAGCATTTTTCGCTGCTTTTAGGTATAACACACAAACTTCCTGCAAAATTTCATGATGATATCTTGAATAGTTTTCAAGAACAATATTTTTAAAGTTGTGAGTGCACGTTAAAGGCGCGATTTCCGAGGCTTCGGATAGCGCCAAATTAAAAAAACTAAAAAATTAATAAAGTAAAACTATAAATGATAGAGCAAAAAAATTTTGCAGGTGTTATCAGGATAGTAATAGAATCAATTGTGTCAAGTTTCATCAAAATCTGAGGAGGTGGGTGTCATGACCTGGGTGACTTGACATGGAATGACACATTATTTATTTATTCTTATCTACGTATATTACAATTACACCTGATTGTTGGGGTGGGCGCCAGTTGCGTTATTACAATACAATACACACAACAAAATTAAACACATAAAAATATTCATTAATAAACATCAATTATTATACATAAATCCTATGCACACATTTAACCATAGAGCATACATTTATTTATTTAAATGTAGGCGTGTCGTGCCCCAAGTTAACGGTCGACAAAATTATAACAATACAAATACAATTGTTTAATATAATTTAATTTTGTGGAGCCCCACGTTCTTTGGGATGCCAAAATTATACAACGGTACACGTTGCTGTATTTAATGTAATTTTAATTGGTGCTGTGTTTATACTCATATAACATTTATATATAACATTACTAACAACGTGTATGTATAATTAGGGTTCAGGTGTAATTATAATAAGAGTAGTCCTTTTATGAATCGTAATATGTTTTCATTTATTAATGCAAACAAGCATAATAAAAATAATAATATAGTAATACTTGATTTGCCATAAGATATTCATTATCTATGTTTTCAATGTTTCTTTGCTTGCCGTATTCTCATCACAAAAATAGATTTTATATCTTTGATATTATATTATCAATTCTAAGTAAAACATTTCTTCGTTATATTATAATTTCTCGACTACTCAGTCTGAATGTGTGCTTTTTAAATTATTTAATACATTCTTATTCTATACTTGACATACCTTTTACGGCTTTATAATCATTTTAACACAACTAATTGATTATTTCCAATTACTTTACTTTATGTGCTTTCAATAAAAAGATTTAAATGAATTAATTACTTGTTAATTATTCAAGCAAGGATTTAAATTATCTTTACATTGACTGTTCATTCATTAAAGAAAAATCATAAAAAATATTCTGATTACACGTAAATTACATTCTCTTATCTCTATCTACATAGTTATTCTTTAATTTTAAAAATGTTTTTTATTAAAGTCTTTCAATGTCTTTGATAATTATAAATTGGTTTTTCGTCACCTTAAATTCTGCAGATTGTCCCATGTCCTCCAGTGATCCATCGGTCCGCTCCTCCTGGTCCTCTTGTCCTTCCTGGTCTCACTGCTCGTTCTCCCGTCTCTCGTCCTTCATGGTACATCGGCTGCTGTAGATTGTAATGACGTTTTGCTCTGGATCGGTTGCTGTTGTGATAGAACCATCTCTAGTGCTGTGTGTCTCGTTCCTCTGCTAGAAGTTCTCTCGCCATCTGTCTAGAGTTGATGTTCTTAGTTGTAGAGTGCTCATTGACGTCCGATGATTTTATTGTTACGGTACTTTTTATTTATTGTTTTTCATTACTACTTGAAATCAAAACATTTCCCGTAATACTTTATAGTTACGATATAAAATTCTTGTTGATGTTAGACATAGCGTCTAACTTTGTCCAAAGTAATTAAAAATTCGCGTCTCAGACGGACATAGTGTACTGCCACGAATGAAGAATGTTAGAAGAGAGAGTTTGGCTCTCCTGGGCTCGTATTTATATCCACCAAGAAAACCACACCTGTTGGCTCAGGAGTAAGCATGTCAAAAACTGTCCATGGCTTGAGTGCCCCCACTCTCATCTCATTTCACATATTCGCACTTTTTTGCCAATCGCACTGTTTAATGTGGATTTCAAGGTGATCTAATAATGTCTAATTTAATTACACACATTATATGTAATTATCACAATGATCGCATCATTAGTATAATTATTATGCTTTAAAAATCGCACAGAATTCGCACTGATTGTCCGAATGTAACTTTATTTATTTTTATTACTGAATTAAATTGCAACTTCCACTTACCTTTTGATTCTTGATCTGGCCGGATCTCTAAGTGTGGACGAACCCCGTTCGTACGGCGAACTTAACAGTACAGCAAATGAAATAAGGTGTTTGAAGTGATTTTATTTAACAAAGTATATCATTTAGCAGATAATATTTTATTTTGCGATTACTAAACATCTCTTCGTCCCACTACCTTCCATGTATAACATATAAAAAATATTAATCTTTCCACATGATTTTTAACTTTTGAAGTACATTGTTATAAATTTTTAACATGATAGACATCTTACGTAAGAACAAAATTTACTTACAGTCTAGGAAGACGACCCAGTTTGCCCATTCATTCCATTCACACAAAATTTTACATACCCCTAATTTTAGAGCGCTCGTTGAATTAGTAAAATTAATTAAATAGGGAAATAGCTCGTTGATTGCCTAACTCTTGGCGCCTCTGATAACCACGCGCCGCACTACAGATTTGTTCGAAAGTTTTTTTCACATTTTTCACTTTCCGGTCTCCACGGTATACACTTCGAGCTGATGGACTGCTCTAATTTACGTTTTTTTTTTACACTTTGTGGACACTTTGTCAACTTTCTATAGTTCGCGAACTTTGTAGGAGGTCCCGGCCGGGAGAAGTTCTTTCGTTGACTGATGAAACGGCGGGTAATTAAATCCCCACCTCGTCTGACTGTTTCTGGGCACATACACGGCCACTGCGATTACACACCCTTTCGTTACCGTTTAGGTAGCATGGTTTTGCATTGGGCACTGGCGTCGACGATGCTGACTGGCGAAAATGTTGAGGCTGTGGAAGGCGTGGCCTCTAAAAGTATCCGTCAGCAACAAACCGCATGGAACAAAGTTTTCATCTCTCGCCATTTTTTGTGGCGTCCCTTTGGAGTCTGATGTGCGTCTTTACGCGCGCATGTTCATGTTGCGCGTCTTTGTACGTGCCTCAATGCTTAATTACAGCCGTGTGTTTAGACTAGGCATTGCATTCCATTGCCAATTCGCCGTTCACAATCTCACTTCATTGTTCCTTGGACGACAATTTTACTTCACATAGGGACTGACCGTGCAGAGGGAAAATGTATTATTATAATTTTTTAATAAAATGAAAACCCTTCCCTTCCCCCTAGCTCGGCGACTATGGCTGCACCTGAACGAGATTACTGGACTTCTCTATTCGAGATCCCAACACCATAAAATTGGACCGATACTCACCATAGTACACCCAACCTTCCAACATTCCGCCCATAAAATCAAAACCTTGGCCTTATACCATGCCAGATCCTCAACCGATATGTTTCCCCTTACCATGCACACTGGGTTCCCTTTAGCAAAATACTGGGTGCATACACATTTTATTATCGATTACATATTACGTCCATTTACATTAAAATAAACTTCACAAGCATTCTATAATTGCTTCTACATGAAGTAATTCTCCCTTTCCAAACAACAAAATTTTTTCTGATATTATTGCAAATTAAATTCAATTAATTAAATTTTATTCCACTAGTAAAAACAATTTAGTCCAAGTCCATGATCAAAACCCATTTCCACGTTAGTCTACTTTATTTCTTTCCATTCCTTAATTCATTGCAAATTTTAAAATCTTCCAAAATTATCCAAAATCTTTCAAATACATTTACTTTATTCTTCTGACATTACTCACACTTATAATAAACAAATAAATGATATAATATAATAAACAATACCATAACAAATTTATTATAATAAATTTATAATAAACAACCTACTTCTACCGTAAATTCAAAATAGCTACGCTTGATTACAAGGATAACATAAGATATACATCGTGAATCAGCTGACCTCTCTTCCACTGATAGTGAACCTCACAATTTAAAATAAACTTCTTTACTGCGATTTTTTTTTTTTTTTTTTTTCCAAAAAGAATTATCATGTTATTAAAATTTATTATTCCCTCCTTTACTTATATAAAAAAAAACTACAAATCAATTATGAGGCATATATTACTATATATCTATGAGGCATATATCTAACCCCAATCATCAGCTGATCTCTCTGGGTCAGGTTGATGACCTTACCCTAGATACCCTTCAAAATTATACAATATAAAATATATGACATATGTTTATAATACTTACTTTCTAACATAGTAAAATAATAATACAATAAGACCTGATAAATTACTTAGTATAAAATTATCATATGGAGCGAAACATGGTTGCATCAGTTCTTTCTGAACAAACATAAAATCATTCATTTAGCTTATCAGCTATCGGTAAGTTTCAAAAAAAAAATTTTAAATCGTTACTCCCCCTGAGTAACTCCCCTTCCACACACACTATAACCCCCCCTGGACTGTGCCACGTCCAGCTGCGTCCACAAGGACTGAAGTTTTGGAGGAATTTTGTCATCTCCTTGTCCTTGCTTCAGCCTTACATTATAAAAAGCATTTAGATATCGTAATATCTATAAATTATATAGTTATACGCCCCTAATGCGGGTCTATCACCTTTTTTTTACTGTTCCTACGCGAACAGAGTGATAGCCGCTGTTCCATAATTTGGTGATTCCCCTGAATTACCCCCCTGTCAATTTCTAAATTCACCTTTACAACGATAACAGCTATGGCCAGTTAAGGCAGAACGTGACGCAATGAGCCCCGACCATAGCTGTCAAAGCTAAACCAATTCCACGGTCAGGGTTAGGTGAGGCCGTGATCGCCCGAAAAGTTGGGGAATCACAAGTAAAAGATATCTTAGTTTATGATATAGCTACATTTAAAATTTACAATTTACATTGCATGAAATTTCTAGTCTTGGTGGTGCGTTTTAACATCATACATTTCGTTCTTAACTTTGACCTTCATTAACATAATATAGTGAGTACAACAAAATATTTACTTAGTCACTCAAATTAATCTATTCTTACTTACATAGGCTATCATCAACTAACGATTGAATCTTTAATTACATTTAATAATATAATTGACCGTTTAATAAAAAGGATTCACTCTCTCACTCCATTAAAATAAACATTTAATTGGCATCTGAATAAAATTACAAACATTTCAATTTTAGGTTTAGTTTCAAACTCCATAAACCTTTCATCCCGTTACATTTTATTATTACAAGCCAATTATGAACTTCTAATCATCATTTTCACAGACGGCACTAGTAAATTTTATTTGAACACACTGCCTCACTAAAATTATTTACATACACTCTTAGGCAATGCTGGTACGTGGTATGGTGCACCTTATCTATGCACCTTGAGTGTAAAATATTTTGTATCACATACCTGATGGGTCCCCCTCCCCGTTCAATAATACAGTGAAATTTCTAATTTAGACCAATTTTGCGGAGCCGGACCATCGTCGTTTCACCACCCGAAGGGAGTTCTGCCAACCTTGGTCCGCCTCCAATTGCCGAAACCCACAGTCAGGACTGGTAAGATCGTGACCGCCCGAAAATGGGGGAGGATCCCTTCTGAAAACAAACAAAACACATTACAATTAAAATTCCTATCTTGACCAATATAATTTCAGATTCGTAGCATTCTGTGTACCCATTATTTCCCTCGTTTCTCTGTTCTGTAATACATATGAATTATTCATTTTAATTTCTATTATCTCGTAAGGCCCTTCGTAGAGTAAGAAGAACTTCTTGATCTCCTTGTCCTGAGCACTCGACAAATCATGTCGCCGTACTAATACCAGCTGTCCTATCTCATACTGCATCCACTTACCTTTCATATCATGCCTCCGTTTTCTCTTCTCCCCCTTCGTTAATAAATTTTCATTCACCAGCCTAAGTTTACATCACGATCAATAACATTGGTTTCTGGTGGATACTCAAATAGTTGCTCCAAAATCCTCGGTGGACGCGTTCCTCTTATATTAACTCGTAAGGTGTGAACCCTGTCGACTCGTGGGTGGTGCAGTTTAGCCAGTCTTCAATCTTTTGAACATATAGCAGCCACTCGCTGTGTTTTGCGTGACAGTATGCTCTTAAGATCCGGCCTATTTCTCTCATGACTCTCTCTGCCTGGTTGGATTGTGGATGATATACGGCAGTGTGCTTTGGGATGATTCCTTCCTATCCTAGAGTCTGGCGCCACTTTCCACTGATGAACTGTGGTCCATGGTTGGATAGTATCACCTTCGGCTTCCCCACGTTGATCATATAGTCGCGTGTGATCTTTTCACTCAGCACCTTACTTGTCGCTCGCTTCACGCTATATAACCTTACATATTTAGAAAATGTATCTAGCACTACAAAAATATACATTACTCCTCCCCTACCCTTCGGCAAAGGGCCATACAGATCTACTGCTACTAAGTCGAATGGTTTTTCTACTTTAATATAGTTTAACTCCCCTTCCAATCGATAATTTACTTCTTTCGATTTCTAACACAGTTCACAACTTTTCAATATTTTTCTTACTCTTCTCTCCATATTCTTAAATATACAAGACTCCCTCAATACACACACACATTTCTTGGCTCCAAAATGGCCATATCTATAATGGCAGTCCCATACTATTTTATCTATCAACCCTTCAGGTATAACTAACCTCCAATCCCTTTCTCTCCCCTCTACTTTTTTAAATAAACTCCCCTTAAACACCTGAAAATATTGTTTATACCCAAACTCATCTAATTCTGATTCTACACTTGTTATTATCTTATTTAATTTAGTATCGGCTCTCTGCATTATATTTATATCTTTCAACTCCTCCCCAAAAAGTTTATCTTCCCTAGATAGTCTATAAATTTCTATTTCCTTAATATCTCTACCAGTTCTATTTCTATCTGTGTCTACCCGTGATAATGTGTCAGGTATTCGGTTCTCTACCCCTTTTATATACTCCCAAGAGAAATTATATTCTTGTAGAGCTAGTACCCACCTTGTTATTCTGCTGTGCGTGAGTTTGCACGTGTTCAGGAACGACAGCGCTTTATGGTCCGTCCTGATGATGGTTTTACTGCCCAGCAGATGTGTACGGAACTTTTTTACTGCAAACACTATACTGAGGAGCTCCTTCTTTGTGGTTGTATAGTTGCGTTCTGATGCTAGTAACGTCCGGCTGGCGAAGGCAATTGTATGGTGTTCTCTCGCCTCGTCTTCTTGATACAGTTCGGCTCCTAGTACTATATTACTAGCGTCTGTCTGTAAATAAAAATTAGTATTGAAATTTGGGTGGTTCATTAAAATCATATCGGCGAACTTATTCTTAATTTCGCAAAACGCTTCTCTTTCATTTTCCCCCCATTTCCATTGTTTGTTCTTCTGCAGCACGGCGCTAAGTCTTGCCGTCGTCTGAGCATAGTTTCGCTGGAACTTCCTGTAAAAATTACATAGACCAAGAAAACTTTGTAATTGCTTTATGTTCTTTGGCTCCGGGAACGTCAGGATGGATTCTACCTTGTCCGGATTAGCCCGTATTCCTTTAGGTGTCATGATGAATCCTAGAAAATGTATTTCAGTCTGTAAAAATTTTGATTTATCCCAATTCACAGTTAAACCTCCCTGGTATAATTTCTCCAACACATACTCTAAATGTTCTACATGCTGCTCCTCCAATGTTCTGGAAGCTATCAGAATGTCATCCACATATATAGTCAAAAAATCTAAATTATGAGGCTGCAAAATTTCATCAAGACATTTAATAAAACTAGCTACACTGGTGTTCAATCCAAACGGTAATCATTTGAATTGGTAGTTTTTTCCGTTGAATAAGAAAGCTGTATATTTCCTACTATTCGCTGCCAACGGAACTTGCCAATACCCTGCGGTTAGGTCTAAAGAGGTCATATATTTCACACCGCTGAACTTCTGAAAAATTTCCTCAATGGCTTCGGGTGACTCCCGGTCTGGAATAATTATTTGATTGATTTTGCGGGCATCTAAACATAACCTGACTCTCCCATCTTTTTTAATCACTACTACTAAAGGGTTAGAATATGGTGATACGGATCGCTCAATTATATCTCCCTCTAACATTTTCTCTAACTCAATCTGGACCACTCTTCTCTTCGCATATGGCACCGGATAACTTCCTTGTACGTAGGGTGCGTGTTCCCTTACCTTTAATTCACATTCATAGTTTCTTGCCCTCCCTGGTATATCGGCAAACACTCCTCTAAAATTCTCTACTACCCGCCACAACGATTCACGTTGAGAACTCCCTATTACGCCACCCTCACTACAAAATTTAAGTGCCCTCTCATCCCATATTTGCTCCACACTTTCATCGCACTCTATTTCACTCTCACTACTCACATTCGTACTAAATTCCGCTTCTTTTTCATTAACCCGATTACATATCACCCTTACGCCTGAAATTCTTATCGCATCTACTACCCGCTTAAAATTAATCCGAACTGGCTCTATTTCATTGTGTAATTCTAACACCTGTTTTTGGAAATCAATCACCGCCTTATGTTTAATCAGAAAATCATTTCCCAATATAACCTCAAGATTTAATCCACGTACGACTAGAAATTATTATCGTACCCTACCCCGTTAATTATCATATTTAAATGTACTTGTTTAGTGACTCTTTTACTCCTAACGCCCGTAATACCTACAATCGTCACTCCCGCAACTGGCAAAGATGGAATATTTTTATTTACTTCTTTTAATTCGTCTAGTACGTGTTCGGAAATAACAGAGATTTCACTACCTGTATCTATCAAAGTTTTAATCTCCTTACCTTCAATGTTGATTTTCACCTCGGTCAGTCCATTCTCCCGTCTCACTGCTTCGACGTCTTCTTCCTCCATTAATTCCTCAGATAAATCGGTTATGATAATGTTGTTTTGATAGTTGTCATTCATTTGGACCCTAGAATCTTCCGGCGACAACGGTCGGGTCCGGTGTTCCATTGTCTCTCTTAGTTTACCGCAGACGTGCTCGCCACAGCTGGGTTGTATCCACTTTCACTCCGGTTCACCTGCTTTTCATGGGCGTTACCTCTCGGCGCTCCTCCTTGGCCCTCTCCCCTTCGTTGGTATGCATGGTGGTTCTGCGCGGGTTGTGGTCCCTGTCGCTGACCCGGTCTCTCTCTCCTACATCTAAAACAAAAATTTTGTGGAAGCATAATTTCCCTGCGAACACGCCGGACAAGTCCACATTGGGCCTCGATTATTTTGTTCTCGTCTGGGGTATGCCGGTCATTTGTAGGTCCCCTCGGCGGTCCCTGATTACCTCCGTTATTCATCTTCTGCTGGTTGTGACGGCGACTCATTTCTTGGTCACTGATGTTCTGAAACACATCTAAAATGTTTTCTAACTCGCTAATAGTGGCTACCTCCCGCATCATCAATGTTATTTGCACCTCCCTTGGCAAGTGCTTACTTATATGCCTCACGAAGGATCTAAATGGCAATGGCGGTTCTAGGTATTTCGCCTCACTAAATATTTTCATTACATACACTGTTATATTATTATTGGGCCCCCCAAAATTCCCGGTTCCCATAATTCTGCTACGCAA
Organism: Magicicada septendecula; assembly: GCA_034769895.1. Classification (NCBI taxonomy): domain Eukaryota; kingdom Metazoa; phylum Arthropoda; class Insecta; order Hemiptera; family Cicadidae; genus Magicicada; species Magicicada septendecula. Next base: position 403,721,392 of record CM068370.1, on the reverse strand, counting down.
CACTTCTTGGTCTTCTTCAGACCAATATTTATTTCTGAATGCGGCCTCGAAGCTTTCGAAACACCCCCATTCCGTTTTGTGTACCTCGGCCCATATCTCCGAACTACCCTTGAAACATTTAAAAATTTTTAATAATTGTACCTCCCAACTATTAGTATTAAATTTATTAAACTCCCTCACTCTATTTATGAATTGCATAGGATGCACTCTTTTATTGTCACAACTAAATGACTCTAATTCAACTTCACTGCTTAAGTCACGAGTCATAATTATTCGTTCGGTAACATTGTTTACTTGTTGGCTGATGGCCATACTCAATTTATTTTTAACATCAATAATATTCTTTTCAACGTTCATTAATTTATTGTTACTATCAGATTCAAGGTCACTTATTGTATTGTGTATTGTCTTAAATTCAATCTTACAACTATTTTCTATTTCACTTATTTTAATGTTATTACATTCAATCTTATTCATAGCATAACTAACCTTACATTCAGTATTGGCGTTGCATTCATTTATCTGTTTCTCAACAATTGTGTTTATTACACTATATTGTTCCGTGATCTGTTTTTCTATTTTATTTGTTATATCATTTTTTATATCAGAAACACGGCACTCTAATTGCTCATTCATAGACTCTGTCAATTGTAATTTAATATTTTCACAACGTTCATCAACATGTTTATCTAGTACATGACTCAGATTATCAAATTTTACACTTATACTCTGCTGAAACTGAATATTTTCATCTTTAATTTCTTTAAAATTAATATTTTTAATATTCTGTTGTTCACATTTTATTCTCTGTTCTTTAATGTCATTACTTAAAATCTCAAATTTCTCGTCATTTGCATCAAAACGTTTATTTATTTTGTCGTCACTAGAATTAAAACGACTTTCCAACTCACCTCTCAGTTTGTTTAAGCTACTATCAAACTTGCTATCAATTTTTCGTAAAAAACTCATTATATCCATTTCATCGGATTGTTTATTTTTATTTGTTAAAACTGGGGTTAATTGAATCCCAGAATCAACAGCTGTTTCACTTAGTTGCATTTGAGCAGCAATTGGGGTAGAATGAATGATTACGTTGCCGCCAACAGCTGTTTCTGCAACAGCGCTCGGATCAGCTGTCCGCATCTCACTTACATTCAGTGACTGTGGTTCAAGGTCACTTTCACTCATATCTCCGTTCGTTACATTGCTTTGTTCAGTATGCTCAGACATTTTTAACTGGTTTATAACTTATTTTTACTTACGTGTTAACTACAATTGATTAATCTCCTTTCAAAACATTATACTACAACATACATAAAATAAACCTTATACCATAATTACGTACATTTTACGTAAATAAAATTTCGCTTTCATAACCGTATTTCATTCTCTGTACTGTCAAAATATAGGCCGGTGTAATATAACTTTTTATTACATTACATCCTGCAGTCACGGCAGCATTGTAACTTTATTTATTTTTATTACTGAATTAAATTGCAACTTCCACTTACCTTTTGATTCTTGATCTGGCCGGATCTCTAAGTGTGGACGAACCCCGTTCGTACGGCGAACTTAACAGTACAGCAAATGAAATAAGGTGTTTGAAATGATTTTATTTAACAAAGTATATCATTTAGCAGATAATATTTTATTTTGCGATTACTAAACATCTCTTCGTCCCACTACCTTCCATGTATAACATATAAAAAATATTAATCTTTCCACATGATTTTTAACTTTTGAAGTACATTGTTATAAATTTTTAACATGATAGACATCTTGCGTAAGAACAAAATTTACTTACAGTCTAGGAAGACGACCCAGTTTGCCCATTCATTCCATTCACACAAAATTTTACATACCCCTAATTTTAGAGCGCTCGTTGAATTAGTAAAATTAATTAAATAGGGAAATAGCTCGTTGATTGCCTAACTCTTGGCGCCTCTGATAACCACGCGCCGCACTACAGATTTGTTCGAAAGTTTTTTTCACATTTTTCACTTTCCGGTCTCCACGGTATACACTTCGAGCTGATGGACTGCTCTAATTTACGTTTTTTTTTACACTTTGTGGACACTTTGTCAACTTTCTATAGTTCGCGAACTTTGTAGGAGGTCCCGGCCGGGAGAAGTTCTTTCGTTGACTGATGAAACGGCGGGTAATTAAATCCCCACCTCGTCTGACTGTTTCCGGGCACATACACGGCCACTGCGATTACACACCCTTTCGTTACCGTTTAGGTAGCATGGTTTTGCATTGGGCACTGGTGTCGACGATGCTGACTGGCGAAAATGTTGAGGCTGTGGAAGGCGTGGCCTCTAAAAGTATCCGTCAGCAACAAACCGCATGGAACAAAGTTTTCATCTCTCGCCATTTTTTGTGGCGTCCCTTTGGAGTCTGATGTGCGTCTTTACGCGCGCATGTTCATGTTGCGCGTCTTTGTACGTGCCTCAATGCTTAATTACCGCCGTGTGTTTAGACTAGGCATCGCATTCCATTGCCAATTCGCCGTTCACAATCTCACTTCATTGTTCCTTAGACGACAATTTTACTTCACATAGGGACTGACCGTGCAGAGGGAAAATATAATATTATAATTTTTTAATAAAACGAAAACCCTTCCCTTTAGCCCCGTTACACGAATTACGTAGAATTTGCACTGCACATGTGTCTGATTTTTACGCTTTTTTAGAAGTTTTTACATTCTTTCTAACATTTATGGTTTGCTTAAAATTAAATATACTCTTAATTTAGCATTTACTTGGGGTGAGTTTGCAAACTTTCAGGCTCAAACAGGCGCCACCCACACACTCTTCTTTACTTGTGTACACGCTTACAGCGGTAATCGCGTGATATTTCTTGTTGATTCCTGTTTGAAAGCCAGCTTCCAATTTCACACCTGCTTGTGTATTACATATTATTAAAATTAAATTAAGTATTTATTTATTTCATATATGCGCATTACAGCCTATGCTTGTATTGTCGCAGTATCTTCAAAGTAATCTCTGTTTGGTGAAATGCACGTATGCCAACAACTTTCCTAAATACCAAAACATTTTGGAAGTACTCTTTGGTACATACATCAATTGTTTAAAAAATTTTTTGTTTGTCGTCAATTTTAAGATCAGAATATCATATTTCCATTTGTTTTTGTTTTATTCTTGTAGAGAGAAATAAGTCATTGGGTACTGTACTAGTGAATTGGTATTCACAGTGTCATTATAGAATTATTTTTTGATAATTTCTCGCATGAGCAGTGATATGTTAGCTACCATATTATTGTGGTACAATTTCTCTGATTTGGCATTCCATAGTCTGATTGGTTTGTATGAGAAGCTTGACACAGATGATGTGAAGTGCCCAAATAATAAATATTCTGTATTTTATTGTATAATAAAAATGCATGCATGTTATATTTGAAGAAATCAGTAAGAACATCTTACCAACATTTGATGTACTTCTCAGTCTTGGTTCACTTGGGAGTTTCCATTGAGGTGATTAAGCCTGTATTTCAGCAACATCTGTATTCATTACAGAACAGAGAGTGGCACACATGTTATAGGGGACTTGAATTATAAAAATCTATTTATTGTTTTTACTTTTCTTATATATAATTACACTGGTCAGAAAAAATAAAAATTGTCTCTTTCCTTTACCAAAATAGCCAATTCCAACAAAATTGCTTGGACAAACCAGATGTCAGAAGATTTTTATTAGCTTGTGACAGGACAAATGGTGCCGATCGTACAACTCTTCGTTTTTTGGTGACCCTTAAAAGGGTCGTGTGGGGAGAACGCTGCGATGTATGTTCTGCCCGAGCCGGGCTGAGATGTTCGGTGACTGCGCCCGCTGTTTGTGGCATACTGCAGTCTCCTCTTCTTTCGGCATCAGTTTGTAGCCGTCTAGTCGATGTCCATCGGTGGTTCGTCACAGGGCGAAGAGTGCAAAGAACGTCCATTCTTGTCTTCTTCCTTTTCCTTCCAGATGGCTTTGATATCGTCCGATAGAGGAGTGGCGATGAAGTGCGTCCGATGGCGTGGCAATGGAGTGTGCCAAAAAATTCTAGTGGCACTATTTTTATGCCCCGACAGGATGAGTCCCATGAGCCAATCAGAGTGCTGCTGATCCCTGATTGGCTCGCTGTAAGCTCGTCAGGTGTCATGTCTCCGCCAGGTGTTTGCGGCGACCTCTCTGTTTACCATACCATAATTGCTTGGAAGATTTGAATCAAGAAAATGTATTAAATGACATAGTGCAACATAATTCTCGGTATCTTGCAAAAAGTTCATTAATAGCTACATCATAGATTTCAGCTCTTGTATTACCCAAGAAGTTCTCAACAACAGATCTGAACGCTTTCCAAACAGCTTTTACATTTCCTTCAATTCTACATTAAAGGTTTCATCATAAAATAGTTCAAGAATCTGCAGTCCACTAAAGATTCTCTCCTTGATCTTAGCATCACTCAGATGTGGGACTTTTCCATTGAAATACTTGTAACCTTCTCCTTCCTGATTCATTGCCTTCACAAAATTTTTCATCCTTCAAAGTTTAATTTGCATAGTTGGGGTATAATTTTTTAATGGGAAACTAAGGTTTTAGGTGGTCTATGAATAGTCATGTTTCCAGGCTATAAAACTGTCCACTCAGGCTAGTTTTTTTCTTATGTAGTGTAAAGACTTATCATTACTGTCCCACTTGCAAAGAAAGGAACAATATTTGGTATGTCATGACTGCACTCCAAGTAAAATGGCAATAACTTTAAGAACTTCATATATCTGCAATTGGTTGTCTTCATATTTACTTGTTTTAACTTCAGATCACTACTTAAATTGTCCAGTTCATTTTGAGAAATCTGTTCGGATGAGGTTGACTTTGATGTAAAATCAACATGTTGCTGTCCGGAACACTATTACAGAGTTCATGGTGTAGGCCTTTTATCGCTATCCGGATTCTGGAATGTGTCCCAATTATACGTTTTAGTTGCTGAATGATTTGTGGTTGTTTAGGACAACAAAGTCATTTGCCACACAGCCTAGAATGAAAACCATTCATGTAATTTCTGGCAAACGTGAAGGAGTTCAATTACATTTCTGTTAAAAGCTTCATGTACATAATCATCAGCTGTTGTAATGTAATTTGGTGGAACTCCATAATGCTGAAAGTAAATTTCATGACAGTTTTCTATATGTCTCATGAGTCCAGAATTTATTTAATTCTGATCCATGTCCAAACAATAATTTCTGTTTCTTCAACAAAAAAGTATGGTCCGAATAAGCTAGATGATTTTGTAGCTAGAAAAAAAATCATTGATGTACTCTGTTAAAACTTTTTGGGATCTTAAAAAGTTGTGGCCCAAGATGTCTATAATTAGTGCCAGACATTTCGACTGTACCCATGATGAGTATCTTCAGTAGTGCAGGGATAGAGATCTCAAATGCTCAGATAGGACTATGAGCAAGGTCAGATTCAGACCAACCACATTGCTCTTCTTCCTGATTGGCCTGGGTATCGTACCACGTTTGATAAGGATACTCTTTCCTGTACTCCATGCCTGCTTCATAGTTCTGTCTAAATATAAGATTTATCACTAATTTATTGTACTTCACTTTGCAACTACTTTTCAGTTCCTTATGAAAACCTGATTAGCAGCAAACATTATAATAGTAGAAACCAGAAATGCAGTATGTGAGAAACCACTTCACTGTTCGTACAAAAAACAATCCAAAATACTAAAGTATCAAAACAGTCCCCTTACAGAAGTTATCTAATTCCTGAAACGTTTAAGCAAACCCGACGAGCAGAGATTAGGCCACAGTATGATGTCATAGCTTTGTAGGGGCCTCTTTCATAAAAGCCATCACATAGAAATCAATAGAACAGGAGGAGGACTGTAAGGAGGGTGTTACCACTCCTCCCATTCAACTTTTTCAAGATGTTTCTTCATGATGTGTGCCCAATGATGCTTGCTAAGTTTTCAACATTGTAAATCCTTAGAGATGATGTAATGGAAATACCCAGTTCAGGTACAATTTCATCTACTTTGATTCATCTATTTGCAAGCAGCAGTTGATGAATGTGTTTAACTCTGCCCTGATAAAGTTAGTTGTTTTGTCCCTCCCAGTAATCCTCAGTATCTGTGGAGCCATTTTTGAACAACTCACACCATTTTGTGATGGCCTGAAATGAAAATGGTATGTGACAATTTATCAATATTAACATTACAGAAAACAAATCATAAGTTTTTGTATGCGTGACTGTGAGTGCAGAATGTGTTGCATTGTCCGTGTTGTGAACCTGATCCAATTCAGTCGTACTCACCAGTCTGATTAGAATTAAGTGGATAGTAGACATATTCACAAAATTCTTGTTGGCATAAAACATGGATAATGATGCCCAAAAGAATGGTGACTAAGTACTAGTTATTGGATTAGAGATCAGTGTCAAATATTTTAATTTTATTTAAAGGTTAGAATTGTAATTGTATATTGAACTGTCACTTTAATCCAAGATTTTGTTGAATACTTCCCATGTTGGTATAAAATTAACGACCTGTTCAGATTTTAGGTGAACCACTCAGAAATTTCAAGTGTACTATTATAATTCAATAGCATAAAGTTATTAATTTTTTGTAGATAGTATTTGTTAGGAACTGTAATGTATTTATATAGTGGTAGTGCCATTGTGGCAGTGAGAATGAAAATTGTGGCACATAATTTTGAGTGTGTAAAGCAAGTGAAATAATGCATTGTTTTAAATAATTTTCTAGGCTCAGAAAATCAGTGAGCAGATGTCTCGGAGAATGGTGGGTACACCGTTTAATTTAAACACAAATCACCATCATACCAGTAGAACTGAACCAGTTAAACAGAACGCACCAACAAATAAGGAAGCAGAAACGCACAGTCCAGAAAACAACACACAAGATGATGTAGGGAGTGGAATTGAAATATTTATGGACACAATAGAGGAAACAAAGGAGCTCGAGCAGAAAGCAGAAAATAATAAGTCTGTAGATGAAATTTTGCAAGAAATTGATGAAAAATTAAAAGACAATGTGGTGAACGTGTTCACAGATATTTTGGAAGAAAATGGCTTAGGCTGGTTAAGAATCAGTGACAAGAAGGTATGTGTATAAATGTAAGTAAGTTATTACTTTGTAGTTCAAAAACTAATAACATTGAGTTAACTTCTATGTATGTAAACTATTGTAAGGTTAGGTTTCGATAAGGCTCCAGAACCTAAGAAAAAAACCCAGGTGACCATCCACATTTGTAAAACCAGCATGTGGAAACCATATCACTGTGCCAGTTAAACACTCTCATAGAAAAATCCCCTTAAAAGAAATATATTCAGGTTCATTTAAGTGAATCTATTGAACACAGAATAGAATATGGTAAGGTGACATTTAAAATAACTTAACTCAGTCATTCTAACCTATATTTTATTCAAGCCATAAGTTTACCAAACAGAAGTGGCACTTTGCTCTTTTTTACTTCCATATTCCTTAAGGAATGGAAGTATGGTGATGGCAAAAAAAATCGTGTTCGAGATTATTGCAGATTCTGATTCTGCTACACTCAAAACATGAAAAAAAGTCGTTTTCCGAAAAGTGTCTGTGTGTCTGTCTGTGTGTCTGTGTGTCTGTCTGTGTGTCTGTCTGTCTGTCTGTCTGTCTGTAGATTTTTTTTCTATGGCAAACGATAACTGCCGCAAATTCAAACAGAATCAAATAATTTTTTGCATACAGCCCGGTTTTGCAGAGTTCTCGCGACCTATTGTTTTTGGTGAAGATCGGTTGAGGGAAAGGGGTAGTTTACCTGCAACGGTTTTTTTTTAGCAAGGGAAATTTTGTTTGTTTGGCAAACGATAACAGCCGCAAATTCAAACAGAATCAAATAATGTTTCGCATACAGCCCTGAATTGTAGAGTTCTCAAGACCTATTGTTTTTGGTGAAGATCGGTTAAGGGAAAGGGGTAGTTTACCTGTAACGTTTTATGTTTTAACAAGGGTATTTCCTATGGCAAACGATAACAGCCGCAAATTCAAACAGAATGAAAAGATTATTTGCATACAGCCCTAAATTGTAGAGTTCTCAATACCTTTTGTTTTTGGTGAAGATCGGTTAAGGGAAAGGGGTAGTTTACCTACAACGTTTTTTTAACAAGGGTATTTTCTATGGCAAACGATAACAGCCGCAAATTCAAACAGAATCAAATAATTTTCTGCATACAGCCCTGATTTGTAGAGTACTCAAGACCTATTGTTTTTGGTGAAGATCGGTTGAGGGGAAGGGGTAGTTTACCAGCAACGTTTTTTATCATGCGTATTTTCTATGGCAAACGACAACTGCCGCAAATTCAAACAGAATCAAATAATTTTTTGCATACAGCCCTGATTTGTAGAGTACTCGCGACCTATTGTTTTTGGTGAAGATCGGTTGAGGGGAAGGGGTAGTTTACCTGCAACGGTTTTTTTTATCAAGGGAAATTTTTTTTTTTTTTGGCAAACGATAACAGCCGCAAATTCAAACAGAATCAAATAATGTTTCGCATACAGCCCTGAATTGTAGATTTCTCAAGACCTATTGTTTTTGGTGAAGATCGGTTGAGGGAAAGGGGTAGTTTACCTGCAACGTTTTTTTAACAAGGGTATTTTATATGGCAAACGATAACAGCCGCAAATTCAAACAGAATCAAATAATGTTTTGCATACAGTCCTGATTTGTAGAGTACTCAAGACCTATTGTTTTTGGTGAAGATCGGTTAAGGGGAAGGGGTAGTTTACCTGCAACCTTTTACGTTTTATTTTCTATGGCAAACGATAACAGCCGCAAATTCAAACAGAATCAAATAATGTTTTGCATACAGCCCTGATTTGTAGAGTACTCAAGACCTATTGTTTTTGGTGAAGATCGGTTAAGGGGAAGGGGTAGTTTACCTGCAACGTTTTTTTATCAAGCGTATTTTCTATGGCAAACGATAACAGCCGCAAATTCAAACAGAATCAAATAATTTTTTGCATACGTCCCTGAATTGTAGAGGTCTCAATGACTTTCGATTTTGGTGAAGATCGGTTAAGGGGAAGGGGTAGTTTACCTGCAACCTTTTACGTTTTAACAAGAGTAAAGTACTTGAAAATTTATTTAAACTTTTTGAAACAATGGTAATTGTTAAAAATAAAATAATTTTGTTGCCAGGCAATAAAATTATAATTTTTGCATTTTAATGTAATATAATATTTTTCATTTAATACAGCAATAAAAAGGCAGGTAAGACACAGCCTGGCTGTTTGGCTGAAAATGATTTTAAATATAAATCTTAGAATATGGAAGTCATGTATGGTTCTCCATACCGATATTTGTATTCTCTGGTGCTTATTACTTTAACATTGATAAAAATGCATAAACATTAGTTTTAGTTTACCACTTCCTTTACAATCAACACAATATATATTCTGCATCATTATTGGATTTCTCTTAACGTTTTGGGGACCAGCATTAGTTTCACTGGTTTATGCAAAAAGACCCAGTCAGTTTTTACCATTTTTGCAGTGGCTGTAAATTTTCTTCAATCAAATATATTGGAACTTACCGTCTGTGGCTTTTCAGAAACAGAGTCTTTATAAAATTTACATGTTTCGGGACCCTTGTCCCATCATCAGAATGTAAAAATAATTGTGTATCATTTAAAGTTGATACACTTGTCAAACACTTAAAATATTAAAATCCAATATAAAAATAACTTAATATAACATGATAATATAATATTTACAGCGAGTGCGAAGGTTACCGATGTACATCGTATGAAAACCGACCGCGCACTAATTTACGTCTCGCTCCCACCACGACAATAGCGCAAGGCAGTGTTGTACAATACACTCGACTTGAAAACCAATTTATCATTTAAAACATGCGGCTTGGTATCAGTATTATTGTGTGCTTTATAAATTTCGTACTCTTCAAGAGCGTTCAAATATCGCCCTTTCTTACATATGTGAAGGGGTTTCAAATTAGTTTTAAAATTAGTGTAGCTATGATTTTCGGAAATGAGGTGTTCTGCAAATTTTTACTTGATATTGTCCAAACTGTGAAAATGTGTAGGCGGCCTATGTTCTGTAAATCTTTTTAAAAAACCACGTCCTGTCTGGCCCACATAAAAGGCGTCGCAATCGTCACATATCAATTTGTAAACACCAGTTTTGTGTTCAAGGCTGGTGAATCTGCGGACACGAGTATTATAATATTCTCCCGGTCAGGTTTTATAATTTGGTTAATTTTCCTAGCATCTAAACACAACCTTACCTTTCCATTCTTCTTGATGACCACTACCAATGGATTCGAGTATGGCGATATCGATCTCTCAATAATGTCTCCTTCCATCATTCTGTCCAACTCCTCTTGTACTGCTCTCCTCTTTGAAAACGGCACTGGATAACTCCTCTGCTTATAGGGTGAGTGTTCTCGAACCTTCAGCTCGCATACATAGTTCCTGGCTTTTCCAGGCAACTCTGCAAACACATCTCTAAAACGCTCCACAACTGCCCACAACTCGTGTCGTTGGGGACTCCCTACAACTCCACCCTCATTAAAAAATTTATCCACCCTATTTTCCCATACTCTCATCACTCATATACATCTCTCTCTCCTCATTCTCTACACTTTCACTCTCTTGACATATATTCACTTTTGTTTCTATGTCTCCATCGCCTACTCGTTTTTGTATCATTTTTACTCCCGTAACTCTAATCTCATCTAATACCCTCTTAAATTTAACCCTAACTGGTTCACTCCCACTATTAAATTCTACTATTCATTTATTAAAATCTATTACTGCTTTATTTCTCTCCAAAAAATCATTTCCCAATATTACATCTAAACTCAGTCCCTTAACTACTAGAAAAGTATTTTCAAATTCTGTTTCATCAATGTATATATTTAATTGTACCTGTTTAGTAAACCTTTTACTCCGTACTCCAGTTACCCCCACAACTGTTACACCTGCAACTGGTAATGATGGAATATGTTTATTTACCCCTTGTAACTCTACCATTACATTTTCTGAAATCACTGATATCTCACTTCCTGTATCTATTAATGTTTTAAAGTTCTTACCTTCTATGTTGACGATTATCTCTGTCAACCCAGCTTTTGTTTCCATAATTCTTGCGTCGTCCTCCTCCAGCAACTTCTTTGTCATATCCATTTGTATTACATTGTTCTTATATTCCTCAATTACCTGGACCCTGTTGTCATCTGTAGACAATGGTGTGGTCCTGACTCCCATTGTCGGCCTCAGTTTTCCGTAGACGTACCCGCCACAGCTTGGTTGTATCCTCCTCTACCTCTCATCGCATTTCCACCCCCTCTGTCGTTACCTCCGCCTCGTTGCTGTTGATTATGATGATTGGGGGCCACGTTGCTCCATTGCCAATCTCTCACTTTGTTGCATCTGTAACATACTGTTCGGATAGCATAATTCTCATATTCGCAATTTAGGCATTTCCACATTCCGCCTCTATAGTTATTGTTATTACTTCCATGCGTCCCTCTATAAGAGTTTGGTGTTCCCCTAGACTGATGATAATTCCCGTTAGTATGTGCTGCTGGTGGATTCGGACGCCTCCCCATTTCGCGGTCCCTAATGTTTTGCAATATATCTAACATGTTTTCAAGTTCGTTTATGTCTACTATCTCTCTCGTCATTAGAGTAATTTGTACTTCTCTGGGCAGGTGTTTACTAACATGTCTAACAAATGACCGAAACGGCAACGGCGGTTCTAGGTACTTTGCCTCATTAAATATTCTCATTACATACATGGTTAGGTGGTTGTTTATTCCCCCGAAATTCCTGGTTCCCATGATTTTACTACGTAAAATTTCCTGATCCTCTTCGGACCAATATTTATTCCGGAATGCTGACTCGAATTTTTCATAACTACTGCACTCTGTATTATGTACTTCCGCCCATATTTCAGAACTACCCTTAAAACACTTTAAAATCTTTAACAATTTTATCTCCCAACTACTACTATTAAACCGGTTAAATTCCCTTACCCTACTCAAAAATTCCATCGGGTGTACTCTCCTGCTGTCACAATTAAATTGTTCGAGTTCTATATCATCTTTTGCTTCGCGAGTATACAACACTCGCTCCGCAACACTATTTAAATTTTGGCTTACGGCCACATGTAATTCATCTTTAATTTCTATTATGTCTTGCTCAATTACTTTTAATTTATTATCATTTTTAATTTCGTATTGAAGGTTGTGTTTACTCATAGCCCCCATACTCTCTTGCACAGATTGTTTACACACATTTTCTACCTCCATTATTTTAATTTTTATGTCATAATTATTTTCATCAATTTTATTTATACATTTATTTTCTATCTCTACACACTGTTCTTTAACTTGAGTTTTAATTCGGTCTGTTATCTGCTCATTTACATCATTTATTTTACTTTCAATATTTTCGGTGATTTCACTAATCTGTTCATTGAACTTAAGTTTACTGACTCTAATATCTGCTCTCTAATACCATCACAACGCATATTAATTTCACTCACTTGCTTACTAAAATTAAAATTTTGTTGGTTAATTTCATCTCTGATCTCATTCAACTTTTCATTAAAATTATTTTTAATTTTATCATTCTGTTCATCAAATCTAGCATCAAATTTATTATTTTGTTCATTCAATTTCTCATTAAAATTACTATTTTGAACGTCAAAACGACGATCTATTTTATCGAATTTTTCATCACTACTGTCAAAATGACTCTTTATTTCATTAAATTGATTTAGTAAAATACTCATCATATCATCATCAAATTTACTAATACATTTTGTTGAGGTTGGAGTTAACTGAACCCCCGAATCCTCTGTCACATTTGTTTGATCTGTTACATTTAATTCAGCTATTTTGTCTTGACCCACATTCGGGGTTGAATGAACCCCCAGGTTACTCATGACAGCTGATTCGTTAAAATTAATTATTTCCTCTATTTCATTTTCATTATTTCCTGCCATTTTTAAATTATGCAATTACCATTTATTTTATTATATTATATTTTAACAATTCTTATCTTACATACATTAAGTATTCCTTAAGTATTACTTACGTATAACCTCGTTTTTCGTAATTTTTTACGCACTCCTAAATCACGCTTATATTCACTTGTAGGTGTGATTTATAAATTTTTGCTATTAAAATAAAATTGACCTAATATTTTTAATAACTAGCCATGTAAAGCTTCCTATCCTTAACTTTTTCCTTTCTTTATATGCATTTGAACAAACTATTGACTTTTGCTCAAAAAAGTTTTGAATTTTTGCCACTACAGTTTTTCATGTGTATAGCGGTCTAAATTTGTGGCTTTTGCAGATTTTGTGATGCCAGAGACCAGGTGACAGTGAACTACTACCAAGCATATGAATAGGACAGTACTCTTACTTTTTATCCTTCCATACCCATTTTCTTACTGTTTGTGCCAGAATCACCCTCGCAGGGCAACTTTTCATGTTTTAATACAAAAAGAGTCAAAACTGAAAGTTATAAATTATTTTGGACACGTACATGAAATTTTTTTTGGAACATGTTCTAAAATGTATTAAAATTTTGATATTCAGTTGTCTCAGTGGAACATTAAGCTACAAATTGAAATAAAAATGTTAGATATATTAAGGCCATTAATGAAAAAGTAATTATGCTTCCACGTTCAGCAATTTATGTTGCTTTTATTTATCTTGCAGCTATATATATAGACTAGCAAAATACCCGTGCTTCGCTACGGAGTTTCACGTTGTACGTAATTGTACAATTATTGCTCGCTTAATAGTATAGGATTAGATAGATTGTACAAATTCTCAACTCTTAGTTTGTCTATTTACATTCATAGCAACAGCTATTTATTATTTATTTCGAGAAAATCATTAGAGCCGTTTCCGAGAACAAAAAGGACATACATTTATTAATTAATTGAACTTCGAAATTTTCTCGACTATAAGAACCTGCAAACAACGAAGTTTTTTCAATTTAAAACAATGATTAAAAACTCAGGACTAAATGTATTCGGGGTTTCCAGTAAACTGAGATGTCAACCACTTCATTTACCAAGTATGCATTTCCCGCTATAAATTTCAGTATTTGGTTTTTTGCCCCTTAGGAGTGAAAGTTTTTAAAACCGTTTCTTAGTGAGCACCTAAGACCTATGATGAAGCTATGTTCAAAGTTTCACTGATATCCATTCAGTGGTTTCAGAGATATCGTGATCAGTGAGTCAGTCAGTGGTATTTGGCTTATATAGATATCTATATCTAGCCGATTTACCCAGCGTTGCTCGGGTTCATAATTTATTCATAGGCTCATAGGCACCTATTCTTGTTCTAACGTTATATTACTTGTATACTGTATAATCTTCCTTATATTGTTACGTTCGCATTCTCACTGGAGGAATACTCTGTAGCGCACCTGTTTAAGAACATGTCATAAACTGTATTCTTATATCTGGAGAAGAATTCTGTTGCGCGTCATGCTCCTGCTCGATTTCTAACTCTGGGAGAGGGCATTAATGAAAAAGTAATTATGCTTCCACGTTCAGCAATTTATGTTGCTTTTATTTATCTTACAGCTATATATATAGATATCAGCAGAATGAATGGTGAAGCATATCAGTATTAATAATATGAAATGTATGAAACATTGATATGGTAACTATAATAATAATTGTAGAAAGATCAAGTGTTCAAGTTGTACAGTACATATGTTCAAAAAATATAGCTGCGCATATTAGTATTTTCTCCAGCGTCTCTGTGGCTTTTCAGTCACCATTATACATCACTGTATTATTGAACTGTTTAGGTTACTTAATTAAAAATATAAAATTTGTGTAACAAAACTTATACACAGCTCTGAATTGTAGGTTCTTTTGATGAAAGAAGCACAACAACAGTGTCATGCAAGCAACCATAATACAGGTAAATTGTAACTGACTTTGTTTATGATAAAATTATTAAGTAAGCACAATTATACATCAATTAGTTCTATTACGAAGCATGTTTTTAAAATAAGATCTGTTTTGAAATTACACAAAGACATTAATAGAAAAAGTGATTTATTAAAAGCAACAAAAATCTACATAACTTCTTTATTACCCACATGACCCCCCCATTTAATTCCACTTATTTTTGTACCGATTCAGGAGCTTCTTTATTCTGTCTTCGTAAAAGTCCATCACCTATGCTGTACACCAGTTAACAACACCATCTTTCAGTTCAGTCATTTTTAAATTACCGAGTCCGAAGCCATTTCTTTAAATACAACAATAAGTGGTAATCACTGACTGTGAGATCAGGATTATAGGGCAGTGTCTGCAGACCCCCTGAAACATTGTCATGGACCCCACTTTGGGAACCACTACTATAGGGTGATCAAAAATTTTCCAGCCAAATTTTTCCAAAAGTTGAAACAGTTTGACATGCTGCATATGGTCAAGTATTATCGTGCAAAAACACGAGCTCATTAGATAACAAGCCACATCTTTTGTTCTGTATGGCTCGCCTCAGTTTTTACAGGGTTTCATAATGTAAATCAGCATTAGTGGTCTTCCCACATTTCATAAAATCAAATAACAGGTCTCTTTTTATTGCAAAGAACACCTGTCATGATTTTTGATTCAGAATGTGCTTGCTTAAACTTCTTTGTTTTCGGAGATGAAGAATGTTGCCATCACATAGACTGTTGTTTTATCTTGAAGTTTTTGTACTAAATCTAGGTTTCATCTCCAGTGACAGCGTATTCAAACGGAGCATCCCCTTCCTCTTCAAAACGTTATCAGGAATGATTGAGCTGAAGCCAGTCATTTCTCTATGCGTATGTCTGTTAACATTTCTGGAACCCATCTAACAGAGTTTTTTGTAAATAAGTTTTTTTTTTGTTAAAACATCGTAAATCATGAAACATTAGGCAAATGAAAAGACAACCGTAAAATGTTGTTTTTCACGAATGTTTGCACTTACTTTATACACTAAACCGTCTGTCATTACAGTTGGGTGGCCACTATGCTCTTCACCATGAACATCAGTGGTCATGAGTGAATTGCATGTCAGTTCATCCTTCTTTAAACAGACGATACCACTGGCAAACTTTAGTGTCACTCATCACTCTTAACTGAATGACTGCCCATAAAAACCTGAACAACCTCATGAAATCCAGCAATGGTACAATTCAATTTTTGCTATTAAAAAAAAAACAAATCACGCTTGTCAGCACAAACCTCACAGGAGGATTATTTATAGTAGCACTCATTTAAAATCCATAAAACCACAACAATTACTTAACTAGTACCCAATAAATAATTGGGTATTACAGCATAAATAGTATGCTATTACAGCACACTGAAACAAGGTCCACACACAATCTCTCCATGTTATCACATTTGGCAGACTTTTCTAAACAGACCTTGCTTAAAAAAGCGCCTCGTACAGACATTTTATGAAATACTACTAGTTAACATTTAGTGATTTGTTTGTATAGGTG
The DNA here is from genome assembly GCA_034769895.1 of Magicicada septendecula. NCBI lineage: Eukaryota > Metazoa > Arthropoda > Insecta > Hemiptera > Cicadidae > Magicicada > Magicicada septendecula. The sequence goes on along the minus strand of CM068370.1, from coordinate 403,704,854 downwards.
GATGTATTGAAAGAAAGGAGCAGTGGTCGTGGGATCTGATTGACAATGAAATACAGGTATTATTGCTGTGTGGTTAAATTTGCTAATTAAATTCAAATTACACTAAAAACTCGTTTACCCGAATTTGATGGGACTGCGTCTAAACTGAAACGTCTATTTAAATAATAATGCATATTGTAAACGACAAGACGTCTGCCTCGTTTAAGCCCAGCAGTGGAATGTCAATTTGTAATAAACAAATCTGGTGTGTCGCTCTGTAATTATGCCCCACGGTTGTAGGCGTCAATTTGTAAAGAACGATTCTGTACATGTATGAATCCACACGTTGTGGTCGTCAATTTGTAATAATAACAGTGTTAAATTTCGTCAAAGTTCAAGTTGCGTCGTAATTTCGTAGCGACCTTCTTGCGTCGTATTTGACCTCGCCAATACCTTTTTACCTGTTTAATTCTTAATTTAGCATACCATTCCGTACCGTTACAAATTGTGATTTTCCCGTTTCTAGGCACCAAATTGTTTGTTAAAACAATTAAAAAGTTGTATAATTTCTTCGTTAGCGTAACCGTATCTTTCACTGGTTGTAGTCGGAGAAATTCAAATCTGTTTTCCCGCGGAGTCTTACCAACCTGTATTTCTTGTAGACAGACTTTTGACGGTGTGTTATGTTAATGAAGTAAACACATAAAATTAATAATTGAAATAATCAACAGGTATCAAAATAAGTATTGGTTTATTAATGGTCCTGTTAATAATTACGATAACATGAAGTTACAAAAAATATATTACTTTTTTGCTTGTTATGCTCTGGCTATAAATAATTTACCACTCAGCGGTTGGCGATGTTGATTTGGGTCGTTTTTTGCCACACTAAGATGTCTGATTTATTTTTATTCAGACATGTGCTCATTCAAAAGGTTCTTTAGATTACGGAAAAAAGGTTTACAAAATGATTTTTGAAAGTACAATCCTTGACATCAAGTTAATTAAATATGATAAGCTATCATTACAACAGTTTTCTTAGGTTTTATAACAATAGTGAGTTCACTTTACAGACATAGGTTAAGTTCGAAATTGTGCATAAATCGTTTCTTAATTCTCAAAGTGTTAATAATGAGTTTAAATAATCTCTTAATATTAATTATTAAACGATTTAACAGTTATTCAGTGTTTACAGTGTGGAACCAAGTTTGGATACTGTGCATAAATTCTTTAAGTGTTGTGAAAAGTCTTGTGGGTGTAGATAATTAATTTAGTATTATACTTTACAAGTTCATGGGTGTTTGTTGGGTTATTTTCATCAGTTCTAGTGTTCAAGTCGTCCTTCTCTTATATTGGTTTGGTTCCTTGGAATTCTCAGTTAATTTGGATTAATTTTTTCTCTTGTCTAATTAATCTTGTCTCTTCATCGTTATTAATTATTTTCATTCATTAGTTTAGTTTATTTTTACTAATTTTCATTGATCGACAGTTTTATCATCTGCCCTCTTCTGATGCTAAAAATGGACTCTTATTTCGTTTTTAACAGTTTTTATATAATACAGCCATTCTTTTGTAACGGACGTGACACTTACACAACTTAAAAGTATTCAAAAATACACTTATTAAGATTGTTATCCATTTTAATTATTTAGAAAGGTTGTACTCACTTAAATGTACAGTCACAAAAATTGTCATGCCAAATACTTAACTGTATTTGATTTTATTTGATATGAAAGAGGTGTAACGGACGTGACGTGTAAAACACCCTGTAATGAACATAGGTTTGGGTTTTTCATAGTTTGTGTTAATTTTACAGACAAATTAACTGGTAAATATTTGTTATAGTAATTTTAATATATGCTCTTTTAAGACTATAAATTATGACCTGTTAAAATTATTGATTTCTTATTGAAAAATGTTTAACTTTGTAACGGACGTGACAAAGGATTCGTAACGGACGTGACAAAAATGTGCATCATTTATAATTACAGTTTTTATTGGAAAAAACACTTTAATATTATGTAATACAACCTTGTACTTAATAATAATATAGTTATACATAGTTGCAAAAGTTTAATACTACAATTCTAGTGAATTAAAATTAATTAACATAAAATAAACAGGTCTAGGAAAGAGATTAGGCTACATTCTGCTAGTTATGGACTAATTCTGATTTAATAAGCAGGTTGAGTAAAAAAAAAAAAAACATTAAACTTTTGTCGACACTAGGTCTATAGACTATTTATGTTTTTCTCAGCACAGGTCTTAACTTATCACTTTTCTAAAACTTTAATTCTGCTTGAAAATTGGTACAGAATTCTGTCTCCAACTTTCTTTATTTGTGGCTCAGGCAGTATTTTGATTTTATCCTTAAAAAGGATAATTTTTTCACATTCATCACTGATTTTGAAAACTTTGCCTCGATTGTCATATGTTTTTGAGAAAGTTACATTAACATCACCATCTTTCACATTGCTTTGGCAAACGGCCACATAGCGACATTCATTTTTTTTATGACTAGTGAGTTTGACCAGCACATAAACTCCTGGAAAGATTTTATCATGAGAAAAAGGATCACTGTATTGTAAAATACTCAGATTAGTTTCATTGTCATACTCCATTTCATTGTCCAAGTCATTATTTCCAAAGCTTTCTTCACTGTCAGATTCGTCACTGTATACATCACTGTATCTTAAACGGTTTGGCAGTTTTTTACTACTTTTTTCACACTCATCAGGCTTAAAAATATACACTTTTGTCATCAGGTCACCACTAGTTTTACCAATGAGGATGTTTTTGTTGTCATATGCCTGGAAATGGTGCATTGAATTGATACCAGTTATTTCTTCAAGAATCAGCCATCTTTGGTCCAAGTGATTTTTGTAAGAATCCACTTCTGACTGAGGAACATAGAGAAGATGTATGCCTTTGCATTTTTCATCCGCTAACTTGAAAAAATCATAGGGTGAATAAACATAGCTTCTTCTTCCTTGAACTTCTCTCCATACACTTCTCTTTATTGAGCCTCCGACACCATCAACAGCCCCCTTCCCATATCCAGAGGCAAAAAAATTCCAGTGCATCGAAACTCTAAAATCTGCTTCTGAAAAACACACACTAGACACTGTGTATCGACTTTTAAATTGCCCTGCACAGTTATCGGAAAAAACAATGATGTGATCCACTGATGGAGCTATCTTTTTCATTTCACATATTATTGCCTTCATAAAAACCCAAACAGAATTCTTGGAATGGTTCAGGTCATCACTTATAACACCAAAGCTGTACACTTTGTCAGAGTGCCATATACAGCAAGTAAATATTGCCACTTGAGAGTGGCTCCAATGAGCGGTTTGAATCTCATCTTGCTGGATTAAAGAATAATTCTCTCCGAAGTCAACTTGCATTACCACTTCGTTCTTTAAACTTTTCACATTTTCTGTGCAGGATTCCAAATAAGCAGATTGAACCCGTTTTATGTAAGTATGAGTTTTGAAGCCACGCAACTGTGAATTTAATGATATTATTAGCCTGTGCAGTGATGTGAAATTCTCAACTAGTTGTGGTCGATTGTCTACATTCTTCCACTCCTTCCATTTAATTTTTTTCTTTAAATCCTCTGCTTCAGGCAAGAGAGTTCTGATATCATATGTACATTCATTACACACATTAAGCATGCATTGTTTATCGTCTGTGTCACAACATACTTCATTCAACACTTCCTTGTTAGTTTTTGGAAAACAGGCTGCTACCTTAGACAGTGTTTCAGTCATAAATATAAAATTTACATGGTTAATGCAAACACACACTGTGTGAGGCATATCACTAACCGGGAGCACATGTTTTGGACGTAAGCTATAAAACTTACTTTTTGAAATTTGGTCATGTGGATACAGCAGTTTATATTCTTCATAGGCCTCGCCAATACCCATTACCATGTGTCTCAGTTGGTGTAAACTGCGTTTACCAGTGACAGGGTCTTTCACTGATTTTACGTCTCTTTTTCCCAGGTGCTTGACGACTTATTTCATTGCACTGGAGAAACTCATTCACCCTTTTAAGACAGTCTGATTGAATCTTTCTTGGTCCAGTTTTCTTAGCATTAAAAATATCCTTTTTTAATTCTGAACTTAAGTTTTCTCTTACCAGTTTTCTAATTATTGCTACCTTCTTAGTAGGACTGTTAGGTAATGAGTTTTTTATTCTCTTTACTGCTTTGCCAAGTGTTCTTGGGCTTTTGTATGAACCAACCTCACTCTGATCACCATTTTGAATCACCTTCTTTTTTTCTCTATACAACCGCTGTCGTTCTTTATCTTTCTGCCTTTTTTCAGCTAACAGTTTTTTAACTTTGGTCAATTCATTTTTTCCTTCTCTCTTACTTTCCTCTTCCTCAATTTATCTTTCTCCAAATAAGCCTTCCATTGCTCTTGATTCTTTTTTCTGTCTTCTCTACATTTAGCCATTCTTAACTTGTTGGGAGTGGGAGCCATAATCTGAAACAAAACAATACATTTAGGGCCAAATAACCTAAAAGTAACATTTAACATAAACATTTGTTGCAGTGTTTAACATTTATATTATTGTAATGCCTTTGCTAATAAGTTTCTGTTAAAATTGTTAAAAAACATGTTGAAGTTGGTCAGCTCCAGCTGGTTTTGTTTACAAAAATCTAGGTAATTTTCAAATAGATTTTAAACTTAATAAAAGGTTTTATTATCAAAACATGTTAAAAATAGGTACTATCGCTTTTCATTAACAGTTTAATACCATTTTGAAGTATGTGGAAAGTTTTATTTCTTTGTAGCATAATGGAATCTGAAGCTCTGCTATTAGTTGTAGCCTATAATGGGCTTTGTCACATGGTGTTTATATTTGAGTGTTGTTAATTCAGCCTAATTAGTTATTTTATCCATGCATTTATTAAACAAATTATATAGGTAAGTTAGTTTTGAGTATATAATTGCATTTTAATTTATAGAAATATTTGTTAGGTTAGGTAGGCCTACCTATTTTATAAGACATTTTAGTCCTATCTTGTATGGTCTGAAAACTGAATTAAATCTTATCTCCCAACAACAAATAAATTTTGAATTACATAAATAAAGAAAATTTAGTTGTACTGTTACAGAAATATGAAAATCAGGCCAGAAATATGGACCCTGCTCTAAAAGTAATTAAATAAGAGGAAAAGAAATATGAAAAACAAGCAAGAAATATAGTCTTTTTTTTTGTCACGTCCATTACACTAAAGTTTGTCACGTCCGTTACAGGATTTTCACAGATAATGCTATTTTATAAAAAACAGAAAACACTAGAAATCAATAAACAATGCACATAACCCCACTTCTACCAAGAGTCACTTACATCACATTATTAGGGTTGGTGTGATATAAACTTATTCATGTTTTTTGTAACGGACGTGACATTTGTTCTTCCCCTTCTTATAAACAAATAAACAGCTTAATACTTACATAAATCAATAACTCTTGAGTGTAAACAATACTCCAGACATCAATATTTTTTCATATAACTGAGAAGAACAGCTAACTGGATGATTTGATGATGATCAGCTGTTTACAAAGCAGCTGATTTTAACTAACAAATGATCACATCTCAGTGTTTAAACTTCATTGTAAGGAAATGTGATGAAAAATAAAATAAAATAAGAAATAAATGCTTGAAATAGTTATTCTAGATTATTTGCTGCTTAGCTATGCAGTTTATATGATATTTTAAACAGTTTTAAATTTTAGCTATGAGATGTATGTTATAAAAGAATGGCTGAATAATGTTTTGTTGTCATGGTAACCAGACTACTTTCTATTGGTTAATAGCATTTTGTATTCATTGTTATAAAGCTTGTGTTTTTGTTCAAAATAAATAAATATTTTCTAACTAAGATATTTTCCTTGTCTTATTACCAATCCGTTTATTATTATTATTATTATTATTATTATTATTGAATAGCTTTTCTGATGTAGTTTATTTAGACATCAAACATGATTATGTTTTGTTATCTCTGGCCTATTTTAACATTTGGCTATCATTATTCTTTTTACTTAATTTTGTTATTATGTTATTTTTCTGCAATTATTTTGTATTTGTATTGTTCCTTGGTTTACTATTTTATGTTTACCTATCTTTTCTCTCACTGTTTACTGTTATTTGTGGTTATTTTATAATGTTAACATGATCTGTTCCTTGTGCTTTTATCACCATTAATACAACTTATTCTTAATACTATTTTAACAATTATAACATTTGAACATTTCTACAATATCACTATCATCTTCCCTGCATTTCTTTATAACATCATTACAATAACTTTAAACATTTAACATATAACTTTAGCACTTAAACATTCATTTCTCTTTTTTAGGTTTACCCTTCCTTTCTACCATATTATTGGTGTAAAGTTGGGCTTAGTCCTTTTAATTATTACTTCTAACTAATAACAATATTACTTTGACTAACATTAATTTGTTTCTTATATGGACTAACAATCTAATCTAATGATATTAGTTCCTTTTTACTACTAGACTCTCTTTATTCACTTATTTGAAGGTTCTTTTATATTGTAACTATATCTTTCTATTTGCTATAATAATAGTTTTTAAACTTCCACCTACCTTTAATTCTTTTGTGTGTTGGCCGTTATGTGTGATCTCTGGTGTTGAACTAACCCCGCTCGTACGACGAACTGATCAGTGCAGCAAATGAAATGAGGTGTTTGAAATGATTTGTTTAACGAATTGTTTAATATAGCAGATAACATTTTATTTACGATTAATATGACATTTATTCTTCCCACTTCCTTCTATGCATGATATAAAAAATAAAAAAATATGTAAACCTTTTTCTTTGTAAACTATGAAATACATCATCATCATTTTTATCTATATCAAAGCTTAACTATATAACATCGATTATTCTAAAAGAACCAATACCTTTATTTTTATTTTCTTATCTACACACGCAACTCACATACAAAATTATTTGAGATCTTATTTATTTCCTTTTAGTTTCTGCCCATTTATCTAAAAAAAAAAAAAAAAACGCACTTTCACTATTTTAATCGAATTTGGTTAAATTTTGTTCTTTACTATTACTTCAGCAACGTTATTCTTCTATTGGATGAAATTTAACACATTTTTTACTAAAAATTAGACTCTGTTTTTATTAAGTCGAGTCTAATAACACCCGGCCCGGTTTGTGACTAAGCTGAGAGTGCGAACCAGACTCCCCACTATTGTTTGTTGCTAAAAAGGAAAGCACTGCCTTCAAGCTACGAGTTTTTCGTCGTAGTACACAGAGTATGGCATGTCTATGTGCCACGTGGGCTAGTGTTGTTAAACGGAGATGGTATAGGAGGCTGAGATGGGTGGAGCCTCTTCGTTGATTTCCTCCATCTCCAAAGCACATGGCACATACTCTTTCTCCTTAGCCATTTTGTCGCATCGGTTTCAGCCTGTTATGCGTAGATGTTGCGCCCGGGCGCGTCCATGCGCCCGCCGCACGTGACAAATACTCGTTTCACAACCAAGTATCGCATTCTCTGACAACACACAGCCCAAAAAGTTATGTTACCATTCATTATTTGAATACAACCCTATTTCACATGGGACTTGCAATGATGATATTAAAGACATTTTAATAAATTTAATAAAAAATAAAAGCCCCCATTTTGACACATTACAGTACCCCCCCCCCCCAGTGAGAGGTTTTATGCCCAAGAGCATAAAAACTCATTGCCTAACCTAAAGAGATCAGTGTGGATGTGGAGCCATACCCCCCTTTAATCCTTTATCACAAACACTATGGGTTTAACTACCCCCCTAGTCAAGTGGCTGTGGAAACATCTATTCGACTTTGCTCGACTTTCTTCGAGAGAATCCCAACACCACAAAGTCAAACAGACCCGAGATTTCGCTGCTCCGACCCGTCGGGCAGAACAGGTAAGCCCCACAGTATCACTTGGCTTTTAATCATTCCGTAAAAATTATCTAATAACGGTCCTTTCATTCTTCCACATCCTCCACTGATGCGTTTCCCTTTAATTGTAAATAATTGTATTGGTTCGCTAAAAGCAAAGCATTGGTTCTTGTTTATACTTAATCATACATATATATTCCTAACAGTAATGTAAACATTCGTTATTTACTATACATGTTGACCTGTCCGGTCTGAAACATCAAAACAATTTTAAAAAAAATATAAATTCCAAAATCTTCAGATTTGCTTCAAAATTAATCACATACAGTTACCAATTCAAATGAAAAAATTCAATACTAACCTGTCAACTATCATCTTCCAGTACCAAATTTCCAAATTTTTTTTTTCCAAAATAATTATGAAAAGCATCAACTATTTTTTAATTGATTTAATTTGTCTAAATTTTAATTAATTATGTCATTCAAAAAGTTTCATTTCCATTAACTCATCTAAAATTATTTAACTGCTCCTCTTACACTAAATTCAATCTCGGATTTCATTATCAACAGTAAATCAAAATAATTTTCAAACTACTTTTCAAATATGGTGTACATACATAAATTCATAATACATTTGGTTCAAAGTAAACACCAAAATTAAACAAAATTGTAGATACATGTTATACATATAAAACACAAAAAATACAACTTAAATCTAACATACATTACATTTCAAAATAATTACATTTCAATTCCCCATGTCATGAGCATATGATACAATCATGTTGACCTACTATACTTACTCTGTATAAAAAAGAAAAACTGCTCATGAAATATTAATTACTAGGTATATAAAAACAAGTTCCATAACATATTAATTACTTGAAATGGCCAAGTACATAAAAACAAATGCATACACATTACTACATTTAAAATATTCTACTTTTACAATCTCTAAGTCATGAAATTAGAGTTATTTCTGGTAAGTGAATATTATTACATCATAAGCAATTATAGCAATAATTAGACCATCAATACAATTTGGGACAACAATAACGACTGAACAGCATCTGTGGTGTTCATTGCTATGAGCACAATAATCATTTAGTTATCTCATCAACTCACCAACATACTTCAGTTTATTATTACACTTATATGATTATATGGTTTTAATTCGTTACTCCCCTGAGTAACCTCCCTTCCACACACACTATGACCCCCCCTGAACTGTGGCGTCCAGCTGCTTCCACAAGGACTGAATTAGTGGAGGAATTTTGGCATCTCCTGTCCTTGCTTCGGCGTTAAATTTTTAAATTGCCAGATATTATAATATCTGAATTTTATATTTATAACCTTAAAACGGGTTTATCACCTGTTTTGCTGTTCCTACTCGAACAAGGTGATAGGCGCTGTTCCATAGTTCCGGGGCCCTAAGTGGCCCCCCATTAATTTCAACTTTCACCAATTTCAAGGACAACCAGCCATGGTCAGTTGTACAGTTGCTGCCCACAGCTTGTAAACGTATTGATTTTATCAGAAGATTCCAGAATAATATAATACAATAATATTATTACTAAAACTCACTGCTGCCAGAATTTTACTTACCGTCATAATCCCATTAAACTTACCTTATTAAATTACCCAGGTCGCCACGATATTTTAAGGTTGAATATCGAAACCTTTACACTCTTTCCCTTATAAAAATGAACATAATCCTGCTATCTGACCACCCTTAAAACTCAGAAAATCCCAAAGAACGTTAGACGAGGTTTTCAGCACAGAATAGGAAATGGTTATGGCGTAATAACTTAATCTAACACATGCTTTATATTAAACAGAATCTGAATTTGTTTTAAAGTGAAATATGAATTTACGAATTAATAAAATAAACATTTCTGAATCAACTAACCTATGACATATGATTATGAACCAGTACGTAATTTATATGCTCCCTTAGAGATCTCATTTAAACTGGACATTTTTATAAACATAATAGAATTGATATAAAATTATAATTTGTTTTGGTCATTTAATTATGTTCTTTCGCTTTTACTTAACTGCACATGATCCGATTCGTAGCACTGCCTGTTGAGACGCTTTTTTAATAATACCACTAAGTTACTCTTGTTAAAACTGTTATATTATCCACTGTCACTAAATGCTGGTTTTAAACGGGTTTTTTTCGTACTGCTTCATTCTTCTTACACTATTTTACTGGATAGGCCGATTATAGCATTGTCGGCCTATCGCAAACGCCCGAGGCTACAGTTAAATTACGTCTACCCAGTATAAAGGTAGGCTGCTGACGATACTATTCAACTCTACTGCTGTCTGATACAAAAACTAAGATGACAAAGTTCTTACTGTATAATTGCTGTTATCTGATGCAAACACTGGTGATAGACTGCTTACTGTGATTCACACACACAGAGACTGCTGCTGGCAAGCTATTGCGTAATACGTCTGGTTGGGCAGGCTACAGGCTTCAGACATAAACATAAATATAAATAGTCTGCCATAACATTGTATGTTATAATGGGGCACCTCACAGGTGAATGCTGACTGCTTTCAAATTAAAACTGAATTGAATTGAAACTATTGTAGCACACAATTCTGTACCGGTACAATACCCCCCCCCCCAATGAGAGGTTTTGTGCCGAAACATAAAAACTCATTGCCTAAACCCTAAGAGGACCAGTGAAGATATGGCGCCGATAACCCCCTTAAATCCTTACTAAGATCATGGGTACTTACCCCCCTAGTCTGGCGGCTGCGGCAGCACCCATCCGATCTTACTGGACTTCTCTGTTCGAGATCCCAACACCATAAGTTCGGACAGATACCCGCCACAGTATTGCCTGACTATAACATTCAATTAAAAGATTAACAAACGGCCTTCCATTACTCCATATCCCCAACTGATTCGTTTCCTCTTATTTGTACTGGTTCATTATTGACAAAGTACTGGTTCATTTATATACAATGTACTGGCTTTCCATTTAGTTCTACAATACAGTATGCGTCACCCTCCAAAATCATACATAAAATACAAATCTTATACTAACTAACTTATTATAGGATACATACCGATAATAAATTTATCATATACGATTATATACAGTCATACATACTGATAAATTTTTTTTTTTAATATTGGTTTCAAACAAATATTCTAACAATTTACATCAAAGTTCAAATCAAAATAAATTTATATCCACTACTGACATTCACATTTTGAAGGTAGTTTACTTCTTAAATTACCAATTTAATTTAATTTAATTTCTCAAACCCTAAATTACGGTAATTACCTCATTATTATATTATTCACAAAAAGTTGACTTCATTTCTTTGGTTTCATAATAAGATTGTACTACTGGCAATGATTCAGCAGAATAAAACAGGAATCAACTTCAACACATGGCTGTAAACATTAGTCAAAACATACACTATACCTGTTTACATCAACAATGGTCTGCAAGACTTGTTTTATAAACAGACTCAGTCTCAACATTCCGGATTACATCACCACACGATTACTTCCTTCAATTTGTAACGGTACATAATGACCCAGTAACAGAATTATGGGAATTAAGGGTGATTTTCAATGTTTTATTATGTAATTTTTAAACGCAGATTGGTTAGGTACATTGTCCCTCTGGAAAAAGGAACAACGCCAATTCAGCCAGAGTAAGACTCCAAGGTCGCCGATGGACGTGAAAACATCAAAATATACCATGGCGGTGTTTGTGACGAAAAGACTACAATACGAATTATGATTGGACAATAACACTGTTCCGTCATAACAAAAAACAATGATGCACTGACGACAACGCAGGTAACCAGGCGTTGTACTGTATGACAAAGATTGATGACGTAAAATACACGCACACAAGCGAAAATTTGCATTTGCCTCCATCTCAATTCAACGTAGTCCTTCAAGGGTGCAGCAGCGATGTATCGCTGTCTGTTCAGTTTTACCATAAAAGTTTAATATAACCAGACTCTTAATTGCAAATGTGATGGTGGAGCGATAGTTGCTCAAATTTGATAACAATTAAAATCAGAACATGTAAAATCAGTGCTAATATTGTAATTAAACAAAAGAATTATTAGGCGAACACCAGCCATGCATTGGAAACTCAACCAAACCCAGCGAGGGAGCAACGCAGATCACCGTTAAGAGAAGTCAACCTTTTGTCATTTTCTATTAATTTTAATGAGCTCATTAATTGAAAAAAACAAACTAATTAAACAATGTACTTGTAATCAGATGAATGTATGTGAGCGTGTGTGAGTGAGCACATGGCCATGAGTATCTATGCCAAGGGCATTGGTTTGTGTACAACCTCAGATACAAATTAATAATTAATTCAAGCTGCAGCATAAAAATAACAGTTTTAATGATCTTGACTAGAGACCAAAAGAAAATATTTAAAATGAATAGAGTTAATTAAAACAACCACCATTTTGTTTTTTTCGTTCTAACATTGTACGACGCCATTTTGAGCACATGGTTTTATATAATGAAGTTACTTTGGCAATTAAAATTCGATAATTACTTTCACTCTAAAATAGTGTTGTCATTTGTGTCACCTTCTTTGACTCAAGAATCTCGCTGTAACGAATTCCTGGACCCCTTAGGTAAAAAAGCATATTACATAAGAAGAGTATGAGCCCGGCAGTAATTAAAGTTGGTAAGTACACACGTGCCATATTATGGTACTATTTGTATAAGTCAAAATAAATTACATAATAAGATAAATGCTGCCCTCACAGTGACTTTATAAGTTTGTTAATAAATGCCGCCCAGAACTAGGGACATGATTATATATTTAAAGTTTATTGACGAATTGCGTCCAGAACCAGTAGTTAATAAGTTTATTGACAAAGGTAGTATTGATACAAACAAATATAAATACATTTATATTTATAATTATGAGGAAGATCACAAATGGCCCCGAACAGTTGACTTTATATAAAAAATTATTTTATATAAATAAGCCAGATTCAGAGACATAGAGGGTGACGAAATAATCCAGAACCTAACAAGAGAGTTTATGGAGGTTATGGTAATAGAGTAAATAGTAATTGTGTAATTTCGTTATAAGTAGAACGAAATAATTCCAACATTTGAAATACAAAATAGCAGAAAATAATAATAGCATGGAAATGGAAAATACAGAGACAGAATCCATTTTATTGGGAAGACACGCTAGCTCAATGCCTAAAGTAGTTGAAAATAAAATCTCATTAGAAAATTTATTCACATTAATCAGTGATAAATTCGAACAACAAAATAGCAAGTTTGAAGACAAATGCAATCAAATTAATGGTACACTTAATGCAAAATTCGATAGCCTTGAGAATGAGCTAAAAAAGCAGAATACTTTACAGAATGTCAAATTAAATCAAGTAGGTGAAAATTACGAGAGTAAAATTGGGGTAGAGAATAGTAGAGAATCATATAAATTGAATGAAAATAAAGACAAGGTAAGTAGTGGTGAGAATTATGATAATAGAATTAAAAATATGGTGTTAGAAAATAATTGTGTGAGTATTGAGAGTGGTGATAACAGTATAATGGGAGTAGAATTTGATAATGAAGTGATAAAAAGTGTTGATGAATTAGAGAGAAAAGTATAGAGAGAATTTACAGATAAAGGGGTTGCAGGGGGTAAATTTTTCCCGTAATGTTGTAGTAGGGGGTGAAGTAAAGACTTCACGTGTGTTTAGGAAGGACAAGAGTGCCTTCGAGGTAGGTTTTGGAGACGATAGGTCTACAAATAAAGTGGTCCCTGGTTTTTTTTGTGCACTTCACAGGTGGTGCAGTGATAAAGTAGTAGAGTCCCCTGCATATATGGAGAGAGAGAGTGTAGCTTGGTGTGATAAAGAGAGATATATTGAGAGAGAGAAGTGTTATTGGGAGAGTTATTATGAGAGATATTTTAAAAGAGAGAGATGTTTTGAAAGTGAGAGAAAGAGAGAAATAGAGACTTTTAAGATGAGTAGAACTTATGAAGAATTCATAGAAAGGCTAGGCATAGGGAGAAATAATAATGACAATGAGTACTTACCTTAAATGACATTGAGATAGTAGTAGATGAGGTTAATGATAATATAACTTACCTAATGTTAACAGATAATACCAACGGAGACTGGACAAAATTGACCAATATTGAACAGGTATATGAACCAACAGAAGTGATGATGAATGACATAGAAATAAGAGATTATTATAATAATAATAATAAATTTGATATAAATAAGAATGATCTATGTTACAAATATGTTAGACTATTGTTCGACGATATGGGGTAATTGTTTATTGTGTTATGAACATTTAATTGTGTGGACAGTGTTTTTAAAAATGGACTGATTAGGACTGATTATGGTAAATGATTTCATGATTATGTGAATTGTATATTTTGTGTATTGATGTCTATGTATTTGTGTATTTTTGCTGTTGTGTATTTTATGTATTTTTTAGGTAAGCATGTATTGTACGATTTTAAATAACTGAGGAAAGTTTAAATGATATTATGAGATTCAGGTTCTAAGGGTTAGTAAATGATTAAGCAGGTAATAGATTTGGCTATTGAGAAGTATTGTTGTTAGTTGGTAAGTGACGAATTTTCTAATGGTGTATTAAGTTGAAATGTTGTAAAAGAGTTTGGGTAATAGTGATAAATAAGGGCATTGGAGTTAGTTAGTTAGAGTTATTGGGAGTTAGGAAAATACAGTGTTGAGATGCTGATAATATATAAAGAGGTGTTAGATATTTTAGGGACACAGTGGTTAGTAATTATATGTAGAGGTGAGTAATGTGCATGGTAATTATATTTGTTGTTGATGGTGATATTTTGTAATAAGGGTATTGGTGTAGGAGTCCAACGAGAGATGTTGAGACGGGAGTGGATCGTTGTGTGCCGGAAAGGGTTATCTGAAAGGGTCAGGAGCCAATAAGGGAATGAGCATAGTGAGGGAATACACACATACTAGTACAAAAATAAGCGGTGCCAGAGGTTTTAAATGGGATTTGTGAAGGGGGTTATTATAGAGATATTGGTGTCAAAATATGTAAATGGTTAGAAGCGGCTAGTGTAGAAAAAAGAGGTGAGTAAGGTTAGGTTGACAGATGCCAAAATAAGACAGAGAAAAATGAATAATAGAGAGTCACCCAAACGAGTAAGGATAGAAGGGTTAGAAAAGGAGAATTCATGGTAGGAAGGTGAGGTAACAAAGAAAGGTAATGTAACAGAAAGGTAAGGATAAATTTGAAATTGTTGTATAGAATCTAATGAATGTCAAATAATCAAAAGTTAATAGAGAATTGTTGAAGTAGTAATGTGATAAAGTTTGGTACAAATCATGTAAATTTAAATTGTTTAATGTAAGGTAAATGTAACAATGTTAATATGTAATGTACAATGTTTTATTATGTTGATAATAGAGCGTGTGGTTAGGAGGTCGTTACAGGGGTAATGACGATAACAAGTGTTAAGAGATAGTATATTTTAAAGTTGAAAATCTAAAGTTACAAATGAAGTTGATAAAAATATTATAGTAAGCTGCCATGTACAAAATAGAAGAAGTGAGTCTAAGTTGAGTAACAAAATTTAAATAATAAAAGTGTCTGCCATGATAGTTGTAAGCTGAATTTGTAGAAATAATTAGGTGAAGGTATTTTGGGGGTATATTAAAGAATTGTTGATATATTGTGTTATATGTGTAGTTATAGATATGTTGTTATTTTCTTACAAGTAAGAAATTGAGTTTGGTGGTGGTAAAAAATCAATATATTTTAAGTCTTGTAGTTGTGAGGTTGAAACTTTTGAATTAACAACAAACCAATGCCCCAAACACAAACCAATGCGTCTAAAAGGGAACATATCAGTTGTAGATATGTAAGTGTACTAGACCACTATTTTAAATTTTTGTATTCGATGTTTCAGAGTTTTGTGGTGTTGTGACCGCAGTCCTGGGCTGGCTGGAGCGTCAGAACAGGAGTGTAGAGTGCCTCATGGCCTTATGGTGTAGGGATCTCTCAGGAGAAGTCCAGTAAGGTCAGAGGGTGCGACCAACATCATGGGACCAAGGGTAAGTGATGATAAAAATATTTTTTGTAACGTTACAGGGGGTTGTGGTGACGTATCTAGACTGATCCTTTTAGGAAAGTGTGAATGAGTCAAGGAAATTTTTTGGGTTTCGACACAAAAATTTTCCTTGAGGGGGTTTGTAACGGTACATAATGACCCAGTAACAGAATTATGGGAATTAAGGGTGATTTTCAATGTTTTATTATGTAATTTTCAAACGCAGATTGGTTAGGTACATTGTCCCTCTGGAAAAAGGAACAACGCCAATTCAGCCAGAGTAAGACTCCAAGGTCGCCGATGGACGTGAAAACATCAAAATATACCATGGCGGTGTTTGTGACGAAAAGACTACAATACGAATTATGATTGGACAATAACACTGTTCCGTCATAACAAAAAACAATGACGCACTGACGACAACGCAGGTAACCAGGCGTTGTAGTGTATGACAAAGATTGATGACATAAAATACACGCACACAAGCGAAAATTTGCATTTGCCTCCATCTCAATTCAACGTAGTCCTTCAAGGGTGCAGCAGCGATGTATCGCTGTCTGTTCAGTTTTACCATAAAAGTTTAATATAACCAGACTCTTAATTGCAAATGTGATGGTGGAGGGATAGTTGCTCAAATTTGATAACAATTAAAATCAGAACATGTAAAATCAGTGCTAATGTTGTAATTAAACAAAAGAATTATTAGGCGAACACCAGCCATGCATTGGAAACTCAACCAAACCCAGCGAGGGAGCAACGCAGATCACCGTTAAGAGAAGTCAACCTTTTGTCATTTTCTATTAATTTTAATGAGCTCATTAATTGAAAAAAACAAACTAATTAAACAATGTACTTGTAATCAGATGAATGTATGTGAGCGTGTGTGAGTGAGCACATGGCCATGAGTATCTATGCCAAGGGCATTGGTTTGTGTACAACCTCAGATACAAATTAATAATTAATTCAAGCTGCAGCATAAAAATAACAGTTTTAATGATCTTGACTAGAGACCAAAAGAAAATATTTAAAATGAATAGAGTTAATTAAAACAACCACCATTTTGTTTTTTTCGTTGTAACATTGTACGACGCCATTTTGAGCACATGGTTTTATATAATGAAGTTACTTTGGCAATTAAAATTCGATAATTACTTTCACTCTAAAATAGTGTTGTCATTTGTGTCACCTTCTTTGACTCAAGAATCTCGCTGTAACGAATTCCTGGACCCCTTAGGTAAAAAAGCATATTACATAAGAAGAGTATGAGCCCGGCAGTAATTAAAGTTGGTAAGTACACACGTGCCATATTATGGTACTATTTGTATGTAAAAGTCAAAATAAATTACATAATAAGATAACAAATGCCGCCCTCACAGTGACTTTATGAGTTTGTTAACAAATGACGCCCTCACTGGGACAGGATTAATTATATTTATAATTATTATTGAATATCACAAATTTTCAGTTTCTATAAATCTTTTAGTGTTGATATATTAATCACTTACTATTTGTTACAATTCAAATCAAAATTAATTTGGCTTCATTAATAAAATTAACCTTTTACATTACTTTAATTCCACCTCCACTCAAAACAATTTAGCTTTAGTTACATTATTTTATCAAAATAAAATATTATTATTATTATAACATACTACAAACATTGTTACATTAACTGTAATCTACATTCCAACAATATAATCTTGACACAATACATTTAACACTAACACACATTTATTTACAAATTTTCGTCATGTCCAATTATTATTTACCACATTTCAATACCTAAATCAGCCAGGTCATTACCATAAACTAAAATATTTAAAATGTCCGTACATTGAATTTTTATCTACCCCCCGTCGTCAAAAATTAGTCTTATCTTCACATAACATTGTTCAATTTTATTTATACACATCATATGGCTATCATTTGTGTAATAACAATAAAAATTTGTTTTTTCCATTGTACCATAATAATAAGGCATAGGGTTACCCCCCATTATAATTTTATCATAAATCATGTCTACATTAGTATTATTTGTCCAGTCTCCATTGGTATTTATTGTTACAATTACATCATTATCACAATTGTCTGCTACTACGAGTACACTAACTCTCTCCACAGGTAAATGTTTATCATCATCAACTACAATATACTCATTGTTAGCTACTGCACCAGGTAAGTCTTTATTATTAATAATAATTCTCTCATTATTTAACTCCTTAACTAATCCTTCATAATCTCTACTTAACCTGAACAACTCTAAAACTCTATTTCTTTCTTTATTATCACTTTCATCGCCCAATTGCACATTCTCACTCCACTCAGAGGGCAATACCACTTTATTATAATTCCCACTGGACTTGCCAGATAAACCACAAAAAATTAAGGGACATTTTGGAGACCATTGCCTCCCACAAAAACTCTTGAGGAACCTTCGTCCTCCAACAACACTGGTGAAGCCTTTCCTTCACCTATACCACAAGAAAAATTTGCCCTCTGTTCATACTCTACATTAAAACTATCTCTCCATTCTTTCTCCAACTCATCAGTACTCATCAGTAACTTATTACTACTCCATTACTAACGCCAACTAACTTTCTGCTCTCATTATCACCACAACTATTACTCAACATATCACCATTAATTTTATTCAATAATATATCACTCTTGTTAACGTCATCATAACTAACATATTATTCACCATGTTTACGCCCACCTGTTTTACATTTAAACTAACCTTTTTCTGATTATTATTTGTATTAACCACACTTACCTCGTTTTTTATTTCTTCGTTATTGTTCATCATCATCTCATCATTATAATTGTCACTTATAGTTTCACTATCTTCATTATCAGATTCACTTACCTGTTTCAATTCACCTTCTGTATTCTCTTTAAATCGACATCTATCTCCTTCCCACTTCTTGTTTTGTTTTTTCATATCATTAATCATTTGTTCTTGTGAATTTATTATCTTATCAAAACCCATATTCATCAGTTCTTCCCTTTCCTTAAACCGTTTATTCATATTATTAATAAAGTCATCTGTACATCTATTAAAATTTTCCTCCATTTCATCTGACTTTTCATATAATTTATTATATCGGCCCATGGTAGACCTTCCCCGTTTTCCGGTACCTTGGCCATGCTTAAGAAATACTATATAATACACTCTTATAAACACTACAATAATTATTCACACATACGCCATTACCACAACCTATTTTCTGTGCCTCAAAACGGGTCTAGTTCATATAATATTTATACGAACACCCTGGCAGCGAGTCGCCACTGTAGAGGTATTAATTTTATCAGAAGATTCCAGAATAATATAATACAATAATATTATTACTAAAACTCACTGCTGCCAGAATTTTACTTACCGTCATAATCCCATTAAACTTACCTTATTAAATTACCCAGGTCGCCACGATATTTTAAGGTTGAATATCGAAACCTTTACACTCTTTCCCTTATAAAAATGAACATAATCCCACTATCTGACCACCCTTAAAACTCAGAAAATCCCAAAGAACGTTAGACGAGGTTTTCAGCACAGAATAGGAAATGGTTATGGCGTAATAACTTAATCTAACACATGCTTTATATTAAACAGAATCTGAATTTGTTTTAAAGTGAAATATGAATTTACGAATTAATAAAATAAACATTTCTGAATCAACTAGCCTATGACATATGATTATGAACCAGTACGTAATTTATATGCTCCCTTAGAGATCTCATTTAAACTGGACATTTTTATAAAAATAATAGAAATTGATATAAAATTATAATTTGTTTTGGTCATTTAATTATGTTCTTTCACTTTTACTTAACTGCACATGATCCGATTCGTAGCACTGCCTGTTGAGACGCTTTTTTAATAATACCACTAAGTTACTCTTGTTAAAACTGTTATATTATCCACTGTCACTAAATGCTGGTTTTTAACGGTTTTTTTCGTACTGCTTCATTCTTCTTACACTACTTTACTGGATAGGCCGATTATAGCATTGTCAGCCTATCGCAAACGCCCGAGGCTACAGTTAAATTACGTCTACCCAGTATAAAGGTAGGCTGCTGACGACTACTATTCAACTCTACTGCTGTCTGATGCAAAAACTAAGATGACAAAGTTCTTACTGTATAATTGCTGTTATCTGATGCAAACACTGGTGATAGACTGCTTACTGTGATTCACACACACAGAGACTGCTGCTGGCAAGCTATTGCGTAATACGTCTGGTTGGGCAGGCTACAGGCTTCAGACATAAACATAAATATAAATAGTCTGCCATAACATTGTATGTTACAATGGGGCACCTCACAGGTGAATGCTGACTGCTTTCAAATTAAAACTGAATTGAATTGAAACTATTGTAGCACACAATTCTGTACCATTACAAGCTGCTTGTCGTCCAAAACCACGATTAGTGCTGGTAAGACAGTAATCGCCCGAAAAGGCGGGGAAATCTTCTCTCATTCGCATGTTTTACTTCGTCTTTAGAATACACTGCACGGTAGCAATTAACATATAATATAAAATTATATAGGTGGTTGTGCAGTGTATATACACCAGTTTCGGCCTCCGATGATGGTAACGTGCCTTGACGTTACCACCAACACTCATTGCTATCTGCAGTGGCACATGCCGCCACTGCAATAGCATAACTAATAGCTAAACTTAAGTCCTTCTGCATTTACTAACTACATTCCACAATTGATTTTCTCTTCTAAATACACCAAACAACCCCTCAAAATTACCCCTTAATCTTGCATAATATAACATAATAAACATGAACAACTCATTGCTACATTTAACCAAACAATTCACATTTAAATAATTTGTATAAAAATTATAAACACTACTATTATCAACTCTTTTATATCAAACTTTTAATTATTCATTATTGTACCATACTTCATTATTGTATTCATTATAAACTTCATACTTATAGTACATCACTCATATATTGTCATAGACACAAAATATAAACATTTATCACCACCAGATCATGTACACAACTCGGTGTGTCCTCTGAAACATTTTAACAACCATATGATTCCACAACTAAATATATTTTACATTTATTCAATTACTGTTTATTCTCAAGTATAAACCATATAAAATCATTTAAATTCATTATCAAAATCTCTTTATACAACATTTTAAATTAAACAATTTATCTCAAATTATTTGATTCAATCAATTATTGAAAACATAAGTTATTTTAATTACTTTACTCCAAAACAATTACAATTCGTTTGTTACCACCTCTCATTATTTATTTTGTCTGACAAAGTATTATTATTATTTTTAAATCAATTTCTACTCCATACACACATTGTTTACATAGAATACCTTTTATAACACAAACAATTAATTTCACTATCAGTTTATTTACAATTTCTTGTCATCATTTTTCAGTTTACCACAACTCATTTCCTAATTTAGCCAGGTCATTACCATAAACTAAATATTTAAAATGTCCATTCACTGAATTTTATTTAACCCCCATCATCGTATAATAGTCTTATTTTTATATAATAATTATCATCTTTACTCATACTCAATTCATTATTATTATTTATATAATAATTCTCTAATATTTCAAATTGTTCCATAAAACCCACATAATAATCTACTGGATTATCCCACATTATTATTAAATCATATACCCTGTCTAAATCATTGATTTTGGTCTTGTCACCACCTGTATTATTATCATCTATCACCCCTAAGTATTTTATGAATCATCTACTACTAATACTCCATGTCTAAGCACAGGTAAGCATTCAATATAATTATCAACGTTATCATCATTTATTTCTGCACTATCTTCACAACAAGGTAAGTTAACAATATTACTAATTCTCTCTCTCTCTCTCTCTCCCTCCCCCCCCCTCATCCCCCCCCTCTCTCTCTCTTTCTCTCTCTCTCTCTCTCTCTCTCTCTCTCTCTCTCTCTCTCTCTCTCTCTCTCTCTCTCTCTCTCTCTCTTTCTCTCTCTCTCTCTCTCTCTCTCTCTCAAGGCAACATAACGTTATCATAACATCCTGATTCTTCCAGGGAACTCATGATACACAAAAGGGGACCTACTTAGAGACACCTTGTCTCTATAACCACGTGAGGAAACTCTGTCCTCATAACTCACTATTGGAGTCTTTACTCCATTTAAATCATGGGGAAAATTTGCCCTTTGTAAACCCAACCTCTCTTCAACCACTATCTTATTGCTACTCTCTATTTCCACTAAAACTTCATCTCCACAATGTAACAGGACAAAAAGGCCTGTTGTCATAATTATGGGGTTCAAGGATTTTGCATTGTATTTTTTTATTGTATTCATACACATAAAGCATGGTTAGGTCAATTTCCCTATGTCTGCATAAACAATGCAATTTCATCGATACGATTCAACTCGGGGCCGAGGGCGTACGTGTAAAGGAAGATGTATTAAATGGCGGTTTTGATCGACACATACAAATTGGTATGACAAATATTGACACACGTCACAGCGATGACGAGGAACAATGCCGTCAGCTGGTGCGGACAAATAGTTGATCACAATTGATCCCCTCCACCTGTCGACAATTCGACACAATGTCTGCCCACTCTGAAGAACTTTATCATGGCGACAACACGTAAAATTTTCTCTGGTCCAAAATAACCAGTTAAAAGTGTGCAACTAATTTCAAATGTAGTAATCAATCAATAGTGAACAGTTAACAGTTTAACCATGTAAATTCAGTGAAATAACAGACAAAGAGCAGACAGTACGAACAACAACTGAGTACGCCAGCCAATGGCCGGATCATGGAGAACGTCTGGACTGCAGAACAACTACAACCTTCAGGAAAGTCCGAATTATTATTATTATTATTTTTCAAAATTAGAGCTCTAAATAATCACGAATAGAATTTTCAATGCAACAAAATTAAGATCTGTAACAGTAATATGTGAGGGAGAGAGTGAAAGTGAATGCCGGCTACCATTAAACTAGGCATTGGTTTATGGGGTATAAAAGGGGTTATGCTAATAAATGAATCAATAAAATCGCAATTGCAAGGTAAAGAATGGTTCTTTTGTACTATTATGTTCAAGTACAGGATCTAGAAAATTAATAACGATAATTGATGAGTAAGAGCGGAACTGCATAGCCGCCATTTTGTGTAATGACTCCAATTTGATTTAACCCTTTGTAATGTAACTGAGCAACTATAGACATTATTAAACCAGTGTGTTATATTCAAATATATGTGTATGAATCGTTATTTCAATAACCCAGGCTGCTTCCGTCTCTCGTTTAACGATACTTTGGGACCCTTAGGTGTAAATAACATATCCAGTGTAGACGATTTGAACACGTGGCGACCGGAAGTATGGTACTCCACTCAAGAGTTATGCAAATAAAATACATTTTTATTGTAAGTACTCATAATTATAAATATATAGAAGAGATGAAGGGAGGTAACAACAATTATTATTCATATTATTATATACATCCACCAAAATCAGTAAATTTTTTTATTTTTATAAATAAGGCCTTTTCGAAATTATTATAATTTCATCATCAGTTTACACTATAAAATGTTGTTATTTGTGTTCATTATATTTCACTTCACTTCATATTGAATCTTCCACTGCCATCATGATTTTGGTGGATGTATATAATAATATTATAACAAATCAGTGTCATAATGTTTAGCAAAATAATTATTATTCACTTTATTTTCTAACACATTTTTAATTATCTCGTTGTTATCACTTTTTATTTTGCTATTATTTGTTAACTCATTACTATAATTATCATGATGACTCACCTTGTTAGTAATTATTTCACTATTTTTCGTCATATTACCACTACTCTCGCCTATATTGACACCCATGTCGTCTGTTACTTCGTTATTTCCGTTTATACTGCACTTACCTGTATTTATTCTCCACACTCCCATATTCTCTATACTTTGTACTATATCGTTACATTTAGTTTCAAATATCTCATTGGTCTTCTCTACATTTTTATTAACTTGCTTTATTTCATTTCTAATTTCATGAAAATTACTTTCGTTTGTATCAAAACAATAATTTATTTTATCAAACTTCTCATCAAAATTATTCTTAATTTCATTGAAACTACTTTCGCATTTTATTTTTTGTTCATATATTTCGCTTTTTAACTCATCAAATTTGATATCATCAACATCGAAACGACAATTTATTTTACCGAAATTGCTACACATCATACAATACAAGCGTGTCAACATATCATCGTCATTCAATTGCTTATTTTTGTTTGTTAAAACTGGAGTTAATTGAATTCCAGAATCAACAGCTGATTCGCTTAATTGCATTTGAGTCACAATTGGGGTGGAGTGAATTATTACGTTACTGCCAACAGCTGTTTCTGTAACAGCGCTTTCTTCGCTGCTCGGACCAGCTGTCCGCGTTCCACTTTCATCCAATGACTGTGGTTCAAGGTCACTTTCTCTCATATCTACTTTGTTTTGCGTGCTCAGACATTTTTAACTGATTTATAATTTATTTTTACTAATGTTATAACTACAATTGGTTAATCTTCCCTTCAAAACATTATACCATAACATACATAAAATAAATCTTCTACCATAATTACGTAAATTAAATTTTGCTTTCACAACCGTATTTCACTTCCTGCACTGTCAAAATAGGCCGGTGTAATACAATTTATGATTATATTACATCCTGGTCACGCCGCACCATTGTAACTATATCTTTCTATTTGCTATAATAATAGTTTTTAAACTTCCACCTACCTTTTAATTCTTTTGTGTGTTGGCCGTTATGTGTGATCTCTAGTGTTGAACTAACCCCGCTCGTACGACGAACTGATCAGTGCAGCAAATGAAATGAGGTGTTTGAAATGATTTGTTTAACGAATTGTTTAATATAGCAGATAACATTTTATTTACGATTAATATGACATTTATTCTTCCCACTTCCTTCTATGCATGATATAAAAAATAAAAAAATATGTAAACCTTTTTCTTTGTAAACTATGAAATACATCATCATCATTTTTATCTATATCAAAGCTGTAACTATATAACATCGATTATTCTAAAAGAACCAATACCTTTATTTTTATTTTCTTATCTACACACGCAACTCACATACAAAATTATTTGAGATCTCATTTATTTCCTTTTAGTTTCTGCCCATTTATCTAAAAAAAACTTACTTGTTCAAGACTTACGTAGTACCACTCGGTTGCGTCACGCGTGTTTACGCACTTTCACTGTTTTAATCGAATTTGGTTAAATTTTGTTCTTTACTATTACTTCAGCAACGTTATTCTTGTATTGGATGAAATTTAACACATTTTTTACTAAAATTAGACTCTGTTTTTATTAAGTCGAGTCTAATAACACCCGGCCGGGTTTGTGACTAAGCTGAGAGTGCGAACCAGACTCCCCACTATTGTTTGTTGCTAAACAGGAAAGCACTGCCTTCAAGCTACGAGTTTTTCGTCATAGTACACAGAGTATGGCATGTCTATGTCCCACGTGGGCTAGTGTTGTTAAACGGAGACAATATAGGAGGCTGAGATGGGTGGAGCCTCTTCGTTGATTTCCTCCATCTCCAAAGCACATGGCACATACTCTTTCTCCTTAGCCATTTTTGTCGCGTCGGTTTCAGCCTGTTATTTGTAGATGTTGCGCCCGGGCACGTCCATGCGCCCGCCGCACGTGACAAATACTCGTTTCACAACCAAGTATCGCGTTCTCTGACAACACAGCCCAAAAAGTTATGTTACCATTCATTGTTTGAATACAACGCTATTTCACATGGGACTTGCAATGATGATATTAAAGACATTTTAATAAATTTAATAAAAAATAAAAGCCCCCATTTTGACACATTACAATATATATTTTTTGTGGTTTACTTTTAATTCTAGTTATCCACTTTCATTATGCACTTTCACTTCCAGATGAGTTCTTGCTTATAATTATTTATGTTTGTATATCTTTTAGGTTACACTGGCACTCTGTAAGTTTCACATTACTTTAGTGTTTATGGTGGTTATTCCCTATTATTTAATTTCCTTACATTAATTCACTTTGGTGAGATCAACCTTGTTATAATGTTAATTGGTAATTCACTTCCTACTCCTATCATACACTCTCGGTTCATTCTAGTTTGATTATTGGTATGTTATTTATTATATTTCACTTTTGTTCTTTGTATCATGGTCTGTGTGTTATATTGTATGTTTAATTCTTTATTATTCTATATTTACTTCATTGCTATTACAGTAGTTTCTTTTGGGCTTGTACTTTCCATGATTAATGGTACATTTAATAATATTTACTTAATTCATGTGTTCACTTCCATTCTTTAGTCATTGGGCCAATCACTTGGGTTGGGTTTGTTTATACCTCTCACTTGCCATATCTATTGGGTTTTTCTTGTTTGTGTTAAATCGTATCGTACTGTTGTTTTCCAAGTTTTGCTCTGTTGATTGCTACTTTTCTTCTTTCAGATGTTACTTTTATTATTACATTTAGTTGTTTGACCGTATAATCATATTAAATACACATTTCTTTATACATTGTTCATCCCTTCTAATTTACAGTGTTAATTATTTAGTATCCTATCTTTCTTATGTTGCTTCTTAAATGCATGGTGAAGATATGTACCCTTACAATATGTCTGTACAGTAACTTTATTTAATAATAATAATAATTTAAAAGTTACAGTGAATACGACACAATAAACTATAAAACAACACTGCACTGTAAATTATAGTTTCTACAGTACTGGAACAGTCCTATTGCTTGTTCGTATAGTAATCAATCATAGTTTTTTGTCTAAGTTTTGAAGCTCATTTGCTGGCTGCCCGATCTCAAAGTCATTTCATTGTTAGAAGTTCTGCACGGAAGTTTTGTCTTGTCGCTCCAAATATGACAGTAGCTCTTTAAAGATTGATGTTGCCTCTGTATGGTTGGCTCCTGTTTTCTCTTCCACATCATCGTCAGAGCGTTTGTCCTCACCGGGCTGTTGTGAACATTGTGCAACAATTTCATTATCGGATAACAGCTGATATCCAGGAGCATCTTTTTCGGAATTCGTTCACTCGGATACGTCTTCTTCTTGTAACTGTGCGCACCCTTCAATGTCTTTTAATATTTCTACAAATTTTGAATTTTCAGTGGCTTCTTCATTCTTGTTAGCATTGTCTTGATTTTCCACTGGCATATCTGGCCATAGGTTTTTCCAGGAGTTCCTTAAAGTTTTCGGTGTGACCTCTTTCCAAGCAGCTGCAGACATGTAAATCACATTCTTGATGTTAATTTCCTTTAAAATTTACGTCTTTTTTGTCATTTTTCTCCACAATTTTGCTTAACAGTGCCCTTCAATACCTGCGTTTCAAAGCCTCAGTTGAGCCCTGGTCAACTGGCTGAATATGAGACGTGACATTTGGAGGGAAAAACTTCACAAAAATGTCTCCTTTCCTTAACTCTTTCTCTCCTGGAAAATGCTTTTGTGTATTTTTAAAATTTACTAAAAATTGTTTTGGATAAACGCAATTCAGATAAACGAATTTTTAGTTCACTATTTGAATCTTAAGTTGAAATAATATGTGTACTGTAGACTTGGTAGAACTGTGAACAGCTAGAAAATGTTAGCTACTTATGCTTACTCGCTTCAGTGTATGTTACTTAAAAGTTATTATTTACTGAAGCGAATTACTTCACATGTGTGAATGTTCATTGTCAAATATTTAAGCTGAGCTTTAAAAATTTTTCACTGGAAATTTGAACTTGAATATTTTCGGATTAAATAACCTGAGGGACTAAAAGTTAATGAACATTTGGCATTCTTTGACTTACTGCTGGTACAGAGAAAATGGCGTGTATAAATTGAATCTGGTGCAAATTATATACGTGAAATTCTGAAAAAAGTTCATACATAAATTGAAATCCGAGGAGACGTTACCAAGATAACGGATCTAATATAGCTAACTGGAATCTCAGAATTAGGTACGGTATGTTGTATATTATGTGAAGTAATACTTAAAATAATAGTTTTTTTAAGTCATGGAATTGAAATCTGATTAAAACAATAAATTCCAGATGACAGATCTTATATGATCGATCAGAACCAAAAAAAGTTACTTAACCTTAAAAAAATATTTGTTCAACAAAATAACACTTGATATGTGTTTTTGATTTATTCAAATAAAGACATGTAAATAAAAAGTTATGGTGACTACAAAAATGCAATATAACAGAATTGCTGACGGTTTGTATGTTTTGGTGAATCAGGTATCTTCAGGTTTTATTTTCGTTGTTTTAACAGGTATGTTAAAGTATAAATATGTAGAAATTGGAAGCTGGTTTACAGTACTGTCCTTTTATCACTCGTGTATTACGTGTAAAAAAAGAAAGGACTACCACAGGCTCGGCCAGAAAATGTCAGAAGGTAATTAGTAAAAATTACTTTAAATTGTTGTAAAGTATATTTGTACAACTGGATCCTTAATACAACAATACTAATTTTGGATATGTGAAATCTCTTAATTTGATATGATAAATGGCTTTAAAACATGATTATTATGAACTGTAGTTATTCATTAAACTGTGATGAGTATCATTTTTGCATGTGTAAGGAATCACTTGAAAATTGAGAGGGGAGATTTTGACAAAGATAATACATAGATAAAAGTTAGCAAGAAAATTGGAAGTGAAAATTAACAGTTGATAGATTTTGAGACAGCTGTGTGTATCTGAATCTTCAGTAAATCTGTATTTCCAGTAAGTCTAAAAAAGAAATCAGAAGATATTTTGTCAACCAGTCTGTGGTCAACAAAAGTATATTCAGCCCTCAGCATGTAGGTGTACTTATTTTCGTAGTCCTTCAGTCTTCGACTGGTTTGTACCCTCCCTGCATATACCCGTGGTGCGTGTGGTACTGCTCTCACAGGTGTACTACACCTACATATTGGTGTACTTATATGTAGTTAAAATTATATAGCTGTCAATGATCTTCTACATTTGGACCTTGGTTTGCAATTTTTGCCAAAGGCAGATGTCAGATAATGTTGCAGTTGGTTATGGTGTTTTATTCTTTCCATAGTATTTTAAATGTACTTCCTTTAATTAAAAAACAAAATTGTTTTGGCCAACCATGGTCTAGTTATCTACAAACCAGATACTGGAAAATTGGAGTTGACTGTGTTAATATTCTTCTATTTTTACTTCCATGTTCCTTAAGGAAATGGAAGTATGGTGATGGCAAAAAAAATCGTGTTCGAGATTATTGCAGAGTCTGATTGTACTACAGTCAAAACATGAAAAAAGTCATTTTTCGAAGTGTGTGTGTGTGTGTGTGTGTGTGTGTGTGTGTGTGTGTGTGTGTGTGTGTGTGTGTGTGTGTAGATTTTTTCGTATTGTAAACGAAAACAGTCGCATTCAAACAGAATCAAATAATTTTTTGCATGCAGCCCTTATTTGTAGAGTACTCAAGACCTATTGTTTTTGGTGAAGATATGTTAAGGGAAAGGGGTAGTTTACGTGCAACGGTTTTTTTAAATCAAGGGTAATTTTTTTTGGCGAACGATAACAGCCGCAAATTCAAACAGAATCAAATAATTTTTTGCATACAGCCCTGAATTGTAGAGTTCTCAAGACCTATTGTTTTTGGTGAAGATCGGTTAAGGGAAAGGGGTAGTTTACCTGCAATGTTTTATGTTTTAACAAGGGTATTTTCTATGGCAAACGATAACAGCCGCAAATTCACACAGAATCAAATGATTATTTGCATACAGCTCTAATTTGTAGAGTACTCAAGATCTTTTGTTTTTGGTGAAGATCGGTTAAGGGAAAGGGGTAGTTTACCAGCAACGTTTTTTTTTTATAAAGGGTAATTTTTTTCTATGGCAAACGATAACAGCCACAAATTAAAACAGAATCAAATAATCTTTTGGATACAGCCCTGAATTGTAGAGTTTTCAACACCTATTGGTTTTGGTGAAGATCGGTTAAGGGAAAGGAGTAGTTTTCCTACAACATTTTATGTTTTAACAAGGATAATTTTTTTTTATGAGGAACGATAACTGCCGCAAATTCAAACAGAATCAAATACTTTTTTTGCATACCTTTTTGAATTATAGAGTATTCAAGGTCTGTTGATTTTGTTGAAGATCGGTTAAGGGAAAGGGGTAGTTTACTTGCAACGTTTTATGTTTTAACAAGGGTAATTGTTTCTATGACGAACGATAACTGCCGTAAATTCAAAGAGAATCAAATAGTGTTTTTCATACAGTCCTGAATTGTAGAGTTCTCAAGACCTATTGTTTTTGGTGAAGATCGGTTAAGGGAAAGGGGTAGTTCACCAGCAACGTTTTGTTTTAACAAGGGTATTTTCTATGGCAAACGATAAGAGCCGCAAATTCAAACAGAATCAAATACTTTTTTGCATGCATCAAAAACTCAAGACATGTTTTGTTTGGTGAAGATCGGTTAAGGGAAAGGGGTAGCTTACCTGCAACTTTTTTTTTATCAAAGGTAATTTTTTTGCTATGGCATACGATAACAGCCGCAAATTCAAACAGAATCAAATAATCTTTTGGATACAGCCCTGAATTGTAGAGTTTTCAAGACCTATTGGTTTTGGTGAAGATCGGTTAAGGGAAAGGGGTAGTTTACCTACAACATTTTATGTTTTAACAAGGATAATTTTTTTTATGACGAACGATAACTGTCGTTAATTCAAACAGAATCAAATACTTTTTTGCATACCTTTTTGAATTATAGAGTATTCAAGGTCTGTTGATTTTGTTGAAGATTGGTTGAGGGAAAGGGGTAGTTTACCTGCAACGTTTTATGTTTTAACAAGGGTAATTTTTTGTATGACGAACGATAACTGCCGTAAATTCAAAGAGAAACAAATACTTTTTTGCATGCTGTCCTGAATTGTAAAGAAGTGAAGGCCTGTTGATTTTGGTGAAGATCGGTTAAGGGAAAGGGGTAGTTTACCTGCCACTTTTCATGTTTTAACTAGAGTAATTGTTTCTATGACGAACGATAACTGCCGCACATTCAAACAGAATCAAATAATTATAACTATATAGTTAACGGACACGTGGCTTGGTACTAAAACAGGTTTATTCCTACTAAAAATCAAATAATGTTTTGTGTGCATGCCTCAATTGTAGAGAATCAAAGCTTGTTAATTTTGGTGAAGACTGGTTAATGGAAAGGGGTAGTTTACCTGCAACATTTTATGTTGTAACAAGAGAAATGTATCCATGACGAATGATAACTGCCGCACATTCAAACAGAATCAAATTTTTTTGCATGCATCCCTGAATTGTAGAGGACTGAAGGCCTATTGATTTTGGTGAAGATCGGTTAAGAGATAGGGGTAGTTTACCTACAACGTTTTATGTTTTAACAAGAGTGAAGTACTTAATTTTGATAAATAAAGTATCCTGATAAGAAGCTCATAATAATCCACTGTAGAAACGTAGATGAAATATCTATAAATGAAGAGGTTAGGTGAACGGGGTGGGGGTAATTTTCTATTAATGAAAATTATGTTGAAGAGGGAGGGGAGAATTTGTTATATTTGTACTACGTTATCAGCAACAAAGAAGTAGTTTTTTGTTAAAATTCCTTACCGGGCTGTTTAGTCCAATGTTTTCTGTAAAACCAGACAATTCTGCAGTGCCATCGACTGCCATCATCAGTAAAAATCGAGTGCGAAAACGTGAGGTGGTATACGTTAGTGACCACAGTACTGTGGTTAAGGCTGAAGCAATAAGTAGAAAGAAGTAGTTTCTATGGAAATATTTCATTTCGAATATGATTTTAAATATAAATCTTAGAACATGGAAGTCGTGTATGGTTCTCCATACCGATATTTATGGATGGTGGTGGCATTGTGGTTAAATGTTAAGTCTCATGCAGATGATTGTTTGCAGTTGCTGACAGCACACTTATCGCCAACTAGTGAGGGAGATAGCTGGGTGCAAAACACTTCTCCAGCTGTGTTAGGTAAGTCTGATAAGTCATATTTGTATAACTTATGCTGGTAGTTAGAGATAAATATTATTCAAAGTAAAGGATACTGTACTTTTTTTAACATTTTCATTCCAAACCAAAAATATTTCTCACTTTGTGGTGAAGCATTTTCATTGGCTGAACAAATTCATTGGTTACTCAGGCATATGGTTAACATACTGTAAATACAGAACAAAGCGTACTCAAAATTAGGTAGCCATTGTGAAGCAAAAATAAGAAGTAAAAGTAAGAAGGTGAAAATTTTAAATTATAATTAACAAAACCTAATGTGTATTTAGATAGTTGACAAAGATGTTTTGTATAATTGCCACAGAGTTCATTGTTTATTATTTCATTGTTTATTTTTTTAGCATATATAAAATTACCGACAGTAAGTTAAGCCTCTTTGTCATGTCTGATACAAGTTCACCTTTTAAACAACTGAGCTTGAAACTGGTGTTGCAAGTCATAGAACTGCCGTGGTTAGTCAGTTGGCCAACATCTTTTATTTTGTATGATATTGATATTCATAACTTTATTGAAAAAAAAAGGACAGGAGGTAGTACAGTGGATGAGAGCTTGCTTTGCATGATATGCAATAGTCTGGTTGAGGTCAGTAACAGTATGATATCTGTACACAGTGGTTGATTTCTAAAATTGGGCCAGAACGCATCAATTCAAAAGTTGTACAGACCAAGTATACTTATATTTTATATTAGCGTGTAAGTTTACATCAGGTTATTATAAAGGAGGTCTACATGTTTAAAGCCTTATAAAATATGTAACATATATACAGATTTGTATCTAAAAAGGTAATAAAGTTTACTGATATTTCTGAAGATTTTCGTTGTCAGGTTAACAACACGACAATCGAAAACATGTCACCCATGATGGCATCATCCCGGGGCCTCAATCTAAGTGATGGTTTCGGTGGTTCGGACATTTTGTAAAAGTTTCCGTAGTTTCATCATTATGTCGTCATATTGTTTGTTTCTTGACTTTTCCTTACCGTTGTGTTCAATGCTGTATGAAGACCAGAAATCAGCCCTCTCACATTCACTTGAAGATATTGCTATTGATTCAATAGCAGTGGTGACTTGGTGGTTGCAGGGATGGGAGGTTGGTTTTTGCAGTGGATGGGAGAGAGGTTAAAAGACATTAAACTATCATGTTCAAAGTTATACAAAATTATTACTATAATTTTATAACCTCAAACGATGAGTAAGGCTGCGGTTACATTGCATCAGAATTTGTGGTCGTGCGAATTTGTGTGAACTCGCGAGTAACGGTTCGTACGAAATCGTAAGAATAGTGTGGAAACACTTTCTTTCCTAAATCGTACGAGTGTTGTAAATCGCTGGCGATCAGCAGTGGTTTCTTGCTATGAGATGATTTACAGCTTCCAGAAATGGCAAATTTCTTATAGTCAGCTACTGTTACTTTTAACAGCTATGTGGATTTGTATCAGTGTTGTTTACTAGGTGGTAAAATTTTGTTCAGTTAATTTCTTATTGCTGTAAATATTTTTATAGCCTACTTTCACATTTTGCTGTTTCTGTATGTCAAGAAGTATAGTATTTTCAGTTCCCCTGTGCTGCCGTGTAGCTGACATTATTGTGTAATAGTAACATGAGAAAGTGTTAAACTTGAAGAACTAAACTGGATATGTACATTAGAAATTGTTCATGAATTGGCTCTTCTCTCAAACTTGTTTGTTTTCAAATTAATCTGACACCAGACTTGTTTATCAGAGATGTTGTTTGCTTGTGTAATATTTACTGTCATGACATCACAAACATAAACCTACAAATACAAGTAAAACCATTGAAAACACTTTTGCTGTTTCCATCTATCACTATATTGATTTGGAACTTTTAAT
Organism: Magicicada septendecula; assembly: GCA_034769895.1. Taxonomy (NCBI): domain Eukaryota; kingdom Metazoa; phylum Arthropoda; class Insecta; order Hemiptera; family Cicadidae; genus Magicicada; species Magicicada septendecula. Next base: position 403,670,920 of record CM068370.1, on the reverse strand, counting down.
TGTTTCACTTAGGAGGCAAAATATAAATTGATAAAGAAAGATCTAATTACCTTCATAGTTGAGCTGGTTTCAGTTTTTGAATTTGAAGGAAAACATTAATATTAATAATTTAATAATTTGAAGGGAAACATTAATAATTTGAAATTTAACTCAGCCTTATTTAAAAGTATCCTAAGAAAGAGTCAGAGACATATTAAACAACACAAATGATTAGATACATATATTTGTATGTGGAATACTTTATTTCATTAAATACATGACAGTATTTGTTGCAGTGTCGCTACTAGTAACATGGTTCCAGTTTGTACAGTCAGATTATAAAAGTGAAAAAGCTAATAAAGAAAGGTATGTATCCTTTGTTTCATAAATTGTTTTAATGTTAAAATATTACACATAGTGGTGCAGAACAGGAAGTGAATTATTAAATTTTTGTTATTTTAGGTTTTTGGTTATTGTATAGATGCAGAAAGTTGAATATAGTGATAGAACAAAGAATAAGCAGTAAGTAAATTTTTTGTAGAAGCTGTTTAATAATGTAATGAAAATTAATTTTTTTTATACCACAATTTTTATTAATATCTTATGGTGTACCATTATTGTACTGGTATTTTTATATATTACATTGAGTAACATGAAAATTTAGTTTTATAAGCTACCATAATTTACAAATAAAATATTAATTTTTAAATTGTAGTAGCATTACCAGAGCTCCAAGACCCATTTGTGAGACTTTTTGTTATTAATGAGGATTTTCAGTGCCCACTGTGCACAAAATTGCAATAGCCAAGCTTCACAGTTAAAGTGGCATGGAGAACTGATCTTTGTACTTTGAGGGAGATCAGTAGTCAGCTCATAAATTGTGATTCTGTACCTTTGTCAGAAAACTTGGTTATGTTTTTATCAATGGCTTCTGCCACTACAGACTCCCTCTTTTATCATGGGCATCAGTTCATCCTTCTTTATTTAAACTTTAATTCTCACAGTATTTTTTTGTCACTCAGCTCTAAACATTACTCATCTGATGACGATTTTTGGCTGCACTATGCTTTCAGTGAGAAGAAAGCGAATTACACGTAGTTCACACGTGATTTTATTTTATTTGAATGTTCATGTATTTGCTAGTGTTTGATTGGGAAGTTTATCTAGTAGTGTGTAGTAAGGGAAAATCCACCCTGTTACACATATCCATTTTTGTAATGCATGTGAGTCTCATCTTGTGGCTTTTTGGAGTTTGAATACAAATATCCTCTCAACCAGTGTGTTGTACAGTAAGGAGAATACAAACAGATGTAAGTAACTTTGTATTTAATGATTTATATACCTTACTAGCATTTCTGGAACAACTTAAATTGATTTCTTGTTTCTTGTATGGGAGCTGGTTTTGTTTAAGAAATTCTGTCTTTCCTTAATGACTTACTTCTTCTGATCTTGAAGCTTTTTCCTGTAGGTATGACTTTATGTTGTAATAGGAATATTCTGTATCTGTATGATAATCATTCTCTTCTGAACCAGATTTGCTTCTTGACACTTGTTTCATTGATTATTGACATTGTTTCATTGATACTTTGCATCTGACAGTTTGAGTAGACAATACTTTTTTAAATAAAAAAAAATGAAACCGTTGAATGTGTATTCCAGAGAAATAACAGATGAAAGTACTTTCCACAGTGTTTGTCTTTCAATTGTCTGTTTCTAAGAATTTTATGTTTATTAGATTTATGCTGTCCCCAAGTTATAATAGCATTAGAAGTTATGTGAAATGTGTTCATAATGTTTTTTTGTCCAATTGAAGAAATGACCAAACTATTATAATATTTTGTTAAGACAACTCTTTTTAATTAATTAAGCCCCACCTTGTTGCGGTGCCAATATAATGTTTTAAATTTTATGCCACACTAGTTGCGGCGCCAATATAATTACTTAACATTTACTGTTATATTATTTATTTAATGTCCTGCGTTTTGGGACGCCAATATAGGAATTTTAGTTTGCCCAACGTTGTGTGCGTCAATATAAGGACTTAGAGACAAGCCCTTTATCTCAGGGTAAAAAATAATAAATGCTCATTTCTACTGATAGCTCTTAAATTTATTCACACTAGTTTGTTATCACTTGTAAATATCAAACAATAGCACAAAAATTTATGTACTCATTATTACTTGTAAATATAAAATAACATGTTACCAAAATTAAATGCTCATTATTAAATTGTAAATATCAAACAATAATACAGGGTCCGCACGGCAACCGCATGTTTTTGTATTGGGTAGTACGGCCGAGCGGTTGGCATCAGTGAGTGTGGGTTGGCCTTGATTTGTTCGTTAGAGTGGGAAGTTTAGTTGCCGCCATGTCGTGGAACGTGGAGCATCGTACGTTCGCTCTCCGGCGGTTTTTCGTAAACAATGAGTCCAAGGTTCATACTTGCCTGGAAAGTCAGGGAAACATTTTAAGATATGCCGAAAGTCAGGGAAATTAAGTATATTTTTCAGAAAGTCAGGGAAATTTTTTTACTATGACCAGTCACATAAAACGTATGAAGATGATCCAACTTTCATGAAGAACTGCATGAATTCTTTGCTGCTCTGTAATGGACCTGAATATGTATGTACCTATAGTTTATATTTTAAACTGTAATTGTTTTGAAAGAATATAGTTTCACTATGACTAAAAATAATTGTTCACTCTTAAAACTAAATAAATGTCTTTAAACTCATGTGCAGATACAGGAGAAACATTTAAATTAATGTTTCTGGATAGTGCAGTAGCTTCAAGTTTTAAAATGGGGCCGAGCAATTGTAAATACCTTATTAACCATGGACTTGCTCCCTATTTTCTAATGAAATAAAAGACCGATTATGTCAGTGTGATGATTTCGTCGTTTCTTTCGATGAATCTTTGAATAAGATCATTCAAAAAGGACAGATGGACATATTTGTAAAGTTTTTTGATGTCAATAGAAGTAGGGTGCAGACTGAATATTTTAATAGTGTTTTTTTTTGGATAGAGCCACAGCACAAGACCTTCTAGAAAACTTCATTGCAGGAATAACTCCATTACAGCCTAAGAACATTCTCCAAGTGTCAATGGACGGTCCTAATGTAAATTTGAGTTTTATTAAAAAATTGGATGAAAAGATCAAAGAAGAAAATCCAGATGGAAAACATCTAATTAATATTGGTGTTTGTTGTCAATGTGTGAAGCTACAAACTTATGTCACATAAAATTAACTAATTTACTAATAAACATTGAATAATTAACGGGCGCCATGTTGCCAGATTGTGCAACAACATAGATATTAGGCTTACCTTTCGGTCCAGTATTCGTGTTAAACGAACCAGTAATTGCGAAATATACCTGAAATAACTCACTCGTACTTGTATTTTTTACCAATGACATTACCTTTTATTATCAAAAAGACTCTAAGTACATATGAAATGATTCTATTGAACTATGTGCCAAACACGCACTTTACTATGCCTCGGGGCGTAGTCCATTTATTTTGTAAACCTTAATAAGATATAAACATTGTAAACATAATAAACATAGTATAATATAGTATAATACCTGCACAACCCAGCACTTAAAAGATTTAGGTCACTCTCTCTCTCCCTCTCTCTCATTCATTCTCTGGTACAATTTATTTTATTCTGAGCTCATTTAAATTTTGAATTGGTTTAAAATTGGTCATTATAATAATATTGAATGAATTTTGAATTGGTCATTGTTACACAATGATGTTGATTTACTTGAAATAATAAAAAGAATATTGGAACGTTCTCACCAAATTATATTGGACAGGTCTCACCGCACTGCTAAGATCCGTCGATCGTGCACAATCTTTACATCGATTTCGGGCCCACACCGTCGTGTCTACCCACGAAAACACTTTGGGCAGATTCTATACGCACGCAGTTTTTGACGATCCATCGGCCGATGACACCTGTTCAGTCCCTTACCGCCCCAACATTTCTGATATTTTAAATAGTTATTTAACCACTTTTGGTGGTTTAAAAGTTAAATTTCACACTTGGTGAACCTCTTGCCGGCCGGCTGCGTTCACAATCCAGAAGGAAATGACCAAGAGTCTTTGTTTAGCATTGCATAGGTGGGGCAAAAACTACGTCACCAGGCTTTTGTTTGTTGTTTACAGCTTCGAGTTGTTTACAGAAAATGTGCATTCCTTCCACTGACGTCATCAGGGCTTGTCTCATTATCGCTATATGTTACATACGGTTTTTTGCTGTGTTTGCTGGTTCACAATGAAAGCGATCGAAATCCTGTCAATTCACATCTGCGTTTTATAAAATAATTATATAGTCCACTCACCAAAACTTTACAGGGATTATGAAATATTTAAATAATTATTACCAAATAATTGTTAAAATAAATATAGTGGAAATTGGTTAACACGAATTGACGGGGACCAGTTATTTTTTTCGTGTAAACCGAATTTCGCGTTAAGCGAACAAAATGTGAAACAAAATGAGGAAGTGAACAAATAGTGTACTGTAGATTATTTATTGTACTGTCTAGTAAAATGCAACAAATACAACCTTTTATTTATCCTCATGGTTTATTATTGTTAATTTTTCTTAAAATTATTATTAGCTGTTCTAAATTTAGTCCTATGATTTAGGTTTTCTTATAGACTACTGTATGTCTTTCAACTTTACCGTAGTTTTCGTGTTTATCTTTATTTAAAATAATCCGTTATTTTCTTTTGCACACAATTTTGCACTATTTTATTTTCAACAAATTGTTCTACTTTATCAGCATGTTCAAACATTTCACCTTCCGAGTTGGCTTCAAAATTCGACGAACACGGCTCAGCAACGAAAGCATATCGGTAGCGGTAGGAACATTTTCACTATCATTTTCCGTGTCAAGTTCGTCGTCACTATCATCACCTTCACAGTTGTCAACTTGCACTGTTTCCACGATATCGGTATCTGTTAATACGGGAGCCGTAGTTACGTTCTCGTCGACAGTCACATACTCATTTAGAGAAATTGAAACATTTAATACAGATGACACACGATTAAACATTTCAGATAGTGTAGGATCAATTTCATTTTCTTCGAGTTGTTCAGTTTCTGAATTCAAAATGAATCGAGCATGAGCGAAACAATTTTGAATTGTTGTAGGCGTCACGAGGTTCCACGCTGTTCTTAACAAGTTACAAGCATCCAGAACATTTACACAGAAATCTTTTTTCCCCTCAATAGTGGCCAAGTATTTCCGCAGAAGTAACTTTGTGTACTGAAATTTTAAATTTTGAATAATACCTTGATCACAAGGTTGTAGGACACTAGTCATGTTCGGTGGTAGAAAAACAAGTTTAATTGCCATCAATTTTAGGTCACATCGGTGGGCAGGACAGTTGTCAATAATTAACACAATTTTCCTCTTCTGAGAAGTAAAATGTTTTTCTAACGAAACTAGCCATTCGGTAAAAATTTTAGACGTCATCCACGCTCGTTTGTTAGCTCTATATTCTACTGGCAACTTTTTAACATTATTAAAACAGCGCGGCTTTAAACTTTTTCCTATAACAAGTAACGGAAGTTTTTCTGACCCATCAGCATTGCAACCTACCATCACTGTCACTCTCTCTTTGGACTTTTTACCACCAGAGCACTGCTCCCCTTTGAATGAAAGTGTTTTATCGGGCATACAACGGAAAAATAATCCTGTTTCATCGGCGTTAAAAATATCCTTACGTGATAGTCTTTTAAAATTGCAGGCAGCGTAGATTGCAACCACGATGATGTCATTTCTTGTTACACCTGTCTTGATTCGCCACAGATGTTTTTAAAGGTTATGCCATTTCGTTTTTTAAACCTTTCTAGCCAGCCAGGATTTGCAGTGAAATTTAAGTTCATCTGTTCAGCAAAAACGTTTGCTTTCTCCATCAGTAGTGGTCCAGAAATAGGAGCATCTTGTGATCTTGCTTGCTTAAACCAAACAAGAAGAGCAGCCTCTAAGTTTTTGTGGTTTGCCTTATGGAAACGTTTTCTGCCTGGTTCAAACTTGCCCGACTCATACAGTTCTAAAGTTTTATCTCTATTTTTTATAATTGTGGATAACGTCGAGTTTGGTATACCGAATGTTTTACAGATTTCTGTTTTAGTTCGAATATCCTCATTAACAGCTTGGAGTTCAACTTTTTTTTCTAAAGAGAGGGCACTTTGTTTACGCACTTTCTTCTCCATTTTACTTCCGGACTGCAAAAACGAAATTTATGAAAGCGTAACTTCACTTAACACGTACATGTCACATGCTTAACGTCACTTAACTGGCTGTAAAAGACTAAGAAGTTTGGACAGTAAAAAAGTAAACAGTTAATCCTCACAACTGAGTAAATTTTTTACAATAAAATGTTATCAGTACCGTACCACAAACTTTACCACCGCTGTACACGCACAGAATACAACTGAACTGAACTCACCACACCCTATAGAGTAGGTAGTTAATGTAAGCGATAACGGATTATTTGCGGTCAATGAACAACACATTTGGTGCTGAAGGAGAGGCTATGGTTTCTCGTAAACAACGGTGCACTGTGTACAGTACGTACTGTAAATAGAACTTGGTACTGAAGACAAAACAAAACAGGTAGACAAAACAAACTATGGTCACTACCTGCTCTTTCTCTTTTAGAGATGAAGAATGGATTCCGTTACATCGAAAACAAGCTTTTGGGCGTACTTGTGTGGCTTTATTTTGTATGCAGTTACTTAAAAGCCAGCCAAAAAAAAATTATTTTTAACAAAAATTTTTCGTGTTAACCGATATTTTTCAGGTAAACCTTTCGTGTTAACCGCACAAATAATACACTGTACATAACAAACAGCGATCGGTACCCGAGTGGTATTTCGTGTTAACCGATATTTTGTGGTAACCGTTTTCGCGTTAAACGATTTCCACTGTAATACAATAATTATGGTCTTTTGTGCCATGTTTCTATAAATTTAGTATTGTACCAGAATTGTACCATCACAAAACCCCCTCAATGAAAGATTTTGTGCCGAAGCATAAAAACTTTCATTGACGCATTCATACTTCCTAAAGGGATCAGCCAGGACATGTCGCCACAACCCCCTTACAATTTATATAAAAGAAAATCAATAACTCACCCGTGGTCTGATGACGATGACAGAACCTGCATGACCTTACTGGACTTCTCTTTCGAGATCCCAACACCATAAGGCCAATCAGGCGCGTAACGCTCCTGCTCTGACGCGCTGGCCAGCTCAGGACCACCGTCATAACATCACCAAACACTGAAACAATAAATTAAAATATCAAAATAGTGGCTTGGTAAATTACTTTATCCTTAACTGATCTGGTTCCCCTTAGCTATGTGCTGGTTTGCGTTAATAAGCACTGGGTTTGCTTGAACTACTAGAAATACAAATATAAAAAAATATATAAAATACAAGAATTACATAGAATTGCCATTCTCTTCATGGACTACCCTGAATTGTAAAAATTGTTTCGATTCCCATCGATAATAATCAACTCTTTCTGTTTCATAATTAATGTAATTATAAAAGAAACAAATATTTAAATAAAACATGGAAATCCCCATATAAATCTCCCAATATTACTCAAATCTCCCAAATATTCAAACATGGATAAAACATTTTATAGAAAAAATAATTAATCAACCCTTATTGAAATTAAAATTATTATTATTATTATTAACAGTTAATAATTGGTGCTGTTAACAATATTTACCCCACTTTCTCCTCCACACACACTATTTCTTATACATCATGTTAAAATTCCTATGTTAGTACATAATACATAATATATGACACATCATAATCAACATTGATACATTAATACATTGAAATAGTTAATTCATATTTAATCTTTAATTAAGATTTGCACATTGTACAAACAATAACAGTACATCTCACTTTTCAAATATATATATTCTTACTTAATCATTTATTATTATTCATTAGGAATTACCTTCATTACAAATTAATTAATAATTTAACTTCATTAGAAACTTTCTATTACAATTAATAATTTATAACTTCAATTACAAACTTAGTACAACTTTCTTTTGTACCATATTAATTCAGTAATTGACCTTTAATTATTATTCAATTATTTAAACTTGTTTAGTTAAACAAAAAAATGTTAATTGTTAATTATTAAAACAATTAAACTTGCTGTTACATACATGGTGTACATAAATATATAAAAGTTACCTGTAATACACAACATCAAAATACATAAATACATTGATATTAACACATAAACACAATGAAAAATATACAATCCAACTCATTATTTTGTTATTTATCAAACTCAGTCCATATGCAGTCCAATTCAAAACCACTGTTCACATATATTAAATGTTCATTTCACTATAAAACAATCTATCCTCCATCGTTGAATAACATTCTAATCTTAGTTCTATTTATCTTATTTTTTAGTGATAAATTTTATTATTAGAAACATTATAATCATAATAATTATCAAACATTTCATATCCATTCACAATTTCAATATCATATATCAAGTCACGATCGAGTATGGTTCTGTCTACATCAGTAAGATCATATGTTATAATCTTGTTATTATCGTAATTATCTCCTGCTACATCCATTACTACCACAGGTAAGTGCTTGATACCATTATTATCATCACCTATTATTATTTCAATTTCATTATAAGGTTTGTATTCGTCATAATCATACACCATCTCTATTCCTAACCTTTCTACAAGTTCTCTGTACTTTCTATTTACTTTAAAAATTTCTATTACTCTCTTACTCTCACCATATCTCTCACAATACCTCTCTACACTTTCTCTCTTAATATATTTCTCACCATAACACCAAGTTACACTCTCTCTCTCTCTCTCTCCAAATATGCAGGGGTCACTAACTCATAATTACTGCACCACTTATGAGGTACACAAAAACATCAAGGAACTCTATTTGTAGACCTTTCGTCTCCCAAATATAAATTTAAGGAACTGTCGTCCTTATTAAAAATACGTGAAGACTTGACTTCACCCCCTAACACAACATCAAAGGAAAATTATAACCCCTGCACCCCTTTAACAAAAATATTTTCTCTCAACTCTTTTCCTGACTCAACACACTCAAACACCTCATTTTCACTCATAATATTTTCATTATCATTTTCTAATATCATTTCATTCTTACTACCTGTAAACTCATTATTCAAATTATCATTGTTACTTACTTTGTTAATCAGTACTTCGTTTTTCGTCATATTTTCACTACTACTCACCTTCTGATTTTCTATTTGGATTAATTGCTCATCCAACTTTGAAATTACTATATCACATTGCTTAATAAGATTAGTGTTACGGTTTTGAATTTCTCTTTTTATTTCGTCAAACTTCTCATTGAAATCCCTTTTAATTTGAACGTTTTGTGTTGTAATTTCATTTTTTATTTCAGTAATTTCACTTTTTTGAACATCGAATTTAAAATTCATGTCATTAAAATTACTACACATCATGTTATATAAACGTGTTAACATTTCGTCTGTTTTATTCTCTGACCTAGTTGAGATGGACGTAGTGACTTTCTCTACAGATGCAAGCGTATTTGCCTCGTCAATCTGACTAATTTGGGTTGGTTGAACATCCATCTCACTAGTCAAATCTACATCAGTTGTACTGATTTCTAATGTTATATTGTCATTAGTACTCATTTTTGCTATTTTATCTTGCTAAAACATATATGTTTATAACCTACAAATTTGACCCTATTTTACTCACGTGTTTGCGTACTTTCGCAATTACTTCAGGTAATTATTTCGCTTTCCTGGTAGGTATTACTCCACATAAAATTACGTTTTATGTAGAGTCCCTGTTCGCAAGGCGACATATGTGAAGCTACTAATTTGTGTCACATAAAATTAACTAATTTACTAATAAACATTGAATAATTATCGGGCGCCATGTTGCCAGATTGTGCAACAACATAAATATTAGGCTTACCTTGCGGTCCAGAATTCGTGTTAAACTAACCAGTAATTGCGAAATATACCTGAAATAACTCACTCGTACTTGTATTTTTTACCAATGACATTTATTATCAAAAAGACTCTACTTACATATGAAAATGATTCTACTGAACTATGTGCCAAACACGCACGTTACTATGCCTCGGGGCATAGTCCCATTTATTTTGTAAACATTAATAAGAAATAAACATTGTAAACATAATAAACATAGTATAATATAGTATAATACCTGCACAACCCAGCACTTAAAAGATTTAGGTCACTCTCTCTCTCTCCCTCTCTCTCATTCATTCTCTGGTACAATTTATTTTATTCTGAGCTCATTTAAATTTTGAATTGGTTTAAAATTGGTCATTATAATAATATTGAATGAATTTTGAATTGGTCATTGTTACACAATGATGTTGATTTACTTGAAATAATAAAAAGAATATTGGAACGTTCTCACCAAATTATATTGGACAGGTCTCACCGCACTGCTAAGATCCGTCGATCGTGCACAATCTTTACATCGATTTCGGGCCCACACCGTCGTGTCTACCCACGAAAACACTTTGGGCAGATTCTATACGCACGCAGTTTTTGACGATCCATTGGCCGATGACACCTGTTCAATCCCTTACCGCCCCAACATTTCTGATATTTTAAATAGTTATTTAACCACTTTTGGTGGTTTAAAAGTTAAATTTCACACTTGGTGAACTTCTTGCCGGCCGGCTGCGTTCACAATCCAGAAGGAAATGACCAAGAGTCTTTGTTTAGCATTGCGTAGGTGGGGCAAAAACTACGTCACCAGGCTATTGTTTGTTGTTTACAGCTTCGAGTTGTTTACAGAAAATGTGCATTCCTTCCACTGACTCATCAGGGCTTGTCTCATTATCGCTATATGTTACATACGGTTTTTTGCTGTGTTTGCTGGTTCACAATGAAAGCGATCGAAATCCTGCCAATTCACATCTGCGTTTTATAAAATAATTATATAGTCCACTCACCAAAACTTTACAGGGATTATGAAATATTTAAATAATTATTACCAAATAATTGTTAAAATAAATAATACAATAATTATGGTCTTTTGTACCATGTTTCTATAAATTTAGTATTGTACCAGAATTGTACCATCACAAATGGTGTGATAAAAACTGGGTTACAGACGGCAAAGTGGGAATTGGATAGCTTTTTGCGAGATGTTTATTACATCTTTAATGATTCACCAGCCCGCCATGCTGACTTCATTGAACTTACTGGAAAATCTATTTTTCCTTTAAAACACTGTACAACCAGATGGCTTGAAAATGTGCCTCCTATTGACAGAGTTTTAAATATTTTTGATGATATAAAGAAATTTGTTGACAGCCAAAAATATCTCAATACAAAACCATTAAAAAATGTTTGTTCAAACCAAAGATATATTTCTGAAATGCAAACTGGCTTTTTTTAAAATGCTCTCCTTGGAATGTGAACCATTTTTATGAAAGTTCCAAACCTCAGACCCACTTGGTCCATTCCTGTTCACAGATTTGCAAAGTCTCGTACAAAATTTGATGGAGAGATTTCTTAAATCCAGTAAAATGCCTACTACAACAACTAACCTTTTTTCATTAGATTTACATGACAAGGAAAATTTGCGTGATGTAAAAAGTATTGATCTCGGATTTCATACAAAAAAACTTCTCAAAGAAGCCACTTCAAAAGAAAGTGATATCCTAAAATTCAAACTTGAATGCCAGACTGTGCTAGTCAAAATGACAGAAAAGATATTAGAAAGTGTCCTCGGAAGTACAAGCCTGTCCAAGGGCTCTCATCATTGGATCCTAGTATAATTTTTCATCAGCCAGAGCTAGGGAAACAAAGATTTGGTTTATTGCTAGAGGCATTGTACACCAATAACCGAATCACAGATTCTGTTGCTGAGAAAGCAAAAGTACAATACACTCAACTTTGCGGTGAAGCTCATTCTACCCTTCACTTACAATTCAAAGTATTTTTGGATGGTGATTTTTCTTCCAAGAGACTTGATGATTTTTTTTCTTCTTTATTACTTGGGAATCAATGTTATTCAGAATTGTGGCAAATTATTAAATTAGGACTGATATTTTCGCATGGAAATGCAACAGTAGAAGGAGGGTTTTCTGTAAATAAATCATTATTAGTGGAGAATTTGCAAGAACATAGTCTTTTTGCTCAAAGAACAGTGGAAAATGCTATAAGATATCATGAAAGTATTCTTAAAGTTCCTATCACTCAAACAACGTTGACAAATGTAAGAGCTGCCCATAGGAGATATGAAGAACATCTCAAAGAGTCAAAACAGAACCAAAAAGAAGAAGAGAAGAAAAAGGTCGAAAAAAGAAAATTATCCATAGAGATCAAGAAACGTGAAGAGCAGAGAAAGTTGTTAAAACTGCAAGCTTTTAAAGAAGAAGACAGTATAAAATCAAAAATTCAGATTCTTGAGAAGAAAAAATTAGGCTAAATCTCCCCATTTAGAACTTTTATGATCACGGTCGACTTTATTTACCTAGGCTATGATAATTAAATTTGTATTCATGTATCTATTAAAATTAGGTATGGAATTTTAGGTTACCTATATCAAAGAGTGTTTTAGTTTTAAAGAATAATACAATCTCTTTGTTGCTTTGTATGTTTCCTTTAGATTTTTTATGCAGTTTTTTGTGATATTTTAACCTAATAATGTATATTTATTGTAATTTTTTAATTTAAGCTAATTCATTTTGATATTGTTTTTTGTATAAATACAACTGTACTTTCTGGAAAAAATAAAAAGGAGTGCGTTGGACGGCTATGGGGAAGGTGGAGGCCGATTACTAAAAAAAATAAATATTTATTTAAATTCATCCTTGATGGTGGACGATTATAATGTTAAGCATACTAAAGTAAATTTTCAATAAGATAATGTATGAATGTTTCATGCTTACAAATAAAAATAAATTTAACTAAAACTAATATTTTAAACTGAGTAAATAGGCTACAATAATGTTTAATAGGTAATTTATATATTGAAAAATTAGTATTGTATGCAAAAAATAACGCATACACTGGTCAGGGAAAATTTGCGGATTTGGTCATGGAAAGTCAGGGAAATCAAACTCAAAATTTCAGTGTGAACCCTGGAGTCAGTGATGCAGACACAACGTGACTTTCGCACCCGTTTTAATATTCCGGTCCGCCGACCTGTTCCAGACCGCAACACCATTTTGAGATGGTTTGAAAACTTCAACACAACTGGCTCCTTAATGAAGAAAAAACCACCTGGCCCTGTCAACATAGCCTGTATGCCCGAAAACATCGAGTGAGTTAGGATGTCTGCGATACAGAGCCCTAAACGGTTGGTTCGCAAGCGTGCTGCGAGTTTAGTGATCAACGAGTCAACAGTGCGAAGGATTCTGCACACAGATCTTCATTATCACCCATACAAAATTCAGGTATGTCAGCAACTTAATGTAGGTGATTATGAGCAGCGTCGTGTCTTTTGTGAAACCATGGTCAATAATGAAAACATGAGTTTTCTCATGAGTGATGAAGCCCATTTTCATTTAAATGGGTTCGTTAACAAACAAAACTGTAGATATTGGTGTAATGAAAATCCTCAGATGTTACATGAGTCCCCTCTTCACAGCCCAAAAGTAACAGTATGGTGTGCAGTTGGGGAGAAGGGCATTATTGGCCCATATTTTTTTGAGGAAAACAACATTACTGTGACTGTTAATTCAGAGCGCTACATTATGATGCTCCAAACCTTCTTCTTCCCAGAACTTCGACGTCGCAGATGGGCAATGAGGAGAGTATGGTTTCAACAGGATGGTGCAACTGCACACACAGCTCGTAATTCATTGGCTGTCTTATGGGATCAGTTTCCAGGCCACCTTATCTCCAGATATGGCAATCTTCGCTGGCCTCCTCGCTCCCCCGATCTAAGCTTATGTGACTTCTTTTTGTGGGGATATCTCAAGTCCCGAGTATATGTTACCAAGCCATGCTGCCTTGAAGATCTGAAGACGACAATCCAGGAGGAAATCGTTCGTATTCCACATCAGATGTTAATTAACGCTACTCGGAGTTTTCGGGACCAGCTACAATCATGCATAAACATAAATGGCCAACATCTGAGCGACGTGATCTTCAAAACATAAATGAACAATGAAATTCCCAACATACACTATGTATTGTCATAAATAAAAATATTTGTTAAGCCAAACTGACTAAGTACATCTTATTAGAAAACCATGCGATTCCCGTGACGGACCCTGTACATTAATAAAATTTGTTATTTAAACTCTCAATCTAATGGTTGCATATTAATAATCATTCATCAATTGCGTTTAGTACTTTACTAAATTATAATGTTTAGTTTCATCTTATAAATTCTTAATATGAATAATCACTTAAGTTATCACTATACTTGTAATTACAGATTCATTTAGAACTTGGAAATAAACATTACTCCAAAACTGATAAAGAATGATAATTTTACTTCTAAATAAAACTTTAAATCGATTTATTTACATCCTTTACGATTACTTTAATGAATTCTAGTGTGTGTGGATTCTTTGAGATGACAGACAGTGGATCTAAATTAATTAAGACATGTTTTACTATACTTGATATTCGAATATCCAATCACTCGGTGGTTGCTGCGGTGATGATTCCCTCATGTCGATTGTTCTGGAATCATGCAGATAATTCCTCCAGATGATAGATGGTACTGGATGAATCCCACGATGTCATTCACAGACACTTCACTCACCAACACCACGCATTTCGGATTATAATTTATGATTAAAAGTTAGCATTCTCTGTTGTACACCGACATCGTGATTTATTGTTGCGGTATCTTTGGTTATCAAGTGTTCATGAATGTAGTTTATGTTGTTAATCTTTCTTAAAAGTTATTTGTTGTAAAGTGTTTGTATACACTGAAATTACATTATTGTCTGGTTACTAACTGTTTCAGTTAATGTTCACTGGTATGCTAATAGTGTGACTCTACTTCATAGTTCGTTTGTTTGTAATCACTGTATTAACTTTTGTTATAAGTTCGAAAACTACCTTCTCACACTGTGTATCGAATTATTCTAAGTTCAATCAAATGCTAATTACTCCTGTCACGGACTTCACTCCGATCGCGTCCGAAATTTAGTTAGAACTCCTCGAACGCGTTCCTGTCTCCTTCCTATATTATTCTCCTTACCAAATTTCCCACCAAACTTCTGATTCCCACGACGCTGTGTCCTTATTGGTTTCATATTTTTCCCTCCAAGTCCAAATACCACCTATCTTTTCAAAGGCATTCTCTGATAGGGCTCCTGGTTCCCCACCAGATTCTTCCCTTGCTTCGTATTTTGAGGTCATTGTCATTTCCAGACAACGCAGCAATAAATTGTATCTGTCGTTTTTGCTGAAGTCTACAGCGACAACTCTGAGTTTCTCTTCCATTTGCATTGTTTCTGAACGTCGTCACTCTGGCGTTATTATCTATTGTTGTTCAAGGGCCTCGCCTACCCTTCTTTGAAAGTTGGTTTTTTCTTTTGGTTGTCAGCCAACACCCCATCCTTGAGTTTGGACATACTCCCTGCGCTTTCATTTCCAAGTAAGGTCAAAACCCTGTCGTCGACCACTGGAGTCCTTCAAATCTATACACCCTTCGTCGCTTCCTCCTGACAGCTGGTGTATACATGTATGCTTGACCATTGTTAAGCCTTTTCTCCTTTAATGGCTCTGTACACATTGTATGTAGTCTCCTATGGAATCAATGTGTTTTCACAAACAAACAAAAAACTGGTGTTCTACGTACCGGGAGCAATGAACTCTGCTTGTTCACAGGGCGTGCGTTGCAGCTGCCTACGAAATTTATGACCTGTCCGTCACTAGAGCGTGTTTGCTAGCTTCTCCTTTTGTCCCTTACAAAATATGCTTTCCACACATACACCCTTCGTTATTGCTTTCAGTGACACTTCTTACTGCTAATTATGAAATAAAACTTTTAAAAATTGTTGGTGTTATATATTGTCCCCAAATTTTGTCATTTTGGATGGACTCTGTACATCCAAAATTGATCCAAAATTTTGCGCCCTTTCAGTAAGGTTTAAATGCCAAAATGCGTACTTTGTGTTGCCTTGTAGTGGCTCGTTCTTCATTGGACCTAGTATAGTGTTGTTTACATGTCCTCGTTGACCTATTCTCAGTGTAATTGAAAAAGGTTCGTTACATAACAGCAAACACACCCCATCCCCTCTTAAAGTACTTTCGCTTTCGACATCCTAAATGAATCTGTTTTTCTTTCACTCTAATTAACATAGAATTATATTAACACAATTATATTTAGTCGAAAAAATCTTAAAGTTGTAATTTATCATCGTTTTGGTTTTTCAAACTCCTTAACTATTCTTCATATAATATTTCAATATCTACAAAATTCAATTACACAAATTATTCGATAATGGTATTAATATTTCTTGCCTTTAGGATTAATTTTCTTTGTATCCTTTTAATACATTTAATTCTTATGTCACAAATTACTAAAATACGCATTAGTATCTCCACATTAATTGACTTTACAAACTTACCACATTTATATAGCATTCTTAGTGACCATCATACTTTCTATCATCATTAAATTATAAATAGCACATTGGTATTAATAATAATAATACGTATTTCAATATCATAATTCACTGTAGTTTCCTAACCTATTTTATTATTACTGTCTCTAGTTAGTCCATATTTTCTGATATCTACTAGCACTTTCATAAAAAGAAACATTTTTACTTCCATATTCCTTAAGGAATGGAAGTATGGTGATGGCAAAAAAAATCGTGTTCAAGATTATTGCAGATTCTGATTCTACTACACTCAAAACATGAAAAATATCGGTCTGGAGAACCATACATGACTTCCATATTCTAAGATTTATAATCTGAAATATGCTTGCCTGCCAAGCACGATATATTTTCTAATATATACATAATTTACATTAAAATGAAAAAATTATAATTTTATTGCCTGGCAACAAAATTATTTTATTTTCAACAATTACCATTGTTTGAAAAAGTTTAAATGAATTTTCAAGTACTTTACTCTTGTTAAAACGTAAAAGGTTGCAGGTAAACTACCCCTTCCCCTTAACCGATCTTCACCAAAATCTAATGGCCTTGAGTCCTCTACAATTCACTGACGTATGCAAAAAATTATTTGATTCTGTTTGAATTTGCGGCTGTTATCGTTTGCCATAGAAAATACCCTTGTTAAAAAAACGTTGTAGGTAAACTACCCCTTTCCCTTAACCGATCTTCACCAAAAACAATAGGTCTTGAGAACTCTACAATTTAGGGCTGTATGCAAATAATCTTTTGATTCTGTTTGAATTTGCGGCTGTTATCGTTTGCCATAGAAAATACCCTTGTTAAAACATAAAACGTTACAGGTAAACTACCCCTTTTCCTTAACCGATCTTCACCAAAAACAATAGGTCTTGAGAACTCTACAATTCAGGGCTATATGCAAAACATTATTTGATTCTGT
Source organism: Magicicada septendecula (assembly GCA_034769895.1). NCBI lineage: Eukaryota > Metazoa > Arthropoda > Insecta > Hemiptera > Cicadidae > Magicicada > Magicicada septendecula. Next base: position 403,653,355 of record CM068370.1, on the reverse strand, counting down.
TTGAATTTGCGGCTGTTATCGTTTGTCAAAAAAAAAAATTTCCCTTGATAAAAAAAAACCGTTGCAGGTAAACTACCCCTTTCCCTCAACCGATCTTCACCAAAAACAATAGGTCATGAGTACTCTACAAATCAGGGCTGTATGCAAAAAATTATTTGATTCTGTTTGAATTTGCGGCAGTTATCGTTTGCCATAGAAAAAAAATCTACAGACACACACACACAGACACTTTTCGGAAAACGACTTTTTTTCATGTTTTGAGTGTAGTAGAATCAGAATCTGCAATAATCTCGAACACGATTTTTTTTTGCCATCACCATACTTCCATTCCTTAAGGAATATGGAAGTAAAAGTCGTTTTCCGAAAAGTGTCTGTGTGTGTGTCTGTAGATTTTTTTCTATGGCAAACGATAACTGCCGCAAATTCAAACAGAATCAAATAATATTTTGCATACAGCCCTGATTTGTAGAGTACTCGCGACCTATTGTTTTTGGTGAAGATCGGTTGAGGGAAAGGGGTAGTTTACCTGCAACGGTTTTTTTTTATCAAGGGAAATTTTTTTTTTTTTGCAAACGATAACAGCCGCAAATTCAAACAAAATTAAATAATGTTTCGTATACAGCCCTGAATTGTAGAGTTCTCAAGACCTATGGTTTTTGGTGAAGATCGGTTAAGGGAAAGGGGTAGTTTACCTGCAACGTTTTATGTTTTAACAAGTGTATTTTCTATGGCAAACGATAACAGACGCAAATTCAAACAGAATCAAAAGATTATTTGTATACAGCCCTAAATTGCAGAGTTCTCAAGACCTATTGTTTTTGGTGAAGATCGGTTAAGGGAAAGGGGTAGTTTACCTGCAGCGTTTTTTTATCAAGGGTATTTTCTATGGCAAACGATAACAGCCGCAAATTCAAACAGAATCAAATAATTTTTTGCATACAGCCGTGATTTGTAGAGTACTCAAGACCTATTGTTTTTGGTGAAGATCGGTTAAGGGGAAGGGGTAGTTTACCAGCAACGTTTTTTTATCAAGCGTATTTTCTATGACGAACGGTAACTGCCGCATATTCAAACAGAATCAACTAATTTTTTGCATACGTCACTGAATTGTAGAGGACTCAAGGCCTTTTGATTTTGGTGAAGATCGGTTAAGGGGAAGGGGTAGTTTACCTGCAACCTTTTACGTTTTAACAAGAGTAAAGTACATGAAAATTCATTTAAACTTTTTAAACAATGGTAATTGTTAAAATAAAATAATTTTGTTGCCAGGCAATAAAATTATAATTTTTTCATTTTAATGTAAATCTGTACATAGTATAAAGTAAAGTCGGTGCGTTTTCTCTCTGTGTTTGAAATCGCTAATCTCAGGACGTACTGAACGGATTTTATTCAAGTTTTCGCCAATAGATAGAGTGTCTATCGAGGAACATTTATGTGTATAATTAATACATATATGTTGTACATTAGCTTAGCTATCACGGTTTATGTCAAGTAAGTGGTATAGTTTACATCTTATATATAAAAATGAATGTTTCTTTGTTTGTCCCGTATGCGTTCCTATACCATTCATCCGATTGCGATGAAACTTCGGTGAGTTGTTGTGCGCACGTCCGCGAAGGTTTCTTCCACATCTCCTCCTAAACCACTGTACCGATTTCAACCAAACTTGGCACAAATATTTTACGCAACGGGAGAACCAACATAGGATAGGTGTTTTTTCTATGGGGTCCTTTTGGGGTCTTCCACTTCGCCTCCTAAACCACTGGACCGATTTCAACCAAACTTGGCACAAATATTTTACGCAAAGGGAGAACCAACATAGGACAAGTGTTTTTTTCGATACGATCCTTTGGGGTCTTCCACGTCTCCACCTAAACCATTGGACCGATTTCAACCAAACTTGGCACAAATATTTTACACAACGGGAGAACCAACATAGGACAGGTGTTTTTTTCGATACGATCCTCTGGGGGGTCCTTTGCGGTCTTAAAAAACTATTAGATCTGGTTACTATGGCAACCCAATAGAATAGATTCTGTTCTAAATATATTATCGCATTAAATTGAAGACCACACGAACGAAGTTGTGGGGAACAGCTATTTATTTTTAAGAAGCCTACTTTAATTAAACTTTATTAATTAAACTAACATTTTCATTACGTACAACGTGAAACTCCGTAGCGAAGCACGGGTATTCTGCTAGTCATGTATAAGAGAAAATATATCGTGCGTGGTAGGCAAGCATATCTCAGTTATGTACTGTTTACGTTTCCATTTTATTATTATCACTACCGCAATAAAAAGGTAGGGAAGACACACACACACACACACACACAATTCGCGTTATTTCTGGCCTCATTCATGTTTATTTTCTTACATTTGCACGGTTTTTAAATGGAAAGTGCCGAACCCACACCAACATAACGCATGCAAGCCGAAAAAGTGTCCAGCGTGGATAGCGATTTGCTTCCTGTGGATCGCTGGGCAGTGTAACTGCACGTGTTTACAGAGGAACGATTCATAGACAGACTTTTCGTCTTTAGGGAATGAACCCTCTGCAAGATGCTGAGGGTCCATGAGTGACTTCGGAGCGCTCCTTCTTTTCCGCGTGTTTGTTCTATGAAACGTACACTGTAGATTCGCAGATTTATTCTAAGCAACGCTCAATAGGAAATGTTGAAAATTTTTGTCCACGGTGAACCCTCATACACACTAAACCTGCTCTGATGTTTTAATTACGGACATCATAATATTAAAACTTTGGAAACTTGAGCACTATTTAATGGAGATCAATCATTAACTTATACAAGCCATTAATTTTATGCATATTTTTTATATATATGTGTACAACGTTATCGGCAACAAAGAAGTAGTTTTTGTTAAAATTCCTTCTCTGGATATTTGGCCGTAGTCCAATGTTTTCTACAAAACCAGACGTTTCGGCAATGCCATTGACTTCCATCATCAGTGAAAATCGAGTGTGATAACATGAGGTGGTATATGTTAGTGACCACAGTACTGTGGTTAAGGCTGAAGCAGTAAGTAGAAAGAAGTAGTTTCTATGGTAATATTTCATTTCGAAAATGATTTTAAAAATAAATCTTAGAATATGGAAGTCATGTATGGTTCTCCATACCGATTTTTTCTTTTCTATTTACTAACATCTTTGAACACAATTATATTATACAATCTTATACTAAGCTTGTAAATTGTCCTTACGTAAACATGATTTTAAATACATACAACTTGAATAGTTCTGTCAAATTTCTATTAATTGTCTTCACATATATATACCATTTAAACATATACCCTTCTATCTTCTTCACTCTTATTGACATCTATTATCATTAATTGTTTTATTCATAATCATTAACATGATATTTATTGATTATGACAACTATTCATTAAAATAATTCATTTCATACACTTGCTTTCTTATTTCTATTTTCTTTTATCTCATGTTACTACTAAGACATTTCATTAATTGTTCTAGCAAATTATACAAATTCTTTTACATTTTCGTTAGGCCCCCCCTAAGCCCCTGAATGATATTTCTTCAGTTGCCTAGTATTGAAGATGCCCCTTATTGTACCGTTGCTGGATTCGTCCTGCAGTTTATATGTAGTGTTTCCTACTTTTTGTATTATTGTATACGGGCCTTCATACAGCGTGCAGAATTTTCCGATAATATTCTGTGTTGCGTCAGATAATTTCACTGCTCGTATAAGAACCTTGTCTCCTACGTCAAATTCTTGTAATTTTATTTATTTGATTTATTCGGGCAGCCTGCCGCTCACCTCTTTCCTTTATTCGTAATTGTAATTTCTGTACGTTTACTCCCTCATTATTCTTCACTATTGGGTCTAAATATTTCTCCCAATGCCTGGTTGGTTTCGTTCCAAACTGGCCTTCATGTGGTGTCGTTCCTATGGTTTCTTGATATGTCTCGTTGAGACACGCTTTAATCGTCTTGATGTATGTCGCCCACTTTGTATGCCTTTCACGTACAAATACCCGGAACATGTTTCCAAGTTGCCAGTTCCACCATTCGGCAATATTGGTGCATGGATTTGTAATAGCTGTGTATATTTCTCTCAGGCCTTGTATCCATTTACGGGATGTAAATTGGGTACCGTTATCTGTCAGTATGCTCTCCGGTTTTCCATGTTGTGCAATATACTGTTGGAGTCGTTGTAAAGTTGTCTACAACGACAAGTAAGTACTTTACTCCACCGCTAGATGTCGGTAAACTTCCATAGTAATCTAAACTGAGGATTTCTCCCTTCTTTGTAGGAAGAATAGGCCTTGTTTCCCCAGCGATATTTCGATTGCCGCTGTCTTTGCATCTCTGGCACAAGTCACAATACTTGATGATCTTCCTGACACTTCTGCACATCTCATCACATGTGAAGTGCTCTTTTAGCAGCTGCAGTGTCTTCTTCGTCCCGGGATGTCCATAGATGCTGTGAATCTCCAGGATTGGCTCCGTCTGAAACTCCCTTGGAACGTACAATTTCCACCTCTCCTTACCTCTCCGATATAGTTTCTCGTTAATGACATTAAAATGCTGGTTTAATTTACCATTGTTTCCTTCCTTGACCTGGTCAATTATTTGCCTGAGCTTCGGGTTTTCAAATTGTACTTGGTGGATTTTCCTGAATTTTGTAGCTGTATCTTTGCTTAGTTTGATTTCTGTGGCATGTATATAATATTCCTGTCTCGTCGAGTGGTTCGTTCAGTTCTTCATCTTCAGGGTATCGGCTTAAAATATCCGCAATGATATTTTCTTTCCCTTTGCAATGGAGGATTTCAAAGTTGTATTCCTGGATTGCCAGTATCCATCGTGTGATCCTTGTATTATTCAAGTGGCATTTCTTGATGAATGTCAAGGCTTTGTTATCCGTGATTATTGTGAGAGGTTGTCCGAGTATATATATCCTAAATTTCTTCAAACACTGTACTATAGCTAATAATTCTTTTTCTGTGGTGAAATAATTTTTTTCTGTGTTCTTGAAAGTCCTGCTGGTGTATGCTATTACTGCTATCTCTCCTTTCTGGTCAACCTGGTATAACTGGCCTCCGTACGCATAGCTGCTGGCATCGCACTGAAGATAGAACCGGCGTCCCTGAATTGGAAACTTTAACACAACGGAATCTATAAACAATTCTTTTACCCGCTGGAACTGTTCTTGCATGGTGGCATCCCATCTAAATTTATTACCCTTCTGTAGAAGTTTTAACATTGGCTGGGTACATTCGGCGTACTTGTCGGTAAATTTATTGTAGAAGTTGGTTAAGCCCAAGAAACCTTTCAGTTGTTTTGGGTTTTGTGGAACCGGAAAATGTAAAATCGCTGACACCTTATCGTCAGTTGGTTTAATTCCATCCGTGGTGAGACAATACCCCAGGTATTGGATCTTCTGTCTAAAGAACTGGGATTTCTTTAGGTTCACCGTAATATTCGCCTCCTTCAAATTTTCCAGCAAGTTTCTTAGATGTTCGATGTGCTCTTCCTCGTTCCTAGAGAAGCACAGAATGGTATGCCTTTTTACCTCGTCGTTAAGCACGTGATCGAGCCCCCTTGTCAAACTTGCTAAGCTTGTGCTTAATCCGAAAGGTGTTACCTTAAATCGGTATCCCTTTCCTTCGTACAGGAAACCAGTGTGGTTGCGGCACTCTTCATGGAGTGGGATTTGCCAAAAACTATTAGTGAGGTAAATCGTAGACATTACTTTGATATTGCTGCATCTAGCAAGTATTTCATCGACTGGCGGAGGTCCCTCATAATCTGGGATGGTGATACTGTTCACCTTCCGGGCATCTAAGCATAATCGCACCCTCCCATCCCTTTTGGTTACAGTTACCAGAGGTTGGACATAAGGACTGTTAGCTCTCTTTATGACGCCGTAATCCAGCATTCTTTTAATTTCCTCCTGGACCGCCCTCTGGTGCTTGATGGGAACGGGCCATCCTTTCTGCAGGTAGGGTGTGCTGTCTATCACCCGGAAGCAATGCTGATATCCCGTGATGAGACCTGGCCGTTCATTACAGATTCTCTTGTTTTTAATTAACAGTTGACCTAATTGACCTTTCCTGGTTTGGCGTACCCCTTCCAGTTCTCCAAGTTTCTTGTTGATTTCTTCTTCAACGCCGCCCACCTTTTCTTCCATGCTGAGTAATGGTATCTCACAAAGGCGTTCTTCATCAATCACTTCTCCTTCCGGTTGAAATTGTATCCAACGTTCAGGTATGTTGATTACACTTCTCGACTGATGTAAGAAGTTCATACCCACTATACAGTTCCTTACTAAACCAGGTACTATTAGGAAGACACAATCTACGCTTAACCTATTTCTAATAATTACCTCACAAAATATTTGTTTTCTTATACTTTTTGATTTACTCCCTACAGCGCTAATTATGTTTGTATTGTTTACACTTAATATTTCATGGTTCCCCATCTCCCTCTTGTGGTTATTATACCAGTCTTCGGATAACGCGTTTACCGCGCTGCCGGTATCTATTAGGGCATTTACGGGTACTTGGTTTAATTGAATTAACAACTCAGGACTCTTTATCAATTTGACGTCAATATTTTGAGCAGATTCTTCCAATAGGTCTTCCTTAAGATCAGCAAAAATCGTGGTAATGTTTACCGTTCCGGTGTTTATTTCAACCTTTTCTTTACTTGCCGGGTTCATTGTACTCATCGTCGGAAGTCATTGCCTCGATGTAGACGGCCCCTCATCTGGCTTCCCTTTCACTTGTCGCTCAACAACAATACTATTGACAGGGTTTTGTTTATTTTCCACCGCACTGGGTCTGTTTATCCAATGAGTATTTTCTTCCCCATAGTAGGTTTCCTGGATTTCCTTCAATTCCTTTAGGAATTCCATCGGGAAATTGTCTTCCCCGTCGAACGTGGCTTCCTTATTGATGACTGCTGCATTCATGGCTCCAGCCGGTCTCTGCTCCATATCTTCCAGGCGACGTTGCACCCGCTGTTGGCTCTCGCGAACAGTCGTTAGTTTATTTGTGATTTCCTCCAGCTCTCGCCCTTTCTCTGTGGAGACCACTTTTATTTTATGCTCCATACTGCGGTGCGCTTCCTTGATGCTTCTTACTTGCTGTTCTACGCTTTTGATTTGGTGTTGATTTTGTTGTTGAGTGTTGGTTATGGCTTCCTCCCATTCCTTCCTGTCCTTTTCTCGGGTTTCCTTATTTTCTTTCACCTGCTTCTTTAATTCTTTGCTCAATTCTTTGATTCCGCTTTCGCTTTTCTTCTGTACTTCTTCTAACTTTTCTGACTGTCTTTGTAGTTCTGTATTTACCTGATGTATTTGTCCTTGTAAATCTCCCCTCATTAACTCTAATTTCTCATCCAGTTTCTTGGCGATTCTTCCTTACGTTCTCTTATGCATTTCTTCGTTCTTCTTCTAAGATTCTTCAAATTGTTGTTTTATCATTGCCATTAATATTTGGAAATTTGCTTCAGATGACTGCGACTGTGATTGCGGTCCCCCGGCCCTAAGTTCTGCACTGGTTGTTGAGCTTTCTTCATTCATTACGTTTCTGTCCTCAGGCTGCTCACAGCCCATCTGGTTATTGATATCAAACTCATCTGAATTCTCTTCCCTAGATGCCATTTTAGCTTGACTTCGGGTTATCATTCAGAGACTTAGAGACTGATATACGACAACAATAATATAGCTTAAGCTACTTACATGTACTTATTTTAAACTTATTGCTAGCCACTGTCTGTCGCTGCCCTAGCTTACTATTTTATCAAGTCGTGCGGTGTGGCGCCAATATAATATTTTGTTAAGACAACTCTTTTTAATTAATTAAGCCCCACCTTGTTGTGGTGCCAATATAATGTTTTAAATTTTATGCCACACTAGTTGCGGCACCAATATAATTACTTAACATTTACTGTTATATTATTTATTTAATGTCCCGCGTTTTGGGACGCCAATATAGGAATTTTAGTTTGCCCGACGTCGTGTGCGTCAATATAAGGACTTAGAGACAAGCCCTTTATCTCAGGGTAAAAAATAATAAATGCTCATTTCTACTGATAGCTCTTAAATTTATTCACACTAGTTTGTTATCACGTGTAAATATCAAACAATAGCACAAAAATTTACATACTCATTGTTACTTGTAAATATAAAATAACATGTTACCAAAATTAAGTACTCATTATTAAATTGTAAATATCAAACAATAATACAGGGTCCGTCACGGGAACCGCATGTTTTTGTATTGGGTAGTACGGCCGAGCGGTTGGCATCAGTGAGTGTGGGTTGGCCTTGATTTGTTCGTTAGAGTGGGAAGTTTAGTTGCTGCCATGTCATGGAACGTGGAGCATCGTACGTTCGCTATCCAGCGGTTTTTCATAAACAATGAGTCAGTGACGCAGACACAACGTGACTTTTGCACCCATTTTAATATTCCGGTCCGCCGACCTGTTCCAGACCGCAACACCATTTTGAGATGGTTTGAAAACTTCAACACAACTGGCTCCATAATGAAGAAAAAACCACCTGACCCTGTCAACACTGCCCGTATGCCTGAAAACATCAAGCGAGTTAGGACGTCTGCGATACAGAGCCCTAAACGGTCGGTTCGCAAGCGTGCTGCGAGTTTAGGGATTAACGAGTCAACAGTGCGAAGGATTCTGCACAAAGATCTTCATTATCACCCATACAAAATTCAGGTATGTCAGCAACTTAGTGTAGGTGATTATGAACAGCGTCGTGTCTTTTGTGAAACCATGGTCAATAATGAAAACATGATTTTTCTCATGAGTGATGAAGCCCATTTTCATTTAAATGGGTTCGTTAACAAACAAAACTGTAGATATTGGTGTAATGAAAATCCTCAGATGTTACATGAGTCCCCTCTTCACAGCCCAAAAGTAACAGTATGGTGTGCAGTTGGGGAGAAGGGCATTATTGGCCCATATTTTTTTGAGGAAAACAACATTACTGTGACTGTTAATTCAGAGCGCTACATTACGATGCTCCAAACCTTCTTCTTCCCAGAACTTTGACGTCGCAGATGGGCAATGAGGAGAGTATGGTTTCAACAGGATGGTGCAACTGCACACACAGCTCGTAATTCAATGGCTGTCTTACGGGATCAGTTTCCAGGCCACCTTATCTCCAGATATGGCAATCTTCGCTGGCCTCCTCGCTCCCCCGATCTAAGCTGATGTGACTTCTTTTTGTGGGGATATCTCAAGTCCCGAGTATATGTTAACAAGCCATGCTGCCTTGAAGATCTGAAGATGACAATCCAGGAGGATATCGTTCGTATTCCATGTCAGATGTTAATTAACGCTACTCGGAGTTTTCGGGACCGGCTACAATCATGCATAAACATAAATGGCCAACATCTGAGCGACGTGATCTTCAAAACATAAATGAACAATGAAATTCCCAACATACACTATGTATTGTCATAAATAAAAATAGTTTTTAAGCCAAACTGACTAAGTACAAGTACATCTTATTTGAAAACCATGCGATTCCCGTGACGGACCCTGTACATTAATAAAATTTGTTATTTAAACTCTCAATCTAATGGTTGCATATTAATAATCATTCATCAATTGCGTTTAGTACTTTACTAAATTATAATGTTTAGTTTCATCTTATAAATTCTTAATATGAATAATCACTTAAGTTATCACTATACTTGTAATTACAGATTCATTTAGAACTTGGAAATAAACATTACTCCAAAACTGATAAAGAATGATAATTTTACTTCTAAATAAAACTTTAAATCGATTTATTTACATCCTTTACGATTACTTTAATGAATTCTAGTGTGTGTGGATTCTTTGAGATGACAGACAGTGGATCTAAATTAATTAAGACATGTTTTACTATACTTGATATTCGAATATCCAATCACTCGGTGGTTGCTGCGGTGATGATTCCCTCATGTCGATCGTTCTGGAATCGTGCAGATAATTCCTCCAGGTGATAGATGGTACCGGATGAATCTTATTCATCCAGATGTTACTCACAGACACTTCACTCACCAACTCCACGCATTTCGGATTATAATTTATGATTAAAAGTTAGCATTCTCTGTTGTACACCGACATCATGATTTATTGTTGCGGTATCTTTGGTTATCAAGTGTTCATGAATGTAGTTTATGTTGTTAATTTTTCTTAAAAGTTATTTGTTGTAAAGTGTTCGTATACACTGAAATTACATTATTGTCTGGTTACTAACTGTTTCAGTTAATGTTCACTGGTATGCTAATAGTGTGACTCTACTTCATAGTTCGTTTGTTTGTAATCACTGTATTAACTTTTGTTATAAGTTCGAAAACTACCTTCTCACACTGTGTATCGAATTATTCTAAGTTCAATCAAATGCTAATTACTCCTGTCACGGACTTCACTCCGATCGCGTCCGAAATTTAGTTAGAACTCCTCGAACGCGTTCCTGTCTCCTTCCTATATTATTCTCCTTACCAAATTTCCCACCAAACTTCTGATTCCCACGACGCTGTGTCCTTATTGGTTTCATATTTTTCCCTCCAAGTCCAAATACCACCTATCTTTTCAAAGGCATTCTCTGATAGGGCTCCTGGTTCCCCACCAGATTCTTCCCTTGCTTCGTATTTTGAGGTCATTGTCATTTCCAGACAACGCAGCAATAAATTGTATCTGTCGTTTTTGCTGAAGTCTACAGCGACAACTCTGAGTTTCTCTTCCATTTGCATTGTTTCTGAACGTCGTCACTCTGGCGTTATTATCTATTGTTGTTCAAGGGCCTCGCCTACCCTTCTTTGAAAGTTGGTTTTTTCTTTTGGTTGTCAGCCAACACCCCATCCTTGAGTTTGGACATACTCCCTGCGCTTTCATTTCCAAGTAAGGTCAAAACCCTGTCGTCGACCACTGGAGTCCTTCAAATCTATACACCCTTCGTCGCTTCCTCCTGACAGCTGGTGTATACATGTATGCTTGACCATTGTTAAGCCTTTTCTCCTTTAATGGCTCTGTACACATTGTATGTAGTCTCCTATGGAATCAATGTGTTTTCACAAACAAACAAAAAACTGGTGTTCTACGTACCGGGAGCAATGAACTCTGCTTGTTCACAGGGCGTGCGTTGCAGCTGCCTACGAAATTTATGACCTGTCCGTCACTAGAGCGTGTTTGCTAGCTTCTCCTTTTGTCCCTTACAAAATATGCTTTCCACACGTACACCCTTCGTTATTGCTTTCAGTGACACTTCTTACTGCTAATTATGAAATAAAACTTTTCAAAATTTTTGGTGTTATACTATTGGTCAACTGCACAAAATCTTAGTATAGACTGAAAATAGTATCTAATACTTTTACTCTCAGTACTCAACAAGTATCAACATGACTTACTGCATGTATCTTAACGTGTATCCATATGTCACTTCGTACTAGCACAAATTGGGCTGTTTAAGTTGTTGTAGTGATGGCACAGTTTAAGGCAGATTGCAGAAAGTAAACCAAATTCTGGAATATCCTAAGAAACATCGCTGTTCTTGAAAAGAAGGTACAGATTACCCAGTAAACACCAGGACCAAACTTTGAGTAGTATTACAACCTGTGCAGAGGAAACTATTGGTTATGCAGATTTGGGTGCATGAGACAGAATATTTTACAATGGCTGTGTATATGAACAGGGATCGGACAAAAAGTGCATACTACATGAGATAACTAATAAGTACGAGTGTTTTAATGGGGTTTTTACTGTTCAAAATAAAAAATATTGAAGTCAAAACCATTCTTTACCCTTGAACAGTTCGTATGTATATTATGTATTAGTAGACTTTAGGTTATTTTTTGTTATTGTCTAACTGAACAACGGTAGATAGTGATGGAAAATGTTGCATTATTGCTGCCTCAGACTACAGTAATGTTAAGTGTAGTTTGTTGTCTGTTGCAGTTCGGTACCACCATTGTGTTCTACTGTACCTTACACTGTAGAAGGTCTAACGCCAGAAGCGCTAGGTGATATAAAGCCTGAACAAAGACTGAAATCTCTACTGTCTGCACTAATCAGTGGGGATGAGGATAAGGAAATCAGTTTAGCTGATATTTCTTCTCGCATTGCTCAAGCTCTTAAAGTAAGCACAAACAGTATAAATTGTAACTTAATTATGTATGTTTGAGAACACCCTTAAAACAAACAATTGGTTTTGTGTCATTATTATTTCCTAATGCCCATATGTTAATTTTTTATGAAACTGTATAAAAAAAGTTTTATAAATTTATAATGAAACTGTATAAAAGAAAAGGGAAAAACATGTTGAAATAAGTTTCTATTTTAACCAACTTGTTTAGGTTTCTGGACCCCTCCTTTCTACCCATAGAAGAAAGAGCCAGATTAAGGCAGTGTGTTATTTCTTTAAAAACTTGTTCAAATCTGTTTTATTTTGTGCAAGCTGCTTTCCATCCAACAGTTTTATTAATTTTTTTTCATTAATATTTACTTCAATGTGATGTTCCATGCCTTTGGATTTTCTCTCTTCTTTTTGCATGCATTCTTACCTCCCAAATTTCATTTAATCAGTACTAGTTCAAGAGCCTGCTCCATAAAATTGCAGTTATTTGATCTAGTTGGATGTTTATATTGGTGTGGAGATGTGATAGATAGAAACATGCATTCCGGACATTTGTTGATTATTCTATTGACACCCAGGTCACTATATCACACAGGCGATATACAAAAGTGCTGTTTCCGAAGCAGGCAGGTCAGTTTAGGACCTTTGATATTAATGTACGTTATCGGAATTGTAACTTACAGTTTGTTATTATTAATCACTGACTCTCTTCTATAGAGCTACAAGCAACGGGGGTAGATGTTGACCCTAGGTTTTATGCTCCTTGTCTACCAGTGGGATTCTCAGTATTCTCTTCAGCTTTTGATTTCACCACTCTGTTGGGTTTATCCTTGGGTTGTAGATGGGAGTTGTCAAATGTTCAATACCCCATGTTGCTAGTGCTTGCTGTTATTGATGGGAAGTGACGTGACAGCTATTGCTGTCAACAGACATCATGGATAACTAAAGCAGCTGAAGATTTTGGTTCTTAATACTGTCTGGATCTGTCCAGTTATGGCTTCTGGAATCGGGAAAACCTCTACCCAATTGGCTGAATAGGTCTGTGATCACTAGGATTCCAATCTTTCCTTGTTGTGTTGTTGGGTATGAGCCCATCAAAGCAAGTGTGATGATTTCCCAAGGCTGCTATAACTTACTCGCATACTAGTGTTACCCTTCTGACTGCTTGGGTTAGTACAGGCACAGATGGAATATGTCCAGCTGTAGCTGACAATATCCCAACTCATGGAAGCACAGAAGAACCATCGACTTATGGACTGGTAGGTTTCTATCTCTTCTGGAAGCCCAGCCTCAGCGTTATCATGGAACATCTCCAGGATCCGGGTGCTGCAAAACCTGGGAACAACTAGAGTAGGGTGTGATTGAGTCAAATGTGATGAATATTTAAAAGGTTATTCTCCACATGGTAACACATCTTGAACTACTAAGGTACACCTTGATAACACTTTGTCCACTTCATAATCCTTTCCTTCATCTTTCTACAGGCACAGTAATTTTATTGCCACTTGTGTGTCTATACCATTTTTAATAACTGTTAAGACTGGTCCTCCTGTTGTGAAGCTACTAATTTGTGTCACATAAAATTAACTAATTTACTAATAAACATTGAATAATTATCGGGCGCCATGTTGCCAGATTGTGCAACAACATAAATATTAGGCTTACCTTGCGGTCCAGAATTCGTGTTAAACGAACCAGTAATTGCAAAATATACCTGAAATAACTCACTCGTACTTGTATTTTTTACCAATGACATTTATTATCAAAAAGACTCTACTTACATATGAAAATGATTCTACTGAACTATGTGCCAAACACGCACGTTACTATGCCTCGGGGCGTAGTCCCATTTATTTTGTAAACATTAATAAGAAATAAACATTGTAAATATAATAAACATAATGAAATATAGTATAATATACTAAACAATATCTGCACAACCCAGCACTTAAAAGATTTTGGTCACACTCTCTCTCTCTCTCTCTCTCTCTCTCTCTCTCTCTCTCTCTCTCTCATTCATTCTCTGGTACAATTTATTTTATTCTGAGCTCATTTAAATTTTGAATTGGTTTAAAATTGGTCATTAATGATGTTGATTTACTTGAAATAATAAATTGAAAATATTGGAACGATCTCACCAAATATTGGACAGGTCTCACCGCACTGCTAAGATCCGTCGATCGTGCACAATCTTTACATCGATTTCGGGCCCACACCGTCGTGTCTACCCATGAAAACACTTTGGGCAGATTCTATACGCACGCAGTTTCGACGATCCATTGGCCGATGACACCTGTTCAGTCGCTGACCGCCCCAACATTTCTGATAATTTTAAATAGTTATTTAACCACTTTTGGTGGTGTAAAAGTTAAATTTCACACTTGGTGAACCTCTTGCCGGCCGGCTGCGTTCACAATCCAGAAGGGAATGACCCAGAGTCTTTGTTAAGCATTGCGTAGGTGGGGCAAAAACTACGTCACCAGGCTTTTGTTTGTTGTTTACAGCCTCGAGTTGTTTACAGAAAAGTGCATTCCTTCCACTGACGTCATCAGGGCTCGTCACGTTATCGCTATATGTTACATACGATTTTTTGCTGTGTTTGCTGCTTCACAATGAAAGCGATCGAAATCCTGTCAATTCACATCTGCGTTTTATAAAATAATTATATAGTCCACTCACCAAAACTTTACAGGGATTATGAAATATTTAAATAATTATTACCAAATAATTGTTAAAAATAAATGAATACAATTATTATGGTCTTTTGTACCGTGTTTTTATAATTTAGTATTGTACCAGAATTGTACCATCACAAAACCCCCTCAATGAAAGATTTTGTGCCGAAGCATACAAACTTTCATTGACCCATTCGTACTTCCTAAAGGGATCAGCCAGGATATGTCGCCACAACCCCCTTACAATTTATATAAAAGAAAATCAATAACTCACCCGTGGTCTGATGACGACAGAACCTGCATGACCTTACTGGACTTCTCCTTCGAGATCCCAACACCATAAGGCCAATCAGGCGCGTAACACTCCTGCTCTGACGCGCTGGCCAGCTCAGGACCGCCGTCATAACATCACCAAACACTGAAACAATAAATTAAAATATCAAAATAGTGGCTTGGTATATTACTCTATCCTTAACTGATCTGGTTCCCCTTAGCTATGTGCTGGTTTGTGTTAATAAGCACTGGGTTTGCTTGTTTGAAACTACTAGCAATACAAATTTAAAAAAATATATATAAAATACAAGAATTACATAGAATTGCCATTCTCTTTATGGACTACCCTGAATTGTAAAAATTGTTTCGATTCCCATCGATAATAATTAACTCTTTCTGTTTCATAATTAATGTAATTATAAAAGAAACAAATATTTAAATACAACATGGAAATCCCCATATAAATCTCCCAAATATTCAAACATGGGGAAAACATTTTATAGAAAAAAATAATTAATCAAACCTTATTGAAATTAAAATTATTATTATTATTATTATTAACAGTTAATAATTGGCGCTGTTAACAATATTTACCCCTCTTTCTCCTCCACACACACTATTTCCCATACATCATGTTAAAATTTCATGACATAATACATGATACATAATAATACACATTATCATTATATTAATACAGTAATACATTGAAATGGTTAATTCATATTTAATATTTAATTGTGAATTTACACATTCTACCTATTTAAATTACAATTTCAATTAATTAATTAACTAATTCTAATCTTTCATTAATTAGCCATCAATTATTTATTATGATTATTAATTTATTTCAAATTTATTATTAATATTCATATTACATTATTATTATTATTTCATTTCATTTATTACTTATTCCCTTTCTACTCTGAATATTTTACCTAACCTTTCACATTCTAATCATTGTTTCGTCTGGGTGACTCCTATATTCCCTATGCTTTTACTTATTATAATCTTACTCACCTTTCTTCTAACAACCAAATTTACCTATCATGACACCAATTTCTCAATTATAAACACCTTTCACTAATTTCATTCCGACGATAAATCCTATAGCACCGCGCGTCTTTGTACAGAGATGGGTGTTCCCTAACTGGCTATATACATTCATAATATTTTGCCCCTCCAAATATTCGGCAAACACTCCCTTAAACTACGCTATTACCTGCCACAACGCTATATGTTGGTTACTCCTTATCACCTCACCCCCACTACAAAATATCATCAACAACAATATATGTTTAACCTTTACTTTACTCACCTCTACAAATAATCACTAACTACTGTGTCCCTAAATATCTAATACTCTCTTTGTATTATTTACTTCAAAATTCTTAACTATCTAACTCCATCTAACTTCAATTAAATAACTCACATGCCTCTATTTTAATACACCCAGGCACTATTACCTTTTTAAACACTTTACCTTACTGTAATCATTGACAATTGCAATATAATTTATCTCTCACCTACTCATAACAGTACCTCTCAAAATTCAAAAATATATATTCTTACTTAATCATTTATTATTATTCATTAGGAATTACCTCATTACAAATTAAATAATAATTTAACTTCATTAGAAACTTTCTATTACAATTAATAATTTACAACTTCAGTTACAAAGTTAGTACAACTTCTTTCTTTTGTACCATATTAATTCAGTAATTGACCTTTAATTATTATTCAATTATTTAGTTAAACAAAGACATGTTAACTGTTACTTATTAAAACAATTAAACTGTAATTTACATACATGGTGTACATAAATATTGTTACGACACAAATAGCCAACCCAGTACCAGGGATAAAAAATATATTTATAAATGTAAAAATACTTCTTATCTAATAAACTGATTGATTTTAATTAAAATATAAGGAATATGACTCGACAAACGACGACTTTGACCTAACCTAAGTGATTGACCCAACATCAAGAACCAAATAAAGAAGGGAACCACACAATAAACTACGAAAATAAGGAAGTAATAAACCCAAACCAAAAGGAAACAAGTTCATGGGTTTAAACGACCCCAAAATGTCCAAAGAAACGGATGAAAAAACCCAACGTATTAATCAAATAAGGAAAACGAAAAGGAGGGAGACAAGCAAAAGTGAAAACCAATAATGGTTCACCAAAACAAGTAATAAAGCACCCAACAAGAATATTGAAACCAGGACAATGGTTATCCGAAGAAAGGAGAGATAACGGTTACTACCCATTAAAAAGGCAACCTAAACCACAAATAAGAATTGTTATTAGTTAGTAAGTATTAATTATTAAGTATTAATTGTCATTAGTATTAAGGATATGAAAGAGAAATAAGTATAGGGATCACCCACTATAAAACAAATAATATAAACAGTGATACAGTGCGATAGTGTAGGTGTAAGAACCCCAAGGTGAAGTGTGACACTAGTGAAGTTATAATTAACAATAAATAATTTACAAGTGAAGGTAAGATAAAGGTTGGAAATTAACAGTGAATAAATAGCTGATGAAAAATAGTATTAAGTGTGAATTATAGAATAAGGTATAGTAAACACTAGAAGTGATGACTTTTTTATTTAAGGAAGATGTTCAATAGAGTTAAGTTTAATTATAGCTGGTAGTAAGTAAAAAGGGAGGATTCCAGAATAGAATAAATTGAAGGTGTTACCATGGAGGGAATATAAAAATTGTTTAGAGATTAAGAAGTCAAAAAACTAACAAAGATACCTAAATTATAAAGGACTATTATTGATTTAATAGAAATTGATGTTGTTTATCACAACAAAAATAATATGTGTTATAAACAAAAAAATTAGCAAATAAGGATAAGTTAGAAGGGAGTGATGATATTTCTTAATCAAAATAATAACTCTAATAACTTATAAAAAATTGTGTTCATGTTAATGTTATGTTTTAAAGATTGAAATAGAGGAAGCAATATTGAACAGTAAAAAACACACCTACAGACTCAAAACACAACACAACTAATAAAAATAACAAAGTAAAGCCCAGTAGGCTGAACCAAAATGTGATTTGAACGAAATAAGTAAATTATTATAATGGCTACTCAGGCCTAGAAAAAAACCTAACTGTCAGAACCAAACAACCAAAAATTATAACAAATTGAATAAGAATTTAGAAAATCTGAGGTGAAGGGATCACCAAGAATAAATTGTAAATCATTTATAACACAAAATATTGTAATAGGCATTATTATACAAAAAGAAATGTAATTAACAAGCATTAACATAATTGTAAAAACTTAAAATCTGAAATTACCCAAGCTTGTGGGGTATCAAAATAATCTATGAACGAGAATAAATACTATAGTGACAATATTTAATAACCAGGAAGGAAGATGGAGGAATAACAGTAATCAGAAGATATACGAAGAATTCGAATTTTTGATAACAATACATCATCTCAAAATCAACCAATTAGAATAATACCGTTACTATGGAAACAGCGGTTGAAGACGAAAAATACCGTTGGAAATTAAAAAAAAACGAAGCGTCATTAAGCCAATGCAGATGCAAAAGTTTGGAAGAGCGTTTTTTTCTGTGTAAATCATACAAATAGTTATTCGAAGTTCCTGAACGTGATCATTAAAGAAGCAGATGACCACTGTAGCAGATATTTCAAGACCCAAGACCAATTAAATAGAAATTATCCTTGAAAAGAATGTCAAAACCCATGATGAAAAAGATGCCACATTTAGTGAAGCCCAAAATCCATGAAAACTGAATTTATGCAGCCAAATCCCATCTCGAATAAACTACGAAGGCTCCTAGACACGTTGAGGTGTTAAGTACTATCCAATTATTTATTTTCCACCAACCCTAATCACTTTAAATAATTTTGAAAGGTAAAATTACCACACTATAGAAACAATATTTCTCTTTCATAGAATATTTGAGCAAATTAAAACTTAATAGAAACTTTGTTAACATTGAATAACCTAAGAAGTAAACACGAACTTACAGAACACTTTTACGACACAACACAACAGATTGTAACAGCACACTTTATCTCTCATGTACACTTAGATTAAGGTAATTTATATTTTTATTGTAACCATTGGAGTTCTTTAACTCATAGCCAAAGGATCCACAATTTGCAAAACCGATAACAACTGTAATAAGCCTAACGTAAACAACGACGCTAGGTTAAATGGTTTCCAAATCACTTCGCCGACCTGAAAACAAGATCTCATGTAACCACTTGATAATTATTTTGTTGTAAATGTAAATGTTTTCAGTTATCACCCATTAAAAAATATTCATTACAGGGAGTAACCAGCGTTATCATTTCATAGGGAGTGCTATATAATTAATTACTTGTGTTTAAGAATAAATAGTAGCAGTAAGCAAGTTGTCAGTCATACGGCAGAAGCGACGATTGGGACGGCTGTGCGAGCGGGAACTATTTGAATGCACCAACCCGCAACGCTGATAACTTGTTTAAACCTAATTTTTAGTTGTTTTGTAAAACGACTTGGCGCCACCCGGGATTATCACACCCCCTAAGAATAACAGGTAAGGTTACTGCCGTAGTATGCAGGTGATCATCTATATCTACGCTACGAACATCGCTAGTCACAACATTACTGTAACGACCCAGTGCGAGGCGAACGCACTAATCATCCAAACACATTATTTTTTATAGTACACATTTTGCAGGTGCGTCTTATATAATTCGTTACAGATTGACGAATACCAGGTGAGGATAGAAAGAAGACGGGACGACCGCATTTACACCTCGTTACAATATATAAAATTTACCATTACTTTCCACTTATTTAACAAAAACATGTTAATTATTAAAACATACTTGATACATGGTGTACACAAAAATATACCTGTAATACACAACATCAAAGTACATAAATACATTGACATCAACACATAAAAAAAATGAAAAATATACAATCCAAACTCATTATTTTGTCATTAATCAAAATCAGTCCATATTCAGTCCAGTTTAAAACCACTGTTCACATATATATTAAATGTTCATTACACAATTAAAACAATCTACCCTCCATCGTTGAATAGCATTCTAATCTTAGGTCTATTTATCTTATTTTTTCGTGAATAAATTTTATTATTAGAAACATTATAATCATAATAATTATCAAACATTTCATATTCGTTCACAATTTCAATATCATATATCAAGTCACGATCGAGTATGGTTCTGTCTACATCAGTAAGATCATATGTTATAATCTTGTTAGTCATCTTGTAATTATCATCATCATTTTCTACCACTACACGTGTTACTTCCCAAGGTAAGTGCTTGATACCATTATTATCATCATCTATTATTATTTCAATTTCATTGTTACTACAAGGTAAGTATTTATTATTTTCATCCACCCTCTCTACTCCTAACCTTTCTACCAATTCTCTGTACTTTCTATTTACTTTAAAAATTTCTGTTACTCTCTTACTCTCACCATATCTCTCACAATACCTCTCTACACTTTCTCTCTTTATATATTTCTCACCATAACACCAAGTTACACTCTCTCTCTCTCTCTCTCTCTCTCTCTCCTCTCCTCTCTCTCTCTCTCTCCTCTCTCTCTCTCTCTCTCTCTCTCTCTCTCTCCAAATATGCAGGGGTCACTAACTCATAATTACTGCACCACTTATGAGGTACACAAAAACACCAAGGAACTCTATTTGTAGACCTTTCGTCTCCCAAATATAAATTTAAGGAACTCTCGTCCTTACTAAAAATACGTGAAGACTTGACTTCACCCCCTAACACAACATCAAAGGAAAATTCTAACCCCTGCACCCCTTTAACAAAAATACTTTCTCTCAGATCTCTCTCTTTCTCAACACACTCAAACACCTCATTTTCACTCCTAATATTTTCATTATCATTTTCTAATATCATTTCATTCTTACTACCTGTAAACTCATTATTCAAATTATCATTGTTACTTACTTTGTTAGCACTTAGACTAACATTATTTTCTGTGAATGTATCATCATTACTACCCCCACTATTATTCTTGTAATTCTCGTCTACTTTACTCTTCGGTATATCAAATATCTCGTCTACTAACGTTACTGTTTGTTTTGTCAATTTATCGAAATGAGCATGCATTTCGTCTATTCTTTTATCTAACTTAAAATTTTGTCTTTTAATTTCATTTTTTAATTCATCACAATTTACCTCAAAACTATTTTTGATTTCATTTTTCTGCTCGTTAAATTTGTCATTTAAATTAGTATATTTAATATTAGAATCGCTTTTTTGCTCATCTAGCTTTTTGTCTAGCTTTAACAGTAATTGCATCATTGCATTAATCTCATCTGGTTTATTTTCTGACCTAGTTGAGATGGAGGTAGTGACTTTCTCTACAGATGCAAGCGTATTTGCCTCGTAAATCTGACTAGTTTGGGTTGGTTGAACATCCATCTCACTAGTCAAATCTACATCAGTTGTACTGATTTCTAATGTTATATTGTCATTAGTACTCATTTTTGCTATTTTATCTTGCTAAAACATATATGTTTATAACCTACAAATTTGACCCTATTTTACTCACGTGTTTGCGTACTTTCGCAATTACTTCAGGTAATTATTTCGCTTTCCTGGTAGGTATTACTCCACATAAAATTACGTTTTATGTAGAGTCCCTGTTCGCAAGGCGACATATGTGAAGCTACTAATTTGTGTCACATAAAATTAACTAATTTACTAATAAACATTGAATAATTATCGGGCGCCATGTTGCCAGATTGTGCAACAACATAAATATTAGGCTTACCTTGCGGTCCAGAATTCGTGTTAAACTAACCAGTAATTGCGAAATATACCTGAAATAACTCACTCGTACTTGTATTTTTTACCAATGACATTTATTATCAAAAAGACTCTACTTACATATGAAAATGATTCTACTGAACTATGTGCCAAACACGCACGTTACTATGCCTCGGGGCATAGTCCCATTTATTTTGTAAACATTAATAAGAAATAAACATTGTAAATATAATAAACATAATGAAATATAGTATAATATACTAAACAATATCTGCACAACCCAGCACTTAAAAGATTTTGGTCTCTCTCTCTCTCTCTCTCTCTCTCTCTCTCTCTCTCTCTCTCTCTCTCTCTCTCTCTCTCTCTCTCTCTCTCTCTCTCTCTCTCTCTCTCTCTCTCTCTCTCTCTCTCTCTTCTCTCTCTCTCTCTCTCTCTCTCTCTCTCTCTCTCTCTCTCTCTCGTACAATTTATTTTATTCTGAGCTCATTTAAATTTTGAATTGGTTTAAAATTGGTTATTAATGATGTTGATTTACTTGAAATAATAAATTGAAAAATATTGGAACGATCTCACCAAATATTGGACAGGTCTCACCGCACTGCTAAGATCCGTCGATCGTGCACAATCTTTACATCGATTTCGGGCCCACACCGTCGTGTCTACCCATGAAACACTTTGGGCAGATTCTATACGCACGCAGTTTCGACGATCCATCGGCCGATGACACCTGTTCAGTTCGCTTACCGCCCCAACATTTCTGATAATTTTAAATAGTTATTTAACCACTTTTGGTGGTGTAAAAGTTAAATTTCACACTTGGTGAACCTCTTGCCGGCCGGCCTGTGTTCACAATCCAGAAGGGAATGACCCAGAGTCTTTGTTAAGCATTGCGTAGGTGGGCAAAAACTATGTCACCAGGCTTTTGTTTGTTGTTTACAGCCTCAAGTTGTTTACAGAAAAGTGCATTCCTTCCACTGACGTCATCAGGGCTCGTCACGTTATCGCTATATGTTACATACGATTTTTTGCTGTGTTTGCTGCTTCACAATGAAAGCGATCGAAATCCTGTCAATTCACATCTGCGTTTTATAAAATAATTGTATAGTCCACTCACCAAAACTTTACAAGGATTATGAAATATTTAAATAATTATTACCAAATAATTGTTAAAAATAATGAATACAATAATTATGGTCTTTTGTACCGTGTTTTTATAAATTTAGTATTGTACCAGAATTGTACC
Organism: Magicicada septendecula; assembly: GCA_034769895.1. NCBI lineage: Eukaryota > Metazoa > Arthropoda > Insecta > Hemiptera > Cicadidae > Magicicada > Magicicada septendecula. The sequence continues at coordinate 403,630,211 of CM068370.1, read as the reverse complement.
ATCACAAAACCCCCTCAATGAAAGATTTTGTGCCGAAGCATAAAAACTTTCATTGACCCATTCGTACTTCCTAAAGGGATCAGCCAGGATATGTCGCCAACAACCCCCTTACAATTTATATAAAAGAAAATCAATAACTCACCCGTGGTCTGATGATGATGACAGAACCTGCATGACCTTACTGGAGGTGTTTTTATAAGTTAGTATTGTACCAGAATTGTACCATCACACTGTCTTGAAAGGCTATCTGCTGCTTGATTGCTTGCCCTGGGGACATGACATACGTCAAAATTGAAGTATACCAATAGCAAGGCCCAGTGCATCAGTTTTGCTTTTGTGCCAAACAGACTATGAAGGCATTGAATAGATGAGTTGTCAGTGTATAGCTGGAATTTCCTACCATCCAGATAGCCCAGAAATTTCCCAATAGCCCATACCACTGCTAACACCTCCTCTGCTGTGTAATAACTGTCTTTGTGGTGGGGACAGTTTCCTACTGGCATATTTCAGTATGTCTCTTCCTCCATCCTGCTTTTCTTGTAATAATACTGCCCCTAATCCCATATCACTGGAATCAGTTTGCAGACAGATGTTCTGCTTAGCATCCGGGTAGGCAAGTCGAGGAGCACCACAGATTGCTTCCTTAGTTTTATGGAAGCCTTATTACTCCTTGTCAATCGATTTGAAAGGATGTTTCTTATTCAACAGATTGTTAGTGGACAAAAGCACCTTGTCTTGAAATGTGGTATAAAGCTGCTGTACCATCCAAAAAGTCCTAGGAACTGACAAATTTGGCATTTACTACAGGCTCTCCATCTCTTCAATAGCCTTGTTCATCTCTGGCTGCCTTTCCAGACCCTCAGATGTTAAGGTAAGTCCTAAATATTCCACCTTTGGAGAAAAAATGCCATTTCTTCAGTTGACAGGTTAGACCATGAAACTTGAGTCTTTCCAAAACTCAACTGAGGTGTTCAAAGTGTCCTGTTGATTCTTACTGTACTCGTATATCAGAATCCCATCCATATAGACTTGGCAGTCTCCAGTGTAGCCAGACAACATTTCATCCATCAGGCGCATGTAGGTAACTGGTGCATTCTTCAGACCTAACGGCATAACTTTGAACCGATACAGCTCTCATGGTGTAGTGAAAGCTGTCATTGCCTGGAGTTTTCTTCAACTTCAACTTGCCAATACCCAGAGTTTCGATCCAGTGTACTGAAGACAATCAAACCACCCACTTACTTCAGGAGGCTCTTCAAATCTGGCATCAGCTAGCCATTTGATGTGGTTTGGATATCTGATGCAGTTTGACTGTTTAACGTCTTAACTTCCTGAAATCTACATGCAGATGATACATTCCATTCTTCTTTAATAACACAATGGATGATGCGCAGCTAGACGTTGGTGGTCCTATTAATCCTTGGCATTTCTTTTCTTTTATCTGATCTGGAACAAAGTTTCTTTCATCTGGGTTCATGGGATAGGGTCTTTATTTTATGGGTTAATGCTTAAAGTTAATGCTATGTTTTATTGTCATTGTGTAGCCTATCTTATCTGTAATAACCTCTGGCCTTGCCTTGCCTTTTGTTTTGGGTTTTCTTGTAGTCTGTGATTATTGGTGGATGTAACTATACATTTTGGTTACATCTGCAGAGGTCTTTTTAGAGATTGAGAACATCATGTTTAAATAAAATAAAGTATTTTTGCTGTATTTAGTTATTTGAATGTAGTTCTTAGAATGAAAATCTATTAGGTTAAATATGAGTCAGCTTTTGTAAATTTGTAATCAACTTTTGTATTTATTGCCTAAGACTGATTATGTACAGAAAGTTTGTATATTTTCATTTATATGGCTATAATAGTGATTTTTTGGTTTGCAGGCATCAACGTCTTGGACAATAGCTGCAGCTGCTGCACTCTTCTGGAGATGTGTAGGCAATGTAGAGCAGATGGTGGCATGTTTGCAGTTGGCTGTACACGATGCGCCCAGTGAATCGAAAGACAGTCCGCTTCATAACATTGCACAAATAATGCTTTCGTAAGTAAACAATTATAAGGCAGTTCTTGCTTTTGATTTGAGTTTTCTGTTGTTAAGGTTGTTGGTGGGTTTTAACATTATCTACAGCAGTCGTTGAATGTCTGACTGAAAGAGATTTACGTACAATATCTCCTTTAATATTGTCCCAGATAACTTCTGTAAGATCGGATCGGGATGGTAAGGTGGCAGACGATATTGAGTGTGGCCTTGTACACGAATTATTTCGTCGACAATGAATGTTTTTTCACAGTAAAATGATTTCACTTTTTCCAGCAACTGAGATTTCACCAATGTAAAATCTATTTTAACACCAAGCCAGTTAATTATTTCTTATTCCAGTGAAACCGAGGTTGGCCTTTTATCACTTTCCACACAACAATACTTATTATTGTCCTTCACTAATAATGAGCTGTTTGGGAGATTAGGTAGTAATTTTTCTGATTGCCATTTACCGAAATTATAAAAATTCGTAGAGCTGTGGTGAAGATTTAAATATTAACAGTGCATTGTTAACAAAACCATCATCTCCTCCACTGTGAACTGTAGTAAGTCTACCACCTTTCGTAATTTTCGTTGTGGTACTGACACCTCTTCAGAAGATTGCCAACATGAAGATACTGATTGTAATGCTTGAACATATGTTTCGTCGATATATATAAACAATAATTTTACCTGCTCGTCTGTATTATTTTGTCATTTAGTGAATTCTCCAAGCAATATCACTTATGTTATCAGAAGCTTTCTATTGGATTGGCAGTGAATCCATTTAAATCCTAACTTTTTAAGTCGTCTCAAATATTCTTGTTCACATTCAATGACTTCATCATCCTTTAGAGATTGTAATAAACTCATTGTAATAAACTGTTTATTGAAGGGGAGACTTTTTTGACTACACAAAATGTGTGCACCTTTCTCCTTATTGGACTATCTGTGAAGGAGTCCATTTCAATTTTTTTTTTTAGGAGCCTGTGCGTTTTCTTTTGCCGTAGAAAGTAGATTTTTCCACAACCAAAAGTAGATAATTTCAACCTTCTTTTAAAATTTTGTACACAGTAGCCTGAGAGAATCCTGAGAGCCTTCACTTGTACTGGTGGGTCTCAAATATTCTTGTTCACATTCAATGACTTCATCATCCTTTAGAGATTGTAATAAACTCATTGTAATAAACTGTTTATTGAAGGGGAGACTTTTTTGACTACACAAAATGTGTGCACCTTTCTCCTTATTGGACTCTCTGTGAAGGAGTCCATTTCAATTTTTTTTTTTTTTAGGAGCCTGTGCGTTTTCTTTTGCCGTAGAAAGTAGATTTTTCCACAACCAAAAGTAGATAATTTCAACCTTTTAAAATTTTGTACACAGTAGCCTGAGAGAATCCTGAGAGCCTTGACTTGTACTGGTGGCAGTAGTATAACCCAAGTTGTTTTTTAATATTCTGTGGCTTGAGTTGTTAGAGGTCTCTTAGAATGTAGGTTAGTGTTCAATGATGAAACCATTTAAAGAAAAAATACGCTACAGTAAATTGCAACAACAAATGGTAAAACGTCAACTTAATCTAAAGTACACAACACACTGTGAGTTCTAATTATTACAATAAAATACTAAATTTATTTGTAAAGAAATCCTATATAAGTTAAAGCAAATCGCAAATTATTCATAAATTTATTTATTTATTTCTTTATTATCAAATACCCTTATACCATATTGGTGTCGGGTTACATCAATATATGATAAGTACATCAACTACACTCTATATACAAATTTTTTACATCGTACTCTATCCATTGACAATGTCTTCGCTTCACTCCAGCCAAAGCCTCTTTCTCTCAAAATGTTTCCCATCATTCCATCCCATGTCAGTCGCGGTCTTCCTCTCTTCTTTCTCCCCCTGATTTTGCCTCCCAAACCTGTTTTACCATTCTATCACTATCCATTCTCTGCATGTGTCCCCACCAGCATAGTTGTTTCTGTTCAATAAAATCCAGAATCGATATCACTTCTAGATCCTCTCTTATTTGTGTATTCCTAACTCTATTCTTCCTTGTTACCTACTCCTACTACTCTTTTAAGATATTTCATTTCTGCTGCCTGGATTTTACTTTTTTGGCTTTTGGATAGCACCCACGTCTCACAGCCGTATGTTAAAACCAGTCTATATACTGTTTTATACACACTCATTTTCGTTTTTCTTGATATCTCCTTCCTATTTATAATTCTATTGTTTAATGCATAGTATACTTTTATTGCCTTTTCAGTTCTTTCATTTAATGCGGTTTCTTGTTTCCCATTACTGTCTACTATAACCCCTAGATATTTGAATTGTTTGACTTGTTCTATCTTCACTCCTCCAATCTATATATTTATTATTTTATCCCCCATTACCATTACCTTTGTTTTGGTCTTATTTATTTTCATCCCTTTTTCCTGGAGAACTTCATTCCATATATTCAAATTACCCTGTAACGCCCTTTCACTTGTAGCCATTAGCACTACATCATCCCCAAAAGCCCCTTCTGCTACTTCTATACTTCGCAAGTTCCTGTATCCAACATGCATTTTCTTAACCTTCAGTGAACACTTCTTAATAATGTCGTCCATATACAAGTTGAATAATGTCGGACTCAGTCCATCTCCTTGTCTTAATCCATAGTTTGTTGTAAATCCTAACGACATATTTTTACCAATTACATAAGTTACATTATTTTTGTATAACCTACCTTAATTATTTTACTCCTTATTCCTCTATTTTTTAAACTTTCCCATATTTTTCCTCTAGGCACACTATCGAAAGCCTTCCCAAGATCAATAAAAGCCAAACATACCAATTTATCTTGTTGTATCGACTTCTCAGCTATCTGTTGCAGAGTAAAAATGTGATCCTGCACACTTCTCCCTGATCTAAAGCCACTCTGCGATTCCTCCAAACTATATTCTAAAATTGGGACCAATTTATTATTAATTATCTGCTCATAAACCTTAACAATTGTATTTAACAGATTGATACCCCTATAATCATTACAATATCTTGCATTACCTTTCTTAAAAATAGGAACTATCAATGCTTCCTCCCATTCTCTTGGTATGTCTACACTTATTCATGCTTTATTGATAATTTCTAAAAGTATTTCTTTCCCCTTTTTCCCCATATTCTTTATCATTTCTGCTGTAATTTTATCTGTTCGAGGTGATCTCCCACTTTTAAGTCCTTTAATCACTACTTCTAATTCATGCATCATTATTTTTTCTTCTTCTGCAACTTCACCATCCTCTCTATCTTCTTCTTCATTAATATTACTTTATGATCATCTTTGTTTATTTCCTTACCACCTAGTAATCCTTGAAAGTATTCTTTCCATCTATTCATTATATCGTTTCTTTCTGTCAGTGGGTCATTCCATGTCAAATCAACACACACAAAAAATACTTTTTTCCTGTACCATCTCAGATTTTGATTATATTTGGTACAGAGGCTACCTTCATATAGACTAAGAAAAATACCAAAGTTTTTTGAAATATGTCAACCGGTTTGGAAATTACAGCTAAGTAAAGTTTTCAAAAAACGCCGGTACATGACATTTTTGAACTGCGATTGTAGCTCTTTTAGTTGAGATAGAAAGCCGGGAGAGGTGTCATTTTTTAGCATTTTTTATGCTCTTTAATATGCAATAATAAAAATTAGGGGTCAAGAGGAAACATTTTATTCCAAATTCAAAATCAAAATAATGCACCCCTTTAAAAATTTTGAAAAAATTCATAAGTTATCTTTATATGGTTTTTAATTGTTTTTGTAAGTTTCATAATGGGATCGTAATGGGAACATATAATAAATTTTTTTTAAAAAAAGGTTTGCATTATATTTTGGTTAAAAAAAGCCTATTTGACACAATGTATAAAACTCATTATGGTTTTATAGGTCTAAATGAGTTATTCTTCGTTCTTATTGCTTGCCAGTACATGTCTTTATGCCTGTATAATTAATATTTAGGTCTTCTATATATTTTTTTATTTTATATTTACAAAAGTTTGTTTATTTTATTTTTAAGTTTAAAGTTTAAAAGTTATGTTATTTTTTAGAACTACCTAAACTATAGATTATAAATTTGGATCTTAATAATCTACAAAAGTGTATAGAGGTCTCCCTCTCCTTGAGAGAAAAATTCTTGGAATATTTAAGGCCTGTAGTTCCCAGAAAAGTTATTTTGAGACTCTATTTCCTATTGTTGTTCCTTTCTCACAGTGTATTATTTTTATCTCAACTTTTTCTCCTTTAATGTAAGAGAAAATAGCTCAGTTGTACTCTTGATGTGGTGGTGGTTACATGTATTTTATAATTGTGGAGTGTTTTATTTTGTGCTGGATTTTTGATATTTCTTGAGTTCTGGACATGGATAAAAATAGGTATGTGATATATAAATGTTTCAACCCATTTGAAAAACAAAACCATAAAGTAGGAGACAAGAAAAAGCTTAGGATTGTTACAGAGTGGATGTGTGAAGAGTTCCCACAAATCCCAAAGGAATCAAAAATCTGTGACTCTTGCAGAAAACAACTGACAACTTTAAAAGCCCATAAAAATTCAACTCAGCCCAATACTAATGAGTGCTTTGCTCAAGACTTAAGTTCTAGTTCTGAATCTGAAACTGATACTAACTTTTCTTCAAAATCTGAAGTAGTTGATAAACTTAATGCCTCTCTTCATGAACTAGGTGAATCACCTTTAGATTCAAAAAAGGTGATTTCCAAACACTATGCTTCAAATAAAATTAAGAAGATTAGTTCTGCAACGAAAAGAAAACTTTTTACAAGTGTTGAGGAATCCTCTGAAGACGAGACAGAGTCACCTGGTGACTCAGTATTGAACAACCTTAAAACAAACTTTTCAAGCACTACTTCTAGAGTTAAGAAGTTAATGATTTTAACTTGTCTGCCTGAATCATGGAGCATTAGAAAAATTATGAGAGAGTTCAATGCTCCAAATTACATGGTTAGAAAATCAAAAGTAGTACTCAAGAAAAAAGGGATCCTGGAAACTCCAGATCGGAAACCAGGTAAGAGCCTTAGTCCAGAAACAGCCGAGGCTGTAAGATCATTCTATGAAAGTGATGAAATTAGTCGTGTTTTACCAGGTATGAAAGACTGTGTCTCCATCAAAGATGAAAATGGAGAAAAAATTAGTGTCAAATAGACTTATTCTCTGCAACTTGTCAGAAGCTAAAATATCTTTCCAAGAAAAATTTCCTGATAAGAAGGTGGGTTTTTCAAAAGTTGCTGAGCTTCGTCCACCATATTGTATATTGGCAGGTCACAGTGGGACACACACTGTATGTGTTTGCACGATACACCAAAATATCAAACTAATGATGGGAAACGCAAAAATAGGGGCACTTACAGATGGAAAACTAACATCATACAAAGACTGCCTTGCTAAAGTACTCTGTAATCCAGCTTCCATAGCATGTCATTTGGGAAACTGCCCATCTTGTCCTGGTAATCAGGAAATCAAACTTATCTTGGAGGAAGGGTTTGAAGAAAACATGGTGGAAAAATTACAAAAATCACCTTCAGATTTTATTGAAATGTTATGTGAAAACCTTTCTGATTTAGTTAGACATGACTTCATTGCCAAACAACAGAGTTCCTTCATGAACCACACTAAAGAAAATCTGCAGAACTCAGAATTTCTTGTTGTTTGTGACTTTTCTGAAAACTATAGTTTCATTCTTCAAGATGAAGCCCAGAGCCATCATTGGAGTAGTGGGCTTGCCACTGTTCATCCATTTGTCATCTACTTCAGGAGAGAAGTAAAGACGGAACATGTACGTTTTGTTGTCATCTCAGAATGTCTGGAGCATAACACAGTTGCTGTGTATTGCTTTCAAAGAAAGCTCATTGATTTTATGAAAACCAAATTTGGTGACATATTTCGAAGATTTTTTACTTCTCTGACAGATCAGCAGCTCAATACAAAAACAGAAAGAATTTTACAAACTTGTGTTTTCATAAAACTGATTTTGGTATTGATGCTGAATGGCATTTCTCAGCTACAGCACATGGGAAAGGAGCATGCGACGGTGTTGGGGGCAGTGTAAAAAGACTAGCAGCCAGAGCAAGTTTGCAGCGTCCATATGAGAATCAAATACAAACCCCATTTGAGTTGTATGAGTGGGCACTGCAAAACATTTTTTCTGTAAACTTTGTGTATGTAACACATGATGAAAACATTAACACTGACAACTTTTTGAAAGATCGTCTTAGCAGGTCCATTGCAATACAAGGAACCCAAAAACTTCATGGCTTTATACCTATCCCCTCTAGTACCTCAAAGGTTAAAGTGAAGGTATTTTCTGAATCAGATATATCAACTACTGAGAAAGTGACCACTATACAAGATAGGCTGCAACTGACAGAAGTTAGCAGATACATAACCATCATTTATGAAAATAACTGGTGGTTAGCATATGTACTAGCAAAAGAAGAAAGCATAGACGAAGTTAAGGTTTCTTTTCTGCATCCAGCTGGTCCATCAACATCTTTCGCTTACCCCAGAAAAGCTGACATCCTTTGGCTCTCTGTAACACATGTACTGTGCAAAGTAAACCCAGTGACGCCGACTGGAAGAGTATATAAGCTTAAAGATAGTGAAGTTCAACAAACTGTTCAGTCCTTCACAGACTACTACAAGAAGTTCTGAGAACTACAAAAGACTTTCTTTACACTGTAAGTTTGTTTTCACAATGTAACAATTTTTTGTTTAAAAAAAACATGTTTCTATTGCACTTTGGTTTTGTAGGGTAGGCCTAGGTTTGGGTATCATTTAATCTAAAAACTTCTGGACTATAATTTTTCATACAGATTTTGATTTTACTATGGTATTTAAATTTTGATTTTATTGTTTCCTGTAAAATACTGTTAGGTCTATTAAAAACAAAAAACAAATATATATAGAACTATTTATTTAGACCTAAAGTTAGTTACTTTTACAAGTTTACGGGTATACAAACCTAAAATGGACAGATGGTAAGATTTACATTGTGCGTGAAATAGGCTTTTTTAAATCAAAATCTAATGCAAAGCTTTTTTTAAAAAGACTTTATTATATGTTCCCATTATGATCCCATTATGAAACTTACAAAAACAATTAAAAACCATATAAAGATAACTTATGAATTTTTTCAAAATTTTTAAAGTGGTGCATTTTGAAAAATTCAAAATCGAAATTTTGATTTTGAATTTGGAATAAAATGTTTCCTCTTGACCCCTAAGTTTTATTATTGCATGTGAAAGAGGATGAAAAATGCTAAAAAATGACACCTCTCCCAGCTTTCTATCTCAACTAGGAGAGCTACAATCGCAGTTCAAAAATGTCATGTACCAGCGTTTTGGGGCGTTTTTTGAAAACTTTACATAGCCAGTAAAAAAATTTCCAAACTGGTTGACATATTTCAAAAAAATTAGGTATTTTTCTTAGTCTATATGAAGGTAACCTCTGTACCAAATTTCATCAAATTCGGAGATGGTGAGGTAAAGTCACTGTGTTGAGTTGATATGGAATGACCCCAGTATTTTCCCATTAGCATTATATATATATATATATATATATATATATATATATATAATTCTCAGTTTTTTCTTTTCTAAAAGATTTCAATATTCTGAAGAAAAACTTTTGATTTTCCCACCTATCTCTTTCCAATTTTTCTCCAAAATCTTTCCATGCACTCTCTTTCGCTTTTCAAACTAATTCTTTAACAATTTTTCTTTGTTGCTTATATGCTTCATAGTTATCCACAGTTCTATTAGCTGTATACTTTTCCATTCCCTTGTAAAACCCCTCTTTAAGTATTTTATTGACTTATAAAAAAAATTTGTTTTTTGAAATTTTTTTTATATTTTTCTTTATTTATTTATTTTTTTTTTAAGAGGGGCCACAAGATAATTAAAACTAGCCCAAAAGCCTAGAGAAGCCAAAATGCGCTGGATCCAGTGAGACGGGACTTGCAATTAAAACTCACAAAATTAACAACCAATAAATTTTTATTATAACCAAACGTTAAATATCTATTTCCCAACAAAATCAGTGTATTCTCCTTAAAATATTTTTGGTTAATTTTTTGCTTTAAAAATAATTATAAAATTTAAATGAAATTATATCATGATTTCTTTTACAATTGGGGTTACTTTCCCCCACTTAGCCCTATACCTAACCCCCAGAAATAACACATGAATATACAATACATATAAATGGACATATAAATATATATGTCTACAACTACAACACATACACACGTTCCACATCACAGGACAATTACAACTTTCAACATTAATATCATGCCACACCTCTTTCACCCCAGAAGGTACATAATTCACAATTCATAAATATTCTTGAACGCAACACCTATTGAAAGATCTTAATACATAATAATCCATATATATATATATATGTGTAACACCAGTTCCCCCAGGGCATACTAAAATTCAGGGGTTGGCATAATGCCTGATACTACTATAAAGTGCTCCTACACTGAGCACTTAGACTTGGAGGAAATATAATCATAATTCAGTCAAAATACAAGTGACCTTAATAAAGTAAAAGAATTTAAGCGTGATAAATTTTGTGAAATATTAATAACAGTAATATTTTCGTGAAAGAAATTTACTAACAGTAATGTGCCATGATGCTTTATAACCTTTAAGAATTAATTTGGCCCAAAGGCCGACATGTTCCTAGGCAAGATCGTGCCTAACTAAACCTGTCCCAGGAGCATGTTCAAGTCTGCATGAAAATCCGCCTATACAGGATTAAACTGGGGACCCGACTGAAACTAACAAAAGAAACTCCTATCCATTATAGGACCCAAACAGAATATAAATATGTGAAATTAATGAATCAATTGAAAACTAAATTTAATCTGTGAAATTACCTGATGAATGATAGAATTACTAGCACTAAGGTAACCCTTTTACTGAAAACTAGAAAGAAATTTACATGCCTGAATGGTAATCAGCCACGGATACATGCCAACCTCTGGGCTCACACTTAATATAAATAGTATTACAAAATGTACAAAAGATTCCCCCCCCCCCAAGTCCACGCACTATTCTGTCCCGTTAACCAGGGACCCAATTAAAATCTGTAAAGCTTAAAGTCATTTTAGGGTGTGTCGCTATATGCCCACGAGTTCTAGTGGGTTACATTCCCTTGTGTGAAAAAGTAATATTGGGTTGGTGTCACCTGATTTATTCCCTGGTGTGGAGTTTGAAGGCCTGGTCTAAAGCATTTTTGTGTTGGTGTGGCCTGTTCCCCGCTGTTATCCTCCGGCAGATGAAGCTGAGAGCCTTGGATGTTCGGTCGTTCAGGTCATGATTTGGGGCTGGTCCTCGACGTGAAGCGAGGGACCCTAAGCATACAAATATTATCAGCGAGATGCTCCAACACTTATTCTTCCAGGTTACTCTCACACGCACCAAAATCCATTTATAATTTTAAACACTGCTTTAGGCCTACTTGAAATGAAAGTTTGACACACTCTACAACAGGTTATACGGGCATGTGGCCCTATCTTTGAAAACATTAAGTTCGGCTAAAGTACATATTATTTTGCGTTAACATTGGTCAATTACGGGGCCTTAGTTAAGACTTCAATTACTGTTATACAATTAACTCATTTTGCATCTTCTAATTCGCCACGTGGCGTGCGTGTAACAGGTTAACAATTTTCATTCATTCTTGTACTGGTAGTAAACAAAACCCCTTTTACGTTACCTTAAATTAAATATATATAAGTATACTGCACTCACTTACCGCAGATCTGTTTTAATTTAGCCTGCCATAGGTGGAAGATGGAACAATTAAAAAAACTTCCCTGTCGGAGAGCGAGGCGTTTAGTTGGAGCAGAGAAATCAGACAAGAACAGAACCGTTTATTCTCGCATTTTTCCACTCGCGCTCTGAGGCGACCGCCAGGGAGCAGCACCAATCAAGCGCCGCATCATTACCTCCTGTAGATTCTATGCTAACCGTTAAACACAGTACGGCAGAACGCCCACCGCTAAATACAGAAACCTATTTTTCTTTAGCGTATTCGTTAAATGCAGTATAAGAATTTTGTATAAGCGCCGATTTTATTCAATCGGCACACCCTTTTCTTCCTTTTAATCTGCTCCTTTATTTCATTAGGCCACCATACCGTCTGTTTTCTTTTATTATTCATTTTAGTAACACCACAAACCTCCACTGCTGTATCTATAATTATATATTTCATTATTCTCCAGCCTTGATGTATATTATTAGCATGCCTTATATTTTCACTTACCTTTTGTAATTTTTGTTCGAGCACATCTTTAAACCTATTACTTACATCTCTACTTTTCAGTTTATACGATCTGATAGGTTTATATTTTATTATTCCTTCTCTATTGTATATCTGTTTTTTATCTAATTGTTCTTTACATTTGGTCATTACTAAATAATGGTCGCTATATATTTCTGCACCACTCCAGACTCTAGTGTCCATTATCATTTTCCATATATTATTTCCTTCTTAATCCAACATTCTCCTACCGTTATTGTTTCTCATTTCTTCTCCATATATTCCTATTACTCTTTTATATATCTCATCTCTTTTACCCACTCTACTGTTAAAGTCACCGACAATATATTTATTTCCTTTGGCTTCCTCTGTTACTTCCGATAGTTCTTTCCAGAATTTATCTTTTACTTCCACCTTCTCATCCTCGCTTGGTCCATATACTACTATAATTGTAAAATATTTTCCCTTTTGACTCTCCAGTTCCACCAGTAGTAATCTTTCTGATACTGCTTCCCATTTGTGTATGTCTTACTAAATCCCTGTGAATTATGCATCCCACCCCCGCTGTAGCTCTCTTATCTTCATCTACTCCACTATATATATTCATAAATACCGCCGGTACGTATACACATCTAACTGAATACAATGCTGTCTTCAGCCGTTTACACAGATGTCAGCATTGTTGACGGACATGGTGGGGGTGAGAGCCTCCTCTGCCAAGCCAGTGCATGTGCACTGGAACTATTTTTTGCCTGTGGTATACCTATAATTAGGCTTACCATACGTCCCGGTTTGACCGGGATTGTCCCAATTTGACGACCTGATCCCGGGTCCCGGCCAGTTTGTCAGTTGTCCCGGTTTGAAAAGTTATTCCATATAAAAAAAAATTGAATTACCGCATAATAAATGGAACGGTCTGCTGGCCTCAGTGTTGCCAATTTGACTTTTTTGTGGCAACATGTAGATGTAGCCTAATAATTTGTCAATAATTTGATAGCGCTCACTGCTAGATTGTGTCTAAAGTCTGATATAAATAGTTCCAAGAGTGTGTCATTTCAAGAACATCAAGATGCCGAAAAGGAACAGCACATTTACTGATGCTTTAAAGCAAGATTATCCATTTTTGAAAAAAGTGTGTGTTTATGAGGACAGAGTAAAGTGTGAACATTTTTTGTCTGAATTTTCAGTTTCTCACGGCGGGCGTTCAGACATAAAAGAACATTTGAAAAGTACAAAGGATAAAGCTAGTTTAACTGCAATTGCTGGTTCCTCAACAATTTCATCATTTTTTAAAAGTGCCGATCCCGTCTACAAAGTTCTTTTAATTGCTGCTAAGGAAGCTACTTTTGCTTTCCACACTGCTGCTCACGATTTAAGTTTCAAAACTGCAGATTGTTCTTCAAAATTAATATCTAAGTTCTTTGAACCTAAGTTTGGTCTCGCCCAAATGAAATGTGAGGCTATCATTATAAACATGATTGCACCAATGGCAGTTAAAGAACTCGACGACGATTTGAGTACATCAAATTTTGTGGCACTAACAATCGATGCTTCTAACAGAAAAGCAATTAAGATTGTCCCCTGTATTGTACGGTACTTTGTGCCAGAACAAGGAGTGAAAGTTAAGCTTCTAGAATTTCAGTCAGTTTCTGGTGAAACTTCCGAGATATTGGCAAACTATTTAGTGTCAGTTATAAAGAAAAATGACTTAGTACAGAAAGTCGTTGGATTTTGTGGTGATAATTAAAACACAAATTTTGGAGGCGTAAAACGCAAAGGAGTAAATAATGTTTATGTTCGACTGAAGAAAGAATTGGCAAGAAATATTGTGGGTATTGGTTGTGGTGCTCATATAGTCCACAACTGCCTGCAAACTGCAGTACATGTGCTACCTATTGAAGTAGAAGCTCTTGTAGTAAAAATATACAAGTATTTCTACATTTATACTGTGCGAGTGACTGAATTAAAAGAGTTCTGCGACTTTGTACACATTGAGTACAAAAACGTTCTACAACATGGTACCACCCGGTTCCTTTCCCTGCTTCCAGCTATTGAGAGATTACTTCTCATGTATGAAGGACTTATATCTTACTTTTTATCCCAAGAACAGTGCCCGAAAATGATAAAAGAGTTCTTTGAGAGTGATAGTGGAGAAATGTATTTGTGGTTTGTTCGTGGACAGCTTACCTTGTTTAATAAAACAGTCTTGGCTATGGAGAAAACTGCAGCTAGTGGAGCCGATATTGTGATTGAACTGGAAAATCTGAAACACAATCTTCAAGAAAAGCGTGACAATAAATTTGTACCACAAGAAGCTAAGAAACTATCGAAGAAACTTGAGGATGAGGATTGTGGTATCAATTGTGTTAATATAATAAGAGAGTTTACAGATTTTTATGACCGATGTCTCTCCTATATTGAGCTGTGGGAAAATAGTTTTGGTGGAGGAGAAACATTTACGTGGATAAACAACAATGCCATTACATGGGCCGAAATTGAGATAGCTGGTGAAAAAATCAACGAAACACTTGGAAAACCAGCCATAATAATGGATGAACTGTTTGATGAAGTGGTGGTTGCCAAAGCATTTTGATCTTCAAACTGTGACAACTGGAAAACCAATAATTTGAACTGTCAAGATAAATGGGTTCAACTGTTCCAGCATTTCAAGAATCAAAATATTTCTGTGGATAATCTCAGCCGCGTTGTCGAGTACATTTTCTGCCTGCCAGGCTCTTCTGCTCCTGTTGAAAGGGCATTTTCAATTATGAACAATATATGGTCTGAAGAAAGAGGTAAAATGGCAGAATCCACAGTGAAAGGTCTAATGATTTGTAAATAAAACATTGAACTCAGCTGTAGTGAATTTTATAACAAAATTAAGAATGACAAACCGTTTCTAAAAAAGGTCCACACCAGTAACAAATATGAATGGTTTCAACCAGCTGATAACTAGGTTTTTTTCAGTAAGAACGTAAGGTAGTTTTGTTCCTCATATAGTAAAATATGTATCTATTTTGTAATTGTAATTCTATGTGATTGTGAACGCGTGAATGCACTTTTAGCATATCTGTCGGCATCCAGGCCACTTATAATGACAAATAATAAATATATTTACCTTATTTCCTGTCTCGTGACCACATGACTGTGAATGCTTTTATATTGGTCAGACAGGGAGAAGTTTTTATAAACGTTTCGTTGAGCACACTCCAAACCATAATGTAAAGGATTTGACAACATAATCTTGTATAAAGTCTAACTATTCTCGTCATCTTATACAGGAGAACCATAATTATACAAGCTTTGACACCAATTTGAAACCCTTACATATCTGTGGTAAAGGCGCTTATTTAAATGCACGTGAAGAATTTGAAATATATAGAGCACATAATGACAAATACTACCGTAATTTCATATTAAACGACCTCTTACATTTCAAGTCGAATCCATTATATGACACAGCACTAAAATTTATCTGTAACTGATATCAATCAGTGTCCGGCCGGCTTTCGTCGAGTGCGCACTCGCATCACATAAATACTTATATGTTTGGTTTCAATTTTGTGATTTTAATGTTTTAAATTTTTAACAACCTCATTGAGTGATTTATATTTTAATATATATTCTGATGACGATACAAGTATCGAAACACATAAATAATATTCATTGCGTTAATACATGTGGTCACGAGACAGGAAATAAGGTATATATATTTATTACTTTTAGTATTCTGTAATATGTACCCAAGTTGGCCTAATTGTGTAATTGAGGCATAGAAAGCTTAAAGTTACGTAATAATTAAGACTTGATATTTTCAAAATTGCATGACAAATTATTTTACAAGTGTCCTGGTTTGAGAAGAAAAAATTATGGTAAGCCTATAATGAAAACATCAAATAAAAAATTTGTTGTCCTATTTTGAGTAAATGAAAGGTAGCTGTTTATTTATAGGTTGGACCACCATCAGGAATCATTACTTTTGGCATCATTAGCTCTGCAGGTGTCGCCACGCTCCGCTTTTGCGCACACTGCTCTTTATCACATCTACAAACTGATGGTATGTATCCTGACTTTGAATAAGTAATTTAAAGAATAGCAATATGCATTATGATTAGTATATGTGGTTGTTTTCTTTTTGTGAAAACTTTCCCTTGGTTTTAGAGTAGCGGACAAATACTTGTAGATAAGAGATTTTCATTGTGATTAAAAAAAAATGTAATTTTGTTAATTGGTAAATACACATCTTGTAATTTAAGTATAATGTTGATGTGTCTTTCATGGTTCTTTGTGCATATTTGTTTCTGTGTGACTGTGAAGATCCATTCTGTACTAAGTAGAAAAGTAACTTTTATAGCCTCTGCAAATTTGATTTGTTGTTTTTACAACCTTTAATTTTTGTTTTTTACATCAACATTTATAGGGGTAGTTAGAAAGTAAAAATTTAACTGCTTGTTATATTTCTCTTCTCCATAGAGTAAGAATTTTCAATTGTACCAACTTGACTTTTGTAAAATTACAATATTATGTAAAAGGGCAATAGTATAACAGTTTGTTTTCACGGTTTGAAAGGAAGTTTCTTTTTGTAATAGCTTCTCACTCAAAAGGATGAAACATGTGACTGCTATATTTGGCCTCAAAAACATCCCTTTTGAAGGTGTAACTGTAGGCAGAATAAATATATGTGGTTGTGGTTAAACTTTCCCTAGTATTGCTTCTGTCTTCCCTAACATGAATGTCCTGGAGGAACTTCATTCTTCCTCCAACAACAATAAATGGTCCAACATTTGCTGGAAGTAATCTTAAGTATAAATCCAAAAAATGAATTACTATATGGTATATTTTCATAACGTTATGAGACCTAAAGGTTTCCCAGCCTTAATTTTTGGTAAGTACCAGAAAAACTGGTATAACTTTTTGTTGCACTGTTTTTCAGACTGTTTCATCTGACCATGGTCATTTTTTTCTCTGATAAGCTCTTTTGTTTAGGATGCCTTGAGATTCACCCTTTTTAACCTTTACATTCCCGATATTACAGAATTTATTTTTCAAGTTTTTGAATAATCCATTTTCAAAGTGAGATAGTTGTGTTTTCCAAATCAACACATGATGTGTTGACAACATTATTTTTCCTAGTGTTATATATGTTTGCTTTGCCGACTTCATGGATTTTATTGATTTCATGGATTCAACTAGAAGTATCATGTTGGCAGTGGAAGAACAAGTTTGCTCACTGTGAAATTTGAGATATAGAATAATCTGATTTGTCTTTAAAAATAAGGTATTGTAACATGTGATTTTTATGCCCAAAGAGTTTCAAATAATAATAATAAATATCGGTATGGAGAACCATACATGACTTCCATATTCTAAGATTTATATTTAAAATCATTTTTGAAATGAAATATTACCATAGAAACTACTTCTTTCTACTTACTGCTTCAGCCTTAACCACAGTACTGTGGTCACTAACGTATACCACCTCACGTTATCGCACTCGATTTTCACGGATGATGGAAGTCGATGGCACTGCCAAAACGTCTGGTTTTGTAGAAAACATTGGACTACGGCCAAATATCCCGGGAAGGAATTTTAACAAAAACTACTTCTTTGTTGCCGATAACGTTGTACACATATATATAAAAAATATGCATAAAATTAATGGCTTGTATAAGTTAATGATTGATCTCCAGTAAGTAGTGCTCAAGTTTCCAAAGTTTTAATATTATGATGTCCGTAATTAAAACATCAGAGCAGGTTTAGTGTGAATGAGGGTACACCGTGGACAAAAATTTTCAACATTTCCTATTGAGCGTTGCTTAGAGTAAAGCTGCGAATCTACAGTGTATGTTTCACAGAACAAACGCGCAAAAAAGAAGGAGCGCTCCGAAGTCACTCATGGACCCTCAGCATCTTGCAAAGGGTTCATTCCCTAAAGACGAAAAGTCTGTCTATGAATCGTTCCTCTGTAAACACGTGCAGTTACACTGCCCAGCGACCCACAGGAAGCAAATTGATGTCCATTTTTTCGGCTTGCACGCGTTATGTTGGTGTGGGTTTCGGCACTTTCCATTTAAAAAGCGTGCAAATGTAAGAAAATATACATGAGTGAGGCCAGAAATAACGCGAATTGTGTGTGTGTGTGTCTTCCCTGCCTTTGTATTGCTGTAGTCATAATAATAAAATGGAAACGTAAACATTACATAACATAACTGAGATATGCTTACCTGCCACGAACCATATATTTTATACATGTATATTAACTCATACATAATTTACATTAAAATGAAAAAATTATAATTTTATTGCCTGGCAACAAAATTATTTTATTTTTAACAATTACCATTGTTTGAAAAAGTTTAAATGAACTTTACTGTTGTTAAAACGTAAAAGGTTGCAGGTAAACTACCCCTTCCCCTTAACCGATCTTCACCAAAATCGAAAGTCCTTGAGATCTCTACAATTCAGGGACGTATGCTAAAAATTATTTGATTCTGTTTGAATTTGCAGCTGTTATCGTTTGCCATAGAAAATATCCTTGATAAAAAAATGTTGCAGGTAAACTACCCCTTCCCCTTAACCGATCTTCACCAAAAACAACAGGTCTTGAGTACTCTACAAATCAGGGCTGTATGCAAAACATTATTTGATTCTGTTTGAATTTGCGGCTGTTATCGTTTGCCATATAAAATACCCTTGTTAAAAAAACGTTGCAGGTAAACTACCCCTTTCCCTTAACCGATCTTCACCAAAAACAATAGGTCTTGAGAACTCGACAATTTAGGGCTGTATGCAAATAATCTTTTGATTCTGTTTGAATTTGCGGCTGTTATCGTTTGCCATAGAAAATACCCTTGTTAAAACATAAAATGTTGCAGGTAAACTACCCCTTTCCCTTAACCGATCTTCACCAAAAACAATAGGTCTTGTGAACTCTACAATTCAGGGCTGTATGCGAAACATTATTTGATTCTGTTTAAATTTGCGGCTGTTATTGTATGCCAAAAAAAAATTTCCCTTGATAAAAAAAACCATTGCAGGTAAACTACCCCTTTCCCTCAACCGATCTTCACCAAAAAGAATAGGTCGTGAGTACTCTACAAATCAGGGCTGTATGCAAAAAATTATTTGATTCGCGGCTGTTATCGTTTGCCAAAATCTACAGACACACACACACACACACACTTTTCGGAAAATGACTTTTTTTCATGTTTTGAGTGTAGTACAATCAGAATCTGCAATAATCTCGAACACGATTTTTTTTTGCCATCACCATACTTCCATTTCCTTAAGGAATATGGAAGTAATAATGTAATATCAAACACGATTACATACAGTTTTTAAGTGATATTTACTAATAAAAAAACAATGTCAACTAGGATTCAGAAAGAAGTATGCATGTATTTAAAGTGACAAAGTTTGAATTGATAACATAGTGGTTATCTGTTGAAATTTCATAGAGTAAGTACAAAATCTGATAGGTGTTCAAATTACCCACTAGATACAGGGAATTTACACACTCAGACATTTTAAAAATTGACTGTTTATTTCTTTATTGTCTGTAAGCTGTTAATGAAAAATTTCCCAAACGCACACACACACACACACACACACGTGGGCACGTGCATGTATGTGTGTGTGTCCATATTAGAGTATAATTTTGGGGGATTTTGCAGTTCACAGTTTTGTTGCAAGATGTTTTTTGAATGAGGTAGTTTTTACTTGGATAATATTATAAGTTTAGCGTAATGTTACTGTAGTCATTTATAAGAAATAATTATATAAATAAATTACTATTATAAATTATTACTAATTTACAAGGAAGTATTGAAAAAATATATATATACACAATTTTCTGAAATATGTGTTATAAAAATTTGTGTGGCTGCACTGATGTGTGTGTTAGTACCAGTGGTGGCTTTCAGTTATCTTTAATTAAATATAACTAAAATTATATTGGAAGTTTATGCCAAATCTGTTGTGTTATGTAGAAATGGTATATGTTAAAATGTACAAGCATAGGTTTACAGGTTTATGTAAAAAAGTAATAATATTTCTGTATTTGAATATATAAATAACTAAAAAAATTGTGCATACACAAGTTATTATAGAGTTGTTGTCGTGTTACAGGGAGATAAAGATAAAGCAGTAGAGTTTGGTCGACTGTCTATAGATCTACAAGAAAAAATGAAAGCCACATGAAACAGAAAAACATCACTCAGAGTTTGCATTTCCATTTAATTTTTCTTTTATTTAGTTCAGTATGGATGTGGCAGTAATGTAATTGTCAACAGCGCTGTTTCAGATTTCACCGATTTCATAATTTTAATTTATTTTAATACATTTTTCTTTTGTCTTATTTCCAGTAAAAATTGTGATCTCTTATCCAATATACCAAATGGATGACATAATTTTGTGAACACTAGTTTTAAGAACGAATTATCGAGAGTATTTGTTTTACGATATATGATTAACTCAGGAGTGCAGATTTCATGGTCAGGAAGATTCCTGTGTAGGCTAGTTGATTTGGATGAGTGAATAGTGTCAATGTTTAAGAGGCGATGCACCATACATTTGCTTACCATACTTTTTGTTTGTTTAGTTTTGTTGTACAGTAAAAGTATTGTGGTGTCATAAGTAATTTTTTAAGACACTTTAGTTTATTTTTATTTAATCTAATTTTACCAGGCTCATTTTTCATATGTGTTCAGTGGATTCTATCATTGACATGTAGTTAAAAGTAATTTTGTTCCTAGTTATTACTGTGTATTTATATTGTTTCGTATTTTGTGTTTGTAGTTTATAAGCAGGTTTTTTGGCATGTAAGAAACATGAATTTATTAAGTCTTTTTATATTTCTGTAACAAAAACACAGAACGCGTTCATTGCTCTGTGACAGATTTTTTAAACAGTTTTAACTTTTTTTTTAATACCATAGTAGACGGTTCTTTATATTGTTCACATTTACATTTGTCAGGATGTATGTTGCATTTGTGTCTAATTAAATTGTTTGTTTTGTTTGGATTTATGCAAGGTATTTTGAAAGAAAACATTGTATAATGCATGACAGCAAATGTGTAGACATATATAATTTGTGATCAGTTAATGATTTTTTAAAAGTAATTTATGAATTGAGTTGAATTAGTTTTGTTAAGAGAGTGATTTTATAAAATTAATATTTCATTATGCCTTGCATTAATACAGGTAGTGTTTTTCTGTTATATTAGTAGTAAGTACTTTTGTTCTGAAGTAACTGACATGTAACGAAGTGTAAAGATGATCAGTGTTTTAACATTTCCCATATTTTGACATTTTATGTATTGTACACTATGTCAGTATTAATGTTTGTTTTCTAAAGACTGTTATTTTGCTGTTATAGTTGTTCCACAACTGCATGACAATCATTGTCATTCCTTTATTGTCATCCATTTAGTATTTTATTTAAGTTTCTTTATTACACCATAATTAAGATTGCATTTTGGTTTATGTTGACAAGGTACAAATAATTTAAGTACTTAACTATGAATTTATTTATGTATTTGATTTATCAAAGTCAGCCACACATGAAGGTAAAACCCAGCTCATAATTTTTTTATTCCGAATTTGTGTGTTGAAATATTATATTCATTTGTTAATAATGAAAATTTTTGTTAATCTAGAGAAGAGTGAAGTGTGCTTATGGCTAATAGAAAATTGTAAGTTTTGTTTTTATTTCTGTTGTAACTTAAATTTTGGATTTCTCCTTGAAAATTTCATTTTTATGTGTGGACATGATAAGTAATAACAAAGTTATGTGCTGGCTTTGTTTTAACTGGAACAGAATTTTGTGTGTGACTTTGTAAAAGTTTAGTTATAAATCTTGTTTTTGTACTTTATTAATAAATTTCTTATGCATACTACTATGACTTATTATTTTCTGTGTAACTGTGTGTGTGTGTGTGTGTGTGTGTGTGTGTGTGTGTGTGTGTGTGTGTGTGTGTGTGTGTGTGTGTGTGTGTGTGTGTGTGTGTGTGTGTGTGTGTGTGAGAGAGAGAGAGAGAGAGAGAGTGTGTGTGTGTGTGTGTGTGTGTGTGTGTGTGTGTGTGTGTGTGTGTGTGTGTGTGTGTGTGTGTGTGTGTGTGTGTGTGTGTGTGTGTGTGTGTGTGTGTGTGTGTGTGTGTGTGAACTTATTACTTCATTACCATTATTATCAAGAAGTTAGTAAAGTCCTTGCAGGAGTGAGAAGAAGATAGTGGCATAACTTCAAATACTTTGAACTGCTTTGAAGCATGATTTTGAGTTCAGTTACAATGAATGGCATAATTACTTTTATTTGATAATTTGTGTGCTAAGCTTTTACTACTTCCCTGTGACCATTTATTATCATTGTTTTTGAAATATGGTGTATCAAGTTCATTTTTTCACATTTAATTGTGCTTTTTGATTGATTTGTGATTTATTAACATTTGAATTGGTGAAACATAAAATTGTTTTACTCACTGAAGTATTTTGTTCAAGTTTAGATTAAAAAGGCTGTCTCATAAACTTATGGCCTACCATGTAAGTAAATATATGATGAGGGCCTATCATTGTTACACTCTATTTTTAAAACATTGAAGAAGTAAACCATTCTGTTTAAGTTTTGTAGTCAAGAACTTACATTCAGTTGCTTTTATTGCTTGAGCATATCTAAGGGAATTAAAAACCTCTTCTTGTCAGTGATAAATCTGTTTTATAAAGAAAGAAGCAAGTTTAGTAAGTATACTTTTTGTAGTGGAACAGCAATTATAGTTTATAGTGAAACATGTTCTACATATCAGCAGTAGAAAGAATGTTTGGTATAGAGAGTCACCCTGGAAAATTTCTGAACAGAAGCAAAATTTGGTGCAGTGAGACCATGCAGAGAGCAGTCATATGACATGAGGAAAGTGTCATGAGGGGATTGTTCATTCACTGAACATCACATAAGAAGTTGAGTAGAACTAAATGGAGAATAAGAAATAACCAGGCGATAAGTGATAGCGTGAGAATATATAAGATTTATAAAGACTCGAGGAATACAATGACTAGGTCACCTAGAATGGATGGATGATCAGCATATGCCAAAGAAAATTCTGAGGGCCCTGGTGTGTAAAAGCAGAAAGAGGGGGTTGATCTAGGGTAAGATGGTTGGATGAAGTGCTGGAAGATATCCGAAGAATGCATGTGAGGGGTTGCGCTGAGATAGCAATGAATAAGAGACATTGGAGAAGGTTAGGTGTTGGAAGCCAGGGCTCATGTTGGGCTGTAATGCTAAGGAAGAAGAACAACGAAATATGTGGCAAGATTTTTCTGTGTGTGTTATTTGGAAATGATTAGATGTCAGACAAAAGTAAAAATTGTATAGATTTAGCAAGTTAGGATTAATTTTGTGATTGATTTGTTTTAAAATTACAAGTCATCTCAACAGTAAGTTCCCCTATTTTTTTCCAAGGGAAATTGTCCAAGCAGACTGACAAAGGTTGAGAACTTTTATTTATGTGTAGTGCCAGTAGTGCCAAAACCTCATCCATTGTGTAGCAACGTAACAACAGCACAAAATTTTAAGTCATGGATGTTCCATATACTAGCATGTCTGATTGTGAAGTGTGTAGTGTGATTTGGTTTTTTGTTAGAAAAAGTGAATCAGTAGCTGAAATTCATTGTCACTTAGTTTCTGTGTACGAACCTGAGTGCATGAGCATTCAGATGGTCTGCATGTGGCATACATCGTTCTTGAAAAGGAGAATGAATGTCCACAATTAACTGCCCAATGGGAGGCCCTCAACATCAACTGAGAATCCAGCTCATGTTGACACTGTTAAGTTGATTGTGTTGGAGGACAGACACGTCACTCTTGACGAAATTCTTGCACGATTACTTGCCAATTTCCAGACAAGTCGAGCATCAATCGGGAGGATTGTCAGTGATGAACTGGGTTTTCGTAAGGTTTGTTCACAGTGAGAACCCCGTTTGTTGTCTGAAGAACACAAAGAGAACAGGATTGCTGCTGCGCGCAAGTTGCTATACATGTCTGGGAAAAAGGAGATGATCTAATGAACTGCATCATAACAGGAGATGAAACATGGGTTCATCATTACACTCCTGAAACAAAACTACAAAGCATGGTCTGGAAAACTGCAAGTGAGAGCACGCTGAAAAAAACCAAACTTTCACACTCTGCTGAGAAGGGATGGCTACGGTTTTTTGGGGGACACTGAAGATATTTTTCTCATTGATTATCTGCCTAGCAGGGTCATAATATATGCAGAGATGTATTGTGAGACTCCGAAAAAACTACGATCAGCGATAAAGCGGAAACGGCGTAGTTTGTTGAGCAACAAAGTTCTGCTCCACAACAACTCACGTCCTCATTCCTTGCGAGTCACGCAGAATTTGTTGGAGTCCTTTCGATGGGAGATTTTCGACCATCCCTCATATTCACCCTAAATGGCTCTTGAGTGATTTCCATCTGTTCCCCATCTCAAAAAACATCTGCGAGGACAAAGTTTTGAAACAGATACGGAAATGAAACAGGTGGTTGATGCCTGGCTCTGAAATCTGGGCACACAGTGGTTCATAGAAGGAATTGACAAACCGTTTTTACACTACAGAAAGTGTAACTTTAATTAATTACCTTAACTTTAATTCTGTTTACCAACGAAGCTGTTGTGGCCTATGACTGTTTTCGGATGCCATCTTTTAATTGTTGCCAACTTCGTAATCGAATATTTACTAGATCTAGAGTTCTTTGAGCGTATTTTGGAGAACAGATATGGTTTATTCAAATAAATGATTCAACTCTCCTTGTTTTTTAAAATGAACTTGGTTTTATTCAACACATTATTTTAGCAGTTATTTTCTCTATGTTAGCAGTCTTCATAACAACTTTGTCAAATTTTGTTGCTTCCCTGCTATATACACTTTTTCCTCGAACGAGGCCTTTCGGTTTCACAACCATTATCAAGTTCTTCCTACAACAACATTAAAATACCTACTTCCCTTATATATATATATATATATATATATATATATATATACTGACCCTCCCACGCATCGCCGGTTACATTCAACCAATAGGAGGCAGTACTTACCGTCCAATCCTTGCTAGCCCCGCCCCTTACTCAGTCAACCTGACCTCGTCATATAAATTTCCTCTAAAAATCTCCTACAGCTTTCTACCTTCTAAACCTATCCTGTAACCGTATTAAACCTTTTATACACTACTCTTTCAAAATATAGTAAAATATATCCTCATTACTAAATTCAGTCTTTATGTTCATCAGCGTATTACTATTCTTTTTCCAATATTTCTAATTCTTCATACAATTTGCGTTTCCTTATGTTATTCTCTAACCTTACTATTTCGATGTTCTCTGTTGGGTCTAAAAACCTATGCCCTGTTTCATTAAAATGTCTCGCATAGAGCGAATTCGTAGTTCTGTCTACTTCTCCTCTTGCATGCTCTCTCAATCTAATTTCGAACTTACGTCCTGTTTCACCCAGGTAAACCTTATCTTACTGTTTACAGTTCAACTTATAAACACCGCTTTTCTGTAATTCAGGCGTTATTTCAGTACTACTATTCTTTATATAATCAAAAACTGTCTTTGTCTTTTTTACCGCTGCATCTATATTGTGTTTTTCAAAGCACTTGATTATGTTCCTCGTTTGAAATCCCAGATATGTTATTGATTCTATGTATTTCTTTTCTTTCTTCTCTTCTTGTTTACTATTTCCTTCTATTCTTTTTACAATTTTCTCTACTATCCCCGGTTTATAATTATTATTTTTCACTATTTCTTCTATTCTTTTTAACTCTTCTGTGTTACATGAATCATCTAAGTATTTTATTGCTCTATAACAAAATGAGTTTAGTGCAGCCATCTTGTGACTTACGGGATGGTATGAGTCCTGAGGTATAATTAAGTCTGTATATGTTTCTATCCTAAATACATCAAATTTAAAAACACCACACTCTATCTTTATATTTAGATCTAGGTAATTTATTTGTACTCCACCTATTTCCTCTTTGAACTTAATTTTATTTTCAATTTGATTAATTTCATTCGTTAGTTCTGCGAATTCTTCATTTGTTCCTTCCCACACCACAAAAATGTCGTGTACGTACCTTATCCATTCCTTTATTTTATCCTTATATTTTGATTTCATTAGGACACGCCTCTCAAAACAATTCATATATATTTCCGCCATTACTGGTGACAACGGACAACCCATTGGTAGCCCCTCCTTTTGAATGTAATACTTATTATTAAACCTAAAGTAGTTTTGGTGTACGCACACTGTCAGAACTTTTATTAAATCACTTTTGTACTGATACTGTCCTAAATTATTTTTAATAATTTCTACAGTATGTTCAACCGATATATTCGTAAACATATCTGACACGTCTAACGACATAAGTTTTGTATTTTCACTTATTTTTACTAACTTCAACCCTTCTATTACATTTCTACTATTTTCTACACTATATGTTACCTCAAAATCGTATAACCTCCTAAGCAACTTGCTCACTTCTTTTGATATCTTATAACTAGGCGAATTAATAAACGAAACTATTGGCCTAAACGGCATACCTTCTTTATGTAATTTTGGTTGACACCTCAACCTTGGCGCTTCCGGGTTTAATTCTATAAGTAATTTCTTCTTCTTATCGCTTAGGAATGTTATTTCTTTTACCACTTTTTTAATTTGAGCTTGGTATTTGCTTGTGTAATCATATTTTATACCTTGATATGGGCAGTGGCGGTCTGGCTCCACTGGGAGCAGTCGGCTCCGAGCCTTTTGGAGGCACTTAAGTGTTTAATAGGTACGCATACTGTTGCACCTATAACCCGTTTGTGTAGAACATTAAAAAAATTTATGCATACATTCCTGCAGAACTTATTTGTGGAAAAAATGCGCGAAATCGCTGAAGAATTTTCTGCAGAACAATTGTAGAGAAAATCATGCAGAATTTGATCTTATTTATAATTCTTATTTTTGTATATTAGACAGAAAATAATTAACAAACGTAAGAGCTTTATTAATCACCACACTTTATTAATTACAAAAAAAAAATAACCAAACAAACCAGCTTATAACTTAAATTAATAATTTTTTTTTCAGTTCTTCAGAAGTTGCTCCTACTGTATCGATAACTAAATATTTATCTAAATCTGCAAATATATCTCTTTCAATATTCATCAACAAAAGATCAGATAATAACTCTACGTTTATACTGCTTCTTAACCTATTCTTTATTATTTTAAGTTTCAAAAATACTCTTTCGCAAGTAACTTGCGTGGAGGGAAGAGTTAGAGCAAACTTGTAAACAATATATAAATTCTTGAATAGTCCAGATAAGGAGAGTTCATAAATAAGGGGAAATGCACACGATAAACATTCGTAGCATTTCCTTTTTGAGCAGTGCTTGTTGTCATTTGTCTGCGTTTCGTTTTCGAATTCTTCTGATTCTGTTGAATATTCGTCTTCATCATTATTTAAGTCCATTTTTCTTTTGACTTCTTTGTCTTTTTCCATCTTGATCAAATTTGAGTATTGACCGGCAAATTGCCTTAGTTCAACTAATAAAGTACTTCTATCAACTTTTGAAAGTTTAACAATACTATTCAACTCTCCAGATGAAAATTCTTCTGTTTTTAAGATCTCAGGAAATTTTTTAGGATTCAGCCAGGAACAATCATTAAGAATATCTTTGTTAGGTTCAAATCGCTCCTCAATATTTGAACGGACGCAATCAATTACTTCAAAATAAATTATTTTATATTTTTGAGAAGCAGGTATCTGAGCACTATCGTCTGTTGCTTTCTCTTCCTCGCCAGGCATTCGTTTCTTTTGGGAAACCCTTCTCTCCTTAAAATCTAACTCTATCTCTACACTCTCACCATCGTCAATAAAATTGCTACTAACCACATTTGCATATTCTTTCGATTTGTTTATATAAAATCAAAACGCTCATCACTTCTTTTACTGTTAATTTGTTTTAGTAAATTGTGTACTAAGTCCCAAGACCTAGCATAATCTATACTTTTACTCTGTAAAAACTTTGATACAGGTGAAGTAACCAAAAATATATCAAGTAAAACGAAAGCCATGAAAACGTTTTCAAATGTTGACCATAGACTTATTAAATTCCTGGCCATAAATCTCATCTGGGAGTCGAACCTGCCATTTGAAATATTTACCAAAACCTTAATAACTTGGATCAACTTGAATTTTTTTTCACTATCAACTAGGAATTCTTCATCTACAATTGATGATCGAGCTTTATGTTTGCTCCACCATCTAGTGCCACCGATCTTATGTAATGTGTACAGTTTTGCATGCCCACGATGCTCCTTTTTTGTTTCTTTTTGCCATACAGCCATTGTTTTGCATGATGTACTCAAGAACACATCAGTTTCCTGCACTAATCCAAATAAGTTTCTGATTGAAGAATTTTTCCTGTAGAATCAGCTAAAACTAAGTTTAAGACGTGGCCCATACAATGCGTAAAAATTAAATCTGGATTTGCATCTTTTAAGTGGGCTTGCAAACCATTGTAGCAGCCTTTCATATTACTTGCTCCATCAAAAGAACAAGCGACTATTTTGGAGGTCGAAATCCCTTGCTTCGACAGCTCTGTGTTTATATGCTCATACAGTGCAGCACCACTCGTGTCTTCTACAACGGTTAGACTTAAAAATCGTTCATATACCGTCCCTTACAATACATATCGGATGCAAATAGCTAATTGATCCATCACTGCAACGTCCTGTGTGGTATCTACCATTAAGCTACAAATAACACTGTCATGGAGGTCTTTCAATATCAAATTGCGCCCTAATGCTCCAATGATGTTGATTATTTTATTACAAAGCCTTTCGATAAAAAGGTTAATAGAGAACCCCTACCAATTTGTCCTTTTTTTGCCCTTCCAGTTTCTTCTTTTTTTTCATTAATTTTTGTCTGTTTCTTTTACTGTCTTCAATGATTATATAAAATGACGTCATACTTTGCAACTAGTAATACCAATTCCAGAAAGTTTCCATGTTCTCTGAGGAGCCCAGAGAATGTGCACCTTCTGCTCTGTGCCCCCTATTGGAAATACCTTGTCTTCCTATAAATAGGACTATGTCAATTATTTGCTGAACGACTAATCTTCTTATCTCTATTTCCTTAGCTTTCTTTTTTGCTTGATTTGAGTTAATAAGAGTTGTAACATCACACCCCTGGAGGCATTGGAAAGCTGCTGTCACTGCGAGTTTATGATTCTGTTCATTTTCGTGGATCTCTACAGCTTTATATATATGTTTGATAGACACGTCATGTCCAGTAATAAAAGTGGAATCTCTGTTATCTTTATCACCGAAGGCCATGCAGGAGGCACAGTATACCTTATTCAGATCAATAGAGTAGGATAACCATTTTCTATGAATTTTTTCTCCACTAAGCAAAGTCCGGTAGTACAATTTTGAAGGTTCAAATTGTAATTTTTTTCCTTTTCCATCACTGACCTGAATCGGATGCTTCTCCATAAACGCTTTTTTAATTTCTATTGAATCATGTTCTTTGGGGCTAATAAAGCATCCAAGCTCTGAAAGCGTTTCATATGGTTGCTGGCTTGTAATGGTACAGAATTGTGAGCCACCCCAGTTTAATTTTATATTAATTTAAATCATCATTTTAAGCACTTTCCAAATTGCCAGACTTTCACCTGTGGGGAGCCTCCAGTACAGCAATGCACGTTATTTAGCCAAAACAATTGCCAGACTATTGCGTAACCGCCCAGCAGCAGCCTTGTGACACAGTCTGCAGTTTGTCAGCAGAGAGAGTAGAAGTAAGCAGCATACAGTGCAGATAAAAATTACATAGTGGCCTCGGGTGTAAG
This sequence comes from Magicicada septendecula, assembly GCA_034769895.1. NCBI lineage: Eukaryota > Metazoa > Arthropoda > Insecta > Hemiptera > Cicadidae > Magicicada > Magicicada septendecula. The sequence goes on along the minus strand of CM068370.1, from coordinate 403,599,980 downwards.
ATAGGCCGTAGTTAAGAGTTGGCCTATCTTTTAAAGTACTAAAACTAGTATAAAAAACAGTATAACGCGCGGCCAACCTAAGCGAGCTAAGTGTTCGAAAATTTATGTCGGCCGACAAAACAAAACGAAATGTTATTTTAAAGTGGATTAAAATAATAGTGGTGCATCAACCTAATATGAAATAATCAATAACAGTACCGCGGTTAAACAGTGTCAAAACTAAATTATGGTGTGTTAAACAGTGCATTCACAGCAGAGGTGCAAAACAGCGGAGTTCTTCAGACGTTAAGTATTAACTGAGTTTTAACCAAGATTATTTTACCTTTTTCCCCAGAGTATAATTCAACATAAATAAATTGTAAATCTAAAATGTACATCAGAGATCTCGAAGTGGGGTTTAAATAGAACGACAAAATCAAAGAACGAATGTGTGTGAGTGTGTAGCTAAATCACGTATTGGTTCATTGCAAATAATAAATAGTTGTGGTATACCATAGTTGTCATAAGCTAGTTAATTAAGAAATATTTTGTTACTATGTTTGATTTCACCAATTGTTACTCATTCAACAAGTATTTAATCTAAATGTCATGAAAGAGAGACGAAGTAGTTATTTTGCATAATAAACCAGAGGCAATTTGTTTTAGCACACACGGTGTATTTGATCTTTGCCCATATCAAATCCAAATAATCCTTTTTGCAGCTGTTTTCGTCTGAAAGACTCTGGAAGAAAACCCGAAGGTAAGAAATAAGGGAGTGGGGCGAGGTTGTAAATTGTAGAAACAAAACTAGGCATATTTATATATGTAAAAATAATAAATAAAAATGGAAAGTAATAGTTTGACCGAATCAACGGTCATGAGTGGGTTGGAGGTCCATTCGACCCCAATACCAGTTCAAAATAGAGAATCAAGTAGGTCAGATGAAATAGATGACTCAGGGATTCAGGTAACCCCATCCGTAATGAATCAAAATAAACAATCTGAGGACAATGATATGATAAAAATGATGCAATTGCTTTTCAAAGAACAGAAGAGTGATTCTGATATTAAATTCCATGAGTTAAAGAGTGATTCTGATGTTAAATTTAATACAATTCATAGCAAATTCCATGAGTTAAAGGGTGATATAAATAATATTGACCAAAAATTTGATAAGCGTTTATGTGAAATGAATACAAAATTTGATAAGCGTTTATGTGAAATGAATACACAAAATGTTAAGTTTGAAATCAGTATGAATAAACGTTTAAATGAGATGGATGAATGCTTTAACACTATTAAAGAACAAATAGTAGAGTCAATAGGAGAACAGATTAAAAGTAATAGTAATAATGACAACAAAAAAGTAACAAGTGAGAGAAATAATGCTGAAAATGATGATATAATTAAGAATGTGGTATCAGAGAGTGATATGCTGAAAATAGATAGTGAGACAATAAGTGAGAGAGAGAAAGTTATATGTTGTAACGAGGTAGTAATTAGTGGTGATGAATTAGAAAAAGAATGGAAAGAAAGAGTAGATGAATGTGTAGGGCAGAGGGTAAATTTTCCCCTTATTTGTGATGAACCAGAGTGTTCAAAAATGTTATTATTGGAGGGCAAGAGGTAATAATAATAAATAATAATACTATAATAATAAGTAAATAATAATACTATTATTAGTGAAAGATTTGAGTTGTTTATTTTTGTTGAATAATTTTGTACCCTCTGCATGGAATGAGAGAGAGAGTGTGATATGGCATTATGATGAGAGAAGTTTAAATATAGAATGGTATAGTGAAAGAGAGATAGAATTATATAAAGTAAAGAGAGACTATAATGAGTTGAAAGAGATGTTAAATAACTTGAAGTACTTACCTGTTAAAATAGAGAGTGAAGATTATTTTGAGGATACATGTTTAAATAATAATAATTTACTTTATGAAGAAAAAATAACTGACTTGATAATGAATATTACTGATGGAGACTTAACCGATGTACTCAATGTTGACCTGGTATATGATTATTATGGTAAAATGAATAAACAGAAATTTTATGGTTACTATACACAAGATAACCGTATACGGAATGTAAATAAAATTGAAAATTGTTATGTGAAACCCCGACTAATTTTTGACGATGGAGGCTGAAATTCATAAATGGACAATTTTAAATATGTTAATAATGGTAATGACCTAGCTGATTTTTGATATTGAAGTGTGATATAACTGAATAATTATTGCTGAAGAATTGTAAATACATGTTTAATGAAATTATTTGTATGTATTATAAAATGTTAGATAAACAATGTATGTATGTAGTAGAAATTGTTGTGATGATAAAAATAATATTAATATTTTGCAGCGTAAATAAATAACAAAAATAATTTGGAAGAAGATAATGAATGAGTTGCAATGGGTGAAAGTAATTAAAAATGTTGTTTTCAATAATTTGAAATGTTTAAATATTTTGCTTGACGTAAATGTTATATGGTGGAATTTTTCTAATGAGTGTAAATTGTTTTATGAGATTTGATATTAATGAATAAATGTTAAATTGTTTGTATGAAATAACATTGTTGTTAAATGTTTCAGAGGTTACGTGGAGATATTGGTGTGTGTGTGTGTGTGTGTGTGTGGTGTGTATTTTGTGTCCAGGTCAATAAGTGGATAATGTATTGTAAGTATAAAGTTTATAATACCAATCAGATAGAATAAAACGCTTACAGGTGTGAAAAGAGTGTAACAATAATAATAAATGAATTGTGATAAGGCTATTAAAGTAATTGTGGTGAATTAAAATATATCTGATCTGAATTGGAATAAAAAATTTAAGAGACAAATATGTTATCTAAAAGATTTACAAAAAATTGAAAAGGGACGTACAGGTGTTAGTATGATGTAACCAGAATGTTTAGACTGTGAGTGTTGAGACAGAGTGTTTACAACACCAGCCTGGCAGACCATTGTTTATATAAACAGGTGTGCTGTATGTTGAGACTAATGTATACAGTCATGCTGAATTGACAATAACAAAAATGTTGCAGTTTGATGAATCAATGCCAGTAGAAAATCCTATTATGAAATAAAAAGACATACCATATGTGAAGAAAGGAATGTAAGTTTTTGAATAATGTAGGTAATATTTTTGTAGGGTCTTTTTGTAAAATGTAAGTAAAACAAATGAAATTGTTTTGAACAAATAAAATAATAATGAGGTAATTATTGCAACTTAGAGTTTGAGAAATGAAATACAATTAAATTAATTTGGTAGTTAAATTAATTGAAAAGATGACTTTTAATAATGAAGCTAAATCTAGTTTGATCTGAATTTTGATGGTAAAATAAATAATTGATAAATAAAAATATAATGATTAAAGTATCCATTTAAATTAAAAAATTGAAAGAACGTTAAAGCTGAGATAGTGTTTGGGAATGAAGATGTGTATATTACTGTCCATATAGCTTTTTCATATGTTATGAATTTTTTGTCCTATACATATATAGTAGTTAAGGATACCTTGTATAATCTATATATCATTTTGGAGGGCAATATTGTATGGGGAATATTATTTAATTTAACTGGAATTTATGTGTACTACTGTAAACCTATATTGTTTTATTATCACTATTTTTTTTAGGGTTTATAATATAAAATGAGCCAGTACGTTGTCAATGAACCAGTACGGCTAAGAGGAAACAAATCAGTGTGGGATATGGAGTGATGGAAGGCCGCTTGTCAATTTTGTAATTAAATGTTTCAAAGTCAGGCGATACTGGGGCGGGTATCTGTCCGAGCTTATGGTGGTGGGATCTCGAGTAGAGAAGTCCCGTAGGATCGGATGGGTGCTGCCGCAGTCGCCAGACTAGGGGGGTAAGAACCCATGGTTTTAGTAGAGTGTTCAGGGGGGTTGCGGCGCCATATCCTCACTGATCCTCCTAGGTTTTAGGCAATAAGAGTTTGAACGCCTCGGCTTTCAACCTCTTATTGGGGGGGGTATTGTAACGGTACAGAATTGTGAGCCACCCCAGTTTAATTTTATATTAATTTAAATCATCATTTTAAGCACTTTCCAAATTGCCAGACTTTCACCTGTGGGGAGCCTCCAGTACAGCAATGCACATTATTTAGCCAAAACAATTGCCAGACGTATTGCGTAACCGCCCAGCAGCAGCCTTGTGACTCAGTCTACAGTCTGCAGTTTGTCAGCAGAGAGAGTAGAAGTAAGCAGCATACAGTGCAGATAAAAATTACATAGTGGCCTCGGGTGTAAGATAGGCCGTAGTTAAGAGTTGGCCTATCTTTTAAAGTACTAAAACTAGTATAAAAAACAGTATAACGCGCGGCCAACCTAAGCGAGCTAAGTGTTCGAAAATTTATGTCGGCCGACAAAACAAAACGAAATGTTATTTTAAAGTGGATTAAAATAATAGTGGTGCATCAACCTAATATGAAATAATCAATAACAGTACCGCGGTTAAACAGTGTCAAAACTAAATTATGGTGTGTTAAACAGTGCATTCACAGCAGAGGTGCAAAACAGCGGAGTTCTTCAGACGTTAAGTATTAACTGAGTTTTAACCAAGATTATTCCTTTAACCAAGTTTTATTACCTTTTTCCCCAGAGTATAATTCAACATAAATAAATTGTAAATCTAAAATGTACATCAGAGATCTCGAAGTGGGGTTTAAATAGAACGACAAAATCAAAGAACGAATGTGTGTGAGTGTGTAGCTAAATCACGTATTGGTTCATTGCAAATAGTAAATAGTTGTGGTATACCATAGTTGTCATAAGCTAGTTAATTAAGAAATATTTTGTTACTATGTTTGATTTCACCAATTGTTACTCATTCAACAAGTATTTAATCTAAGTCATGAAAGAGAGACGAAGTAGTTATTTTGCATAATAAACCAGAGGCAATTTGTTTTAGCACACACGGTGTATTTGATCTTTGCCCACATCAAATCCAAATAATCCTTTTTGCAGCTGTTTTCGTCTGAAAGACTCTGGAAGAAAACCCTAAGGTAAGAGTTAATTATAATTTTGTAATTAATTCGAAAAGTGACAGGCTATGTTCTTCATCTTCTGATTCAGAGTGGGAGGTACATTCAGGTTTACCACTATTAATCTCAGAGAATAATGTTTGAGGAATATTAGAAAACAGTTGATCAGAAGCCCAATTCTTATCTATAACCTTACTCACTAAGGGCGACGATGTAGGATACATTGTTAAAACGCAAGAAGATTCCATTTCCACAGGAACTTTGCAGGATGCTATAGCAGACATTTCAGCTGGTGGAGAATCATCCGAGGTTTGACTCTTAGAAGGTGCTGGTAAATGTTCTACATATTCTGTAAAAAAAAATTATATATTAATATACGGTTATAAAGTTATGATAGTCAATGACACGTTACTAATGTACACACTTTTGATGAATTTTTTCATTATATTAATAGTTTAATCCAAAATAATTTTAAAAATCGGTATGGAGAACCATATAGTACTTCCATGTCCTAAGATTTATATTTAAAATCATTTACTAGAATTCAGTTCGAAATGAAATATTTCTATAGAAACTATTTCTTTCTTCAACCTTAACCACAGAACTGTGGTCACTACGTATACCACCACATGTTAGCATACTCGATAAAAAATTATTCCCTTCCCCTTCAACTATCATTTTTTTCATTTATAGAAAACGTTGCAGGTAAACTACCCCTTTACCTTAGCCCTTAGCCGATCTTCATCAAAATCAACAAACCTTGAGTACTCTACAATTCAGAGCTGTATGCAAAAAATCTGGTGTGAAACATCACACGACTTTCTCTTACCCAACTTTTCTGTGTGCTTCAAATTTAATCAGTAGCGTTACTTTCATTTGCCGTTTAGATTTATTGCAATTTCGTAAAACACTATTTAAAATTAATTTTCTTATAGCTTGCTGTACATGTATTGTATATTACACATGTAGGCCTACCTATTTTACTTCCGCTAAAATGATATGATGTGTTTTACATTCAATTACGTTACCGTTTATATATAAACATTAAAATAAAATTTATAATAATGAATCTTATTAATAATGAATAACGTGTTCCTAAGGACTACATGTGTATTTTGTTATTTTGAGAAAAACATTATTTTTTAATATTAGTATTTTGACACATATAATATATTTATTTACAGTATTTGGTACACAAATCGATACGAATCTTCCTGGAATGTTTCCAGAAAACGCCTTCAGATAATTATTGTGAGAAATCTAAATAGTATATACCGAATAATACAGAATTTAATACTTACAGGAATTTTGAACAACATCTTCTCAGAATGTAAACCAGTTTAATCGAATAGAGATTTATACTCATTCATTACTACTATTTATTCTGGGTATAAATGTATTTTTACTCATATTTGCTGATACACTACATGTTACATTTAAAATAAAATTGAGAATAATGAGACTTAAAATGTTTTAAACCCTATAAAAAGCCACTTCAAACAATTTCCGCGAAAAACAGACTAGTACATATTAAAGAACACCTAAAATACTCTAAATACAGCAAATTTAAACAAAATCGTTTGAGCCGTTTTTGATAAAATCGCAAAAAACTGAAAAATTCCAAGAGTAAAGTGGCACTTCTGGTTGGCCAATTTTAACCAAAACCTAGCTGTCACATCACCGGAACATGACTATCTAAATTTCCAAATTTGGCTGTTTTACAATTTTTAGTTTTCCAGATATTTCGTTCACACACACACACATAGACAGACAGACACACAGAATTTTTGGGCCGAATGCATTACTTCTTCTAACCTATATTACATATACGGTAAGAGAAAGTAAAAATTGTTTGATTCTGTTTGAATTTGCAGATGTTATCGTTTGCCGTAGGAAAATACCCTTATTAAAACAAAAAACGTTGCAGGTAAACTACCCCTTTCCTTTAATCGATCTTCACCAAAAACAATACACTTTGAGTCATCCACAATTCAGGGCTGTATGCAAAAAATTATTTTATTCTGTTTGAATTTGCCGCAGTTATCGTTTGCCATAGAAAAAATTTACAGATAGACATATAGACAGACAGTCATACACGCAGATACTTTGCCGAAAATGACTTTTTTTTATTACTATAGTTTTGTATTTATAGTATAGTAAAAAAAATATACCGTAATTTTAAAGATCATTCAAGTTTGCAATCATTTTTAAGTACCGAACTCCCTTAACCTAAAATATTCTTTAACAAATTTATACATTGATTTAAAAACGATAATCAATGAGTGTTTCATACTTGACATATATGTAATAATTATTAATTTATTTATCCTTACCTCTCTCGTTACATTCATTCTCAATTCCAGCAGACTGAACTTGTGCCTGGGAACTTGAACTACTTAGCCAGGACTTAACCTCTCCGAGCTTTTGGCCGACTCTGCAGTTTTCCTTTTCTTCTCTTGCCTTTTGTGGGCACCACTAGGATGAACCCGTTCTCGCTTCATATTTATAAATCTAAATATGAAAACAGAGTGCAAAACGGGACAATAAAACAGACAAAGATGGACGATACACAGTCTCCTAAATATAACTGTCAGCGCTGTATCGGTGCAGTTACACTTAACGTACAATAACCCTCTCATCTATATCAACTGCTCTGGAAGATGGCGCGGCGTGGTGTCGAACTAGAGATTGCTTTCTTAGAGAGAGCATTTGTACTATGGATCTATCACTTCATAAAAAGTATCAATTCGATGGAACCGATTATTTTGTCGAGAGAATCAAAGAGTCGATTCGATTTTTCTCATCACGTATTCTCTCCTATTCTAGAGTTTATTTAGCCCACTTCGTGCGCATTTTTTAGGTTCATGTTTGCAGTTATTTATTTTAGAATAAGAATGTTACAATAAAATTAGTTATTTTTTTAATAAATATGACATTTTGAAATAAATTAACAATAGGTATTTTCACATAATTTATCTGTTAGCTTGTTAAATAACCAAGGCATTGTTTAAACTTGTGTTTTCAAAAAATATTTAGTCACTGAAACTGTCAACGAATTTTAATGTACATTTTTGATTCAGGCACTTTTTTGAGAAAGCAAAATTGAAATATATGTTACGATGAGCAAGATGTCGAGTAAAAGACGTCATTGCAGTTGAAGGGTTTCCTATAAATTTTAAAGCTTCAATATCAAAACTGCTACTTCGGGTTTGGAGGCCCCTACAGCCGCCTCTGGCCGGAGGCCCTTGGCGATCGCCGACCTAGCCAGACCGCCACTGGATATGGGCCTTCTTTTATAAAGTCTTCTGTCTTGTTTATGTACCAATCTTTCTCCATTACAACCGAAGTATTTCCTTTGTCTGCTTTAGTAACTAGTAGATTATTTTCTTTTTCAATTGCTTTACATCCTTCGTTGAGATGTTCTATATTAATACATAATAAAAATGCAAAATAAAAGTGAAGAAACTTCTACTTACCATCACTCGGTAACCTCGGCTTCAGGGTTGCGTCATACGTACGTTAGGATACAGGCGTAATTTCTTAAGGTTGTGTGAATGATTTGCACAACACATTTTTTATGAAGAGAATTAAGATTTTAATTTTCTCAAGTCATTTAAATTCAAATTAGAAAACACATTTTATCATGCTTTTGCATCTTACATAACTTCTTACTAATTTCCTCTTTTGTTTGATTCGGTACATGAATACTACTTGTACTTACTTATGCTATGGTCTTACCTTAATTAGATCACACAAACACAAACAGCCCAGCTTTGCTCACTCACGCATACTCACAGAAAATTTATTTAGCCCTTAACATTTTATAATAACCCCCCCAGCCCTTACACTTAAACCGCCGGCACGTGGTTCGCGCGCGCACTCCCAGATAAGTCTTGGTTTTATATAACACTGTTGCTTTTTATTTACAAACAAATGGTTACTTTGTGTGTCATAACCAGAACAACCAAATTCACTCATTTTACCAGAATACTCATTAAACCAGTCTACGTTAGGTATTTTTGTTAAGTCTCCATCATTACATTCATTCACTATCGGGTTAATTACTTTTGTCACATCATTATAGTCATTATTATTTCCATATACTTTTAACCTTTCTTTCCATTTGTCATACTTTCTATTCAAATTATACACTTCTGTTACTTTCTCCACACACAATTCTTTGTTTAAATCTCTCTCATCCCCATACCAAATCACACTTTCAACATCATTATTACAGACAGAGGGTACAACATTATACAACATCACTAAACAACTCAACTCTTCTACTAATACGGGTCTCTTGCCCTTCAACAACATTTGTGAACACCTTGGTTCAGAAAAATTAATGGGAAAATTTACCCTCTGTCCCCACTCTACCACAACATTATTTTTCCACTCTCTCTCTAACTCATTAACACACATTAACATCTCATAATCACTACCTTCCACCAACTCATCAGTACTCTCATTCTTTATTTTTTCCGTATCAGTCTCTGATACTAATTCTTCAAATACATTATTATTATTCTCATTATTTTCAATATTATTGTTATCATTTATTAACTCTTTCTCTGGTATCATATTTTTACATTTGTCACTACAATTTTCATTTGTTTTATTTTTCTCTGTATTCATTGCAACTACTTCCATTCTCTCCACACTCTGTTTTAATTTATTTAAACTGGTTCTTATCAATTCATCAGTACTTTCTACACATTTATTTAATTCTTGGATCTCATATTTAAACTCATTAATATCCCTACTTTGTCTGTCTAATTTTATGTCATTACTGTCAAAACGACTATCAAATTTATTATTCATTTTTTCTAATTGATTAAGTATAATACTCATTATATCATCATCCACCTTATCGTATTTTGTTGAGGTCGGGGTTGCTTGAATCCCTGAATCCTCTGTATTATCTGTTTCACTTGTGTTACTTACATTCATAGTTTTGTCGTCTTGACCTACATTCGGTGTTGAATGTACTTCAAGACTATTCAGAACAGCTGATTCATCTAATTCAGCTACTTCGCTTGTAACATTTAAGTCAGACAAAACGACTTCACTCTCTGTATTTTCCATTGTTATACTTTTAAATATGTGATTTATTTATTATTTGAACAAGTATTATTTTACGTAACTTTACATATTTTCACTCAACCTCTAAATTGCGCTTGTATCCTATTTGTAGGTATGGAATTTCATATTATTAAATTCGTTCCGGTTCGTGGCGCCATTGAGATGTTCTATATTAATACATAATAAAAATGCAAAATAAAAGTGAAGAAACTTCTACTTACCATCACTCGGTAACCTCGGCTTCAGGGCCCCGTCATACGTACGTTAGGATACAGGCGTAATTTCTTAATGTTGTGTGAATGATTTGCACAACACATTTTTTATGAAGAGAATTAAGATTTTAATTTTCTCAAGTCATTTAAATTCAAATTAGAAAACACATTTTATCATGCTTTTGCATCTTACATAACTTCTTACTAATTTCCTCTTTTGTTTGATTCGGTACATGAATACTACTTGTACTTACTTATGCTATGGTCTTACCTTAATTAGATCACACAAACACAAACAGCCCAGCTTTGCTCACTCACGCATACTCACAGAAAATTTATTTAGCCCTTAACATTTTATAATAAACCCCCCCAGCCCTTACACTTAAACCGCCGGCACGTGGTTCGCGCGCGCACTCATCGTCTGTTACTTTCTTGTGGTTTATTTTCCGAAAATCATAGTTACATTCTTTAATCTTTTTTTTTTTAAACTCGACCGCGGTCACTTAAAATTTTCTCCTGTGACTTTTGACTATTAAAATATCAAGTTTTGTGACAAGCCTACTTGGCTTGTTCCGGCGCCGGAGAGTTCAGTTAGCAGACTGGGGACGATAATGTAGCAGGTGTTGCTGATGTGATCTCATACTTTTAACGGAAAGCACGGCCTTGTGCTTCGTCGCAGAAGCTTCGTCCCATTCTATGCATGTAGTTTTTTGGAGTGACGATAGCAGACGATTTCAGCTAGGCACTGGCTGACGTCACAAAAGGGGCCGGACTTAGCCATGATTTCCTGCCGCTCAAAACGCACATTGCTGAATTTAATTCGCCCAAGCCATTTTGTTTTTCAGGCTGGCGGCGTCCCTCGAGCGCGTGATTGTACAGTTCGTGGGCGCGCGACTACACTTATGCACATTTCTGAGAAATTCGGGGAGGTGCGAATTCCTGGCCGCATTACTCAACAGCAACTGCGTCTCGCCTTTGTTTCAACTGTTCTACTTGCCATGTGTTCTGTCGTAATGGAAATAACGTTCGCCGTATAATAAAACTTTCACAATAAATTTATAAAATCCCACACAAAATGAAACAAATAAAAATACAAATGCCCCCTACTGTAAGAAATAAAATAACCCAATTTTGGACACGTTACATCGTGACCTGTTCTTCCACCTTATTTCTTCTATTTGTACTTTTATTATACATTTTTTCAACGATTTCTTTTAACTCATACCTCATTTGTTTTTTAGTATCCTCATTTTCTATTTTCTCTACTATTACTTCACACTCCACTAATGCCTTTTCCCTATTTATGCCAACAGGTGGTGCATATTTTAAACACTTATCTAATAATTTTTGTTCCTCTTCTGTGAATGTAACTTCTGTAAGGTTAACCACTCGTTGTGCAAAACCTTCCTCTTTTTGTTACCTACCCTTATATTTCATTTTTTGGATAGTTTCTCTAATTGACCAAGTAATTTGTGGTTTAAATTCTTTAATTTCTTATTTAGATAATTCTCACCGAACCCGTATAATATTTCTTCCAATTCTATAAATGAGAATATTTTATATAATTCCAAGTGCCTTTTAAATAATTCTTTATTAAATGTATTTAGTTTTCCATAGAGGTGCCTAATTTCTAATTTTATCCATAATTTTTCACTAAATTTTTTCACTTTTGTCGCTACTTCACCATTATTGTTTATCTTAATTTTTGCATATTTCGGTATTATATTTCTATACTCGCACTGTTTATTAAACCATATTTTGCTAAGAGTTTTCTTCAATTTTACTTTAGTTTTTAAATATTTAAACACTAAGCTTACCTTATTCAATTCTTCCGCTTGCAATATTTAATATTTTACTATATTTTGAAAGAGTAGTGTATAAAAGGTGTAATACGGTTACAGACCATAGAAAGCTGACCGTACGTTTAGAAGGTAGAAAGCTGTAGAAGATTTTTAGAGGAAATGTATATGACGAGGTCAGGTTGACTGAGTAAGGGGTGGGGCTAGCAAGGATTGGGCAGTAAGTACTGCCTCCTATTGGTTGAATGTAACCGGTGATGCGTGGGAGGGTTAGTATATATATAAGGGAAGTAGGTATTTTAATGTTGTTGAAGGAAGAACTTGATAATGGTTGCAAAACCGAAAGGCCTAGCTCGAGGAAAAAGTGTATATAGCAGGGAAGCAACAAAATTTGACAGTTGTTATGAAGACTGCTAACATAGAGAAAATAACTGATAATAGACGCGCGTTGCAAGCGGAAGAATTGAATAAGGTAAGCTTAGTGTTTAAATATTTAAAAAAAAAAGTAAAATTGAAGAAAACTCTTAGAAAAATATGGTTTAATAAACAGTGCAAGTATAGAAATATAATACCGAAATATGCAAAAATTAAGATAAATAATAATGGTGAAGTAGCGACAAAAGTGAGAAAATTTTGGATAAAATTAGAAATTAGGCACCTCTATGGAAAAGCTAAATACATTTAATAAAGAATTATTTAAAAGGCACTTGGAATTATATAAAATATTCTCATTTATAGAATTGGAAGAAATATTATACGGGTTCGGTGAGAATTACGTAAATAAGAAATTAAACAATTTAAACCACAAATTACTTGGTCAATTAGAGAAACTATCCAAAAAAGGAAATATAAGGGTAAGTAACAAAAAGAGTAGTGAGGAAGGTTTTGCACAACGAGTGGTTAATCTTACAGAAGAGGAACAAAAATTATTAGATAAGTGTTTAAAATATGCACCGCCTGTTGGCATAAATAGGGAAAAGGCATTAGTGTAGTGTGAAGTAATAGTAGAGAAAATAGAAAATGAGGATACTAAAAAACAAATGAGGTATGAGTTAAAAGAAATCGTTGAAAAAATGTATAATAAAAGGACAAATTGAAGAAATGAGGTGGAATAACAGGTCACGAAGGATGTAAAGAAATTGAAAAAGAAAATAATCTACTAGTTACTAAAGCAGACAAAGGAAATACTTCGGTTGTAATGGAGAAAGATTGGTACATAAACAAGACAGAAGACTTTATAAAAGAAGGCCCATATCAAGGTATAAAATATGATTACACAAGCAAATACCAAGCTCAAATTAAAAAAGTGTTAAAAGAAATAACATTCCTAAGCGATAAGAAGAAGAAATTACTTATAGAATCAAACCCAGAAGCGCCAAGGTTGAGGTGTCAACCAAAGTTACATAAAGAAGGTATGCCGTTTAGGCCAATAGTTTCGTTTATTAATTCGCCTAGTTATAAGATATCGAAAGAAGTGAGCAAGTTGCTTAGGAGGTTATACGATAGTGTAGAAAATAGTAGAAATGTAATAGAACGGTTGAAGTTAGTGAAAATACGAAACTTATGTCGTTAGACGTGTCAGATATGTTTACGAATATATCGGTTGAACATACTGTAGAAATGATTAAAAATAACAATTTAGGACAGTATCAGTACAAAAGTGATTTAATAAAAGTTCTGACAGTGTGCGTACACCAAAACTACTTTAGGTTTAATAATAAGTATTACATTCAAAAGGAGGGGCTACCAATGGGTTGTCCGTTGTCACCAGTAATGACGGAAATATATATGAATTGTTTTGAGAGGCGTGTCCTAATGGAATCAAAATATAAGGATAAAATAAAGGAATGGATAAGGTACGTACACGACATTTTGGTGGTGTGGGAAGGAACAAATGAAGAATTCGCAGAACTAACGAATGAAATTAATCAAATTGAAAATAAAATTAAGTTCAAAGAGGAAATAGGTGGAGTACAAATAAATTACCTAGATCTAAATATAAAGATAGAGTGTGGTGTTTTTAAATGTGATGTATTTAGGAAAGAAACATATACAGACTTAATTATTCCTCAGGAATCATACCATCCCGTAAGTCACAAGATGGCTGCACTAAACTCATTTTGTTATAGAGCAATAAAATACTTGAAGATGATTCATGTTGTAGCATAACAGAATTTTCACCTTAAAACTAACTTAATACGACATTAAAAAAGAAAAAAAGAAACTATCAGTAGTGAGTGATAACTAAATGGTTAAAAATGAATTAAATAAGCTGATGATTATAGTCAATCAAGTGTTAAAAATAGACTCTATAACAAAGAAAACTCTTGGTCCAAATAAAAGAAACCATCTATATAAAACCCCAGTACATCATCAGTATACCCAGTAGGATATGGAGCAGTAAATGAAAAAATGATCATGTACAACTTATTAAATTAATGACATCAGAGGACCTAAATACAAAAATAATAACCTACTCATAGAATAAGAAATAAGGAACAGACTATTTCAAGCTTCATACCAAGAGTGCAGAATGAAGAAAGGCTATTGCCAAAATCTCATGAAGGACATGTACCAATTAAGAAATTTAAAACAATGACAAAACTTAAACCCAGTAACCCAAGTTACAGAATGCATTACTATATTTAGTGCAATTATGCTAATTTATGCAAATTCAATTTGATTAAATGTGTCAAACTGATTTATTTATGTGAATATATTAATTACTCTGATATAATTAACTGTATTCATTAACGATTAGCATAATTACTGACACTCTTTATTGTCATTATAAAACGATATAAGAAAATTTATTACAAACAATTCAATTAACATTAGTGCTTTGTTACTAAGGTTTGTGACAATAATTAACGCATGAAATACTTAACAAATAAAATGCTTATTTATTAAACATCATTCAAATAAACTTCTGATACACAAATGTAAATTATGACCTGAAAATACATTCAAGAAAAACATATAAGAATATAAATCACAATATATATATCCGTTTCGTTGCTCGCTGTAAAACATAACATACAATACAACAAATATACATAAACATAGACAATCAAATATTATTTATCCTACACTAATGCGTTCATTTTTCCTCAGATGAGTAGCTTTTTATGTTAATATTATCATTACGATTGATCTAATTTCTCAAAGTGTGGTTTCTTGGAAAAGAGACAGAGCAGTAGTATTATTATAATATTAATAACATGAGGATTTTACTTAAGATAGTGAATATCCAAAACTCCATCGGTGAGAATTCCTGTTCACTGATGATCCCATGTAAGTAAAAATTCCGTAGGTTAGATGTTTGTCATCACTGTGCACTCGCGGATAAGATTCACTCCCAGTCTGTGTCGTTGCCAGTTAATAATGAAAGTTTATAGAGTTCTGTGTTGCGTAAATGCATTCATTATTAGTGTTTGTGTACAAATAGCTGTCTATCGCCAAACTGCTTCATGTGATTATATACGTTTAATTTAGTTGGATCATAATTGTGTGCAATGTTGAGCACAAGTGTTATGAGTGTTGATTCACTTATTGTTTATGAGTCCACACGACGGAGATAGTTATATCTGAATCATATTGCGTTCTGATATCGATCACTGTATCCGTAATTGTCGCGCCAAAGTTCTAACATCGAGTCATTCGTTCACTTATTAATGTTTAGTTTGCATGACTAAATACTTTTAAAGTTTATAGTATCGAACTTGAAATCTAGCGATACTTATATCACTGCGCACTTCGCGTTACTGCGGTAAACTTCTGTAAACTTAGTGAAATACTGACATAAAGTTTTGTAAGACTGTTATTAAAATTGAAGACTGAGTAACTGAATAACTGACTTCCGTGACTTAACTGAGAACTATTGAGTAACCGAGAAAATTTGAACAACTGAGAACTGAAAATACTGAGTGACTGAGTAACTTTTGAATAACCGAGTAACTGAGAAATTTTTAAAACAGAGCTCGCATACCCCGTAAACAGTTTTTATTAAACGTCTTCTACCATAATGCAACTTTACTTCCACTGTGAAGATCTCTGGTTCTCGACACCCTGATTCGCTGTTCTGGTTGTCACCATGACGACAGTCCTCTCCACTTGCTTCTTTGGAAGATGCTAGACTCTGGTTGGCTATCGAACATCCCCTAAAATACACGGTGAAAGGGCTTCGCACTACTTCTGAGAATGTAGAGTAATTGCTCGCCTGTCCGTCAAACCTTTGTTCTTGTGAGTTTCCCAAGGCCTGCTGTTATTCCCTTACTAACAATACGTAGCGTCCTGTTCATTGACTGACTACCCTTCGTCTTTTTTCTGCCACTTAACAGCTTCTTGCTCGTCGTCATCCTGAGATGCCTCCACGGTCTCTCGTCATAAATATCAGTTGTCATCCTAACGTTTTCACGCTGTGCGACACCGTCGACTGTATTCACTTGGTGTACGCTGCATTGTCTTCATACTGGGTAAAACCTTTATGAGTGAGTATCTCTTTCTTAAGGCTCGCACGCTTTGATTTAACCCTACAGCGTGTGCTCGCTTCAACTGCTGCGTATCCGTGCCACGGGACTCTGCTTTTGTTCGGTTTGTTGTGGTGTTGTAAATCTGAGTTGAGCTTGGTCTGTCACAGTCGATCCTATTTCCTTTTATTGTGTTATGTCAGGCGTTATCTCATTGTCTTGTAGCTAGCATCGGGTTGACGTGTCGTTAAATTGTCCTTATTTATTACTCTGGCTTGGGTTGGTGACTTGACTTGTGTGTAAACGCACTTCTCGATCAGAAAATTATGAAATTAAAATTTTTGATCGCTATAAAATGAAGTATAAAAAGTGTAAATTAGATATAGATATAACTTCAGAATAAAAAATTAAAGACTACCATTAGAGTAGGTAATAAAGGTGTTTAGATAGAAGGAGTGAAAGACTACTATTAAGTGTAGATAATAAAAAGTGACATAGCCTAATAAACCACAATAAGAATCAAAGACTACCATTAGTGTAGATAATAAAATGTGATATACTATAAGAAACCACAATAAGAGTTAAAGACAAAGAGTTAATTAGAGTAGATAATAAAAAGTGAAATACTATAAGAAACCATAACAGGAATTAAAGACTACCATTAGAGTAGATAATAAAAAGTGTTTTACAATATTAAACCATAAGAGTAAAAGACAGCAAATGACTGCAAATATATTAATTATAAGAGTATTTAAAGGTAAAAAATAAGGATTGTTTGAACATTAATATAAATATAAAAACATGAACTTTCAATAGATGTAATGGAAAATGTTAGATATAGAAGGTTTGTTTATGATTAAATAATATAGTTGAAAGTGTTAGATATAGAATGTTTTGTTATGATTAAATAATATAGTTCAAAATGTTAGATATAAGATATTTTATTATAATTAAATAATATAAATGAAAATGATAGATTATAAGATGTTATGTTATAATTAAATAATGTGAATTCATTATAAAATTTTGTTAAGGTAGGGAAGGCAAGGAAATAATATTGATATCTTTTTGAATTGTAAACCATAGAAATAATAAGGTAGCAAAATAGTTAAGAAACTAATAGCAAAGCAAACCCATATTTTAGGCCAAAATCAACTTATACCATATAATCAAGTCCAAAGGGATAAATTAAATAAAACTGTATAAAATTAGCAGAGATTAGTCAATTTAAAATAAAGGTATTTAAATATAGTCATCACAGAAATACATAATAGCAAATGTAATGATCAGAAGATAAAATTAACTTTATTGGAAATGTGTAATATAATGCCTAACAAGAGACTCAGTACAAATAAAATGTGAATTAATCAGTATTAGAGTGTTACAACAACAAATGGTTTAAAACAAAGAATAATGATGAAATAAGTAAAATAATTTAAGGACAATGTTAACATGAAATGACTTGTAAACCATTTAATTTATAATTATGTGAAAAATAATAAGGCCTGTAAGAAATGTCAAAAAATGTCAATTTTAAGCTTATTTGAAACCAAATTAGGTCAAGTTGTATATTAGTTTATGTAAAATTAGAACAGGAATATTGATAGGTATTTAAATTTTCATAAAATTAACAAATAATTAAATTATAGCCATAAAATAGGAAAAAATGTCATATATTTCTATAAGATCAGATCTAAACCAAGGCGAACAGCTGATTCCAGACAATGGGGAAGGAGAACAAGATATTTCGGAAATTACTACATTAAACGACGATTTGAGTACACAGTTGATTGTTAAACGTGAAACTGAACGGATGAGAACGTACAGAAGGAAGATCCAAGAAGTATAAATTAATTGAAAAAAAATGAAAGTATAACATAAAAAATTACTACAGAGGTTATGAACCGAAAATTACTAAAAAATTAACTTAAACAATAACAAAGTGAAGAATGAATTTCAGTAATAATACGATCTAACACCAATGCACCAAGAATCATCCGCCATATTGAAATTATTAATTTAACACCAATTTCAATGGAATAACGAACTCAACCAGATTTGAACACGGAACACGACACAAATAATCCTGCACTAAACTACATCACCGAGTAGAAGAGAACACTACAACCAATTATCCAGCGGGACTACATCATCGCAGAGGAAGATATCCACAATTATATTTGAGGGAGAAGAAAGAACGAGGACTCGGTGTGGGTAGCGAAAATCCAAAGTAGATGGCCGCCATGTTTTCAGTTTGCATAGCGAGACGTACACAGCCACTTTGAACCAACGACGACGTGACGTCATGCACTGCTGAATGGTTCGAAAATTTCTTTATTAAATGACATTATTTTCTGAGATATTTACTTTTACGTAATAGTATTTAAATTTTTATTAATTGTAAGTATTGTATCTTGTGACTTGCCCTTCACTGACCATTTCGACAGTTCAAAGAACTCTATTAATTAATATTGTAATTTAATGTATTTGTCTAATTGACACAATCGACCTGTGAGTTGAGTCATAGCCACAGCCATAGTCGATGTGCGTAAGATTGTCGCACCGCTTTTAAAATAAACATCAGAATTGTTTCTAAATACTCGTTCACTTGATTATTTGAATTATTAAAATTAGTTTATTTCATTCTTAATTTAATTTAGAAGTATTAACGAAAGAATCAAGAAGAAGAAGAAAAGGAGCTGAGCTAGAAGAGAATATACTTCGACCCAGCTTGACATAATCGGATTAACACGGTGAAACAAATATTTCGTCACGAAGTTTTACATAATTACCAATTCATAGTTTAATTAGTTAAACAATAATAAATATAAATAATAAAAATAATTAATTGATTAAAAAATTAAACAATTAAATAAATAAAACATTATTAAAAATTTTTTTTTTAATAAATTAATAACTTAAAAAATTTTTATCAACATAAATCACATCTATTTTTTTATTACAAATTGGCATCCAACTTTAGGGGCTTAAAATAGGAATTGATAGGCCTATTAAAAATAAAGACAATTTGCCCAGTTTCCTATTTTAGCTTGGCAGCTGTTAACAGGTCAGGAGAAGAAGGAAGATGCACAGGAGAGCAACGTCTAAGAAAAGAGAGGCAGAGGCCGAGCAGGAAATAGACATGGAGGATAAGGAGGCGACTCCCGTGGAAGATGTGGAGCCGATATTGCCTCCAGCAGAACCAACCGAACCAGTATCCCAAGGGAAACAAGCCGACACGAACAGAGAATGTGGCAATGCAAGAAATGTTCAGGCTAATGATGGAGAGGATGGATGAGAATAGTAAGGAAATGAAGAAAGAATTGGGTAATAAAATGGAAGAAAACAGTAAGGAAATGAAGGAAGAATTGGGTAATAAAATCGGAGATACCAATAAGAGAATTGAAGAAAACTAAGAAGATGGAGGAGAAGATGGACGAAATAAAAAATAACAATAAATTATTAATGGAGGAAAATATTAAGAAAATAGAGGAGAAAATGGAGGAAATAAAGACTGACAATAAACAGTCGAAGGAGGAATTAAGTCAGATAAACCAGAAACTGGAAGAGACCAATCAGAGAATGGAAGAAGCCAGTAAGAAAATGGAAAATAATAATCAACAGTTAAGAGAAGAATTAAGGGAGACTAACCAAGAGAATATGAACCGGTTAGATGGAACGATGGAAGCATTAAAGGAAGAATTGAGTCAGAAGATAGCAGAAAACGATGAAACAATCAGCAAGAAGGTAGAAGAGGAAATAACGGTGATCGAACAAAAGATTACAAGGGCTGACGAAAGATGGAGTCAGACTGAACGAGAAGTAGAGGGTATTAAGACAGAAATAAACACCAAGGTTACAAACATCGAAGAAACGAATAGGAAGAATTTAGAAGAAAAACTAAAAGAAACACGCGAAGAATGGGAAAGAGTGCAGGACCGATTCACAGAAAAATGTGATGGCATTGAAGCTGCCGTGACCAGTATAAATGGTCAGGTTTGACAAAATCAAACCAACATAGATCTTTTTAATAGTCGACCATCTAGCATCACCAGTTTCCCCAATACTGAAAATCGAGAAGGAATTAAGTTCAGGCTATACAAAAACAAGCCCATGGAATTCCTAGCCAGAATTGAAGAGTACTTCGCAAAACACCGAGGTAACCGTTGGAGCACAAATAAAGAAGTGCTAGATGAATCATTCAAGGAGATAGCCGATAATTGGTGGATGGCGATCAGGGACGAAGTTACAGACTGTCAACAATTCAAAAGATTCTTTAAGGCCAAATATTGGTCTGAGTCTACATCGCAAGAGACGGAATATGTCATGGGAAGTATAACCCATATTGGGGTCAAACATTGACCGCATATTTCTTAGGAAAGGTGTGTGTGGCCAAACATTTAGAGCCCAGAATACCCGAAGAATGTTTGGTCAGCAAACTATCTTACCATTATGAGGAGGACATAATCAGAGCTCGCCGCAACAGTCAGATTAAAACAGTACAAGCGATGACAGAGCTGCTCGAAATGTATGAACACGAAGACTATTACCACCAAAGTCGTAGGAGATATGAGAAACCTGAGCCAAGAAATAACACCAATTATACGAATAGTAATACTAATCAGAACGGCAATAATAATAATAATTATAGCTCCGTGAGCCGGAATAATGCAGGGTACAATAATAATAATAATAACCGTCAACCAAATAGAAACGGTTATTATAATAATAATAATTATGGTTCAAATGGTCAGAGGAACCCAAACCCACCCAATAACAACTATTACCATAACAATAATAGAAATTACCCAGCAGGAGGTATTAATAATCATAGGACATATAGACCCCATGTAAATTACATCAGAGCAGAAGGTAGTGGCCAGCGGAGATACCAGCCTCAACGAAGGAGTCGATTCTATGAGTACGAAACACCTCAAGTGAACCAGGGAGGTAACAGTCATAGAGGATATGAACCCAGACACAGTTCGAGCCTGGATAATCAACGAAGACCACCTGTAACTGAAGCCCAGCCAGATGACCGAATTGAGCTAAACGAAGCAGTTCAGGGAATCCAGATTGACGCTGCTATCAGCCATGTCCGTAACAATATGGAACATTTAAACGAAAGGAGTCAGTAATAAACAGTTACAACCCTTTACTGCTCCTATCTACTGGGTATGGACAAGAGTCAAGCTTTAAAAAAAGAAGATAAAAAATTCACTATCATCTATAATAATTATTTAAAGGATATTCGCAAAGACTTATTAGAAGAAAACGAGACAAACATTGTAATGAAACAAAATGTTACAAAATAATAGTGGAATCCGATCCAGAGAGGAACCAAGAAATAATAATTGAAAGCAAATTAAAGGAAAACTATTTGGTTTGACTTATATAATATTATCCAGAAACCCAGAAATAACCCAGTAGAATAGGGCAGTAAACAGAAAAAAGTGAAATAAATAAACCTAGTAGGCCTAATCAACTTACCCTGAATAATAATCCAAACCCAATAAAGAGTACCTAATCCATATAATAAAATTGTATTAACAAAATTGTATCGACATATTTTAAGGATAGAAAAAGGGACACAAACCTTACAGTTATATGAGTGACAGAATATAAATAGTGACACAGACTACTGTTAAACAGTGTTAATTATTTTTGTATGAAAAGTGTTTTATTGTTATTATTAGACAGAATTTTAGTTTATCATACAGACAATAGTTTAGCAGTATAAATAAACTAAAACTGTCAAAAACAATTATTATTATTAAGAGTTTTGTTGTATGTTATAAGATTTTATGTCACCAGTTAATTTATGTAAATATATTTATCTCAGGTAGTCAAAGTAGAAATTACAATAAACCATAAAAATTGTTCCACCACATATCATAGAAATTCAAATTAATAAGGTTTTACAGTTATAAACTGAGGCATGTTTAGTATCAAATTGTTTATAATTATCTAATTAATAATTGTATAAACATTGCATATATAATTAGAGTATAATAATAAAATTATCTATTAAAGGTAATTTATAAAATATAATGTAGGTAATGGGTGTTGATCCTATAACATTTAAACTGTATATAAATGACCAATCAAAATTTAAGAAATTTGTATGAGTTCTATGACTAAAAAAGAAGAAATAACACTTAATTGTTAATTGTGATGGAAAGCAGTTGAATAGTGCATGTCTAGAGGTAATTAAAAGTATATAAAAATAGATGACCCGTGTGTGAAAGAAGATCTGAAGGACCATCATCGAAGATAATAATCCTTCCACTACCATTTTCATGAACAAATAATACACACAATCAAGAAAAATATTCAGAAACGACCAGGAACCCTTCAGCAATATCCTCTAGATGTGTAAAGTATAATTTGACAATATTTTTTTTTTCAACAAGGAACAACCACTAGACAATATAACAATTTACACTAACACTAATCACTAGTCAACATTTTAAAGTGCAACCAAATTCAATATATAAGCTAACAGTGATTACAAGGAAACATTTATTGTACACATTGATAAACTACATTATTTTCTGAGACGGACAAATTGAATATCGTCAAAACTTGTATGTAACTTAATATATAATTTGTGTAAATTTTTAGATTATAAGTAATATATTGTTTGTAAAGGTACTCTCTATTATTAATCAACATGCAAAGGAACTTTTCGTAGCAGCCACAAGAATTCCCACAAAATATATTAAAATTATTTAACTATAAATCCTGAGATAAATATCGACCCTGTGACAACTGTATGTATCGAATGGAATTTTCCAATAATTGGAATTTATGTTACAAAGATTAAATCAACATGTTATTAAATCATATCCATGAGTTATTATTCCATTAAGATAGTGTTATAAATTGGCGCACCAACTAGTGAGGCTGAAATTAGGGAATATTAAGTGAAGAAATTGAATCAAGCAAATTAATTTCCTAATTTTTAGCTGGCGACTGCTATAAGTTCCAAGAAATAATAAAGATGCGTAAGAGGGCTACATCGTTGAAACGGACGAAGGAGGCAGAGAAGGAAGTCAGGATGGAAGAGAAAGAAGTAACATCGGTGGAGGATGTGGAGACGTTAGCAAGAAAGGAAGATAGGGGAGACCCGAATCTTATAAAATTAATGGAATTAATGAATAGTATGAGTGAAAAAATGGACAGAAATAAGGAAGAAACGAATGACAATTTTAAGAAGCAGAAGGAAGAATTTACTGAAAACTCAAGGAAACAAAATGAAATTTTGAGTCAAAACTTATTAAAACAAATGGAGGAACAAAACAGACAAACGAATGAAAAAATTGATAGCATCAAGGAAGATCACAGACAAACAAATGAGAAAATTGATAGCATCAAGGAAGATAACAGACAAACAAATGAGAAAATGAGTGAAAATTTAATAAAACAGATGGAGGAGAGATTTGACCAAAACAAAGAAGAAACTAACGAAAATTTTAGGAAACAAAACGAAACCACTAATGAGAGTTTAAAACGGATAAATGAGAAAATTGATAGTATTAAGGAAAGTACTAATGAAACTTTAAAGCAAACTATAAGTGAAAATAATAACCAAATGAAGGAAGAGTTCAGACAAATCAATGAAGAGAATTTAAGAAGAATTAATGGTAGAATTGAACAGGTCAATGATACAATTAACCAGAAGATGGACAAAATTGATGAGGAAAGGAAGCAAGAAATAGCTGACACTAATGAGAGATTGAGAAAAGCTAACGAAACCATCATACAAAATAAAGCAGTGATAAATACCAGAATAGACCAGGTCCAAGAAAATAGTCGTATTCAAATAGAAGGAATACAAAAGGAACAAGAAAATTTAGTGAATTTACAGAAACAAACCGGAGAAAGGTGTGACAATATTAACACTACGGTGAATAGTTTAACTGGTCAGGTACGCCAAAATCAAGAAGAAATTGAGTTAATTAGAACCAGACCACATAATATTACTCATGTTTCCACAAATGAAACCAGAGAAGGAATTAATTTCAAAAATTATCGCAGAAACCCCATGGAATTCCTGGCCAGAATTGAGGAACATTTTAATAAACATCGAATAACTATCTGGAGCTCGATTAGAGAGATGTTGGATGAGCATTTTAGGGAGATTACGGACAACTGGTGGACAGCAACCAGGAATGAGATAGTGGACTACGCTCAATTTAAAAAACTGTTTAAAGAAAAATACTGGTCTGAAGCTATACAAAATATTATAAGGGACAACATTTGTCAGGGAAGATATGATGGAAATAGAGGTACATCTCCAACTACTTACTTCTGGGGAAAGGTGTGTTTGGCGAGACACCTAGAGCCAAGAATACCAGAAGAATCCCTAGTAACTAAAATGGCATACCATTATGACACAGGAATTGCCAGAGCACGCCTGGGAAGCCAGATTAAAACGGTCCACGCAATGGCTGACTTATTAGAAAATTATGAACACGAGGGTTACTACAAAAGAAGCAGACAACGAACTGATCAGTGCGGTTCAAAAAATAATAACCATGGTATGAATCATAATCAATATAATAACATGAATAACCGGAATAGTTATGTCAACGATCGTAATTACAACCAAAATTTTACCCCAAATAATAACCAACCAGCAAACTTCAATCGAAACCCAATTAACAATAATGATAACAACAGGCCCAATCAAAATTACCATCCGGGTAATAGAAACAATAATAATTATAATAACTACCGAACAAACCAAAATTATAATAATTTTAGGAGTAACTCAGGAGTTAATAACAATAATAACCAGGGTAATTATAATAATAATCGTTCGTACCGACCCCGAATAAATTACATCAGTGCCGAAGAAGGGGATTACTGGAGATACCATCAACCTCGGAGGAACAGTTTTAATAACAGTTATGATCAAAGAGGAAATCCCAGAGGGATGAGTCACCATTATAACCGAGTCAGAAGTAGAAGCCAGGAGGACTTCCGAGAATCAAGGGGAAGTGAACAATTAGACAACCGAGAGGTTGAACAACCAGGAACCAGCACACCAGTCCAGGCAAATCAACAGTCATGCCCGGAAAATAATCATGATAGCCTTAATTTAAACGGAGTGAGGCAGTAATAAACCCTCGCGACCCCTTACTGCTACTAACTACTGGGTACAATAACCACCAAATTCAAAAACATAGTAATAACAAATTACTACCAACTAATTATGAAACACTAATTATGGAAAATAAAAGAATTTTGAAGTATAACAACAACCAAAGTTTAAGGACGGACAGTCAAAATCTTACTATTATTTACAATTATTATTTGAAAAATCTTCGAGATGAACTGTTGGAGGAAACGGTGACAAGTAGAATCAACCAGCATAATGAAATTTTATACATAACCGCTCAAATTGAAGGAATTCCTACACGAATAATGATAGATACTGGTGCAAATGTATCACTTATTAACGACGCTGAACTGGAGAGAATACAGAAACAAAGTAAAAATATAATACCTACCTTACCTGTCAATAATGTTATTTTAATAGGTGCCACTGGGCGTCAAAATAAAACAGTGAGAAAACAAGTGTCATTGGAAATAAAAAGCAAAGGTGTTACAATTAATATTATATGTTTGGTCGCAATCGGCCTACCATTCGAATTATTAATCGGATGCGATATGCTGAGCAAAATATTCAGCCATTATTGATTTGAGCAAGGAGAAGGTGTCCTTGAACTCAGAAGGTGTTATGTGGACGGCAGAGTTAATAGGAAGCGATGGTGCCCCTCTGAACCGTACCCATCACCAAGTTAGGGAATTAAAATTTTTAAATAATGACACCCAATGCAGAAAAATAATCTATAATATGACAAATGAAGACCTGTGGAACAGTAAATTATAGGAGATAAGAGAGTTTAGACACCAAGGCACAAATAATTTGACAGCAAAACAAGTAGAAGATCTCATCATGATATATAAGAAGTATAAACATATATTTTCAGAAAACCCAGGAAAAGTAAAAAACTATCAGTGTAGAATACAATTTAAAGAACCAGCAGAATGTCACAAATGAAACATAAGTAATTATGTCCTCACACCTAATGAAGTGTTCAGAAATAATTGCTTCTGAAGGGAGGCAATTTGTAATGAAACAAATGTTACAAAAGAATAGTAAATAATAGTGAAATCCGATCCAGAGAAGAACCAAGAAATAATAATTGCTAGCAAATTAAAGGAAAACTATTTGGTTTGACTTATATAATATTATCCAGAAACCCAGAAATAACCCAGTAGAATAGGGCAGTAAACAGAAAAAAGTGAAATAAATAAACCTAGTAGGCCTAATCAACTTACCCTGAAAAATAATCCAAACCCAATAAAGAGTACCTAATCCATATAATAAAATTGTATTAATTATAATCATATAGGCCTATAATCAAGGAAAGGAAAAGGGACACAAACCTTTAAAGTAATGAGTGTGATCATAAGAAATAGCGACACAGACTACCGTTAAACAGTGTAATTATTTTTGATGGAAGTGTTTTGTTATTATTAGATAGAATTTTAGTTTATCATACAGACAATAGTTTAGCAGTATAAATAAACTAAAACTAAAGGAAACATTTATTGTACACATTGGTAAACTACATTATTTTCTGAGACGGACAAATTGAATATCGTCAAAACTTGTATGTAACTTAATATATAATTTGTGTAAATTTTTAGATTATAAGTAATATATTGTTTGTAAAGGTACTCTCTATTATTAATCAACATGCAAAGGAACTTTTCGTAGCAGCCACAAGAATTCCCACGAAATATATTAAAATTATTTAACTATAAATCCTGAGATAAATATCGACCCTGTGACAACTGTATGTATCGAATGGAATTTTCCAATAATTGGAATTTATGTTACAAAGATTAAATCAACATGTTATTAAATCATATCCATGAGTTATTATTCCATTAAGATAGTGTTATAAATTGGCGCCCAACGTGTCAAAGACCCCATTTCAAAGAAGATCAAGGGCAATTATAATCAACAATCCATGAAAAAATATCATGAGGGAGAAAGGGAAAAATAACATAAGTAATTATGTCCTCACACCTAATGAAGTGTTCAGAAATAATTACTTCTGAAGGGAGGCAATTTGTAATGAAACAAAATGTTACAAAATAATAGTGGAATCCGATCCAGAGAGGAACCAAGAAATAATAATTGAAAGCAAATTAAAGGAAAACTATTTGGTTTGACTTATATAATATTATCCAGAAACCCAGAAATAACCCAGTAGAATAGGGCAGTAAACAGAAAAAAGTGAAATAAATAAACCTAGTAGGCCTAATCAACTTACCCTGAATAATAATCCAAACCCAATAAAGAGTACCTAATCCATATAATAAAATTGTATTAACAAAATTGTATCGACATATTTTAAGGATAGAAAAAGGGACACAAACCTTACAGTTATATGAGTGACAGAATATAAATAGTGACACAGACTACTGTTAAACAGTGTTAATTATTTTTGTATGAAAAGTGTTTTATTGTTATTATTAGACAGAATTTTAGTTTATCATACAGACAATAGTTTAGCAGTATAAATAAACTAAAACTGTCAAAAACAATTATTATTATTAAGAGTTTTGTTGTATGTTATAAGATTTTATGTCACCAGTTAATTTATGTAAATATATTTATCTCAGGTAGTCAAAGTAGAAATTACAATAAACCATAAAAATTGTTCCACCACATATCATAGAAATTCAAATTAATAAGGTTTTACAGTTATAAACTGAGGCATGTTTAGTATCAAATTGTTTATAATTATCTAATTAATAATTGTATAAACATTGCATATATAATTAGAGTATAATAATAAAATTATCTATTAAAGGTAATTTATAAAATATAATGTAGGTAATGGGTGTTGATCCTATAACATTTAAACTGTATATAAATGACCAATCAAAATTTAAGAAATTTGTATGAGTTCTATGACTAAAAAAGAAGAAATAACACTTAATTGTTAATTGTGATGGAAAGCAGTTGAATAGTGCGTGTCTAGAGGTAATTAAAAGTATATAAAAATAGATGACCCGTGTGTGAAAGAAGATCTGAAGGACCATCATCGAAGATAATAATCCTTCCACTACCATTTTCATGAACAAATAATACACACAATCAAGAAAAATATTCAGAAACGACCAGGAACCCTTCAGCAATATCGTCTAGATGTGTAAAGTATAATTTGACAATATTTTTTTTTCAACAAGGAACAACCACTAGACAATATAACAATTTACACTAACACTAATCACTAGTCAACATTTTAAAGTGCAACCAAATTCAATATATAAGCTAACAGTGATTACAAGGAAACATTTATTGTACACATTGATAAACTACATTATTTTCTGAGACGGACAAATTGAATATCGTCAAAACTTGTATGTAACTTAATATATAATTTGTGTAAATTTTTAGATTATAAGTAATATATTGTTTGTAAAGGTACTCTCTATTATTAATCAACATGCAAAGGAACTTTTCGTAGCAGCCACAAGAATTCCCACGAAATATATTAAAATTATTTAACTATAAATCCTGAGATAAATATCGACCCTGTGACAACTGTATGTATCGAATGGAATTTTCCAATAATTGGAATTTATGTTACAAAGATTAAATCAATATGTTATTAAATCATATCCATGAGTTATTATTCCATTAAGATAGTGTTATAACATTAACAATCATAATAATGAAATCATTTACATAGTTGCAGAAATCGAAGGTATCGCTATTCCAATTATGATAGACACTGGAGCCAATGTCTCGATAATTAATCACAGTGAATTGGACCGGATACAGCAGGAATGTCACAAAACACTACCAGTATTACCCATCAATAACATAGTACTCGTAGGAGCTACTGGTCGACAAAACAAGACGATACGGAAACAGGTATCCCTAAGTGTTACCAGTCAGGCCATAAGCTTGGATATGGTATTTCTTATTGCAGCCGGATTACCATTTAATATCCTGATAGGGTGTGACATATTAAGAAGGAACTCTGCAGTTATTGACTCGTGCCGAGAGAAGGTATCACTCTTTTCAGAAGGTTCGACCTGGGTAGCCAATTTAATAAACAGCAAGATGGTAGACTCCCGACAAACTCTCAACCACGCGAGTGAAGTGAATTACTTGTCAGATTACTCACCAGACAACCAATTAGTAGGCCAAGATACCGAAAATAAACTATGGGCCTAAAAGATTCAAGAGATACGGGATTTCCAGTGCAATAATACGACTGAGCAATTAACTGAGAACCAATTAAGTCAATTAATTGGGATATATGAAAAATATCGGGCCGTGTTTTCTGACGAGCCAGGAAAAATCAGAAACTACCAGTGTACGATCCAATTCAGAGAACCGGTGGAATTCAACTGCAAATCCTACCCAATAGCACAATCGTTGAAGGAAGCGGTACGAGCGGAAATACAAAACATGATAAATAAGGACATAATCGAAGGTAGCCAGTCGCCATACACCAGTCCGATTGTGGCTATCCAAAAGAAAAGTGGTAAGGTCAGACTTTGCCTTGACGCGCACGAAATCAACAAAATGATAATTAATGATCGCACCTCGCCTGGTGAAATTGATGAAATATTAAAGAGATTCCATGGAACTAAGTTTATTACTACTTGGGATACCGTGTGTGGGTATTGGCAAGTGGAGTTGCACCCACAAAGCCGTCAATACATGGTGTTCATTTTCGAAGGACGCAACTATCAATTTAAGAGATTGCCCTTCGGGTTAGTAAACTCAGTAGCAGTGGCGGCGATAAGGCCCCCACAGACCCCGCGGCGCGGGGGGGCCCCAACCCTCATGGGGGGCCCCAGTTGGCCCAGTCATGGGACATAACTTGTAACATGAAAAATAAGCGTAAACGAGTTGTAAAACGCTTCTTTGTTGAATTATCAGTTGATCATAGAATTGACGACCCAGTGAAATCATTTGAAGTAAAAGTTTTCAATGCAACACTAGATATTGTAATAGCTCAGCTACAAATGAGATTCGAAGGATTGCATTGCATTGATGATAGGTTTTCATTCCTGACGCCTCAGAATTTAGTAAACTTCTCACAAGAGACAATAGTGGAGAAAAGTAAGGCTCTGGTAAATGTGTATCCTGGTGACCTTTCCACATCACTGCCTGACCAAGTAATATCCTTCAAAGCTCTGATGGCCAAAGAAATTGTACACAAGAAAAGAATTCGAGAAATGATGAATTTACTGGTTGAAGAAAACAGCTGCCTTATGAGTTGCCTCCCAGACTTAACTACAGCTTTGCAGCTTTATTTAACCATACCTGTCACAACAGCTACAGCGGAAAGAAGCTTTTCAAAACTTAAATTAATTAAATTAAGTCATACTTAAGAAGTACCATGGCCCAGACTCGGTTGAGTGACTTGGCACTGTTAAGCATTGAGCATGTGAGATACAGAAAACTAATATCAACGAAGTGGTTGAAAAGTTCTTAGCTATTAAAAAAAGAAGACTATGCTTAGGAAAACAGTGAACTTTGGTTGATCCTCATCTGTAAATATTGTACATTACTTGAGTTCGAGTGTTATTGAATTGGATTAGACATAAGGAGAACTTGTATAGAGTATATTCAAGAATTTTACAAATTCAGTTACAAACTAATTTAAATGTTTGGAAAAAGCTAGAATGTTACTTTGACATTCGTTTTTAAATAATAAATTTTTACCACTCTGTGTGCGGTACTGTTTCATAGTCTGAATTTAGATCTTTGACGTAAAAATAAATCATTCTTTTTATTTTGGTTTTTTTGTAGTTTGTATAGAACTTTATCTATTTAGCAACAATGAATTTTAAGAGTTTGTACACGTGTAAAATGTCCTTTGCAAATTGCAAACGCTTTGTGATAGACGAGAAAGTATTCACAAACCATTGTTGTAAAACACGCATAAATAGAAACTCATTTTGAGTGTTTTTCCCTATTACGTATACAAAATTTAACCATTTTTATAGGGCTCCCTAATTAGTTTCGCGGGGGGCCCCCGTTTCGTTAGCGCCGCCACTGCTCAGTAGCCATTTTTGTAGCCTGTATGGACCAAATACTCGAACCAGAAGCACTCCAATTCACAACCGTATATGTTGATGATCTATTGATCACATCAACCCATTGGGAGGAACATTGTTACCGTGTGGAGCATGTCTTAAAGAAACTAGCTGATAATAATGTTACCTTAAAGCTAGATAAATCAAAACTTATTGCAAAACAGGTTCAGTTTTTGGGTTTCCAGCTGAATAATCAAGGAATATCACCTTCCACAGAGAAAGTAGACGCCATACAGAGATTCCCTACACCAAAAAACAGAAGGCAACTACAATCATTTTTAGGCCTATGTAATTACTACAGGAAATTTCAAAATAATTATTCTGAGCTGACGGCCAGGTTTCAGTATCAATTATCATCCAAAAATAAATGGCGATGGGTTCAAGAACAGGACAAGACATTAAAGTCAATTAAAAATAAGTTTTTAGAGGTAGTAATGCTGAATCATCCCAATTTTAACCGACCTTTCTTCCTGAACTGCGACGCTAGTAATATTAGTCTGGGATCAACGTTGTACCAAGAAGACGAAAATGGCAACCATCTAGTCATTAGCTTCGCTAGCAGAACACTTAACCAATGCGAGAAGAACTATAACATGACAGAAAAAGAACTGCTCAGTGTAGTCTTTGCCTGTGGGAAGTTTCGGACCTACATTCTGGGATATCCGGTGACAGTTCGCACCGATCACAAATCTATATCATTTTTAAGAAGATGCAAGTTGAGCCACTGTAGACTGACCAGATGGGTACTTGCCCTGCAGGAATATGATCTACAGTGGGAGTATATTCCTGGAAGTAAGAATGTTGTAGCAGATGTGTTGTCACGAGTGAATTTGGAAGAACAGACCTTCGAGGGCGAGAAGGAGAGCATACTGAAGATATACAATATTATCAAGGACGGATCTGATTTAGAAAAGGTGGTAAGAGACATCAGCATACACCAGCAATCTGACCCGAAACTAAACAGTATAAAACTTCGTCTATCCAACCAAGATGATACCATAACCAGATTTTATTGCGTGCATAATCAAGTACTATTCATTAAAACATCTATTGATGAAGAGGTATGGAAAATCATAATCCCTGCTACAGTTGAGAAGGATATCATCCTAGATTATCATCTCCGATACGGTCACATGGGGACAATGAAAGTGATAAAGGCGTTGGAAGAAAATTGCCATATAAAGAATATAAATCGAAAGGTAAGAAACTATATTAAGACCTGCCTTATTTGTCAATTGGTAAAAACGAACAACGAAAGAAAAGAGGGTATAATGATACTAATTACTTCACAAGAAAAGTTGGAAAAGGTTTTCCTAGATATCTGTGGGTCATTTCCCCGTAGTGGCGGACGCCATCGTTACAAATACATCCTAATAATGATGGATCACTTCACCAAATTTATAAAATTATACCCGGTGAACCGAGCTACCACCTTGAAGATATTGGGAGTGGTCACCAATTACTACATTCCAGAGATAGGAAAACCGGCATCAATAATCACCGACCATGGAACGCAATTTAAAGGAAGGAGGTGGAAAAATACTTTGATCACATTAGGTATCAAGACGTACAAAACATCTGTTTACCACCCCAGTAGTAATCCTGCGGAAAGGGTGCTGCGAGAGGTCGGGAGGATATTGCGAACATACTGTCACCATCAACAAAGAAAATGGCAAGAATACTTGTCAGCCACTGAGGAATTCCTTAATTTAGCACATCACCCCGCTACAGGGACCACACCATATACAGCAATGTATGAGAAACAACCTCCTAGAGAAATACAAGAAATCATAGAATATCCCATAAATCATGAATTTAAATTTAATCGAATGAAGTTTTACAATAAATTGGCTGAAGACCAGGAAAAGCGGCATAAAAAGTATCAAAAGGCAATTACGAAAGTGATAAACTACGAAGTCGGAGAAAAAGTATTATTGAAAAATCGGTAACTACCCAGTACCTTAGAAGGCATTACCAAAAAGTTATTACTGCTGTATACCAGACCATATATGATTATTAAAAATAATAACACAACACTTATGTATTAAAGGATATTAATTCAAACAAGACAAAGGGCACCTATAATCAAATTGTCAATAAAAAAATACTTAGAGGAAAAAGAAACTACTAAATTCTAAAAATGGTAAGAACAACTTACAAGGACTATTTGAAAGAACGATTATATAAAACGAATTTTACAAGAGAAAGAAATTACAAAATTCTAAAAATGGTAAGAACAACTTACAAGGATTATTTGAAAGAACGATTATATAAAACGAATTTTACAAGAAAAAGAAACTACTAAATTCTAAAAAATGATAAGAACAACTTACAAGGAATATTTGAAAGAACGATTATATAAAACGAATTTTGTAAGAAAAAGGAACTACTAAATTCTAAAAATGGTAAGAACAACTTACAAGGACTATTTGAAAGAACGATTATATAAAACGAATTTTACACGAGAAAGAAACTACTAAATTCTAAAAATGGTAAGAACAACTTACAAGGACTATTTGTGTTCGAACTTTGTACTGTATTTCTTATCTGTGTGTTGTAACCACCGCATTGCGGCACGCGCGGATGACGTCACTTTGCTTATCAAGCGCCGCCGGCAGTCAGCTGGGCTCACGGTGGTCAATTTTAGTTCAGTTACTTCAGAAACTCCGAGCTGTACTCTTGTTAAAATTACTATTCCAGCCGCGGCTTCTGGATCTTATTATTCATTTCTTTTCCTGTGCAACTGGCACTAATTTAATCAGACGACCTTCGTCTATCTATCATGGATTTTGACTTTTATTAAAACTAAATTAACGGCGTTATGGCCAGAAAACATCCGCACGTGTCGGCAATAGCATCGAAAACTTGAGATTTTCAATAAATGAATTTATACAGCTTCAATACAGTCCACTTCATTATATTCCAAAACCAGCCCTTTCCATTTAGCGTCTTTGGAACAACTCTAGAAACTTCGAGAGCTTCCAGCACGCAACATTTTTGGTCCTCCGGGCCGGATTTCTTATTTTTCGTCCACAAGCGACAACATTTTCTGGTCCAGATTAGTGCCCAGACACTAACATTTCTGGTTAGATTAGATTGGATTTTATTTCCACCTTATGGGCAACACTGTGGGTTACTACTTCAAAACATTTATTTCATTAGGCAAAGGTCCTAGTCCCCGAAATAGCTTCAAAATTCCAAAACCCTCAAATTTAAATTGCTGGCCGTGGCATACCATTTATTAATGAAAAAATGACTTCAAACAAGTGACTAGCAAAATACAACAGAACGGCCGAGTCAACACGACAGGAATCGTCAAGGCAGCTAGACAGTAGCAGCAATTCCACAACTGTAATGTACGCTGATATACGATGACGGACTTCATCAAACCAGCATGAACAGGCGGGTCACCAACAGCACAGGATTGACGGACGGATCCCGATCGGAACCAACAGGACCACAGCAGTTCGTAACACGCTAGAATTTCACGTGACTATGAACCTTTTACTTATATTTAAATAATGTATGGACATAACGTTCTAAGCAATATTTTATATTCAACAGTTATTTTTTGACACCTTTGTGTAAACACACACTATCATTATTGAACATACGTTCGTAACTAGTTAGCAGCTCATTGTGAGTTCAAACATCAAGACAAGACTATATGTATTATTATTATTTAAATTCATAATTTTAATAACTCTTAAATTCTAACAGGTGGTTGTTTTAATAGAGATAGTAAGCATATGTTATAGCAAGTATTGTATTCATCTACCTAACGATCGCTAGCTACCGCAACGTATTCAGATTTATCAAAATTTAAGTCTATGGTTCACCTGCTCTGCGCTCAAATTATTCTAAATTATATTTTAAATTGTAATCATGGCGGATGTAAAAGCTTTAATAAAAAAAACGAGGCACCATTAAAGCTTCGATATCCCGCGTAAACACCTTCGGGGACAATTTCGATTTGGAAACCAGCGATCATCATGCGCTGAAAATAAAACTTCGGCATTTGATGGAATTATCCACCAAATACGATGAAATACAATCTCAAATCGAATCCGAGGAAGTGGATATCACTCATGAGAATTACGCGGTGGCTATCGATCTGTTGAAAAATAGATACGACAGTAAGCTAATTGTCTCCGCACATCATGTCGGGAATGTCCTGGACGTACAATCGGTTCAACAAGAATCCCAAATTAGCGTATCCAGATTCATTGATGAAATAACAGCCAATATCAATGCATTAAATAACCTCAACTTGCCAGTAAACACATTCGAAATCATTGTTATTCATTATTTAGCTAAAAAACTTGATAGTTACACTCTCCGGTTGTGGAAAGAGAACTTGTCAGAACATAAATTCCCTGATTTCAATAATTTTATAAAATTCCTAAACACACGCAGACAATTATTACAAAATCTTGATAGCGCAACTACTTCAACTAGCAAGTTAAATGGCAGTGATAAGACTCCTTATCGCAAGGCAGTCAAACCGATAAACGCTCCAAGGGGGGCATTTCATTCTCATGTCGGAAATAATTTATGTAAACTATGTAACGGGAAACATAGAATTACTGATTGCTTACAGTTTACGTCGCTTGGTATCCCTGAAAGAAAAAACATCATAATAAAAAACAAACTTTGTTTAAATTGCCTTCGTCCGGGTCACGAAAGTTCTCAATGCCCATCAAAATTTTCTTGTAGAAAGTGTGCAAAGCGTCACCACACCATGATTCATCATCGTTCTTGCCTAACAAAGATGGGTCTTCCATCAATACCAATGTTCACTAAAATTGCGAACGAATAAGTCAATATTGTTATCTACCGCTGTCTGTATGACAACTAATCAGGCCGGTAGAAAGTTCCCAGTTAGAATTTTATTGGATTCCGGCTCGCAAGCCAACTTCTGCACAATGGATTTCGCTCGTCGAATGGGACTTCAATTGGTCAAATCGCAATTGCCCATAACGGGTATAAACAACTCACTGTCCCAGGCTGACTTCAGTACAAGAGTAAGGCTACATTCTCGCTATAAACCTTTTTCGTTAAACGTGCATTGCGCCGTACTTCCCAGTATAACTAATAATTTACCGCCGGAATCCTTCGATCTCGCCTCTTTAAATTTACCGAAGGACGTATTCTTAGCTGATCCACACCTCCACTGCTCGTCGCAAGTCGATGTATTACTCGGCGCTCAATATTATCTGCAATTAATCGAACCTATTAAATTTATGCGCGGCCCGCACTTTCCTATAATTCAGGAGACTAAACTAAGATTTATTCTAGCCGGTAACTTACCTTTCAATGTCGACATAACTAAAACGGTTTCGTCCTTTATGGTCTGTAAGGATGATAGTTAGATTTCCTCGCAACTAAAGGAATTCTGGAAAATGGAGGAGATCTCTAGTCGTGATCCCTACTCTGAGGACTCGGCGTGTGAAAAGCATTTCGTGACAAATACTGTCCGCAACCACGAAGGGAGATTCGTGGTATCCCTGCCTCGCAGGTCAGATAAATCTCATTTGGGAGATTCTCTTTGCGGAGCAATCCGCAGGTTCCAGTCGCTAGAGTTTAAGTTCAAGCAGAACCCTGCCCTTTACAAGGGCTATAGCGAGTTCATGCATGATTACTTGAAGCTTGGTCATATGTCTCCACTTAATGATTACGATTTGTCGCTTGACAAATCAGACATTTTTTATTTGCCTCATCACTCAGTCTTTAAGGGCTCCAGCCTAACCACTAAGTTACGTGTTGTCTTTGACGGTTCCGCTAAAACGACAAATAATTTGTCCCCTAACGATACTCTGATGGTCGGCCCCACGATCCAGCAGGATCTGTTCTCGATCATGGTTCGTTTCCGTACCCACCGATACGTACTTATTGCAGACATAGAAAAGATGTATCGACAAATTATGGTTAACCCGAAGGACTCCAATTTGCAGCGTATCCTTTGGCGTGATGCACCGCATAAGGAACTACAACATTACGCTTTAAGGACGGTTACGTATGGGACTGCTAGTGCCTCTTTTCTTGCAACTAGATATCTGGCTCAGATAGCCTACGAAAATAATTCCGACCACCCCATGGCTTGCTCCGCCATAGCCAATGATTTTTATGTTGACGATCTTATAACGGGATCGGACGATCCGAACGTGTTATTTAAAATGAGGTTCGACATCGTGGATTTGCTAAACAGATATGGTTTTACTTTACATAAGTGGTTTTCTAACGACCACAATATAATGGCCTCTCGCGCCCACGTCTCCCATGACTTTAGCAAAGGTCAAAGCGTGCGTACATTGGGAATCCAATGGAACGTTAACAAAGACATTTTTTATATACCGTTCGGGGTGATGACAAAACGGCCGTGTTCAACAAAAGAAGCGTGTTGTCGGTCATTGCAGGGATTTACGACCCGTTGGGTCTTATTGTCCCCCATTACGTTTTGGTGCAAGCATTTTGTACAACAGTTGTGGTTGGCGGGCACAAGTTGGGATGAACCTTTATCTGGCTCATTATCCAATCAATGGTTGGAACTCTACTCTCAATTAGTTTCCGACACTCATTTTAAAATTACGAGATCGGTTAAGAGTCTAAACAATTATCAAATCAATTCATTACAGCTTCACGGATTCGCCGACGCGTCGGCTAAAGGTTACGCGTGCTGTATTTATGTGCGGGTGGTCTATTCGAACGGCGCCATATCGTCAAACCTGTTGTGCGCAAAATCTAGGGTCGCTCCGCTGAAACAGATAACGCTACCCCGGCTTGAACTTTGTGCTTGTTTATTGCTAGCGCAGTTAACTTCTAAGGTTTTAGACGCCGTCAACTACAAATTTGACGAACCATGTCTCTATTCGGACTCGATGATAGCGTTGCATTGGATACATCAACAATCTTCCCGCTGGAAGGTATTTGTAGCCAACCGTGTCGCGGAAATACAGCGTCTTATTAACCGGGGAACTTGGCATCATGTATTATCATCTGACAACCCTGCCGACATTTTATCACGCGGTTGCCTCCCTCGTAGTTTCCACAGCCATCCTCAATGGTGGCATGGTCCGTCCTGGTTAGCCCATGAGTCATCATCATGGCCCATTAGCGCCTTCGACATTCATACGCCCTGTACTTACCCCGACCTTGAGCAAGAACGTCGTAAGCAGATCCAAACCTCATTAATTGTCGCCTCTTCCACCCCCAGCTATGTTGAAAATTACTAATCCCTTACAAGACTCATTCGCGTCTTTGCATATTGCCGCAGATTTATTCGTAACTCTAGGCTCCCGGTTGTTGACAGGGGCACTTCCTTTTTGTCTGCTCAAGAGTTGCATAATACACTTTTGTTCTTTGTTCGCCAATCTCAGCGTTTGCACTTCGGCATAGAAGTTAAGGAGTTCGAGGCATATCGCTGCATTCCCCGCAGCAGTAAAATTCTTTCACTCAACCCCTTCCTGGATGACACAGGTATTTTAAGAGTGGGTGGACGCCTGCAACTCTCCCAACTTAACTACGCGACTAAACATCAAATAATTTTGCACCCGCACTCTCATCTCACTAAATTAATCATAGAGTATGAACATATCCGTTTGTTGCACTCTTGGGTGCAATCAACCCAATCCTCTCTCAGACAGAAATATTGGATTATTAACGACAAATCTTATATCCGCTCAGTAATACATAAGTGTATCATTTGCTTCCGTTACCGTGCTAGAGGCGCGAATCAATTATTAGGTCAGTTACCCTCTTCCAGGGTCACGCCTGCAAAGCCATTTTCCCAAGCGGCCGTGGACTACGCCGGTCCCGTACCTTTACGCCATGGCGGGCAGCGCTCAAAGTCCACGTCAAAGGCATATATCGCGTTATTTATATGCATGTGCACAAAGGCCATCCATTTAGAACTTGTGTCAGATCTCACCTCCAACGCCTTTTTAGCGGCCTTAAAAAGGTTCATCGCGCGCAGAGGTATTCCCGCGCAGATATTTTCGGATAATGGTACGAATTTTCGTCGTGCCAACCGCACCTTACACGAATTGTACAAATTTTTAAATTCTAAGGGAGTTGAGCAATCTACTCAGGAGTTTTGCGGTCTCCGTGGTATCAAGTGGTCCTTTATTCCTCCCTCAGCCCCTCATTTCGGTGGTTTGTGGGAAAGCGGTGTGAAAAGTGTTAAATATCATTTACGTCGCGTGATCGGCGGTACTATCTTAAATTTTGAGGAGTACTCTACTATTCTCTCTCAAATAGAGGCTTGCCTTAATTCACGCCCTTTATTTGCTGTGTCCGACGATGCTAGGGACCCTGAACCTTTAACTCCCGCTCATTTCTTGGTCGGTGCTCCACTGACGGCACTTCCGGAGCCCGACTATACCCAAAGCAATATTAGTCGTTTGGGCAGGTGGCAGCTGCTCCAAAAATTTATGCAATCCATCTGGAAACGATGGTCCAAGGGTTATCTGCACCAGTTGCAGCAACGCAACAAATGGCGCACTACGTTAAGGAATTTAGATGTCGGACAGCTTGTCCTCATTCTGGACGATAATTCCCCCCCACTTCAGTGGAAGCGAGGGGTAATTACTAATGTTTTTGCGGGCCAGGACTCCATAGTGCGCGTTGCTGAAGTTTGCACCGCGCATGGTATCTTACGCCGGCCCATCCACAAATTATGCCCCCTTCCGGCGGCAACAGACTAGTCGTATGCGCGTCATACGAGACGTACTAGGAATGTGAACTTGTCACATTACCTGGAGCACGCCCGGGACATTCCCGGGGCGATCATACAAGTCAATTGTATCATTATCGTTGTAATTATTATTACTACGATCGGATAGCTATTATTGCAATAGTTACTGCGTTTTCATTGTATTATCAATTATTTAGATTTGTTATTGCATTTTTATATGATTATATATTCAAACTTTGAAAATTATTATTGTTACTTTATTGTGCCAATTATTGTATGTATGTATTGTATTTTCTAATGGTCATGTATTATGGAATTTATCGGGGACTTGTGTCAATATTATGATTGCAATTGTTATATCTTTTTATTGTATCATCACTTATTAAGTAACGCTGTGTAAGCGTTATTGGGTATTATATGGAATAGATTAATGTGTTTACTTAATCATTGTATTATTGTGTGTACTGTTGGTGCTATTATATATTGGGTAATTTTATTGTCAGTTTTTCTTTGCGATGATTATAAGGTTCGATTTCTTGTGTACCTTATAATTGTCACTTTAACTTATCATGTTAATCATATTATTGTTATTAATTATCTAACTGTCATTGCGCTGTAGCCAATACGCCAATTGTTGTGTTCTTTTTTGTCATGTAAAATTAGTTATTATATTACTAACTTAATGCATAACTTTCAAAATTGTCCCGATTTTGAGCAGGCAGTATGTTCAAACTTTGTACTATATTTCTTATCTGTGTGTTGTAACCACCACATTGCGGCATGCGCGGATAACGTCACTTTGCTTATCAAGCGCCGCCGGCAGTCAGCTGGCTCACGGTGGTCAATTTTAGTTCAGTTACTTCAGAAACTCTGAGCTGTACTCTCGTTAAAATTACTATTCCAGCCGCAGCTTCTGGATCTTATTATTCAATTCTTTTCCTGTGCAACTGGCACTAATTTAATCAGACGACCTTCGTCTATCTATCATGGATTTTGACTTTTATTAAAACTAAATTAACGGCGTTATGGCCAGAAAACATCCGCACGTGTCAGCAATAGCAT
The DNA here is from genome assembly GCA_034769895.1 of Magicicada septendecula. Taxonomy (NCBI): domain Eukaryota; kingdom Metazoa; phylum Arthropoda; class Insecta; order Hemiptera; family Cicadidae; genus Magicicada; species Magicicada septendecula. Next base: position 403,558,525 of record CM068370.1, on the reverse strand, counting down.
CGAAAAGATTTTCAATAAATGAATTTATACAGCTTCAATACAGTCCACTTCATTATATTCCAAAACCAGCCCTTTCCATTTAGCGTCTTTGGAACAACTCTAGAAACTTCGAGAGCTTCCAGCACGCAACAATTTGAAAGAACTATTATACAAAGGAATTTTAAAAGAAAAAGAAATAACAAAATTCTAAAAATAATAAGAACAACTTACAGGGATTATTTGAAATAACTATTACATAAAACGAATTTTACAAGAAAAAGAAATTACAAAACTCATAAAAAAAAACAATAAGTACAACTTATACCAGATATTTGAATAAACTCTCATGAAACAAATTATGAAGAAAAATGATTCTTAAATTACAAAGAAAAAAAACATAAGAACAAATTACACTAATAATTTGAATGAACTCTTACATAAAAGAATCTGAGAATAAATGGAGTACAAATATGTAAACTTTCTCAAACTCTCCAGGGACAAAATAAATAAGAACATGTTCCAGTAGATAATGAGAAAAACCTATATCAATTGAATGAGTAAATTAATGTTACAAGAAAAATATGTCCATGAATGTTAAAAGTGTCATAAGAAGAAAGTATAGCAAGTATTCATAAGAACCAGTGTTGAAAAAGAAAACCCCTAATAAACTAAAGCTGTAAAGACTATACCACAGTTTGTATTGTAATAGTGACCATATGATAACAGTAACAACTATTATAAACTATGTAAATGAGATAATTTAAGACAAAAATGATACAGAACTTTTAAATGAAGAAAAGAAGAGGAGACCAGAATATTTTTATAATTTAACCAAAATAATTTAATCAAACTCACAATGACAACAATTTAATGAAGAAGCAACAAGGAAAACGAACCAACTAAAAAAGAACCAAGTATTAAGACCAGAAACCGAAAACCTGGTACCATAATGATAATATTGTTGTAATAACCGCTATTATAGTGATAATTACTGGAAGGTATTAATGTTATGCCATGAGCAATAGAATGACTCATTGAATACCAAATAAAAAAAACCTATATAAATGCTAATTACTATGTAAACAAGAGACAGATTATACCAACAACAAACAAAGAAAAAGAGTACAAAGAAAGGATGAAATGTATATTATACCCTATACCTAAGCCACATAATATGGAATGAGCTTTGAAATAGAAGAAGAATCAAGTGTATAAAAGTATTAATTAATTTGAAACATTATGAAGTGAAGAATCCAAGGATGTTTATTATTAGTTGAAAGAGACTACTTTTAATGAATTTTAATTTTTATCACTGGATGTAGAGAAATTCCATCAGTCTTATAATTGAGCAGAGATGTTAATTCCTCTGAGCTCAGCTAAGTGAAGTATTGGTCAGCAGAGAATGTAGCCGAAATGTGCCACTCTGAACTGTTCCAACTCACATGTTAGGGAGTAAACATACCGGTGATGAAACACCGAATAAGAAAAGAAAAAATATATAATAATAATGGTATACATAAGATTAAGGATTACTTATTAATGAATAAGAAGCTAATGAAGAATATATATATCAACTGAGAGAGCAATGGTGGAAAAGAAGGTATATAAAGTGAAATCACGAATAAAAATATGGTAAATAAAAGAATCAGTAGTAATTATTTCATCCATACTAAGAGTATGATCCGAATTAATCACTTTTACAGGAGAGCATATGTAGCATAACAGAATTTTCACCTTAAAACTAACTTAATACAACATTAAAAAAGAAAAAAAAGAAACTATAAGTAGTTCAAACTAAATGGTTAAAAATTAATTAAATAAGCTGATCGTTATAGTCAATCAAATGTTAAAAATAGACTCTATAACAAAGAAAACTCTTGGTCCAAATAAAAGAAACCATCTATATAAAACCCCAGTACATCATCAGTATACCCAGTAGGATATGGAGCAGTAAATGAAAAACTGATCATGTACAACTTATTAAATTAATGACATCAGAGGACCTAAATACAAAAATAATAACCTACTCATAGAATAAGAAATAAGGAACAGACTATTTCAAACTTCATACCAAGAATGCAGAATGAGAAAGGCTATTGCCAAAATCTCATGAAGGACATGTACCAATTAAGAAATTTAAAACAATGACAAAACTTAAACCCAGTAACCCAAGTTACAGGATACATTACAAACGAAGTAAAAAGTGTAAATTAGATATAGACATAACTTCAGAATAAAGAATTAAAGACTACCATTAGAGTAGGTAATAAAGGTGTTTAGATAGAAGGAGTGAAAGACTACTATTAAGTGTAGATAATAAAAAGTGACATAGCCTAATAAACCACAATAAGAATCAAAGACTACCATTAGTGTAGATAATAAAATGTGATATACTATAAGAAACCACAATAAGAGTTAAAGACAAAGAGTTAATTAGAGTAGATAATAAAAAGTGAAATACTATAAGAAACCATAACAGGAATTAAAGACTACCATTAGAGTAGATAATAAAAAGTGTTTTACAATATTAAACCATAAGAGTAAAAGACAGCAAATGACTGCAAATATATTAATTATAAGAGTATTTAAAGGTAAAAAATAAGGATTGTTTGAACATTAATATAAATATAAAAACATGAACTTTCAATAGATGTAATGGAAAATGTTAGATATAGAAGGTTTGTTTATGATTAAATAATATAGTTGAAAGTGTTAGATATAGAATGTTTTGTTATGATTAAATAATATAGTTCAAAATGTTAGATATAAGATATTTTATTATAATTAAATAATATAAATGAAAATGATAGATTATAAGATGTTATGTTATAATTAAATAATGTGAATTCATTATAAAATTTTGTTAAGGTAGGGAAGGCAAGGAAATAATATTGATATCTTTTTGAATTGTAAACCATAGAAATAATAAGGTAGCAAAATAGTTAAGAAACTAATAGCAAAGCAAACCCATATTTTAGGCCAAAATCAACTTATACCATATAATCAAGTCCAAAGGGATAAATTAAATAAAACTGTATAAAATTAGCAGAGATTAGTCAATTTAAAATAAAGGTATTTAAATATAGTCAACACAGAAATACATAATAGCAAATTTAATGATCAGAAGATAAAATTAACTTTATTGGAAATGTGTAATATAATGCCTAACAAGAGACTCAGTACAAATAAAATGTGAATTAATCAGTATTAGAGTGTTACAACAACAAATGGTTAAAAACAAAGAATAATGATGAAATACGTAAAATAATTTAAGGACAATGTTAACATGAAATGACTTGTAAACCATTTAATTTATAATTATGTGAAAAATAATAAGGCCTATAAGAAATGTCAAAAAATGTCAATTTTAAGCTTATTTGAAACCAAATTAGGTCAAGTTGTATATTAGTTTATGTAAAATTAGAACAGGAATATTGATAGGTATTTAAATTTTCATAAAATTAACAAATAATTAAATTATAGCCATAAAATAGGAAAAAATGTCATATATTTCTATAAGATCAGATCTAAACCAAGGCGAACAGCTGATTCCAGACAATGGGGAAGGAGAACAAGATATTTCGGAAATTACTACATTAAACGATGATTTGAGTACACAGTTGATTGTTAAACGTGAAACTGAACGGATGAGAACGTACAGAAGGAAGATCCAAGAAGTATAAATTAATTGAAAAAAATGAAAGTATAACATAAAAAATTACTACAGAGGTTATGAACCGAAAATTACTAAAAAAATTAACTTAAACAATAACAAAGTGAAGAATGAATTTCAGTAATAATACGATCTAACACCAATGCACTAAGAATCATCCGCCATATTGAAATTATTAATTTAACACCAATTTCAATGGAATAACGAACTCAACCAGATTTGAACACGGAACACTACACAAATAATCCTGCACTAAACTACATCGCCGAGTAGAAGAGAACACTACAACCAATTATCCAGCGGGACTACATCATCGCAGAGGAAGATATTTTAGACCCAACAGAGAACGTCGAAATAGTAAGGTTAGAGAATAACATAAGGAAACGCAAATTGATGAAGAATTAAAAATATTGGAAAAAGAATAGTAATGCGCTGATGAACATAAAGACTGAATTTAGTAATGAGGATATATTTTTACTATATTTTGAAAGAGTAGTGTATAAAAGGTGTAATACGGTTATAGGACAGGTTTAGAAGATAGAAAGCTGTAGGAGATTTTTAGATGAAATGTATATGACGAGGTTAGGTTGACAGAGTAAGGGGCGGGGCTAGCAAGGATTGGGCGGTAAGTACTGCCTCCTGTTGGTTGAATGTAACCGGTGATGCGTGGGAGGGTTAGTATATATATAAGGGAAGTAAGTATTTTAATGTTGTTTTAGGAAGAACTTGATAATGGTTGTGAAACCGAAAGGCCTCGTTCGAGGAAAAAGTGTATATAGCAGGGAAGCAACAAAATTTGACAAAGACATTATTTTAGATTCTGTATAGTAACAGGAACCCATTAAATTGACTTACTTTGTATTATTACGAACAATATTTTCTCTCCTTCTTCTACACGTTTACTATGTGAACATGAACTTGGTACATAATTTATTAAAATTTACCCTTCTTTTATGAGGTTACAAAAATTAAATTCATTGAGACACAAGAAAACAGACTTTGAAAACATTAGACTAAATTCTCTTAACGCTAACCAGTGCTATTAATTACGTAATTGCCACTCGCCCATATATACACTTACTCTCACCCAGTACATAATTTAGATTCCCCTTTAGAGCTCATTTTATTTTTATTTCTTATTTTTGCATGATTTTGATTAATTTTATTCGTAATTTTGTTTAGTTTACTTCCCTCATGTAGTCCTTGGATGTACGTCCATAAGATGTCTTCTCGTGCACGTGCACTACATTGCTGTCTCCCTGTTTTCACTTTTTACCTTTTTGGCCGAAACTGTCACTCAAATTTTTATTTGTCACTACGTATTTACATTATTTATATGTTATTCAAATGCTAGTTTCGTTTAAAATTCACATTTTCTGATGTGCGGGCGCCCGCGATTTTGTTCCGGAACTTTTACGGCTGTACAGCACGAAGGAATATTGTCGACTGGCTTTGTTCTCCGTGCAGAACGCTGTCAACGCTCCGTCCACGCCTTACATTCCAAGTGACGTATTGCTAGATTTGGCTCTGACGTCATATGTTGTGATCTCGTTTTACAAAGTTCAAATGTCATACGGCTAAAAATAACTGCTTCGCTTCCATTCTGTTTCACTGACTTTGACACTAATTCGCTCACATTGCATACGTCATTACAATTTTCAAATAAAATCTACAATTATTATTTCTCCCCAAATTACCCCAGGGTGGGCCTAACTGTACTGTTACAAAAGTGTATTGACAAGGCTGGTGATTATGTTGAAAATAAATACATGTATTTGAATTAAAGTATAGTTTTCTTTTTAATTTTTACATGTGATTTTTATTTTTCCTGGAACAGGAAACTTACTTTTGAGATGAGCCTCATATAAACAGTTTATAGTGTGTAAGTAGAGTGAACGTTTGCATGATTTGAACATATCCAAATGAAGATACTGTATGATGAAAAGTTGTGAAAACTCAAGTATTCTGTTGAAACTACAGTAAATGTTGAATTTTCATAGAAAGCAAAAACAGTCATTGAAGACATTATCTAATATACAGTATATATAAAAGAAATTATGTCAAATTGCAAAATTGTAGAGAATCCTGATTTAACGTAATAATCAGATACTCCAGTCTAAAACAGTTGAAAATCTCAAGGAATATTAGTGACAGAAGAGACTGGAGACCGTCCTTGTTTATTTAAATGTGATACGGACAATGAAAGAAGATTTTTTAACAAATAAAATAGGTTATTAGGTGAGAAGACCAGCTCATAGTAGGTTACAATGTATTAACTATATAGCTATGTGTATGATAACTGCAGTCTGGATATGATAATTTACCTTGTCTCAAGATCATATTCTGATATTTTTATGAGGTAATGTAAACTACATTTACCAAAAAATAATGACTGATTTTTGTTATTTTATAATCCAGTTATCCTTAAACTTTGCCCACCTTAAGTAGTACTAAACTTCAGGGTAACCACAGTTTAAATAAGTAATTTTAAGAACAAAATATTTCCCATTTCAAAATTAAATTACTTTAATTAACAAGATGCTAATCATACATATGAAGTAAAATATTTTCTACTCGCTGAGCTAGTGTAATAGATGGTATTGTTTGTCCATAAGCTGGTGTCTAGGGTCAGTTGAAAGTTTGCGGAACATCTACAGCTTATTTAGTAGTAAAACTAAACTTTTTAGTGTATTGGAAGGTTCATATTTCATGTTAACACTTGTTAATTTATTCATTGTTTACCAACTGTTAGAAGAAATCTGGAGTTTGTAAATGTGAAAAACAAATGAGAAAAATTGATAAGATTCCAGAATTATCAAATGCGCGCGCACATGTGTGTGCATGTGTAAATTAAAATGATAACAAAGAGATAAAAACAACATACAAACAGCAGAGTTGAGATTTTAAGAAGGGTTAAAGGATGCACAAGAAGGGATCATATAAGAAATGAAGATATATGGGAAGAATTAAATATATATAATCTCAGTGAGAAAATTGAAGAATACAGAGGAAAATTGAGACAGTATTTATTTAAGTCGCATGAATGAAGATAGAATACCAGTAATTGTAAACAAACACAAGCCTTCTGGAAGAAGAAATGTAGGAAGAACAAGAGAGAAATGGATCTGATAATGTAAATGCCACATTGTCTAATCCATGAAGTGTAGAAGAGGAAGATATGTATAAAATTAAAGCATGTAAAAATTAAAAACCAGTCTTATTTATTGATTTTTTGCTGTTGGTTTATTAATTTACTGCAGAATGTTGGTTCCCAGATCAAGAAGGCCTTATTTTTTCTTCAACATTGCTTCACGATTGTACCCACATAAAATAATAACACTGTACAATACCTACAACATGATATGGGAGTTTAGATTTGATTAGTGGCATAAGTAAAGATACAGTTCCGTACCACATTAAATATTTCATTTACTACTGTCAGATTTTAATTTACTGGATCTAATATTTAAATAATTAAAAAAAAGTCATTACCGTTTGTGTATTACTTGGAAACATTAGAAATACTGTTTGGTATTTTAGTGTGTGAAGTATTTATGCGCTTTAATGAAATCTTTATGTACATAGATCAACTCGTGTGTCCTAGTGTCTGCCTTTTGCAACGTGCTTAGTGCATGTGCAAGTTTTAGTTCAGACTCGGACACTGAATGGACAGCACATAGCTGAGACTGATTCACACATGGCCATAGGACCCATCTAAGGAACTAGGTTTCCACATTCGCCCCTGGAGCGTCACTAGATTATTTATTTTTTCATCAATGCAAGTAAACCCTGTGATTCCTAATATCTATTATTCCTACAGGCTCCTGCTTACCCCAATTTGATATTCCTTCAAAGTGTGGGGAATTTAAGATAAGGTAAGTTGAGTTTATAATTTTAATCTTCTCTTTTAACATCTCACTACTTGCTCGAGTCTGCCCAAACATGTGAATTATGAAACCATACAGGCTTTCATTATGTGAGGTTCTTGTAATTTTTACGTGACCAAAATACCTCACAAGTATAATAAGCAAAGGTTATTATGATGTTCATTGTGTAATTCAGATTATTATGATAGTTTATTCAGTATATCAGGTCATTATGATGTTTTGTATTCAGAAGTTTCAGAACACACTTCTTATACAGATTTTTGTTTGAAACCTTTTTTTTTACCAATGATTTTAGTTAAGTTGGTCCCAGTATAAACTAGTTTCAATGAAGGTATGGGGCTGTGGGATTCACTAACTGAACAATTATGGTTTAACTCCATATCCTGTGGAGTTAATTAAAGCAGTTTCATATTTGTTTTAACTTGAAACTGCATAATTTAAAATGAAACCAACCCCCCTTCAGATGGGTGGATTGTGGCCAACTTTGTTTTAGACATTTATTGTGCCTTTTATTACACTACTTCATGGGTGTATGCAGAATTTAATTTTGGATGGAGATTAATAATATGGTCACCAATCTCCTAACAACATTACTGTGAAAAGACAGAGTTAATTATTATTGCTTATAACATTTAGTTCTGCCTTAAAAAGACAATAAAATGGCAAAATATTATGGTTTTTAAGGTATATGGAAAACTGGATGCGGGGGGGTTGTACTCCACAAAATTATGTTGTACTTGTAGTACTGCCTGTGACTCATATAGTCAAGAGAACTGAAAAGAAGTTAGTGTATTTCCTCCGTTATATAAAATATAACAGATTCAACATAATTTCTCCTGCTGTAGGTGCATGATTTAAGTACACCCCACACTTGATGTAATTAATTTTTTTTACACCATCTTATATTGAAAAATATAAATAGCAAATTTAATTGGAGCTGTTTTCTGTACTTTACAGCAAAAATTCGTGTGACCAAAAGATGCAAACATTCCTTGTGTACCAAATTTTTAATATTAAATATTTTAAGACTCAAATAACATTGAAAGTCTTAAAAATCAATGGGTTTAAATAGTATGATTTTAGTTTGTTTCTTATTTAGCCTTCCGTCAGGCGCGGTCCCTTACAGCACGACAGCAGGCGCAGTGTATCAAATTGATAATCATACTGATTGACTGCTTTATATTTTCTTTTTTAGCAATATTGCAAAATAGTATTTGATTTTTGATATTATAATGAATATATTATTTGAAATATGTATGTGTATTAAAAAAAAAAAAAATAGAAACCAATGTAACATTTGCAAACTGTAAGTAATATTTTATTTCTGACATTTTAATGAACATATAATCTGAAATGTATAAATTTACTGAAAAAATATTTATGAAACAGTTCAACATTCACAAAAACTAAGATATTACATGAATACATAACTTGAAATTTACAAATAGACAGGAAAAAGTACTTTGTAAAAAAATTTAGTTGTCACGAAAACTAAGAAAGTTGTATCATTAGTTACTCTCCTCATCAGAAACATGCTCTGATAAACCAGGAAGAATTTAGCACACTCAATGCAGTAGCTTTCTATATGTATCAAACAAACAGGTTTTTTGCATTTCACATAATTATACTTCGTTAATCTCACTTTGTTGTGCATGTCTGACACCTTTCTTTTTTCGCTCATACTAAACGCTGTTGACAGATAAAGGGTAAGAATATGTTAAGCTACTGAGAGACAGGTGATGCTGTCATCTGTTAGAGACAAATGGAACAAAAAAACGTAAGACGAGTATCAATCAGATCAGCCGCGCCCGACGGAAGGTTAAATAAAATCTGAGTATACCAGTATCTCTTGTGTTCTGTGCTAAGAGCTAATACTTCTTAACTATGATATTTCAGTTTCAGGAAACAGATTAGAAATAAAGTTTTTCTCTCATAGAGAGACTTTTTTATAACTTTTTTTTTATATTTATCAAATCTAAATGTCTACAGTGTGTTCCTTACCTGGTGAGAAATTCTCAAAATGCAGTGTCGAGTTGTAAGTTAAGATAAATGATTACAGCCTTCAAACAACTCTGTAGCATGTTGTGCATATTTATATGTTTATTAACATAGTTGCTGTAGCATAAAAGGTTTTACTAATGGATACTTTTATTGTTCTGTTCCAGCTGCTCAGCTTCTGCATCCTTGATTATATTTTACGTAAAATCCAGTATGATTGTGTACTCATGGATTTTGTTTGTACATATAATATATGCATATACATGTATAGTATGGAAATTTCTGATGTTGAATTGTAGCTGATAAAAAGTAAGTATGGGTAACTGCAATCCTCCTCACCTATTGCTTGCCAAAACTAACAGGTAAACCAGCAACCAAAATGCTTGTTCAGTGGACATATTTATATAGGTGGATGTTCAGGTATTTAATCTCTGTTCAAATGATCAGAAAATGTAAAGTTCTTCATGAAAACTTGTACGGGGCAGATTAGGCAACCTGTTTTAACCAATCAATCTACAACTTTTGGTGCACAGCCTGTAGGCGCCGGGCCAGGTACCGATTAGAATGAAGTATGTGAGTCACAAAAAAGCACGTGTTTGTACTGCGCAAAAATTACCTCGTGGCAACAATTCAGACGGCTTTCCGGTCCGAGCGAAATGTTCGAGAAGGTTTTCAGCCAATCAGAGTTCAAATTTGTGGCCATGAGGCAGCGTAAGGCAGAGAGAGACGCCAAGCCAGCTAAGCGGGCTTCAGTTCAATCTAAGTCGTCAGGTAGTCCAATTGAGTATAGTTCCTCAAGCAGTTCAGTTTTTACGTAGCCTCGGGAGAAGTCTGGTGGGCCGAAAATGTTAATGTCGGCCTACCAAAAAGTGACTTGTAATGTAGTCAAGCAGTAAACAATTCCGTTATAATATTCGGAAAATGCGTTTGGGGGAGTTGTGTCAGTGACTGTGTAAGTCAGGGGGAACTAATGGCGCCAGTATAAGGACAGCACGTGCAGGTAAAATAAAGGAGTAACTCTCGCCCTAAGTGCAGTAAAGAATATTGATGAGCTCAAATAAAAGGGGGGTAAAAAGTATATACTGTATATCAGTTTATAAAGATATGAGGAGAATGAAAGTGTGTGTGTGGGTAGGAATACAAAAGTATTAAAAATAAAGTACTGGCTTGTCCTTTAATTATTTAGTAATAGGTTATAGTAATTATTTGTATTTTATTATAATCATGCACTTGTAATTTTACACAATAATGTTGGGACATTATTAATTTTATTATTGTCATTCGTGTATAATTTCACATAAATAATGTTGGTATGGAATAGTTTGTGAAGAAGATGGAGAGAGAGAGAGAGAGAGAGAGAGAGAGAGAGAATAGAAGTTTGAGATATAATAAAAAATAAGATTTGTTTAACATAACATGTGTTAGGCTTAGTTATTTAGCCTGTAACCACTTCCTATACTTTGTGCTGAAAAAACTCGTCTAACGTTCTGGGGAATTTTCTGAATTGTGGGAAGTCAGATAGCTAAATTGTCCAGTGTTTTTAATTAAGGAAGAGTGTAAAGGTTTTGATATTGAACCACAAAATATCGTGGCGGCCCTGAACTTCGGATGGTGATTAAAAGGTAAGTTTGTGAGAAAAGATCGCAAGGTAGGTAAGATTCTGGCAGTGTATATATTTTCGAAATTGATTGTAACTTTACAAACTGAATCTTTGTTAAAATCTTGTTGTTTGTAAAGTAATTAGAAAAGTTAATTTTCAATTATTATTCTTCTTTTTGACATTCATTTTTGTTTACAGGTAACTGCATCAAGAAACTGTTGCGTATAAGAATATTTTAAAGGATATTAAACCTTCGCTGTTTCCATTCAATAACAGTTTTTAAAAGAAAATATCGGTATGGAGAACCATACATGACTTCCATATTCTAAGATTTATATTTAAAATCATTTTCGAAATAAAATATTACCATAGAAACTACTTCTTTCTACTTACTGCTTCAGCCTTAACCACAGTACTGTGGTCACTAACGTATACCACCTCACGTTATCACACTCGATTTTCACTGATGATGGAAGTCGATGGCATTGCCAAAACGTCTGGTTTTGTAGAAAACATTGGACTACGGCCAAATATCCCGGGAAGGAATTTTAACAAAAACTACTTCTTTGTTGCCGATAACGTTGTACACATATATATAAAAAATATGCATAAAATTAATGGCTTGTATAAGTTAATGATTGATCTCCATTAAGTAGTGCTCAAGTTTCCAAAGTTTTAATATTATGATGTCCGTAATTAAAGCATCAGAGCAGGTTTAGTGTGTATGAGGGTACACCGTGAACAAAAATTTTCAACATTTCCTATTGAGCGTTGCTTAGAGTAAAGTTGCGAATCTATAGTGTACGTTTTACAGAACAAACACGCGGAAAAGAAGGAGTGCTCCGAAGTCACTCATGGACCCTCAGCATCTTGCAGAGGGTTCATTCCCTAAAGACGAATAGTCTGTCTATGAATCGTTCCTCTGCAAACACGTGCAGTTACACTGCCCAGCGATCCACAGGAAGCAAATCGCTATCCACGCTGGACACTTTTTCGGCACTTTCCATTTAAAAAGCGTGCAAATGTAAGAAAATAAACATAAATGAGGCCAGAAATAACGCGAATTTTGTGTGTGTGTGTGTGTGTGTGTGTGTGTGTGTGTGTGTGTGTGTGTGTGTGTGTGTGTGTGTGTGTGTGTGTGTGTGTGTGTGTGTGTGTGTGTGTGTGTGTGTGTGTGTGTGTGTGTGTGTGTGTGTGTGTGTGTCTTCCCTGCCTTTTTATCGCGGTAGTCATAACAATAAAATGGAAACGTAAACATTACATAACTCAGATATGCTTGCCTGCCACGAACGATATATTTTCTCTCATAGATGATTTACATTAAAATGAAAAAATTATAATTTTATTGCCTGGCAACAAAATTATTTTATTTTTAACAATTACCATTGTTTGAAAAAGTTTAAATGAATTTTCAAGTACTTTACTGTTGTTAAAACGTAAAAGGTGGCAGGTAAACTACCCCTTCCCCTTAACCGATCTTCACAAAAATCAAAAGGCCTTGAGTTCTCTACAATTCAGGGACATATGCAAAAAATTATTTGATTCTGTTTGAATATGCGGCAGTTATCGTTTGTCATAAAAAAACCCTCGTTAAAACATAAAACGTTGCAGGTAAACTACCCCTTTCCCTTAACCGATCTTCACCAAAAACAATAGGTCTTGTGAACTCTACAATTTTGGGGTGTATGCAAATAATCTTTTGATTCTGTTTGAATTTGCTGCTGTTATCGTTTGCCATAGAAAATACCCTTGTTAAAACATAAAATGTTGCAGGTAAACTACCTCTTTCCCTTAACCGATCTTCACCAAACACAATAGGTCTTGAGAACTCTACAATTCACAGCTGTATGCGAAACATTATTTTATTCTGTTTGAATTTGCGGCCGTTATCGTTTGCCAAAAAAAAAAATTACCCTTGATAAAAAAACTGTTGCAGGTAAACTACCCCTTTCCCTCAACTGATCTTCACCAAAAACAATAGGTCATGAGTACTCTACAAATCAGGGCTGTATGCAAAAAATTATTTGATTCTGTTTGAATTTGCAGCTGTTATCGTTTGCCATAGAAAAAAAATCTACAGACACATAGACAGACAGACACACACACACACACACACACACACACACACAGACACTTTTGAAAAACGACTTTTTTTCATGTTTTGAGTGTAGTACAATCAGAATCTGCAATAATCTCGAACACAATTTTTTTTGCCATCACCATACTTCCATTTCCTTAAGGAATATGGAAGTAAACGTGATTACGATATTTTGTTGAACGGTATTGTTGGATGATGTCTGAGTTAGTCAGGGAAGATTTTAAGTCCATTCATCTTAAATCATCATGGAGACGTCCATTAATTACATGGATTTCGTTGTCCATGGCGTGTCCGTTGCTTAACTAAATATAATTAATTCACTACCAACTCAGAACACAAAGTTTTTTATCGGTAAAAACATAAAAGTTTTACCTTATAGCCTGAACCAGTTTTCACTTTTAAAAAGCTTCTTCAGAGGGTGCCATTGGAAGCACTGTCCGTCTTGTTCTTGGTGACGGTATCGACTTTTAAAGGATCGATGTTGTGTGTGTGGGGTGTGATATGTTTGAATAATGTGTGTGATTTGAATTGTGTCTGTTCATTTAGGATGTCGTTTTTAAGTGTTTTCATGTATTTCTATATTTCCAATTGTTCAAGAGTGTCTAGTTTTCAGCCTTTTGTGTGTATGTGTAGAATGTCCATGTTATTGTCAACACTCGACACATACACTCAAAAGGTACACACAAATATTATTAAAACTATTTGTCATAATACGTAGGTTATGTTACCCATGTGTATTTACATTACCCTTAATTGATGTACTACTTATGTATATAGATACACACGATTTATAAAATAAACTAGAATGTTTTGTATAAATGTACACTACATTTATAGGAAACATAGTTCTACTAAATTCTAGAATAAGTGCCTGGAATTACTTCTGCCATACTAGTAAGTAGTAAATGACTCATGCTGGTGAATAACGTCATTACCAACTACAGTGAAACCTTGATATAACGCTCTTCTGTGGACCGGCCAAAAAGTGCTTTATATCGAGGGTTGCTTTGTATAAATGTCCCACGTTTAACTATTTAATTTGCTGGGACCGTGAAAAACGAGCTTTACATCAAGGGTCACGTTATATCACAGGATTGTTACATCGAGGTTCCACTGTATATATAAAACTATAAAAGATGGAGAGAGTTTAGTTTTAGACAGTCTTCATTGAGAGTTCGGTTAAGTGAATTGTAGAGTTATTGTTTGTGTTTGGTGCCACATTTGTGGATCAGTATTATATTTGTGTTATCTTTTTGCTTGTACAATTTATGGTTGTGTTATCACAATATATGGTTGTGTTATGTACAATATTTGATATCACAGTTGTGGATCACAATTGTACTCTGTGTACATATTTGTATTTATAAAAAATTGCATGTGATATCGGTAAAAAGCAAGGTGTTGACTGTGATATGAGTGTTTTATTTCAGTTGCTGACTTAGAAGATGACAACTGCTAGAATTGTTAGACTGCCTGAATATTTGCTCAGAGGAGAAAAAAATGAGGCTGACTAACATCTACCTTAATGTAAACAGCCATGAGATCCTAGTGTAAAGGAAAGTATGAGATAGAATCTGATATGTTAAATAAAAATCTTTTATTTTGTGAGAACTAATAATAAAAAAGAGAATTTTGGATGTGGATGATGGTTGTGAAAATCAGATTAGTATTGTGTGCTGATAATTGTGGGAGAGGGTAGATGAAGAAGAAAATAGCTATATATTTTTGAAATAGCTACTGAATGAATTTTGAAAAACTATTTGGAAATTCATTTTTCAAATGGACATTCATTTGAAAGAATGTTAAGAACATGTAAGGAAGTAACTATTTGTCCAGTTACTATTAAAACTGGACAGAAAAGCTATGCGTTGTTTTTCCTTTTCTATCTGTGGGTAAGTTGCAAGATCGGTCTTCATATTGATCTCCTGGCAGACAACCTGTTCCTGCTGCAGGCCATTGACAGAAGTTTCTTAGATAAGATAGATACTGTTTTATAAAAGAATAATAATTTTTAGTTTTCTGACTCAAGTCTTCCTCTTCATTTTTAGTTTTAGTTTCCTTAACTAAGGGTGATACTGCCACTTGTATCAATTTTATAAGTATCTTTTATTTTAAGTTTGGACCTTTCCTATCCTTTTATTATGGTATCCAGTAGAAAGTATAATGTTTGTATTGTAACAGACCCTTTTTTGGGAAGCAACACTTTTTAGATTGTTCTGTGTGCAGTCAGAGGTCAGAGATTTAAGATGAATATGTTGTTTATAAGCAGAGGGTCTGTAAGTGCACCGAGTGCATGAAGAGGCCGAAGCTGATTAATGATGAGAGAAGCAACATCGGTAAAGCCGATGCCAATAAGGTTAGTGTCAATGACAAAGATACACTAGCTCCTGAAGATGATTTCATGACAGTCATATGTAATCAGTTGGAGGTACTGCTGTAGGAGCAGACAAAGCAAATAGTGGAGTCCTGTAGGGATGAGTTAAAATCTCTAAGGGGGAAATCAGTCTTCTTTGTGAAGAGAATAGTGATTTAACATTGACTATTGCTGCACTTCAGTTAGACAAAGTTCCTAATGCCAAAACAAAGTAATCAGGCAAAAGAAGTTCCCAGCCATGAAGGCTGTCGATGAGAGGAGTGGATCTTCCACGAGTCATCAGGGATCAGCTCCATCTTCTTCTCCTAGCACTCTTGCTGCTCTGGAAAGTAGCAACAATGACTAACAACTCATCTCAGCCAAAGTCAGGGACATTGGGTGAGAAAATTCTGTATGCAGTAGGAAGCTGGAAAACAACTTTATACTTAGGAAGACAAAGGCACTGTTTGTGACTGATGCTAGTGTCATTCGGTTATTCGATGACCTGCAGTTGTCTTCCTTGGTCTGCACCAGGCTGAAGACCAAACACAACAGTTACAGTTCTTTACATATTTCTATCTCAGAGACTGAATCTGATATCCTGAACAAGCCCAAAGTGTGGCCAGCTGGTGTATTGGTTACTCCCTTCAGGGGGAAACTAAAAGAAGACCAAAAGTTTGTAAATGGGTTAGACACAGATTGAAAGAATACACCCGTACGTCTATTACATCTAAAGAACACATCTGTGGCAAGAAGGATCACCTTACACTTCAACAGTGCATAGATAATGCTGTAGAGTGGGCATGGAGGAATTTCGTGCTACTGAATCATAAGAAAACTGTAATAGCCATGTACACCTATAGGACTAGTTGTACTATGCTTATAAGACAGATGGTGTGGGCAGCGGCGGCTCATCAAAGGAGGCTAAGCCTCCTCAGTAAAATTGAAAAAAAAAAATTAGACAACTAGTAATCGGATGTATTTATTATTGTAACTGAATGTGTAATCAATCTGTAATTTCAAAATGGTGGCATTTTAAATTATCTGATTATTTAAAAAAAAAGTTTTTAGTTGCGCATTATCAATAACAGTGCAGAATAGTAGCAGACAGAGGCTGGAATCTGAGGTGCCGCTGTAATAGTCACATGACTACTACATGAGAACTGTGCTTGGCAGGTGGTGGGGGATACTACTGCAGTTGTAATCGTGCACAGGAGGCGACTAGTCAGTTAGCCTCATGGCACAGTGTGAAGTGGTATATGTTAATTTTACGCAGGCTCTACATTCTAGTGCTCACAATGCGTGCATGTTATTATTATTTATCTCTTTCTGGCATGTGTTAGTGATCTACCATGAGGATGAAATGGATTCAGCAGAAAAAAGTTCTGTTCTATCAAAACGTCAGGGGGCTTAGAATCAAGTCTGATGAAATTATTCGCCACTGGTAGATAGCAGGTATAGTGTCATCTCTTTCTGAGACCTGGCTGTCTCAATATCATTCACATGCTTCCTTCTTTCCCAAGGAACTCACTGTATATAGAGATAACAGAAAGTGTGATAATGACTGTCATCATGGAGGTAATGTTCTTGGTGTCCACTGTGACATCACTAGCCACAGAAGATCCAATCTTAAGACAGTCTGTGAATGCATTTGGATAGAATGTGCTTGTCTGCAGACAGAAATTTGCTGATTTCTTGCTGCTATTTTGTACCCTCGGTTCATCCATGTATGATTGAGTCCTATCTGGTGTCCTCATGGAAAGGATCAATATAACAAAAATTATATTTTGATTCTTGGTAACTTCAATGCTGTGGACTACAACTGGGGTCTGTTCATCCAAACTGTCAGGCTGTACTGTTTATTTTTTATTGCAATTAATAAAAGACATAAATTATATTTCATATGTTAACCTTTATGGGTCCAGAATCCTTTTACACGAACTCACAGTCTGTAAAAGAGGTTAGTGGGTTTGTTACATAATAATGCTGTTCGACTACATTAATCCAATCTGTTTATTTTCTCAACTTTAACATTTCATTTGCTTCTCTTTAAATTTACTCCAAGTTCATTTTGTTGAAAACTCATTTCTGTTAGTTCTACTCTTTTTGTCTAAAACTCATTTTCTGTTAATTTTACTTCTCAAAATACAAACCAGACTTTGAATTATTTCACAAAAACATATATCGACTAACAAAAGAACTTAACTATCTTATCTCTAATTTAGACGACCCAGTTTGCCACACACACTCTTTCATTCATATTTCCCTCCCCATTATTTTATAGCGCTCTTTTCATTTAAATGAATTAAATCAGGAACTTAGTAATCGGTTACTTAACTTTCGGCGTCACTCTCTTCACCGCGTGCTGCACTAGTTATATGTCCGAATGTTTCGTTAGTTCGATAAACTTTTAAATTTTTCTCCTTCACTTCACTGGCTCCATTCTGAGATACCGGTTCATTTTTTTAAGGACTGTTTGACACTTTTTTACAGAAAAATTAATTTTGATGTGCGCGACTTCTTTATGCTCCCGGCCGGGAAGCAGAGTTATTCGAACTGAGATAGAGTGTTACCAACCAAACTCCCACCACGTCGGGTTGCTGGTCAGGAAAACCAATGCCTTCTTGTGTGAATTGTTCGTCACTGCGCAGTGAACATGGGTTGTGAGTGCTCCCAAAGGTGTGATGATATTCCACTGCCACGGGTCACGAGACTAAAGTGGGAGGAGTTAGCACGGATTTCCATCATCATCCAGACCATGTGGCAAACCAAATTCTGTAGTTTAGCCATCTTGTTTGGCTTTGTTTCAAGCTGCGGAGCGTCATCTGCGCATATGCTGATGTTCGCGCGTACTAGTGCATAACACCCCACTGAAAATCTTGGAATAATATTGCGTTCTATTGTCACACCTCGCTCTCACAGCTATGCCACTCCACTGTTCTTTGTTTGAATAAACCGTTTTAGGTCTGGGACTTGCTGCGTTGGGCACATATACATTTGAATACATTTGATAAAATTTACAACAAAATAAAATACCACTTTCCGCCCCGTTACAAGGCCAGGATTAATTCTATCAAAATTTTTTTGATTACATGAATCTTGATCAGGTGAACAATAGCATAGTGGGGACCAGTGTGCTCGATTTGGTGTTGTCAAACCATGAGCACCTAGAGGTCATAGCAAGCTGTGAAGGATTAGTCAAAGTGGACTGGTTACATCCACCCTTAGAAATTAAAAATCAAGAGCCAGGACTGGGTAAGAAGGAAATACAACTGCACTTCCTACATTAATTCAGCTGGAAACTATGAAAATCTTTATCTCCAGCTGAAGCAGTTTCCCTGGTGCGAAATTTTTCTAAGCAACGACATTAATTCTGCAATAGAATATTTTAACATTGCAATTATTGAAGATATGAGAAATAACATCCCAGTGAGAAGGAACAAACCAAATGAAGTACCCAAAGTGATTCTCTGGTAAACTGTTGGTAAGGAAGAAGATTATCGTGTCTTCTCCTACCTGAGAAGTGAGAAAAGAGATTGAATGTTGTAAAGATGAAGCCCAGAAAGTTAAGGATGATTAGTGGTCCAAGCCCACCAACTTCTGGAGTAGGTACAGGAAACACTTGAAGCATATACCTGCTACAGAGGTTGATGGTCCTGTGATATCTGATTCTTGGGTTCTTTGTAACATATAATTTGCCTCGGTCTATCAGAAGCCTAGCAGAATGACATGAATATGGGCATTTTTATTGCTGATTATCATGAATTGAATGTTGTCTGTAGCCCCAACATGTCTACTACTGATATTGTAAAATTATTTACTATTTACTTACTTTTATTTATTTTCTTATATAAAATCAGCTGTGCACGCGTCTAATTATTCAGACTGGCGTCTTGAACTATTGCCAACTTCGTCGAAAGTACTTACCCAAGGTTAAGCCAAGGTCGTGAAGATGTATTTGGAAGCAGACCTGGGTTATTTTGAAGTAAATAAATTGATTATTTGTTTTCACATGATATTCTCTTTTATTTTTAATTGCATCATTACTACATTAAACTCTCCCTCAAGACTTTTAATTATACATTCATGAAACAAAATATAGAAACCAATCAAAAGTACTTAATAAATTTGATATATATATATTGTAATATAGTTTATTACAAATAATAATAAATAAAATAGATAGTAAGAATTATGTTGTCTGAATCTCGGTGTTGAACTCGCCGATGATACAGCTCCACTTTGGATTCACCAATTACAAAGAATAAATTAAATATAAATAATGTTTTATAATTAAGTGTGATTGATTGATAATAAAATAAAATTTTGTAAGTTATGAAATTTTTACTAATATTCAGTTTTTTGTTTAATTGGTTAATTTAATTAATTAATAAAGAATTAATTAATTGTGTGTGTACTTTTCTCAGATATTTATTCTAGCACTGTAAATTATTTTTGTTCAGAAGAAAAAATAGTTAACATTCATTATACAAATAAATACAACTCTTGTAACTGAATAATGATGTTCATTTATTGACATTTAAAATTATGCGCCATTCAGACTGCGCATGGCCAAGGCATTGGCTGATTATTTGCTCCAGTCGGTAGCGAACAAGATTAACAAATATATTTTTTACAAGGTTAATTAATTATGGTTCTTTTAGCGAGTCGAAATGGTCAGAGGGCAAGGAACAAGATACATTCTTACAGGTATTCTTAAACTAAATTATTATGGCTGAAATAAAACAATATTATTATTTAAATTGTCAATTATGAAAATTAATATCGAACCATTTGTCGAAATGACGTCACTCCCTTCAAGTTGGCTGTGTCTTGTGCTGGTTCGGAAATCCAGTATGGCTGCCGTCACCTCGATTTTAGCTGCTATGCACTGCTGGAACTGGTTGGGCTTCTCCCGCAGAAATAAATGAATATTCCCTTCTCTGCGAAGTAGTGTTGGTCCAGGAATATGGTGTAGAGTGTCCTCTCTTCTCCTGCGATGTCGTTTCGTGATGGGTTACTAGTGAAGTGTCCGGTGTTCAAATATGTGTATTCGTGTTCTGCTAATATGGTCCAAAAGCTTCTCAAAATGGCCGTTGATTTCTTGTGCTTGTGTTTGATGGTGTTATTACTGTTGTTTGGAATTAGTGAGGTGTTAAATATTAACGGTTAAGGTTATTTTCATTTTAGTTAACCTCTGTTACACTCTTCATAACCACACTCGGTTTTACACAAAATTATTCTTTTTCAGTATACTGTTAGTACATTCTCAACTAGTCGTCTTCACGATTAACAATAGACTAAACTCTGAACGTCGTCGTTTTAGGGTAATTTGTGATATATCTTTTTCCTCTTTCTATTGTTCAATTATAAAAGTACATGTCTCAGATTTGGTTCATCATCTAAATATACATAATAAGCTTTCTTATTTTTTACTGTATTTCAAATATTTCTTAATTTTACAAAAATCTAACTACTCAGCAATATTGATTAATTAATTTTACATATTTGGATATATAGCTGGGTTTGTTTCAAGTTCATTTAAGCCCAAAAATTACAATTTTTTATAATTATTGTAGGCCTCATATTTTGTACAAATTTAGTGTTTAAATGGTTTTTAAGTGTTTTTCTGATAATATTTCCATGGAATAATCTTAATAACTCCGTGATTATCTTTGTTGTTAATAATTTTGCTGTTAAAACACTTCAATATTGATTAATTTACTGTTTAGTCTGATTTGATTACCATCATAGGCCTAGTATTATTTGTTTCTAAAGGAAGTTAATTTTCATTCCTTTGTCATTCTATTCGTTATTAATTGTATCTGTATTAATTATATTTTCAATTTCTGTGTTGTATGTATTGAATTCTATCCCCTATTATGTAGTTTGATTCTCTGATAGATAGTTTTGGGTTTACATTACTGGTCTGTGTTTTCTAGAATGGTGTCTTAGCTAATCTGCTTGGTACCTTTCATATGGTTTACAGTTTTGAATAAAATTATTACATTTCTATTTCCTACTTGCCTCTCTGCCTTACAAACTTGAAAATTAAATAACATGATTTTAAAATACAACAGAATATCTTATATCTACTAACTTTTTTTTCTATATCGTTTAAACATAACAAAAACATCTTATGCCTATTAACACTTTCAGTTATCAACTGTCTCTTGTGTTCACTATAACTATTTTGGTAACACTATTAAATAAAAACATCTTATACCTAATGACACCTTCAGTTATTAACTGTCTCTTGTGTTTACTATAATTATTTTGGTAACACAATGAAATAAAAATAAAAACATCTTATAACTAATGACACCTTCAGTTATTAACTGTCTCTTTCAATTACTATAACTGTCTTGGTAACCCAATAAAATAAAAACGTCTTATACCTATTATTTTCTTATACTACTTAATTTTTTAAAACACTTTTATTATTAAAATTGACCTCAGTCATTAGACTGTCTTTTATTTTTTTATATAATATTTCCCTACACTGATGGTAGTCTTTTTAATAGATTTCTATTTCTTACACTACACTTTATTATAGTGTGTCACTTATTATTGTCTACACTAATGGTAGTCTTTTTAAATAATTTTTCACATATTATACTTATAACTAGTTTACAATTCGGTTTTCTTTGGATTGTATCTTGTAACTTGAGTTACTGGGTCTGAATATATTGGTTTTAATTTTGTTCAATGGTATGTATTCCATTATTAACATTTTTTGGAATAGCTCTTCTTGTTTCTAGGCTCTTTGTGGGAATCTTGACATATTTTGTCCTTTCTTCATTATTACATTAGTAATTTTCTGGTCTTGTGATTTCTCTGCTTCTTGACCTTATAAATTTCCATTATTAATATTGTCTTCACCCCTTTATTTCCTTTTTCTTGTCCTTTCTTTTTTTCTGCTTCCCCAATCTACTGGGTATACTGCTGGTTTATTGGGTTTTTACATAGTAAGTTATTTTGATCAATGGTTTTCTTTGTTATTTTTTATTCTTATTAATATTTTATTGAACTAATATACAGTTTCTAGTTTAATCCTTAAAACAATTCATTCTTCTCACTCACTATGGAACTTTTCTTCTTTATTTATGTTGCATTAAGTTAAATGTTTAGCGTGATAATTTTGTTATGCTACAATATATTGTAACGTCTCGCGGTTCTTCTCTCGGAGTTTTTATAGTACTTTACTTAATTAAATCAATGTTTTATTTACCCCACGTTGTTAGCGTCATCTTGTAACGTCTCGCGGTTCTCCGAATCAATCTAAGTATTTTTACGTCTATTTGTACTCTTCGAAAATCTCGCTTTATTAAGAGTCACAGAATTTGTTATATTTTATGTTCAATGTTTCCAAAAATCGAGTGTGTGTGATTATGCAAATATTTTCTTAGATTTTATTTGTTTGAAATCAATACCGTTGTTTGACAGTAGTGAGGAGAGAGAGTGCAAAGAGAATTACTCTCTTAGTATACGATTAATTATTTCAAATTTCTCCGCTCATGAGACCAGCTGACTGCGACGTTTACAAACACATTTGAGGTTAAATTAACTCCAAATGGTACGTAATATTTTCTGGTTGTCCGTTCTCTTCTCAGTCTTCTGACAATCTGTAACCAACTACCATCTACTGAAAATAATACACTTTTTTATTCAAACAACAAAGTATTCATTGAATTTATTTAGCATTTTTTTATCTTCTCTGAAAACAAAAAGGGATAATCAATTCTTACTGACAACACAGAATTAGTTCGATCTTATTTTTAAACATATAGTATATAACAAATATTTTTATTTTCAATATTAATACAAAGAAATAAATAATGAATTAATTTCCCAGGGTTATTTTAGAGTTCTTTGTACTTTGAGAAAGTCAGAAATGAATATGGGTTAATAGCAAGCTTTACATAAATAGATTTTTATAATTTGTACTATTTTTGTTATGTAGTTGGTTGATTGACCGCTAGAGCGCAGGTTACGTTTTTTCACTGAAAACACGAAAGTTATTTAATGGCGGCCGGAATATTCACCAGAACGTTTTGCTGTTTTTTGGGTTAACAAAAATAATAAAGTTTATGTTCACCTCTTTTCCTGAAGTATTTAAAGAGATGGTGCTGTTTCTAGTGTTATAAATTTATAGTTGAGGTGCAATTTAGTTAAATTTTACTCGGTAACGATCTCACCAAAAATGTCGAATTTCTGTGGGCTAGGCCTGGACATCGAAGGTTGATTTTTCAAGGTTTCATCAAATTACGGGCGTGAATTGTTCTATTCGAAGGAGTTCTAATATGTAGTGGACCTCACTCGTTAAATTTATTAAATTTGCACTGCTTATTTCAAATGGCATTTGTTAATTTCTTAAATTTTTATAGACATTACACTTTTTCAAAACATTCACTTTCAATATCGTTTAACAATTTTTTTCAATTCTTGTTAGTTGGTTACTCTTAGTAACCAAGAATTTTTATGGTTTTTTATTGGTGAATCTATATACTTTTTAGTATATAGGCTATTATTAATTATTATAAATTCATTTCTTCTTTTTAGAAAAATAATCCTTTTTAGATTTTATTTATAATCGAATTTAATTTATTTAAGGTTTTTCTTTATATTTTTCCTTAAACTTGTACACTGGTATTTTATATTTTAATCCCTTTTAATTTGATTTATTTATGATTTATCATTTACTTAATGTATCCTTACTCTAAACTATTTTTCCTATGCCATCTTGCTAACATAGTATTATTTTATATATTATTATTTTATACTTAACCCTGGGTTATCTTATATTTAAACAAAATTATTAAAACACAAAGATTATTCCTAGGTACAAGACCTTTGTGGTCTACACAATACAAAATTACACAAAATACAAAAAATACAAAACTTGTCAGCAGCAATATAGTCCACTGCTACAATATTGATTGTTTTTCATCTCCAGTACCCATCTGTGAGATGCTCTTTTTAAAGGTTTACACTTTCACTAAGTACACTATATTTCACTTTGTACACTGAACCTTTATTATTATTGTTTACAGTGTTTTGGAGTACAAAGTTTTTTATAGCTTGGTACATAATACCCATTTCTGACTTTTAGAATTGGGTGATTATTGGTTTGAACGATGGTGATTGTGTTATCATATTTGGGCAGGGGTTATGTAACGTTACAATATATATATATATATATATATATATATATATATATATATTATAACTAATAATTGGGTGCGTACCTGTTAAAATGGTGTTTACACTTGTTTATTATGTGTATTAGTGTTAATGTGATGTGTTTGCCTCACACCGGTCGTTACAATAATCGTAGTCACTACTGGAATCTGTAGCGTTGTTCAAATTACCAGTACAACCTCCCTGTTAATTCATAGGGGTTGTGAATCCCGGGTGGTACCAAATTGTTTCTATCAAAACAATTAAAATAGTTAAATTACAAGTTGATAAGTGTTATTAGCGTTGACAGCTGGAGCGTTCAAATGGATCCCGCCGCTGTACAGGTTGCCGTGTTGTCTACTCGTGACGAGCGCTAGTTGGTTACTGAATAAAAATTGCTAACACACATATATTCTACAACGTCCTATGAAATAAAACGATAGTAATACTCTGTACTGTGATTTTAATACAAATTCAGTCATTAATTAATATGACAAAAGGATTATAAATGGTTTGATAACAAATTGCTCCGGCTTAGAACATGAGACGCCAATATTTCAAGGTTGGCAAATCGACTTTAAAACAAGTTATTTCGATGCCGAGATGGCTACAGTTTACATACAAGATATTAATCTGTTTAAAATCTGGGGTCCTTTGGATTATAAAATAAGATATAATCGTTGGTTACATTAAAAAAGTACACTACCATACCTTATACGTACTTAGAAAGTATAATGTGTTTTTACAAATTGTTCGGTAGTGTCGTATTCTTGGTTACAAAGTTCGCACACTAATGCGAGGTTATATTTTAATTAACAAAATGTTTTTACGTAAGTTAATTATGCATTAAACCTTTGAAAGAAAATTATATTTGTTCAATAGTGAGAAATTTGATGGTTTGAGAAATATTTAGAGTAATTTGGTTTCTGGGAGAAAGGAATTTATTTGATACTTATCAGTTCAGACAGAGTTGATATGTAGTCATCTGGGGTAGTGGAAATTCTGCACTTTTGGGCTGGTTTTAAGCTTCGGGCATCTTCTTCTATATCGTCTTGGGATTCTGCTAATTAATTTATTGTTATTTGGTTCCAGGACATCGTTTAATCTTGATAGTTCTGCATCTATACGTCTTTGGTTGTTGTCGTCAACTTCCGAAACTTTTGGTAACTATTTAAAGTAAAAATTCAATCATCACAATTTTGCGTGCCGCTTACCCACGCTTCGTTTCTTCAAGTCTAATAAATTTAACGGAAAAATGTTACTATGGTAACAGCAATCCTTTGATTGGTTAAGGCCTCTTTCAAAAGCATTGTTAAGAGATTTGAATTTTTATTCAAATTTATTATGTATTTTCTTAATGATTTTATTCCTTTATCGTTCCTTTGGGGTAATAAATAATATCACTTATATTTCTTTCCTTTCAAAGTTTAAAATGATACCTCATAAGGTCATATTCTATTATACATTAACTGTAGTCTAAATGTGTGACATTTGATAAATTACATATCTCTCTTAAATTAAACTTTTATAATAACATTTCTCTTTTAAAATGATTTACATATAATTACTGGCCATTTACTGGTCTTAGATTAATAAAGTTCCTTGTGAATTGGTTACAATTGACATTTGTGTGTGTGTGACAGTTAGATGTTTTCATAGCCAAGAGTAGCCATGATGGTTTTGGGTTTAATTCTTTTAAATTACATTTTTAATGCAGCCTGTTGGGCTTCACTTTGTTATCATGTTTGTTTGTGTTGTGTGTTGATTCTGTTTGTGTTTTAATTACTATTCAATATACATTTTCATTATACATATTTTAAAATATAACAATTAGGCTTATGGACTGCAAGTTCCCTTCAGCCATATCCTCTTCATAACATTGAAATAAACTATTCTTTATAAGTTATTAGTTATTGTTGGTTTTAACATTAATTTCATTCTTTTGTTACTACTTTGAGTGATAAACATCATCACTTCTTGCAAACTTATTAAAGTTATTTCCCCTTTTAACATGGGGTGTTTTATTCATTGTATTCTTAATTTTAAAACAAAACCTTATTTCTATACTACTATCTCCTCCATTCCATGTGAATACAAACTGTTTTTATCTGGGCTTTCTCCCTGAATAATATCACTCGTTTTACTTATCTTTATTTGAAATCTTATTGTTAATTATTCTTAATTGTATAAATGTTCACAAGATCACTCAAATCATTGACTGTTTATCAATGCTTTATAAAGTGTTTTCTCATTTATTATTACATCTTTATTGCTTAAAATATCTATTTCCCCGTATCACCTTCACCTTTAATTAACAGAGGTTTATCACTGATACACTCTCACTATTTTTAGGGTATTTACACTTTCACTATTGCACTTTATTTTGGTTCACTGTTTGTATTAAGTGTTACTTAGTGGGTATTCCCTATACTTATTTCTCCTATTATTTCTCACTATTTCTTTACAACATCATTCTTATTATTAACAACATTTGGTTATTTATCTTTCATTAAATTTAATCTTAATAATTGTGTTAGTGTACTTTTCTACACTACGTTACTTTACAATTGTCTTTTGTCTTTAAAATAGGTATATAAGTTATTTCAATTACAACAATACTATTTGTTTCATTAGTGGATAATTATTTGGGGTTTATTTACAGTATCCTATCTTTGAGTCTACTATTTCTCCCCTTTATATGTGGTGTTAGTTTCTCCTTGGGTTCAACCTGTCTCCTCTTCATTCTTCCTCTTCTTCTTCGTCTTCATCTTCTTCAATTGTCTTCATCTTGGTTCGGTTCTCCTCTTCTCATCCGGTTTAATTTCTATTTAGTCGTAGGAATTTGTTCCCTTCCTTTGATTCTTCTTTAGTTCTGGTTTCTTATCTTCTTTTGTTTGTTCATAATTGTTTGGTCAATCACCTTTTGTTTCTGTGTATGTTTCGTGGTTCCCTTCTTTGTGTTTCTGTTGTTGGGTCAATCACTTGGGTTGGGTAATATCGTCGTTCGTCGTGTCATAATATTTATATTTTATTCATTTTTAAACATTTTATTTTATATGAAATATTTTTACATTAAGAATTATCTTTTTTATCCCTGGTACTGGGGTGGCTTATTTGTGTTGTAACATAATGCCTCTCCTCTAAAATTGATCATTTTGATAAAACACTAGCATAGTTTTTTATGAAATTATCAGTTATAGATAATCTTTTTCCTTTTCTTTCTTGTTTGTTTCTCCATTCTTCATATTTCTTCTTACCTTAATTCATTCCAGTTTATTTGGATCTGTTTTTATTTATTTCCATTGGTGCATTTTCCCTCATACACAATTTTTTCCCTAACTTTTATAGTAGCTGGTTTCTCCCATTACTACTCATTTTTCTCAGACCAGAGGCACATCATCTCTGCTCAGTTTATTTGGATTGCTGGACTTTTCAACAGTCAATCTTAAATACCTTCTTTGTCACCTTGTGACTTAATAATAATAATAATAGTATAATAATATACTCTGGGATTGTCCACCTTGTGGTTTGTTTTTAGATCACCTTGTCCTTTTACTCATTCTTCCTTCCGCTATAACTTAACTATATACTATCATTTACTCATCATTATTTTGTTTTCAATGCTCATTGTGATCATTATAATTATCTTAGACATTTTTATTCTTTTCTTGGTTATTTAGCAAGATTCTGCTTTAGCCATTTCTGTATATTTGTTTATACATAATTTATTTCTGTTCATTGTACCAGTTCAGATTTTTTTTTTTTTTTTTTTCTTAGAATACATTTGATTCATTATAATTTCAGGTAATTATCTCAGTAATTTGAGCTTGATTTTATTTTTGTCTATTTTATTCTGTATTAAATATTATTTCTGATAATTCTTTGTAAGTTAATTCTCTTACTTTAAAGGAATGTTTGTAGCGTATTCCTTTTTAGTTATTTTTTGTTTAATTATAATTGTAAGTTTGTGATTCTTACATTTATATTATATAGGAATGTGTGTAACTTATTCCTTATTATCTCACTTTTTTATTTCATACTTCATATATCAACCTTTTATTAGACTGTGAGTTGATTTAAATTGAAAGGAATTTGTGTAACTGTTTCCTTTGTTTTTTACATTATTATTTATTTATATTAATTCTTTTTATTCCGCACATATCATCTAAATAGGGTAGTAAGCTGCTCTTACAATCTCTTTTGGAATTTTGAAATATTTTTCATTTCATCATTTATTCTTCTTCATAAAACTTTTTTATCGAAGTTTGGTTATAAACTCCCTTTATTTTTCTTGTATTTATATTGCTTATCTGGTAAGTATTATTACCATTATCTTTTGTGATAACGTATAGCCATGTATGGGGTTATACATATTACTATATACGGGACCTTGTTATTAATACTTCTGTAAGTTGACTTCTCCTTTTCTTTCCTTTATTATTGCCTTCTCTTTTATTGTTCGACACTTCGTTATTCTTCACCTCTTCTCCTTCAACTGTTTGGTATTCACACTTATTCTGGATAATTTTCAAATTTATGGCATCACCATCTTACCACATGTTGGGGCCTTACCCTCTCTGCATAGCTGAAATCATCCTCTATATTACTTTCATTTCTGGGATTATCATTTGGTTCTTGGCTGGTTTCTGCCATTATGTGGTTTACCTGGGCTGTCCGGGGTCCTTCGTCATTACTTGCCGGATCATGCAGTATTGAAAAACCCGGATTCTCATGGACTGTTACCCAATTCTCGCTATTATTTTGGTTGGTGTTGGGTTCCTGTCGGTGGTTATTTTCATTCCGAGGTGGTTCATTGTTCCTACTCTCTGCTGATGGATTGTTATTATTACTCGATATGTGGTAACAGGAGTTTGGGTGCCAGTTCGGGCTATATCTTCTGTGGTTACTCTGCCTTCGCCCGCGGATGAAGTTTACCTGACGTCTGTCGTCGCTTCTATTTTGATTACCCCCGGGTCCCCGGTTGTACTGGTAACTAGGATTGTACCGGTTGCCGTAGTAGTTATGGTCGTTGGGGTGACCATTTGTTCGTTGTTCTGGTTCAGATCCTCTGTAACTATCATTTGGTCGGTTATTATTTGGGATGTTTCTGTTGTTATCATGGTTCCCTTGATGATGGTTTTGTTGACCTCTGTTACCTGGCTGATTATTCGGAGAATGATTCTGGGTATTTCTATTAAATGGCTGTTCTTCATTATTATTATTATTATTGTTTCGGCCCCAGTTATTCCGGTTGCTGTTTTGTGGATGATTGCATGGTACATTGAAATTGGTTGCATTATTATGCTCATTCCATTTATTGTATCGTTGGTTCATGATCCGGTTTTTTCGATATTGGCCATCATTCTCCAGGTCCTCCAATAGACTAGCCATTCCTTGAATCGTTTTTATCTGTCCTTGCCTTCTGGCCTTCTGTATTGCTTCTTCGTAATGATAACCCAGCTGTATTACCAGAGACTCCTCAGGTATCTTGGGTTCTAAATTTCGGGCTAAACATACTTTTCCCCAAAAGTAGGACGTTAAGGTGTGTCCTCCTTGTGACTCGTATCTTCCATTGCTGATATCATTACGGACCACATTCTGTGTGGACTCGGACCAATATTTCTCCCGGAACTGTCTCTTAAACTCCTGTGTGTCATTGATCTCGGGTCGATTGGCCGTCCACCAGTTGTCATGGGTGTCTCGGAACATTTCATCTATCATACTTCTCACACTAGACCACCGAGTTTCTCGATTTTTTTCTATTAGCTCTTCTACCCGTTTGAGGAATTCTATCGGGTTCCTTCGGTAGCTGCGGAAATTAATTATCTCTCGATTTTCGCTGGTTATGATTTGTGTGTTATTATAAGGTTTCTCTCTTAGTGCAACCAGCTCTTCCTGCATTTGTTTCTCCCGTATACTGATCCCCTGGATTTTCTCTCTGTTTTCTCTGGTCAGTCCATCTATTTTATCGATGATGGTGTATACCTTCTCCACACGATTGTTAACATCTATCTGTATTTCTTGGTGCCTCTCCTCCAGTTCCTTGACCACCTCGTGTTTGTTCTTCTGGCATCCTTCAGTAACGACTTGGTAGAATTCGGTCGTTCTCAATCTACCTTCCTCCTCAACATTGCTTATTTTATTGTTCAATTCTTCCTGGACTTGTATCACTGTTTCGTTGGTCTCCGTTACCGTTTGCCTGATCTCCTCTCGACATTCGACCAGTTGTTGCTTCCATTCCTCCTTGGTTTTCTCACTTTCTTCCTCAATTTTCCGTTGGAGAATATTATGATTATTTTCCATCTTTTATTTACTATTTCCAGATCCTTCTTGATCTGTTTCTTCAGCTCTTCGCTCTTCTTTTCCAATGACTCCTGATTTCCATGTATCACCTTCATTTGCTTCTTCAATTCTTCACTGTTTTGTTCCAGTTTTTTATTCCAGAATTTCCTGTCTTCTCTCCTTCCCTCTTGTAATGATTCTAATTTCTTATTCAATTCTTCCTTGTCTGACTCTAATTTTTTGTTCAATTCTTCCTTGTCTGACTCCAATTTTTTGTTCAATTCTTCCTTGTCTGACTCTAATGTTTTATTTGTTTCCCTTGAAAGTTCTGCTATGAAATTCATCAGGTCTTGCATGCTCGGACCTCCCTTTGCTGTTTCATGATCTCCAGCCCGTTGTTCTCTCTCATTGTCCTGAACTGGTTTCTCAAATGGGTTGTCGACTATTACTTCCACTTCCGGTTCTGGTTCAGGTGGGTTTGGATTTTCCAGTTGGTCCTCCTGTGGATTCTCTTCCAACAATTCTCCAGTCGTTTCCTCAACTTCTATTTCCTCAACTTCTTCCATCTCTTCTTGGTTTTCTTCTTGGTTTAATGCTTCCTTACCTTTGAGCCTTGTAACCATCCCGTATCTATTCATAACCGCCGCTAGTTATTCTTTCTAGCCCCACGTTGCTGGTCGCCAATATGTAACTAATAATTGGGTGCGTACCTGTTAAAATGGTGTTTACACTTGTTTATTATGTGTATTAGTGTTAATGTGATGTGTTTGCCACACACCGGTCGTTACAATAATCGTAGTCACTACTGGAATCTGTAGCGTTGTTCAAATTACCAGTACAACCTACCTGTTAATTCATAGGGGTTGCGAATCCCGGGTGGTACCAAATTGTTTCTATCAAAACAATTAAAATAGTTAAATTACAAGTTGATAAGTGTTATTAGCGTTGACAGCTGGAGCGTTCAAATGGTTCCCGCCGCTGTACAGGTTGCCGTGTTGTCCACTCGTGACGAGCGCTAGTTGGTTACTGAATAAAAATTGCTAACACACATATATTCTACAACGTCCTATGAAATAAAACGATAGTAATACTCTGTACTGTGATTTTAATACAAATTCAGTCATTAATTAATATGACAAAAGGATTATAAATGGTTTGATAACAAATTGCTCTGGCTTAGAACATGAGACGCCAATATTTCAAGGTTGGCAAATCGACTTTAAAACAAGTTATTTCGATGCCGAGATGGCTACAGTTTACATACAAGATATTAATCTGTTTAAAATCTGGGGTCCTTTGGATTATAAAATAAGACATAATCGTTGGTTACATTAAAAAAGTACACTACCATACCTTATACGTACTTAGAAAGTATAATGTGTTTTTACAAATTGTTCGGTAGTGTCGTATTCTTGGTTACAAAGTTCGCACACTAATGCGAGGTTATATTTTAATTAACAAAATGTTTTTACGTAAGTTAATTATGCATTAAACCTTTGAAAGAAAATTATATTTGTTCAATAGTGAGAAATTTGATGGTTTGAGAAATATTTAGGCTAGTTGCACACACATCGATTTCGATCGTACGGTAAAATATCGTACGATATTTTATCGTGTGTCCGTTGCTTTCACACACCACGGTTTTTTTCCGTGTAGAGTGCAGTCGTTTTAGCTCGAGATCACTCAGAGTTGTATGAAAAATGAATCCAAAACGTGTTGTTGCTGTGTGGTTGGTGTACCGTCGTCTCAGGCGTCGTAGGATTAAACGAACTTACTGGGTTCATCCAATTAACGAGAAAAGAGTACAAGCAGGATCATTCCGCACATTTTTAGAAGAACTTCGAAAGGATGAGAACAAGTTCTTCAACTATTTTCGAATGTCAATACCATCCATCGTTCGATGAACTGCATGAACGACTTAAAAGTGAAATCCAACTGTTGACATATGTACAGATATAGAAGATATAAAAATTAAATTATGTGAAAACTCACTGAATTCATTTTTTTCCTTGTCCTCCATATCTTCAAAATCCGTATTTATTTCACAGCAGACGTCTTTCCATGCATTTCTGTCTTTGTAAACGTCTAGTGTTTTGTCCCATAGCATTGGTCTTATTTGTACCAATGAAATAAGATTTCATTATCAATCAATATTTTCAGCTATACTTAAAAAAAATAACACACTAATTAACTACCGTATCACAAACTAAAATCAATATTTGATTACTATACAGAATAATCACTTTTAACTATCCGTTAAAAAAATTCTCGTGTTTACATGTAACCTCGGTAGAACCTCCTCATTATTAAACTAATAATACTAGTAAAGGATTTTAAGAGTTCGATTGAAGTGTTTATAAACCAAAAATACTAATATTATTATTTAATAAAATTTGCTAATACTATTACTTACTTTTATGAAATAGGTTCCAGTTCGGTCAGAAGCAACAAGTCAAATGAAGACGGATTTTTACCGTACGAATATAAATCGTATAGTGTGCAAGCGTGCATTGGGTCACGTACGCCACTGAATTCACGGACACGGCACGGCGACCGTCTCTTGCAGTGGCAATGGACGGCAGCTAAACGGGATCGTGCCGTGCCGTGTGGAGATCGTACCGTGTGCAAGCTCCCATGCTCTTCTTCGTTCTACTAAAAAGAATTCGATCGTACGATATTTTACCGTACGATCGAAATCGATGTGTGTGCAACCAGCCTTAGAGTAATTTGGTTTCTGGGAGAAAGGAATTTATTTGATACTTATCAGTTCAGACAGAGTTGATATGTAGTCATCTGGGGTAGTGGAAATTCTGCACTTTTGGGCTGGTTTTAAGCTTCGGGCATCTTCTTCTATATCGTCTTGGGATTCTGCTAATTAATTTATTGTTATTTGGTTCCAGGACATCGTTTAATCTTGACAGTTCTGCATCTATACGTCTTTGGTTGTTGTCGTCAACTACCGAAACTTTTGGTAACTATTTAAAGTAAAATTTCAATCATCACAATTTTGCGTGCCGCTTACCCACGCTTCGTTTCTTCAAGTCTAATAAATTTAACGGAAAAATGTTACTATGGTAACAGCAATCCTTTGATTGGTTAAGGCCTCTTTCAAAAGCATTGTTAAGAGATTTGAATTTTTATTCAAATTTATTATGTATTTTCTTAATGATTTTATTCCTTTATCTTTCCTTTGGGGTAATAAATAATATCACTTATATTTCTTTCCTTTCAAAGTTTAAAATGATACCTCATAAGGTCATATTCTATTATACATTAACTGTAGTCTAAATGTGTGACATTTGATAAATTACATATCTCTCTTAAATTAAACTTTTATAATAACATTTCTCTTTTAAAACGATTTACATATAATTACTGGCCATTTACTGGTCTTAGATTAATAAAGTTCCTTGTGAATTGGTTACAATTGACATTTTTGTGTGTCTGACAGTTAGATGTTTTCATAGCCAAGAGAAGCCATGATGGTTTTGGGTTTATTTCTTTTAAATTACATTTTTAATGCAGCCTGTTGGGCTTCACTTTGTTATCATGTTTGTTTGTGTTGTGTTTTGATTCTGTTTGTGTTTTAATTACTATTCAATATACATTTTCATTATACATATTTTAAAATATAACAATTAGGCTTATGGACTGCAAGTTCCCTTCAGCCATATCCTCTTCATAACATTGAAATAAACTATTCTTTATAAGTTATTAGTTATTGTTGGTTTTAACATTAATTTCATTCTTTTGTTACTACTTTGAGTGATAAACATCATCACTTCTTGCAAACTTATTAAAGTTATTTCCCCTTTTAACATGGGGTGTTTTATTCATTGTATTCTTAATTTTAAAACAAAACCTTATTTCTATACTACTATCTCCTCCATTCCATGTGAATACAAACTGTTTTTATCTGGGCTTTCTCCCTGAATAATATCACTCGTTTTACTTATCTTTATTTGAAATCTTATTGTTAATTATTCTTAATTGTATAAATGTTCACAAGATCACTCAAATCATTGACTGTTTATCAATGCTTTATAAAGTGTTTTCTCATTTATTATTACATCTTTATTGCTTAAAATATCTATTTCCCCGTATCACCTTCACCTTTAATTAACAGAGGTTTATCACTGATACACTCTCACTATTTTTAGGGTATTTACACTTTCACTATTGCACTTTATTTTGGTTCACTGTTTGTATTAAGTGTTACTTAGTGGGTATTCCCTATACTTATTTCTCCTATTATTTCTCACTATTTCTTTACAACATCATTCTTATTATTAACAACATTTGGTTATTTATCTTTCATTAAATTTAATCTTAATAATTGTGTTAGTGTACTTTTCTACACTACGTTACTTTACAATTGTCTTTTGTCTTTAAAATAGGTATATAAGTTATTTCAATTACAACAATACTATTTGTTTCATTAGTGGATAATTATTTGGGGTTTATTTACAGTATCCTATCTTTGAGTCTACTATTTCTCCCCTTTATATGTGGTGTTAGTTTCTCCTTGGGTTCAACCTGTCTCCTCTTCATTCTTCCTCTTCTTCTTCGTCTTCATCTTCTTCAATTGTCTTCATCTTGGTTCGGTTCTCCTCTTCTCATCCGGTTTAATTTCTATTTAGTCGTAGGAATTTGTTCCCTTCCTTTGATTCTTCTTTAGTTCTGGTTTCTTATCTTCTTTTGTTTGTTCATAATTGTTTGGTCAATCACCTTTTGTTTCTGTGTATGTTTCGTGGTTCCCTTCTTTGTGTTTCTGTTGTTGGGTCAATCACTTGGGTTGGGTAATATCGTCGTTCGTCGTGTCATAATATTTATATTTTATTCATTTTTAAACATTTTATTTTATATGAAATATTTTTACATTAAGAATTATCTTTTTTATCCCTGGTACTGGGGTGGCTTATTTGTGTTGTAACATAATGCCTCTCCTCTAAAATTGATCATTTTGATAAAACACTAGCATAGTTTTTTATGAAATTATCAGTTATAGATAATCTTTTTCCTTTTCTTTCTTGTTTGTTTCTCCATTCTTCATATTTCTTCTTACCTTAATTCATTCCAGTTTATTTGGATCTGTTTTTATTTATTTCCATTGGTGCATTTTCCCTCATACACAATTTTTTCCCTAACTTTTATAGTAGCTGGTTTCTCCCATTACTACTCATTTTTCTCAGACCAGAGGCACATCATCTCTGCTCAGTTTATTTGGATTGCTGGACTTTTCAACAGTCAATCTTAAATACCTTCTTTGTCACCTTGTGACTTAATAATAATAATAATAGTATAATAATATACTCTGGGATTGTCCACCTTGTGGTTTGTTTTTAGATCACCTTGTCCTTTTACTCATTCTTCCTTCCGCTATAACTTAACTATATACTATCATTTACTCATCATTATTTTGTTTTCAATGCTCATTGTGATCATTATAATTATCTTAGACATTTTTATTCTTTTCTTGGTTATTTAGCAAGATTCTGCTTTAGCCATTTCTGTATATTTGTTTATACATAATTTATTTCTGTTCATTGTACCAGTTCAGATTTTTTTTTTTTTTTTTTTTCTTAGAATACATTTGATTCATTATAATTTCAGGTAATTATCTCAGTAATTTGAGCTTGATTTTATTTTTGTCTATTTTATTCTGTATTAAATATTATTTCTGATAATTCTTTGTAAGTTAATTCTCTTACTTTAAAGGAATGTTTGTAGCGTATTCCTTTTTAGTTATTTTTTGTTTAATTATAATTGTAAGTTTGTGATTCTTACATTTATATTATATAGGAATGTGTGTAACTTATTCCTTATTATCTCACTTTTTTATTTCATACTTCATATATCAACCTTTTATTAGACTGTGAGTTGATTTAAATTGAAAGGAATTTGTGTAACTGTTTCCTTTGTTTTTTACATTATTATTTATTTATATTAATTCTTTTTATTCCGCACATATCATCTAAATAGGGTAGTAAGCTGCTCTTACAATCTCTTTTGGAATTTTGAAATATTTTTCATTTCATCATTTATTCTTCTTCATAAAACTTTTTTATCGAAGTTTGGTTATAAACTCCCTTTATTTTTCTTGTATTTATATTGCTTATCTGGTAAGTATTATTACCATTATCTTTTGTGATAACGTATAGCCATGTATGGGGTTATACATATTACTATATACGGGACCTTGTTATTAATACTTCTGTAAGTTGACTTCTCCTTTTCTTTCCTTTATTATTGCCTTCTCTTTTATTGTTCGACACTTCGTTATTCTTCACCTCTTCTCCTTCAACTGTTTGGTATTCACACTTATTCTGGATAATTTTCAAATTTATGGCATCACCATCTTACCACATGTTGGGGCCATACCCTCTCTGCATAGCTGAAATCATCCTCTATATTACTTTCATTTCTGGGATTATCATTTGGTTCTTGGCTGGTTTCTGCCATTATGTGGTTTACCTGGGCTGTCCGGGGTCCTTCGTCATTACTTGCCGGATCATGCAGTATTGAAAAACCCGGATTCTCATGGACTGTTACCCAATTCTCGCTATTATTTTGGTTGGTGTTGGGTTCCTGTCGGTGGTTATTTTCATTCCGAGGTGGTTCATTGTTCCTACTCTCTGCTGATGGATTGTTATTATTACTCGATATGTGGTAACAGGAGTTTGGGTGCCAGTTCGGGCTATATCTTCTGTGGTTACTCTGCCTTCGCCCGCGGATGAAGTTTACCTGACGTCTGTCGTCGCTTCTATTTTGATTACCCCCGGGTCCCCGGTTGTACTGGTAACTAGGATTGTACCGGTTGCCGTAGTAGTTATGGTCGTTGGGGTGACCATATGTTCGTTGTTCTGGTTCAGATCCTCTGTAACTATCATTTGGTCGGTTATTATTTGGGATGTTTCTGTTGTTATCGTGGTTCCCTTGATGATGGTTTTGTTGACCTCTGTTACCTGGCTGATTATTCGGAGAATGATTCTGGGTATTTCTATTAAATGGCTGTTCTTCATTATTATTATTATTATTGTTTCGGCCCCAGTTATTCCGGTTGCTGTTTTGTGGATGATTGCATGGTACATTGAAATTGGTTGCATTATTATGCTCATTCCATTTATTGTATCGTTGGTTCATGATCCGGTTTTTTCGATATTGGCCATCATTCTCCAGGTCCTCCAATAGACTAGCCATTCCTTGAATCGTTTTTATCTGTCCTTGCCTTCTGTCCTTGTCATTGCTTCTTCGTAATGATAACCCAGCTGTATTACCAGAGACTCCTCAGGTATCTTGGGTTCTAAATTTCGGGCTAAACATACTTTTCCCCAAAAGTAGGACGTTAAGATGTGTCCTCCTTGTGACTCGTATCTTCCATTGCTGATATCATTACGGACCACATTCTGTGTGGACTCGGACCAATATTTCTCCCGGAACTGTCTCTTAAACTCCTGTGTGTCATTGATCTCGGGTCGATTGGCCGTCCACCAGTTGTCATGGGTGTCTCGGAACATTTCATCTATCATACTTCTCACACTAGACCACCGAGTTTCTCGATTTTTTTCTATTAGCTCTTCTACCCGTTTGAGGAATTCTATCGGGTTCCTTCGGTAGCTGCGGAAATTAATTATCTCTCGATTTTCGCTGGTTATGATTTGTGTGTTATTATAAGGTTTCTCTCTTAGTGCAACCAGCTCTTCCTGCATTTGTTTCTCCCGTATACTGATCCCCTGGATTTTCTCTCTGTTTTCTCTGGTCAGTCCATCTATTTTATCGATGATGGTGTATACCTTCTCCACACGATTGTTAACATCTATCTGTATTTCTTGGTGCCTCTCCTCCAGTTCCTTGACCACCTCGTGTTTGTTCTTCTGGCATCCTTCAGTAACGACTTGGTAGAATTCGGTCGTTCTCAATCTACCTTCCTCCTCAACATTGCTTATTTTATTGTTCAATTCTTCCTGGACTTGTATCACTGTTTCGTTGGTCTCCGTTACCGTTTGCCTGATCTCCTCTCGACATTCGACCAGTTGTTGCTTCCATTCCTCCTTGGTTTTCTCACTTTCTTCCTCAATTTTCCGTTGGAGAATATTATGATTATTTTCCATCTTTTATTTACTATTTCCAGATCCTTCTTGATCTGTTTCTTCAGCTCTTCGCTCTTCTTTTCCAATGACTCCTGATTTCCATGTATCACCTTCATTTGCTTCTTCAATTCTTCACTGTTTTGTTCCAGTTTTTTATTCCAGAATTTCCTGTCTTCTCTCCTTCCCTCTTGTAATGATTCTAATTTCTTATTCAATTCTTCCTTGTCTGACTCTAATTTTTTGTTCAATTCTTCCTTGTCTGACTCCAATTTTTTGTTCAATTCTTCCTTGTCTGACTCTAATGTTTTATTTGTTTCCCTTGAAAGTTCTGCTATGAAATTCATCAGGTCTTGCATGCTCGGACCTCCCTTTGCTGTTTCATGATCTCCAGCCCGTTGTTCTCTCTCATTGTCCTGAACTGGTTTCTCAAATGGGTTGTCGACTATTACTTCCACTTCCGGTTCTGGTTCAGGTGGGTTTGGATTTTCCAGTTGGTCCTCCTGTGGATTCTCTTCCAACAATTCTCCAGTCGTTTCCTCAACTTCTATTTCCTCAACTTCTTCCATCTCTTCTTGGTTTTCTTCTTGGTTTAATGCTTCCTTACCTTTGAGCCTTGTAACCATCCCGTATCTATTCATAACCGCCGCTAGTTATTCTTTCTAGCCCCACGTTGCTGGTCGCCAATATGTAACTAATAATTGGGTGCGTACCTGTTAAAATGGTGTTTACACTTGTTTATTATGTGTATTAGTGTTAATGTGATGTGTTTGCCACACACCGGTCGTTACAATAATCGTAGTCACTACTGGAATCTGTAGCGTTGTTCAAATTACCAGTACAACCTACCTGTTAATTCATAGGGGTTGCGAATCCCGGGTGGTACCAAATTGTTTCTATCAAAACAATTAAAATAGTTAAATTACAAGTTGATAAGTGTTATTAGCGTTGACAGCTGGAGCGTTCAAATGGTTCCCGCCGCTGTACAGGTTGCCGTGTTGTCCACTCGTGACGAGCGCTAGTTGGTTACTGAATAAAAATTGCTAACACACATATATTCTACAACGTCCTATGAAATAAAACGATAGTAATACTCTGTACTGTGATTTTAATACAAATTCAGTCATTAATTAATATGACAAAAGGATTATAAATGGTTTGATAACAAATTGCTCTGGCTTAGAACATGAGACGCCAATATTTCAAGGTTGGCAAATCGACTTTAAAACAAGTTATTCGATGCCGAGATGGCTACAGTTTACATACAAGATATTAATCTGTTTAAAATCTGGGGTCCTTTGGATTATAAAATAAGACATAATCGTTGGTTACATTAAAAAAGTACACTACCATACCTTATACGTACTTAGAAAGTATAATGTGTTTTTACAAATTGTTCGGTAGTGTCGTATTCTTGGTTACAAAGTTCGCACACTAATGCGAGGTTATATTTTAATTAACAAAATGTTTTTACGTAAGTTAATTATGCATTAAACCTTTGAAAGAAAATTATATTTGTTCAATAGTGAGAAATTTGATGGTTTGAGAAATATTTAGGCTAGTTGCACACACATCGATTTCGATCGTACGGTAAAATATCGTACGATATTTTATCGTGTGTCCGTTGCTTTCACACACCACGGTTTTTTTCCGTGTAGAGTGCAGTCGTTTTAGCTCGAGATCACTCAGAGTTGTATGAAAAATGAATCCAAAACGTGTTGTTGCTGTGTGGTTGGTGTACCGTCGTCTCAGGCGTCGTAGGATTAAACGAACTTACTGGGTTCATCCAATTAACGAGAAAAGAGTACAAGCAGGATCATTCCGCACATTTTTAGAAGAACTTCGAAAGGATGAGAACAAGTTCTTCAACTATTTTCGAATGTCAATACCATCCATCGTTCGATGAACTCCATGAACGACTTAAAAGTGAAATCCAACTGTTGACATATGTACAGATATAGAAGATATAAAAATTAAATTATGTGAAAACTCACTGAATTCATTTTTTTCCTTGTCCTCCATATCTTCAAAATCCGTATTTATTTCACAGCAGACGTCTTTCCATGCATTTCTGTCTTTGTAAACGTCTAGTGTTTTGTCCCATAGCATTGGTCTTATTTGTACCAATGAAATAAGATTTCATTATCAATCAATATTTTCAGCTATACTTAAAAAAAATAACACACTAATTAACTACCGTATCACAAATAAAATCAATATTTGATTACTATACAGAATAATCACTTTTAACTATCCGTTAAAAAAATTCTCGTGTTTACATGTAACCTCGGTAGAACCTCCTCATTATTAAACTAATAATACTAGTAAAGGATTTTAAGAGTTCGATTGAAG
Organism: Magicicada septendecula; assembly: GCA_034769895.1. Taxonomy (NCBI): domain Eukaryota; kingdom Metazoa; phylum Arthropoda; class Insecta; order Hemiptera; family Cicadidae; genus Magicicada; species Magicicada septendecula. The sequence goes on along the minus strand of CM068370.1, from coordinate 403,517,036 downwards.
TGTTTATAAACCAAAAAAACTAATATTATTATTTAATAAAATTTGCTAATAATATTACTTACTTTTATGAAATAGGTTCCAGTTCGGTCAGAAGCAACAAGTCAAATGAAGACGGATTTTTACCGTACGAATATAAATCGTATAGTGTGCAAGCGTGCATTGGGTCACGTACGCCACTGAATTCACGGACACGGCACGGCGACCGTCTCTTGCAGTGGCAATGGACGGCAGCTAAACGGGATCGTGCCGTGCCGTGTGGAGATCGTACCGTGTGCAAGCTCCCATGCTCTTCTTCGTTCTACTAAAAAGAATTCGATCGTACGATATTTTACCGTACGATCGAAATCGATGTGTGTGCAACCAGCCTTAGAGTAATTTGGTTTCTGGGAGAAAGGAATTTATTTGATACTTATCAGTTCAGACAGAGTTGATATGTAGTCATCTGGGGTAGTGGAAATTCTGCACTTTTGGGCTGGTTTTAAGCTTCGGGCATCTTCTTCTATATCGTCTTGGGATTCTGCTAATTAATTTATTGTTATTTGGTTCCAGGACATCGTTTAATCTTGACAGTTCTGCATCTATACGTCTTTGGTTGTTGTCGTCAACTACCGAAACTTTTGGTAACTATTTAAAGTAAAATTTCAATCATCACAATTTTGCGTGCCGCTTACCCACGCTTCGTTTCTTCAAGTCTAATAAATTTAACGGAAAAATGTTACTATGGTAACAGCAATCCTTTGATTGGTTAAGGCCTCTTTCAAAAGCATTGTTAAGAGATTTGAATTTTTATTCAAATTTATTATGTATTTTCTTAATGATTTTATTCCTTTATCTTTCCTTTGGGGTAATAAATAATATCACTTATATTTCTTTCCTTTCAAAGTTTAAAATGATACCTCATAAGGTCATATTCTATTATACATTAACTGTAGTCTAAATGTGTGACATTTGATAAATTACATATCTCTCTTAAATTAAACTTTTATAATAACATTTCTCTTTTAAAACGATTTACATATAATTACTGGCCATTTACTGGTCTTAGATTAATAAAGTTCCTTGTGAATTGGTTACAATTGACATTTTTGTGTGTCTGACAGTTAGATGTTTTCATAGCCAAGAGAAGCCATGATGGTTTTGGGTTTATTTCTTTTAAATTACATTTTTAATGCAGCCTGTTGGGCTTCACTTTGTTATCATGTTTGTTTGTGTTGTGTTTTGATTCTGTTTGTGTTTTAATTACTATTCAATATACATTTTCATTATACATATTTTAAAATATAACAATTAGGCTTATGGACTGCAAGTTCCCTTCAGCCATATCCTCTTCATAACATTGAAATAAACTATTCTTTATAAGTTATTAGTTATTGTTGGTTTTAACATTAATTTCATTCTTTTGTTACTACTTTGAGTGATAAACATCATCACTTCTTGCAAACTTATTAAAGTTATTTCCCCTTTTAACATGGGGTGTTTTATTCATTGTATTCTTAATTTTAAAACAAAACCTTATTTCTATACTACTATCTCCTCCATTCCATGTGAATACAAACTGTTTTTATCTGGGCTTTCTCCCTGAATAATATCACTCGTTTTACTTATCTTTATTTGAAATCTTATTGTTAATTATTCTTAATTGTATAAATGTTCACAAGATCACTCAAATCATTGACTGTTTATCAATGCTTTATAAAGTGTTTTCTCATTTATTATTACATCTTTATTGCTTAAAATATCTATTTCCCCGTATCACCTTCACCTTTAATTAACAGAGGTTTATCACTGATACACTCTCACTATTTTTAGGGTATTTACACTTTCACTATTGCACTTTATTTTGGTTCACTGTTTGTATTAAGTGTTACTTAGTGGGTATTCCCTATACTTATTTCTCCTATTATTTCTCACTATTTCTTTACAACATCATTCTTATTATTAACAACATTTGGTTATTTATCTTTCATTAAATTTAATCTTAATAATTGTGTTAGTGTACTTTTCTACACTACGTTACTTTACAATTGTCTTTTGTCTTTAAAATAGGTATATAAGTTATTTCAATTACAACAATACTATTTGTTTCATTAGTGGATAATTATTTGGGGTTTATTTACAGTATCCTATCTTTAAGTCTACTATTTCTCCCCTTTATATGTGGTGTTAGTTTCTCCTTGGGTTCAACCTGTCTCCTCTTCATTCTTCCTCTTCTTCTTCGTCTTCATCTTCTTCAATTGTCTTCATCTTGGTTCGGTTCTCCTCTTCTCATCCGGTTTAATTTCTATTTAGTCGTAGGAATTTGTTCCCTTCCTTTGATTCTTCTTTAGTTCTGGTTTCTTATCTTCTTTTGTTTGTTCATAATTGTTTGGTCAATCACCTTTTGTTTCTGTGTATGTTTCGTGGTTCCCTTCTTTGTGTTTCTGTTGTTGGGTCAATCACTTGGGTTGGGTAATATCGTCGTTCGTCGTGTCATAATATTTATATTTTATTCATTTTTAAACATTTTATTTTATATGAAATATTTTTACATTAAGAATTATCTTTTTTATCCCTGGTACTGGGGTGGCTTATTTGTGTTGTAACATAATGCCTCTCCTCTAAAATTGATCATTTTGATAAAACACTAGCATAGTTTTTTATGAAATTATCAGTTATAGATAATCTTTTTCCTTTTCTTTCTTGTTTGTTTCTCCATTCTTCATATTTCTTCTTACCTTAATTCATTCCAGTTTATTTGGATCTGTTTTTATTTATTTCCATTGGTGCATTTTCCCTCATACACAATTTTTTCCCTAACTTTTATAGTAGCTGGTTTCTCCCATTACTACTCATTTTTCTCAGACCAGAGGCACATCATCTCTGCTCAGTTTATTTGGATTGCTGGACTTTTCAACAGTCAATCTTAAATACCTTCTTTGTCACCTTGTGACTTAATAATAATAATAATAGTATAATAATATACTCTGGGATTGTCCACCTTGTGGTTTGTTTTTAGATCACCTTGTCCTTTTACTCATTCTTCCTTCCGCTATAACTTAACTATATACTATCATTTACTCATCATTATTTTGTTTTCAATGCTCATTGTGATCATTATAATTATCTTAGACATTTTTATTCTTTTCTTGGTTATTTAGCAAGATTCTGCTTTAGCCATTTCTGTATATTTGTTTTATACATAATTTATTTCTGTTCATTGTACCAGTTCAGATTTTTTTTTTTTTTTTTTTCTTAGAATACATTTGATTCATTATAATTTCAGGTAATTATCTCAGTAATTTGAGCTTGATTTTATTTTTGTCTATTTTATTCTGTATTAAATATTATTTCTGATAATTCTTTGTAAGTTAATTCTCTTACTTTAAAGGAATGTTTGTAGCGTATTCCTTTTTAGTTATTTTTTGTTTAATTATAATTGTAAGTTTGTGATTCTTACATTTATATTATATAGGAATGTGTGTAACTTATTCCTTATTATCTCACTTTTTTATTTCATACTTCATATATCAACCTTTTATTAGACTGTGAGTTGATTTAAATTGAAAGGAATTTGTGTAACTGTTTCCTTTGTTTTTTACATTATTATTTATTTATATTAATTCTTTTTATTCCGCACATATCATCTAAATAGGATAGTAAGCTGCTCTTACAATCTCTTTTGGAATTTTGAAATATTTTTCATTTCATCATTTATTCTTCTTCATAAAACTTTTTTATCGAAGTTTGGTTATAAACTCCCTTTATTTTTCTTGTATTTATATTGCTTATCTGGTAAGTATTATTACCATTATCTTTTGTGATAACGTATAGCCATGTATGGGGTTATACATATTACTATATACGGGACCTTGTTATTAATACTTCTGTAAGTTGACTTCTCCTTTTCTTTCCTTTATTATTGCCTTCTCTTTTATTGTTCGACACTTCGTTATTCTTCACCTCTTCTCCTTCAACTGTTTGGTATTCACACTTATTCTGGATAATTTTCAAATTTATGGCATCACCATCTTACCACATGTTGGGGCCATACCCTCTCTGCATAGCTGAAATCATCCTCTATATTACTTTCATTTCTGGGATTATCATTTGGTTCTTGGCTGGTTTCTGCCATTATGTGGTTTACCTGGGCTGTCCGGGGTCCTTCGTCATTACTTGCCGGATCATGCAGTATTGAAAAACCCGGATTCTCATGGACTGTTACCCAATTCTCGCTATTATTTTGGTTGGTGTTGGGTTCCTGTCGGTGGTTATTTTCATTCCGAGGTGGTTCATTGTTCCTACTCTCTGCTGAAGGATTGTTATTATTACTCGATATGTGGTAACAGGAGTTTGGGTGCCAGTTCGGGCTATATCTTCTGTGGTTACTCTGCCTTCGCCCGCGGATGAAGTTTACCTGACGTCTGTCGTCGCTTCTATTTTGATTACCCCCGGGTCCCCGGTTGTACTGGTAACTAGGATTGTACCGGTTGCCGTAGTAGTTATGGTCGTTGGGGTGACCATTTGTTCGTTGTTCTGGTTCAGATCCTCTGTAACTATCATTTGGTCGGTTATTATTTGGGATGTTTCTGTTGTTATCGTGGTTCCCTTGATGATGGTTTTGTTGACCTCTGTTACCTGGCTGATTATTCGGAGAATGATTCTGGGTATTTCTATTAAATGGCTGTTCTTCATTATTATTATTATTATTGTTTCGGCCCCAGTTATTCCGGTTGCTGTTTTGTGGATGATTGCATGGTACATTGAAATTGGTTGCATTATTATGCTCATTCCATTTATTGTATCGTTGGTTCATGATCCGGTTTTTTCGATATTGGCCATCATTCTCCAGGTCCTCCAATAGACTAGCCATTCCTTGAATCGTTTTTATCTGTCCTTGCCTTCTGGCCTTCTGTATTGCTTCTTCGTAATGATAACCCAGCTGTATTACCAGAGACTCCTCAGGTATCTTGGGTTCTAAATTTCGGGCTAAACATACTTTTCCCCAAAAGTAGGACGTTAAGGTGTGTCCTCCTTGTGACTCGTATCTTCCATTGCTGATATCATTACGGACCACATTCTGTGTGGACTCGGACCAAAATTTCTCCCGGAACTGTCTCTTAAACTCCTGTGTGTCATTGATCTCGGGTCGATTGGCTGTCCACCAGTTGTCATGGGTGTCTCGGAACATTTCATCTATCATACTTCTCACACTAGACCACCGAGTTTCTCGATTTTTTTCTATTAGCTCTTCTACCCGTTTGAGGAATTCTATCGGGTTCCTTCGGTAGCTGCGGAAATTAATTATCTCTCGATTTTCGCTGGTTATGATTTGTGTGTTATTATAAGGTTTCTCTCTTAGTGCAACCAGCTCTTCCTGCATTTGTTTCTCCCGTATACTGATCCCCTGGATTTTCTCTCTGTTTTCTCTGGTCAGTCCATCTATTTTATCGATGATGGTGTATACCTTCTCCACACGATTGTTAACATCTATCTGTATTTCTTGGTGCCTCTCCTCCAGTTCCTTGACCACCTCGTGTTTGTTCTTCTGGCATCCTTCAGTAACGACTTGGTAGAATTCGGTCGTTCTCAATCTACCTTCCTCCTCAACATTGCTTATTTATTGTTCAATTCTTCCTGGACTTGTATCACTGTTTCGTTGGTCTCCGTTACCGTTTGCCTGATCTCCTCTCGACATTCGACCAGTTGTTGCTTCCATTCCTCCTTGGTTTTCTCACTTTCTTCCTCAATTTTCCGTTGGAGAATATTATGATTATTTTCCATCTTTTATTTACTATTTCCAGATCCTTCTTGATCTGTTTCTTCAGCTCTTCGCTCTTCTTTTCCAATGACTCCTGATTTCCATGTATCACCTTCATTTGCTTCTTCAATTCTTCACTGTTTTGTTCCAGTTTTTTATTCCAGAATTTCCTGTCTTCTCTCCTTCCCTCTTGTAATGATTCTAATTTCTTATTCAATTCTTCCTTGTCTGACTCTAATTTTTTGTTCAATTCTTCCTTGTCTGACTCCAATTTTTTGTTCAATTCTTCCTTGTCTGACTCTAATGTTTTATTTGTTTCCCTTGAAAGTTCTGCTATGAAATTCATCAGGTCTTGCATGCTCGGACCTCCCTTTGCTGTTTCATGATCTCCAGCCCGTTGTTCTCTCTCATTGTCCTGAACTGGTTTCTCAAATGGGTTGTCGACTATTACTTCCACTTCCGGTTCTGGTTCAGGTGGGTTTGGATTTTCCAGTTGGTCCTCCTGTGGATTCTCTTCCAACAATTCTCCAGTCGTTTCCTCAACTTCTATTTCCTCAACTTCTTCCATCTCTTCTTGGTTTTCTTCTTGGTTTAATGCTTCCTTACCTTTGAGCCTTGTAACCATCCCGTATCTATTCATAACCGCCGCTAGTTATTCTTTCTAGCCCCACGTTGCTGGTCGCCAATATGTAACTAATAATTGGGTGCGTACCTGTTAAAATGGTGTTTACACTTGTTTATTATGTGTATTAGTGTTAATGTGATGTGTTTGCCACACACCGGTCGTTACAATAATCGTAGTCACTACTGGAATCTGTAGCGTTGTTCAAATTACCAGTACAACCTACCTGTTAATTCATAGGGGTTGCGAATCCCGGGTGGTACCAAATTGTTTCTATCAAAACAATTAAAATAGTTAAATTACAAGTTGATAAGTGTTATTAGCGTTGACAGCTGGAGCGTTCAAATGGTTCCCGCCGCTGTACAGGTTGCCGTGTTGTCCACTCGTGACGAGCGCTAGTTGGTTACTGAATAAAAATTGCTAACACACATATATTCTACAACGTCCTATGAAATAAAACGATAGTAATACTCTGTACTGTGATTTTAATACAAATTCAGTCATTAATTAATATGACAAAAGGATTATAAATGGTTTGATAACAAATTGCTCTGGCTTAGAACATGAGACGCCAATATTTCAAGGTTGGCAAATCGACTTTAAAACAAGTTATTTCGATGCCGAGATGGCTACAGTTTACATACAAGATATTAATCTGTTTAAAATCTGGGGTCCTTTGGATTATAAAATAAGACATAATCGTTGGTTACATTAAAAAAGTACACTACCATACCTTATACGTACTTAGAAAGTATAATGTGTTTTTACAAATTGTTCGGTAGTGTCGTATTCTTGGTTACAAAGTTCGCACACTAATGCGAGGTTATATTTTAATTAACAAAATGTTTTTACGTAAGTTAATTATGCATTAAACCTTTGAAAGAAAATTATATTTGTTCAATAGTGAGAAATTTGATGGTTTGAGAAATATTTAGGCTAGTTGCACACACATCGATTTCGATCGTACGGTAAAATATCGTACGATATTTTATCGTGTGTCCGTTGCTTTCACACACCACGGTTTTTTTCCGTGTAGAGTGCAGTCGTTTTAGCTCGAGATCACTCAGAGTTGTATGAAAAATGAATCCAAAACGTGTTGTTGCTGTGTGGTTGGTGTACCGTCGTCTCAGGCGTCGTAGGATTAAACGAACTTACTGGGTTCATCCAATTAACGAGAAAAGAGTACAAGCAGGATCATTCCGCACATTTTTAGAAGAACTTCGAAAGGATGAGAACAAGTTCTTCAACTATTTTCGAATGTCAATACCATCCATCGTTCGATGAACTGCATGAACGACTTAAAAGTGAAATCCAACTGTTGACATATGTACAGATATAGAAGATATAAAAATTAAATTATGTGAAAACTCACTGAATTCATTTTTTTCCTTGTCCTCCATATCTTCAAAATCCGTATTTATTTCACAGCAGACGTCTTTCCATGCATTTCTGTCTTTGTAAACGTCTAGTGTTTTGTCCCATAGCATTGGTCTTATTTGTACCAATGAAATAAGATTTCATTATCAATCAATATTTTCAGCTATACTTAAAAAAAATAACACACTAATTAACTACCGTATCACAAACTAAAATCAATATTTGATTACTATACAGAATAATCACTTTTAACTATCCGTTAAAAAAATTCTCGTGTTTACATGTAACCTCGGTAGAACCTCCTCATTATTAAACTAATAATACTAGTAAAGGATTTTAAGAGTTCGATTGAAGTGTTTATAAACCAAAAAAACTAATATTATTATTTAATAAAATTTGCTAATAATATTACTTACTTTTATGAAATAGGTTCCAGTTCGGTCAGAAGCAACAAGTCAAATGAAGACGGATTTTTACCGTACGAATATAAAACGTATAGTGTGCAAGCGTGCATTGGGTCACGTACGCCACTGAATTCACGGACACGGCACGGCGACCGTCTCTTGCAGTGGCAATGGACGGCAGCTAAACGGGATCGTGCCGTGCCGTGTGGAGATCGTACCGTGTGCAAGCTCCCATGCTCTTCTTCGTTCTACTAAAAAGAATTCGATCGTACGATATTTTACCGTACGATCGAAATCGATGTGTGTGCAACCAGCCTTAGAGTAATTTGGTTTCTGGGAGAAAGGAATTTATTTGATACTTATCAGTTCAGACAGAGTTGATATGTAGTCATCTGGGGTAGTGGAAATTCTGCACTTTTGGGCTGGTTTTAAGCTTCGGGCATCTTCTTCTATATCGTCTTGGGATTCTGCTAATTAATTTATTGTTATTTGGTTCCAGGACATCGTTTAATCTTGACAGTTCTGCATCTATACGTCTTTGGTTGTTGTCGTCAACTACCGAAACTTTTGGTAACTATTTAAAGTAAAATTTCAATCATCACAATTTTGCGTGCCGCTTACCCACGCTTCGTTTCTTCAAGTCTAATAAATTTAACGGAAAAATGTTACTATGGTAACAGCAATCCTTTGATTGGTTAAGGCCTCTTTCAAAAGCATTGTTAAGAGATTTGAATTTTTATTCAAATTTATTATGTATTTTCTTAATGATTTTATTCCTTTATCTTTCCTTTGGGGTAATAAATAATATCACTTATATTTCTTTCCTTTCAAAGTTTAAAATGATACCTCATAAGGTCATATTCTATTATACATTAACTGTAGTCTAAATGTGTGACATTTGATAAATTACATATCTCTCTTAAATTAAACTTTTATAATAACATTTCTCTTTTAAAACGATTTACATATAATTACTGGCCATTTACTGGTCTTAGATTAATAAAGTTCCTTGTGAATTGGTTACAATTGACATTTTTGTGTGTCTGACAGTTAGATGTTTTCATAGCCAAGAGAAGCCATGATGGTTTTGGGTTTATTTCTTTTAAATTACATTTTTAATGCAGCCTGTTGGGCTTCACTTTGTTATCATGTTTGTTTGTGTTGTGTTTTGATTCTGTTTGTGTTTTAATTACTATTCAATATACATTTTCATTATACATATTTTAAAATATAACAATTAGGCTTATGGACTGCAAGTTCCCTTCAGCCATATCCTCTTCATAACATTGAAATAAACTATTCTTTATAAGTTATTAGTTATTGTTGGTTTTAACATTAATTTCATTCTTTTGTTACTACTTTGAGTGATAAACATCATCACTTCTTGCAAACTTATTAAAGTTATTTCCCCTTTTAACATGGGGTGTTTTATTCATTGTATTCTTAATTTTAAAACAAAACCTTATTTCTATACTACTATCTCCTCCATTCCATGTGAATACAAACTGTTTTTATCTGGGCTTTCTCCCTGAATAATATCACTCGTTTTACTTATCTTTATTTGAAATCTTATTGTTAATTATTCTTAATTGTATAAATGTTCACAAGATCACTCAAATCATTGACTGTTTATCAATGCTTTATAAAGTGTTTTCTCATTTATTATTACATCTTTATTGCTTAAAATATCTATTTCCCCGTATCACCTTCACCTTTAATTAACAGAGGTTTATCACTGATACACTCTCACTATTTTTAGGGTATTTACACTTTCACTATTGCACTTTATTTTGGTTCACTGTTTGTATTAAGTGTTACTTAGTGGGTATTCCCTATACTTATTTCTCCTATTATTTCTCACTATTTCTTTACAACATCATTCTTATTATTAACAACATTTGGTTATTTATCTTTCATTAAATTTAATCTTAATAATTGTGTTAGTGTACTTTTCTACACTACGTTACTTTACAATTGTCTTTTGTCTTTAAAATAGGTATATAAGTTATTTCAATTACAACAATACTATTTGTTTCATTAGTGGATAATTATTTGGGGTTTATTTACAGTATCCTATCTTTGAGTCTACTATTTCTCCCCTTTATATGTGGTGTTAGTTTCTCCTTGGGTTCAACCTGTCTCCTCTTCATTCTTCCTCTTCTTCTTCGTCTTCATCTTCTTCAATTGTCTTCATCTTGGTTCGGTTCTCCTCTTCTCATCCGGTTTAATTTCTATTTAGTCGTAGGAATTTGTTCCCTTCCTTTGATTCTTCTTTAGTTCTGGTTTCTTATCTTCTTTTGTTTGTTCATAATTGTTTGGTCAATCACCTTTTGTTTCTGTGTATGTTTCGTGGTTCCCTTCTTTGTGTTTCTGTTGTTGGGTCAATCACTTGGGTTGGGTAATATCGTCGTTCGTCGTGTCATAATATTTATATTTTATTCATTTTTAAACATTTTATTTTATATGAAATATTTTTACATTAAGAATTATCTTTTTTATCCCTGGTACTGGGGTGGCTTATTTGTGTTGTAACATAATGCCTCTCCTCTAAAATTGATCATTTTGATAAAACACTAGCATAGTTTTTTATGAAATTATCAGTTATAGATAATCTTTTTCCTTTTCTTTCTTGTTTGTTTCTCCATTCTTCATATTTCTTCTTACCTTAATTCATTCCAGTTTATTTGGATCTGTTTTTATTTATTTCCATTGGTGCATTTTCCCTCATACACAATTTTTTCCCTAACTTTTATAGTAGCTGGTTTCTCCCATTACTACTCATTTTTCTCAGACCAGAGGCACATCATCTCTGCTCAGTTTATTTGGATTGCTGGACTTTTCAACAGTCAATCTTAAATACCTTCTTTGTCACCTTGTGACTTAATAATAATAATAATAGTATAATAATATACTCTGGGATTGTCCACCTTGTGGTTTGTTTTTAGATCACCTTGTCCTTTTACTCATTCTTCCTTCCGCTATAACTTAACTATATACTATCATTTACTCATCATTATTTTGTTTTCAATGCTCATTGTGATCATTATAATTATCTTAGACATTTTTATTCTTTTCTTGGTTATTTAGCAAGATTCTGCTTTAGCCATTTCTGTATATTTGTTTTATACATAATTTATTTCTGTTCATTGTACCAGTTCAGATTTTTTTTTTTTTTTTTTTCTTAGAATACATTTGATTCATTATAATTTCAGGTAATTATCTCAGTAATTTGAGCTTGATTTTATTTTTGTCTATTTTATTCTGTATTAAATATTATTTCTGATAATTCTTTGTAAGTTAATTCTCTTACTTTAAAGGAATGTTTGTAGCGTATTCCTTTTTAGTTATTTTTTGTTTAATTATAATTGTAAGTTTGTGATTCTTACATTTATATTATATAGGAATGTGTGTAACTTATTCCTTATTATCTCACTTTTTTATTTCATACTTCATATATCAACCTTTTATTAGACTGTGAGTTGATTTAAATTGAAAGGAATTTGTGTAACTGTTTCCTTTGTTTTTTACATTATTATTTATTTATATTAATTCTTTTTATTCCGCACATATCATCTAAATAGGGTAGTAAGCTGCTCTTACAATCTCTTTTGGAATTTTGAAATATTTTTCATTTCATCATTTATTCTTCTTCATAAAACTTTTTTATCGAAGTTTGGTTATAAACTCCCTTTATTTTTCTTGTATTTATATTGCTTATCTGGTAAGTATTATTACCATTATCTTTTGTGATAACGTATAGCCATGTATGGGGTTATACATATTACTATATACGGGACCTTGTTATTAATACTTCTGTAAGTTGACTTCTCCTTTTCTTTCCTTTATTATTGCCTTCTCTTTTATTGTTCGACACTTCGTTATTCTTCACCTCTTCTCCTTCAACTGTTTGGTATTCACACTTATTCTGGATAATTTTCAAATTTATGGCATCACCATCTTACCACATGTTGGGGCCATACCCTCTCTGCATAGCTGAAATCATCCTCTATATTACTTTCATTTCTGGGATTATCATTTGGTTCTTGGCTGGTTTCTGCCATTATGTGGTTTACCTGGGCTGTCCGGGGTCCTTCGTCATTACTTGCCGGATCATGCAGTATTGAAAAACCCGGATTCTCATGGACTGTTACCCAATTCTCGCTATTATTTTGGTTGGTGTTGGGTTCCTGTCGGTGGTTATTTTCATTCCGAGGTGGTTCATTGTTCCTACTCTCTGCTGATGGATTGTTATTATTACTCGATATGTGGTAACAGGAGTTTGGGTGGCAGTTCGGGCTATATCTTCTGTGGTTACTCTGCCTTCGCCCGCGGATGAAGTTTACCTGACGTCTGTCGTCGCTTCTATTTTGATTACCCCCGGGTCCCCGGTTGTACTGGTAACTAGGATTGTACCGGTTGCCGTAGTAGTTATGGTCGTTGGGGTGACCATTTGTTCGTTGTTCTGGTTCAGATCCTCTGTAACTATCATTTGGTCGGTTATTATTTGGGATGTTTCTGTTGTTATCGTGGTTCCCTTGATGATGGTTTTGTTGACCTCTGTTACCTGGCTGATTATTCGGAGAATGATTCTGGGTATTTCTATTAAATGGCTGTTCTTCATTATTATTATTATTATTGTTTCGGCCCCAGTTATTCCGGTTGCTGTTTTGTGGATGATTGCATGGTACATTGAAATTGGTTGCATTATTATGCTCATTCCATTTATTGTATCGTTGGTTCATGATCCGGTTTTTTCGATATTGGCCATCATTCTCCAGGTCCTCCAATAGACTAGCCATTCCTTGAATCGTTTTTATCTGTCCTTGCCTTCTGGCCTTCTGTATTGCTTCTTCGTAATGATAACCCAGCTGTATTACCAGAGACTCCTCAGGTATCTTGGGTTCTAAATTTCGGGCTAAACATACTTTTCCCCAAAAGTAGGACGTTAAGGTGTGTCCTCCTTGTGACTCGTATCTTCCATTGCTGATATCATTACGGACCACATTCTGTGTGGACTCGGACCAATATTTCTCCCGGAACTGTCTCTTAAACTCCTGTGTGTCATTGATCTCGGGTCGATTGGCCGTCCACCAGTTGTCATGGGTGTTTCGGAACATTTCATCTATCATACTTCTCACACTAGACCACCGAGTTTCTCGATTTTTTTCTATTAGCTCTTCTACCCGTTTGAGGAATTCTATCGGGTTCCTTCGGTAGCTGCGGAAATTAATTATCTCTTGATTTTCGCTGGTTATGATTTGTGTGTTATTATAAGGTTTCTCTCTTAGTGCAACCAGCTCTTCCTGCATTTGTTTCTCCCGTATACTGATCCCCTGGATTTTCTCTCTGTTTTCTCTGGTCAGTCCATCTATTTTATCGATGATGGTGTATACCTTCTCCACACGATTGTTAACATGTATCTGTATTTCTTGGTGCCTCTCCTCCAGTTCCTTGACCACCTCGTGTTTGTTCTTCTGGCATCCTTCAGTAACGACTTGGTAGAATTCGGTCGTTCTCAATCTACCTTCCTCCTCAACATTGCTTATTTTATTGTTCAATTCTTCCTGGACTTGTATCACTGTTTCGTTGGTCTCCGTTACCGTTTGCCTGATCTCCTCTCGACATTCGACCAGTTGTTGCTTCCATTCCTCCTTGGTTTTCTCACTTTCTTCCTCAATTTTCCGTTGGAGAATATTATGATTATTTTCCATCTTTTATTTACTATTTCCAGATCCTTCTTGATCTGTTTCTTCAGCTCTTCGCTCTTCTTTTCCAATGACTCCTGATTTCCATGTATCACCTTCATTTGCTTCTTCAATTCTTCACTGTTTTGTTCCAGTTTTTTATTCCAGAATTTCCTGTCTTCTCTCCTTCCCTCTTGTAATGATTCTAATTTCTTATTCAATTCTTCCTTGTCTGACTCTAATTTTTTGTTCAATTCTTCCTTGTCTGACTCCAATTTTTTGTTCAATTCTTCCTTGTCTGACTCTAATGTTTTATTTGTTTCCCTTGAAAGTTCTGCTATGAAATTCATCAGGTCTTGCATGCTCGGACCTCCCTTTGCTGTTTCATGATCTCCAGCCCGTTGTTCTCTCTCATTGTCCTGAACTGGTTTCTCAAATGGGTTGTCGACTATTACTTCCACTTCCGGTTCTGGTTCAGGTGGGTTTGGATTTTCCAGTTGGTCCTCCTGTGGATTCTCTTCCAACAATTCTCCAGTCGTTTCCTCAACTTCTTCCATCTCTTCTTGGTTTTCTTCTTGGTTTAATGCTTCCTTACCTTTGAGCCTTGTAACCATCCCGTATCTATTCATAACCGCCGCTAGTTATTCTTTCTAGCCCCACGTTGCTGGTCGCCAATATGTAACTAATAATTGGGTGCGTACCTGTTAAAATGGTGTTTACACTTGTTTATTATGTGTATTAGTGTTAATGTGATGTGTTTGCCACACACCGGTCGTTACAATAATCGTAGTCACTACTGGAATCTGTAGCGTTGTTCAAATTACCAGTACAACCTACCTGTTAATTCATAGGGGTTGCGAATCCCGGGTGGTACCAAATTGTTTCTATCAAAACAATTAAAATAGTTAAATTACAAGTTGATAAGTGTTATTAGCGTTGACAGCTGGAGCGTTCAAATGGTTCCCGCCGCTGTACAGGTTGCCGTGTTGTCCACTCGTGACGAGCGCTAGTTGGTTACTGAATAAAAATTGCTAACACACATATATTCTACAACGTCCTATGAAATAAAACGATAGTAATACTCTGTACTGTGATTTTAATACAAATTCAGTCATTAATTAATATGACAAAAGGATTATAAATGGTTTGATAACAAATTGCTCTGGCTTAGAACATGAGACGCCAATATTTCAAGGTTGGCAAATCGACTTTAAAACAAGTTATTTCGATGCCGAGATGGCTACAGTTTACATACAAGATATTAATCTGTTTAAAATCTGGGGTCCTTTGGATTATAAAATAAGACATAATCGTTGGTTACATTAAAAAAGTACACTACCATACCTTATACGTACTTAGAAAGTATAATGTGTTTTTACAAATTGTTCGGTAGTGTCGTATTCTTGGTTACAAAGTTCGCACACTAATGCGAGGTTATATTTTAATTAACAAAATGTTTTTACGTAAGTTAATTATGCATTAAACCTTTGAAAGAAAATTATATTTGTTCAATAGTGAGAAATTTGATGGTTTGAGAAATATTTAGGCTAGTTGCACACACATCGATTTCGATCGTACGGTAAAATATCGTACGATATTTTATCGTGTGTCCGTTGCTTTCACACACCACGGTTTTTTTCCGTGTAGAGTGCAGTCGTTTTAGCTCGAGATCACTCAGAGTTGTATGAAAAATGAATCCAAAACGTGTTGTTGCTGTGTGGTTGGTGTACCGTCGTCTCAGGCGTCGTAGGATTAAACGAACTTACTGGGTTCATCCAATTAACGAGAAAAGAGTACAAGCAGGATCATTCCGCACATTTTTAGAAGAACTTCGAAAGGATGAGAACAAGTTCTTCAACTATTTTCGAATGTCAATACCATCCATCGTTCGATGAACTGCATGAACGACTTAAAAGTGAAATCCAACTGTTGACATATGTACAGATATAGAAGATATAAAAATTAAATTATGTGAAAACTCACTGAATTCATTTTTTTCCTTGTCCTCCATATCTTCAAAATCCGTATTTATTTCACAGCAGACGTCTTTCCATGCATTTCTGTCTTTGTAAACGTCTAGTGTTTTGTCCCATAGCATTGGTCTTATTTGTACCAATGAAATAAGATTTCATTATCAATCAATATTTTCAGCTATACTTAAAAAAAATAACACACTAATTAACTACCGTATCACAAACTAAAATCAATATTTGATTACTATACAGAATAATCACTTTTAACTATCCGTTAAAAAAATTCTCGTGTTTACATGTAACCTCGGTAGAACCTCCTCATTATTAAACTAATAATACTAGTAAAGGATTTTAAGAGTTCGATTGAAGTGTTTATAAACCAAAAAAACTAATATTATTATTTAATAAAATTTGCTAATAATATTACTTACTTTTATGAAATAGGTTCCAGTTCGGTCAGAAGCAACAAGTCAAATGAAGACGGATTTTTACCGTACGAATATAAATCGTATAGTGTGCAAGCGTGCATTGGGTCACGTACGCCACTGAATTCACGGACACGGCACGGCGACCGTCTCTTGCAGTGGCAATGGACGGCAGCTAAACGGGATCGTGCCGTGCCGTGTGGAGATCGTACCGTGTGCAAGCTCCCATGCTCTTCTTCGTTCTACTAAAAAGAATTCGATCGTACGATATTTTACCGTACGATCGAAATCGATGTGTGTGCAACCAGCCTTAGAGTAATTTGGTTTCTGGGAGAAAGGAATTTATTTGATACTTATCAGTTCAGACAGAGTTGATATGTAGTCATCTGGGGTAGTGGAAATTCTGCACTTTTGGGCTGGTTTTAAGCTTCGGGCATCTTCTTCTATATCGTCTTGGGATTCTGCTAATTAATTTATTGTTATTTGGTTCCAGGACATCGTTTAATCTTGACAGTTCTGCATCTATACGTCTTTGGTTGTTGTCGTCAACTACCGAAACTTTTGGTAACTATTTAAAGTAAAATTTCAATCATCACAATTTTGCGTGCCGCTTACCCACGCTTCGTTTCTTCAAGTCTAATAAATTTAACGGAAAAATGTTACTATGGTAACAGCAATCCTTTGATTGGTTAAGGCCTCTTTCAAAAGCATTGTTAAGAGATTTGAATTTTTATTCAAATTTATTATGTATTTTCTTAATGATTTTATTCCTTTATCTTTCCTTTGGGGTAATAAATAATATCACTTATATTTCTTTCCTTTCAAAGTTTAAAATGATACCTCATAAGGTCATATTCTATTATACATTAACTGTAGTCTAAATGTGTGACATTTGATAAATTACATATCTCTCTTAAATTAAACTTTTATAATAACATTTCTCTTTTAAAACGATTTACATATAATTACTGGCCATTTACTGGTCTTAGATTAATAAAGTTCCTTGTGAATTGGTTACAATTGACATTTGTGTGTGTGTGACAGTTAGATGTTTTCATAGCCAAGAGAAGCCATGATGGTTTTGGGTTTATTTCTTTTAAATTACATTTTTAATGCAGCCTGTTGGGCTTCACTTTGTTATCATGTTTGTTTGTGTTGTGTTTTGATTCTGTTTGTGCTTTAATTACTATTCAATATACATTTTCATTATACATATTTTAAAATATAACAATTAGGCTTATGGACTGCAAGTTCCCTTCAGCCATATCCTCTTCATAACATTGAAATAAACTATTCTTTATAAGTTATTAGTTATTGTTGGTTTTAACATTAATTTCATTCTTTTGTTACTACTTTGAGTGATAAACATCATCACTTCTTGCAAACTTATTAAAGTTATTTCCCCTTTTAACATGGGGTGTTTTATTCATTGTATTCTTAATTTTAAAACAAAACCTTATTTCTATACTACTATCTCCTCCATTCCATGTGAATACAAACTGTTTTTATCTGGGCTTTCTCCCTGAATAATATCACTCGTTTTACTTATCTTTATTTGAAATCTTATTGTTAATTATTCTTAATTGTATAAATGTTCACAAGATCACTCAAATCATTGACTGTTTATCAATGCTTTATAAAGTGTTTTCTCATTTATTATTACATCTTTATTGCTTAAAATATCTATTTCCCCGTATCACCTTCACCTTTAATTAACAGAGGTTTATCACTGATACACTCTCACTATTTTTAGGGTATTTACACTTTCACTATTGCACTTTATTTTGGTTCACTGTTTGTATTAAGTGTTACTTAGTGGGTATTCCCTATACTTATTTCTCCTATTATTTCTCACTATTTCTTTACAACATCATTCTTATTATTAACAACATTTGGTTATTTATCTTTCATTAAATTTAATCTTAATAATTGTGTTAGTGTACTTTTCTACACTACGTTACTTTACAATTGTCTTTTGTCTTTAAAATAGGTATATAAGTTATTTCAATTACAACAATACTATTTGTTTCATTAGTGGATAATTATTTGGGGTTTATTTACAGTATCCTATCTTTGAGTCTACTATTTCTCCCCTTTATATGTGGTGTTAGTTTCTCCTTGGGTTCAACCTGTCTCCTCTTCATTCTTCCTCTTCTTCTTCGTCTTCATCTTCTTCAATTGTCTTCATCTTGGTTCGGTTCTCCTCTTCTCATCCGGTTTAATTTCTATTTAGTCGTAGGAATTTGTTCCCTTCCTTTGATTCTTCTTTAGTTCTGGTTTCTTATCTTCTTTTGTTTGTTCATAATTGTTTGGTCAATCACCTTTTGTTTCTGTGTATGTTTCGTGGTTCCCTTCTTTGTGTTTCTGTTGTTGGGTCAATCACTTGGGTTGGGTAATATCGTCGTTCGTCGTGTCATAATATTTATATTTTATTCATTTTTAAACATTTTATTTTATATGAAATATTTTTACATTAAGAATTATCTTTTTTATCCCTGGTACTGGGGTGGCTTATTTGTGTTGTAACATAATGCCTCTCCTCTAAAATTGATCATTTTGATAAAACACTAGCATAGTTTTTTATGAAATTATCAGTTATAGATAATCTTTTTCCTTTTCTTTCTTGTTTGTTTCTCCATTCTTCATATTTCTTCTTACCTTAATTCATTCCAGTTTATTTGGATCTGTTTTTATTTATTTCCATTGGTGCATTTTCCCTCATACACAATTTTTTCCCTAACTTTTATAGTAGCTGGTTTCTCCCATTACTACTCATTTTTCTCAGACCAGAGGCACATCATCTCTGCTCAGTTTATTTGGATTGCTGGACTTTTCAACAGTCAATCTTAAATACCTTCTTTGTCACCTTGTGACTTAATAATAATAATAATAGTATAATAATATACTCTGGGATTGTCCACCTTGTGGTTTGTTTTTAGATCACCTTGTCCTTTTACTCATTCTTCCTTCCGCTATAACTTAACTATATACTATCATTTACTCATCATTATTTTGTTTTCAATGCTCATTGTGATCATTATAATTATCTTAGACATTTTTATTCTTTTCTTGGTTATTTAGCAAGATTCTGCTTTAGCCATTTCTGTATATTTGTTTTATACATAATTTATTTCTGTTCATTGTACCAGTTCAGATTTTTTTTTTTTTTTTTTTCTTAGAATACATTTGATTCATTATAATTTCAGGTAATTATCTCAGTAATTTGAGCTTGATTTTATTTTTGTCTATTTTATTCTGTATTAAATATTATTTCTGATAATTCTTTGTAAGTTAATTCTCTTACTTTAAAGGAATGTTTGTAGCGTATTCCTTTTTAGTTATTTTTTGTTTAATTATAATTGTAAGTTTGTGATTCTTACATTTATATTATATAGGAATGTGTGTAACTTATTCCTTATTATCTCACTTTTTTATTTCATACTTCATATATCAACCTTTTATTAGACTGTGAGTTGATTTAAATTGAAAGGAATTTGTGTAACTGTTTCCTTTGTTTTTTACATTATTATTTATTTATATTAATTCTTTTTATTCCGCACATATCATCTAAATAGGGTAGTAAGCTGCTCTTACAATCTCTTTTGGAATTTTGAAATATTTTTCATTTCATCATTTATTCTTCTTCATAAAACTTTTTTATCGAAGTTTGGTTATAAACTCCCTTTATTTTTCTTGTATTTATATTGCTTATCTGGTAAGTATTATTACCATTATCTTTTGTGATAACGTATAGCCATGTATGGGGTTATACATATTACTATATACGGGACCTTGTTATTAATACTTCTGTAAGTTGACTTCTCCTTTTCTTTCCTTTATTATTGCCTTCTCTTTTATTGTTCGACACTTCGTTATTCTTCACCTCTTCTCCTTCAACTGTTTGGTATTCACACTTATTCTGGATAATTTTCAAATTTATGGCATCACCATCTTACCACATGTTGGGGCCATACCCTCTCTGCATAGCTGAAATCATCCTCTATATTACTTTCATTTCTGGGATTATCATTTGGTTCTTGGCTGGTTTCTGCCATTATGTGGTTTACCTGGGCTGTCCGGGGTCCTTCGTCATTACTTGCCGGATCATGCAGTATTGAAAAACCCGGATTCTCATGGACTGTTACCCAATTCTCGCTATTATTTTGGTTGGTGTTGGGTTCCTGTCGGTGGTTATTTTCATTCCGAGGTGGTTCATTGTTCCTACTCTCTGCTGATGGATTGTTATTATTACTCGATATGTGGTAACAGGAGTTTGGGTGGCAGTTCGGGCTATATCTTCTGTGGTTACTCTGCCTTCGCCCGCGGATGAAGTTTACCTGACGTCTGTCGTCGCTTCTATTTTGATTACCCCCGGGTCCCCGGTTGTACTGGTAACTAGGATTGTACCGGTTGCCGTAGTAGTTATGGTCGTTGGGGTGACCATTTGTTCGTTGTTCTGGTTCAGATCCTCTGTAACTATCATTTGGTCGGTTATTATTTGGGATGTTTCTGTTGTTATCGTGGTTCCCTTGATGATGGTTTTGTTGACCTCTGTTACCTGGCTGATTATTCGGAGAATGATTCTGGGTATTTCTATTAAATGGCTGTTCTTCATTATTATTATTATTATTGTTTCGGCCCCAGTTATTCCGGTTGCTGTTTTGTGGATGATTGCATGGTACATTGAAATTGGTTGCATTATTATGCTCATTCCATTTATTGTATCGTTGGTTCATGATCCGGTTTTTTCGATATTGGCCATCATTCTCCAGGTCCTCCAATAGACTAGCCATTCCTTGAATCGTTTTTATCTGTCCTTGCCTTCTGGCCTTCTGTATTGCTTCTTCGTAATGATAACCCAGCTGTATTACCAGAGACTCCTCAGGTATCTTGGGTTCTAAATTTCGGGCTAAACATACTTTTCCCCAAAAGTAGGACGTTAAGGTGTGTCCTCCTTGTGACTCGTATCTTCCATTGCTGATATCATTACGGACCACATTCTGTGTGGACTCGGACCAATATTTCTCCCGGAACTGTCTCTTAAACTCCTGTGTGTCATTGATCTCGGGTCGATTGGCCGTCCACCAGTTGTCATGGGTGTTTCGGAACATTTCATCTATCATACTTCTCACACTAGACCACCGAGTTTCTCGATTTTTTTCTATTAGCTCTTCTACCCGTTTGAGGAATTCTATCGGGTTCCTTCGGTAGCTGCGGAAATTAATTATCTCTTGATTTTCGCTGGTTATGATTTGTGTGTTATTATAAGGTTTCTCTCTTAGTGCAACCAGCTCTTCCTGCATTTGTTTCTCCCGTATACTGATCCCCTGGATTTTCTCTCTGTTTTCTCTGGTCAGTCCATCTATTTTATCGATGATGGTGTATACCTTCTCCACACGATTGTTAACATGTATCTGTATTTCTTGGTGCCTCTCCTCCAGTTCCTTGACCACCTCGTGTTTGTTCTTCTGGCATCCTTCAGTAACGACTTGGTAGAATTCGGTCGTTCTCAATCTACCTTCCTCCTCAACATTGCTTATTTTATTGTTCAATTCTTCCTGGACTTGTATCACTGTTTCGTTGGTCTCCGTTACCGTTTGCCTGATCTCCTCTCGACATTCGACCAGTTGTTGCTTCCATTCCTCCTTGGTTTTCTCACTTTCTTCCTCAATTTTCCGTTGGAGAATATTATGATTATTTTCCATCTTTTATTTACTATTTCCAGATCCTTCTTGATCTGTTTCTTCAGCTCTTCGCTCTTCTTTTCCAATGACTCCTGATTTCCATGTATCACCTTCATTTGCTTCTTCAATTCTTCACTGTTTTGTTCCAGTTTTTTATTCCAGAATTTCCTGTCTTCTCTCCTTCCCTCTTGTAATGATTCTAATTTCTTATTCAATTCTTCCTTGTCTGACTCTAATTTTTTGTTCAATTCTTCCTTGTCTGACTCCAATTTTTTGTTCAATTCTTCCTTGTCTGACTCTAATGTTTTATTTGTTTCCCTTGAAAGTTCTGCTATGAAATTCATCAGGTCTTGCATGCTCGGACCTCCCTTTGCTGTTTCATGATCTCCAGCCCGTTGTTCTCTCTCATTGTCCTGAACTGGTTTCTCAAATGGGTTGTCGACTATTACTTCCACTTCCGGTTCTGGTTCAGGTGGGTTTGGATTTTCCAGTTGGTCCTCCTGTGGATTCTCTTCCAACAATTCTCCAGTCGTTTCCTCAACTTCTTCCATCTCTTCTTGGTTTTCTTCTTGGTTTAATGCTTCCTTACCTTTGAGCCTTGTAACCATCCCGTATCTATTCATAACCGCCGCTAGTTATTCTTTCTAGCCCCACGTTGCTGGTCGCCAATATGTAACTAATAATTGGGTGCGTACCTGTTAAAATGGTGTTTACACTTGTTTATTATGTGTATTAGTGTTAATGTGATGTGTTTGCCACACACCGGTCGTTACAATAATCGTAGTCACTACTGGAATCTGTAGCGTTGTTCAAATTACCAGTACAACCTACCTGTTAATTCATAGGGGTTGCGAATCCCGGGTGGTACCAAATTGTTTCTATCAAAACAATTAAAATAGTTAAATTACAAGTTGATAAGTGTTATTAGCGTTGACAGCTGGAGCGTTCAAATGGTTCCCGCCGCTGTACAGGTTGCCGTGTTGTCCACTCGTGACGAGCGCTAGTTGGTTACTGAATAAAAATTGCTAACACACATATATTCTACAACGTCCTATGAAATAAAACGATAGTAATACTCTGTACTGTGATTTTAATACAAATTCAGTCATTAATTAATATGACAAAAGGATTATAAATGGTTTGATAACAAATTGCTCTGGCTTAGAACATGAGACGCCAATATTTCAAGGTTGGCAAATCGACTTTAAAACAAGTTATTTCGATGCCGAGATGGCTACAGTTTACATACAAGATATTAATCTGTTTAAAATCTGGGGTCCTTTGGATTATAAAATAAGACATAATCGTTGGTTACATTAAAAAAGTACACTACCATACCTTATACGTACTTAGAAAGTATAATGTGTTTTTACAAATTGTTCGGTAGTGTCGTATTCTTGGTTACAAAGTTCGCACACTAATGCGAGGTTATATTTTAATTAACAAAATGTTTTTACGTAAGTTAATTATGCATTAAACCTTTGAAAGAAAATTATATTTGTTCAATAGTGAGAAATTTGATGGTTTGAGAAATATTTAGGCTAGTTGCACACACATCGATTTCGATCGTACGGTAAAATATCGTACGATATTTTATCGTGTGTCCGTTGCTTTCACACACCACGGTTTTTTTCCGTGTAGAGTGCAGTCGTTTTAGCTCGAGATCACTCAGAGTTGTATGAAAAATGAATCCAAAACGTGTTGTTGCTGTGTGGTTGGTGTACCGTCGTCTCAGGCGTCGTAGGATTAAACGAACTTACTGGGTTCATCCAATTAACGAGAAAAGAGTACAAGCAGGATCATTCCGCACATTTTTAGAAGAACTTCGAAAGGATGAGAACAAGTTCTTCAACTATTTTCGAATGTCAATACCATCCATCGTTCGATGAACTGCATGAACGACTTAAAAGTGAAATCCAACTGTTGACATATGTACAGATATAGAAGATATAAAAATTAAATTATGTGAAAACTCACTGAATTCATTTTTTTCCTTGTCCTCCATATCTTCAAAATCCGTATTTATTTCACAGCAGACGTCTTTCCATGCATTTCTGTCTTTGTAAACGTCTAGTGTTTTGTCCCATAGCATTGGTCTTATTTGTACCAATGAAATAAGATTTCATTATCAATCAATATTTTCAGCTATACTTAAAAAAAATAACACACTAATTAACTACCGTATCACAAACTAAAATCAATATTTGATTACTATACAGAATAATCACTTTTAACTATCCGTTAAAAAAATTCTCGTGTTTACATGTAACCTCGGTAGAACCTCCTCATTATTAAACTAATAATACTAGTAAAGGATTTTAAGAGTTCGATTGAAGTGTTTATAAACCAAAAAAACTAATATTATTATTTAATAAAATTTGCTAATAATATTACTTACTTTTATGAAATAGGTTCCAGTTCGGTCAGAAGCAACAAGTCAAATGAAGACGGATTTTTACCGTACGAATATAAATCGTATAGTGTGCAAGCGTGCATTGGGTCACGTACGCCACTGAATTCACGGACACGGCACGGCGACCGTCTCTTGCAGTGGCAATGGACGGCAGCTAAACGGGATCGTGCCGTGCCGTGTGGAGATCGTACCGTGTGCAAGCTCCCATGCTCTTCTTCGTTCTACTAAAAAGAATTCGATCGTACGATATTTTACCGTACGATCGAAATCGATGTGTGTGCAACCAGCCTTAGAGTAATTTGGTTTCTGGGAGAAAGGAATTTATTTGATACTTATCAGTTCAGACAGAGTTGATATGTAGTCATCTGGGGTAGTGGAAATTCTGCACTTTTGGGCTGGTTTTAAGCTTCGGGCATCTTCTTCTATATCGTCTTGGGATTCTGCTAATTAATTTATTGTTATTTGGTTCCAGGACATCGTTTAATCTTGACAGTTCTGCATCTATACGTCTTTGGTTGTTGTCGTCAACTACCGAAACTTTTGGTAACTATTTAAAGTAAAATTTCAATCATCACAATTTTGCGTGCCGCTTACCCACGCTTCGTTTCTTCAAGTCTAATAAATTTAACGGAAAAATGTTACTATGGTAACAGCAATCCTTTGATTGGTTAAGGCCTCTTTCAAAAGCATTGTTAAGAGATTTGAATTTTTATTCAAATTTATTATGTATTTTCTTAATGATTTTATTCCTTTATCTTTCCTTTGGGGTAATAAATAATATCACTTATATTTCTTTCCTTTCAAAGTTTAAAATGATACCTCATAAGGTCATATTCTATTATACATTAACTGTAGTCTAAATGTGTGACATTTGATAAATTACATATCTCTCTTAAATTAAACTTTTATAATAACATTTCTCTTTTAAAACGATTTACATATAATTACTGGCCATTTACTGGTCTTAGATTAATAAAGTTCCTTGTGAATTGGTTACAATTGACATTTGTGTGTGTGTGACAGTTAGATGTTTTCATAGCCAAGAGAAGCCATGATGGTTTTGGGTTTATTTCTTTTAAATTACATTTTTAATGCAGCCTGTTGGGCTTCACTTTGTTATCATGTTTGTTTGTGTTGTGTTTTGATTCTGTTTGTGCTTTAATTACTATTCAATATACATTTTCATTATACATATTTTAAAATATAACAATTAGGCTTATGGACTGCAAGTTCCCTTCAGCCATATCCTCTTCATAACATTGAAATAAACTATTCTTTATAAGTTATTAGTTATTGTTGGTTTTAACATTAATTTCATTCTTTTGTTACTACTTTGAGTGATAAACATCATCACTTCTTGCAAACTTATTAAAGTTATTTCCCCTTTTAACATGGGGTGTTTTATTCATTGTATTCTTAATTTTAAAACAAAACCTTATTTCTATACTACTATCTCCTCCATTCCATGTGAATACAAACTGTTTTTATCTGGGCTTTCTCCCTGAATAATATCACTCGTTTTACTTATCTTTATTTGAAATCTTATTGTTAATTATTCTTAATTGTATAAATGTTCACAAGATCACTCAAATCATTGACTGTTTATCAATGCTTTATAAAGTGTTTTCTCATTTATTATTACATCTTTATTGCTTAAAATATCTATTTCCCCGTATCACCTTCACCTTTAATTAACAGAGGTTTATCACTGATACACTCTCACTATTTTTAGGGTATTTACACTTTCACTATTGCACTTTATTTTGGTTCACTGTTTGTATTAAGTGTTACTTAGTGGGTATTCCCTATACTTATTTCTCCTATTATTTCTCACTATTTCTTTACAACATCATTCTTATTATTAACAACATTTGGTTATTTATCTTTCATTAAATTTAATCTTAATAATTGTGTTAGTGTACTTTTCTACACTACGTTACTTTACAATTGTCTTTTGTCTTTAAAATAGGTATATAAGTTATTTCAATTACAACAATACTATTTGTTTCATTAGTGGATAATTATTTGGGGTTTATTTACAGTATCCTATCTTTGAGTCTACTATTTCTCCCCTTTATATGTGGTGTTAGTTTCTCCTTGGGTTCAACCTGTCTCCTCTTCATTCTTCCTCTTCTTCTTCGTCTTCATCTTCTTCAATTGTCTTCATCTTGGTTCGGTTCTCCTCTTCTCATCCGGTTTAATTTCTATTTAGTCGTAGGAATTTGTTCCCTTCCTTTGATTCTTCTTTAGTTCTGGTTTCTTATCTTCTTTTGTTTGTTCATAATTGTTTGGTCAATCACCTTTTGTTTCTGTGTATGTTTCGTGGTTCCCTTCTTTGTGTTTCTGTTGTTGGGTCAATCACTTGGGTTGGGTAATATCGTCGTTCGTCGTGTCATAATATTTATATTTTATTCATTTTTAAACATTTTATTTTATATGAAATATTTTTACATTAAGAATTATCTTTTTTATCCCTGGTACTGGGGTGGCTTATTTGTGTTGTAACATAATGCCTCTCCTCTAAAATTGATCATTTTGATAAAACACTAGCATAGTTTTTTATGAAATTATCAGTTATAGATAATCTTTTTCCTTTTCTTTCTTGTTTGTTTCTCCATTCTTCATATTTCTTCTTACCTTAATTCATTCCAGTTTATTTGGATCTGTTTTTATTTATTTCCATTGGTGCATTTTCCCTCATACACAATTTTTTCCCTAACTTTTATAGTAGCTGGTTTCTCCCATTACTACTCATTTTTCTCAGACCAGAGGCACATCATCTCTGCTCAGTTTATTTGGATTGCTGGACTTTTCAACAGTCAATCTTAAATACCTTCTTTGTCACCTTGTGACTTAATAATAATAATAATAGTATAATAATATACTCTGGGATTGTCCACCTTGTGGTTTGTTTTTAGATCACCTTGTCCTTTTACTCATTCTTCCTTCCGCTATAACTTAACTATATACTATCATTTACTCATCATTATTTTGTTTTCAATGCTCATTGTGATCATTATAATTATCTTAGACATTTTTATTCTTTTCTTGGTTATTTAGCAAGATTCTGCTTTAGCCATTTCTGTATATTTGTTTTATACATAATTTATTTCTGTTCATTGTACCAGTTCAGATTTTTTTTTTTTTTTTTTTCTTAGAATACATTTGATTCATTATAATTTCAGGTAATTATCTCAGTAATTTGAGCTTGATTTTATTTTTGTCTATTTTATTCTGTATTAAATATTATTTCTGATAATTCTTTGTAAGTTAATTCTCTTACTTTAAAGGAATGTTTGTAGCGTATTCCTTTTTAGTTATTTTTTGTTTAATTATAATTGTAAGTTTGTGATTCTTACATTTATATTATATAGGAATGTGTGTAACTTATTCCTTATTATCTCACTTTTTTATTTCATACTTCATATATCAACCTTTTATTAGACTGTGAGTTGATTTAAATTGAAAGGAATTTGTGTAACTGTTTCCTTTGTTTTTTACATTATTATTTATTTATATTAATTCTTTTTATTCCGCACATATAATCTAAATAGGGTAGTAAGCTGCTCTTACAATCTCTTTTGGAATTTTGAAATATTTTTCATTTCATCATTTATTCTTCTTCATAAAACTTTTTTATCGAAGTTTGGTTATAAACTCCCTTTATTTTTCTTGTATTTATATTGCTTATCTGGTAAGTATTATTACCATTATCTTTTGTGATAACGTATAGCCATGTATGGGGTTATACATATTACTATATACGGGACCTTGTTATTAATACTTCTGTAAGTTGACTTCTCCTTTTCTTTCCTTTATTATTGCCTTCTCTTTTATTGTTCGACACTTCGTTATTCTTCACCTCTTCTCCTTCAACTGTTTGGTATTCACACTTATTCTGGATAATTTTCAAATTTATGGCATCACCATCTTACCACATGTTGGGGCCATACCCTCTCTGCATAGCTGAAATCATCCTCTATATTACTTTCATTTCTGGGATTATCATTTGGTTCTTGGCTGGTTTCTGCCATTATGTGGTTTACCTGGGCTGTCCGGGGTCCTTCGTCATTACTTGCCGGATCATGCAGTATTGAAAAACCCGGATTCTCATGGACTGTTACCCAATTCTCGCTATTATTTTGGTTGGTGTTGGGTTCCTGTCGGTGGTTATT
This sequence comes from Magicicada septendecula, assembly GCA_034769895.1. Lineage (NCBI taxonomy): Eukaryota > Metazoa > Arthropoda > Insecta > Hemiptera > Cicadidae > Magicicada > Magicicada septendecula. The sequence continues at coordinate 403,488,542 of CM068370.1, read as the reverse complement.
TTCATTCCGAGGTGGTTCATTGTTCCTACTCTCTGCTGATGGATTGTTATTATTACTCGATATGTGGTAACAGGAGTTTGGGTGCCAGTTCGGGCTATATCTTCTGTGGTTACTCTGCCTTCGCCCGCGGATGAAGTTTACCTGACGTCTGTCGTCGCTTCTATTTTGATTACCCCCGGGTCCCCGGTTGTACTGGTAACTAGGATTGTACCGGTTGCCGTAGTAGTTATGGTCGTTGGGGTGACCATTTGTTCGTTGTTCTGGTTCAGATCCTCTGTAACTATCATTTGGTCGGTTATTATTTGGGATGTTTCTGTTGTTATCGTGGTTCCCTTGATGATGGTTTTGTTGACCTCTGTTACCTGGCTGATTATTCGGAGAATGATTCTGGGTATTTCTATTAAATGGCTGTTCTTCATTATTATTATTATTATTGTTTCGGCCCCAGTTATTCCGGTTGCTGTTTTGTGGATGATTGCATGGTACATTGAAATTGGTTGCATTATTATGCTCATTCCATTTATTGTATCGTTGGTTCATGATCCGGTTTTTTCGATATTGGCCATCATTCTCCAGGTCCTCCAATAGACTAGCCATTCCTTGAATCGTTTTTATCTGTCCTTGCCTTCTGGCCTTCTGTATTGCTTCTTCGTAATGATAACCCAGCTGTATTACCAGAGACTCCTCAGGTATCTTGGGTTCTAAATTTCGGGCTAAACATACTTTTCCCCAAAAGTAGGACGTTAAGGTGTGTCCTCCTTGTGACTCGTATCTTCCATTGCTGATATCATTACAGACCACATTCTGTGTGGACTCGGACCAATATTTCTCCCGGAACTGTCTCTTAAACTCCTGTGTGTCATTGATCTCGGGTCGATTGGCCGTCCACCAGTTGTCATGGGTGTCTCGGAACATTTCATCTATCATACTTCTCACACTAGACCACCGAGTTTCTCGATTTTTTTCTATTAGCTCTTCTACCCGTTTGAGGAATTCTATCGGGTTCCTTCGGTAGCTGCGGAAATTAATTATCTCTCGATTTTCGCTGGTTATGATTTGTGTGTTATTATAAGGTTTCTCTCTTAGTGCAACCAGCTCTTCCTGCATTTGTTTCTCCCGTATACTGATCCCCTGGATTTTCTCTCTGTTTTCTCTGGTCAGTCCATCTATTTTATCGATGATGGTGTATACCTTCTCCACACGATTGTTAACATGTATCTGTATTTCTTGGTGCCTCTCCTCCAGTTCCTTGACCACCTCGTGTTTGTTCTTCTGGCATCCTTCAGTAACGACTTGGTAGAATTCGGTCGTTCTCAATCTACCTTCCTCCTCAACATTGCTTATTTTATGGTTCAATTCTTCCTGGACTTGTATCACTGTTTCGTTGGTCTCCGTTACCGTTTGCCTGATCTCCTCTCGACATTCGACCAGTTGTTGCTTCCATTCCTCCTTGGTTTTCTCACTTTCTTCCTCAATTTTCCGTTGGAGAATATTATGATTATTTTCCATCTTTTATTTACTATTTCCAGATCCTTCTTGATCTGTTTCTTCAGCTCTTCGCTCTTCTTTTCCAATGACTCCTGATTTCCATGTATCACCTTCATTTGCTTCTTCAATTCTTCACTGTTTTGTTCCAGTTTTTTATTCCAGAATTTCCTGTCTTCTCTCCTTCCCTCTTGTAATGATTCTAATTTCTTATTCAATTCTTCCTTGTCTGACTCTAATTTTTTGTTCAATTCTTCCTTGTCTGACTCCAATTTTTTGTTCAATTCTTCCTTGTCTGACTCTAATGTTTTATTTGTTTCCCTTGAAAGTTCTGCTATGAAATTCATCAGGTCTTGCATGCTCGGACCTCCCTGAACTGGTTTCTCAAATGGGTTGTCGACTATTACTTCCACTTCCGGTTCTGGTTCAGGTGGGTTTGGATTTTCCAGTTGGTCCTCCTGTGGATTCTCTTCCAACAATTCTCCAGTCGTTTCCTCAACTTCTATTTCCTCAACTTCTTCCATCTCTTCTTGGTTTTCTTCTTGGTTTAATGCTTCCTTACCTTTGAGCCTTGTAACCATCCCGTATCTATTCATAACCGCCGCTAGTTATTCTTTCTAGCCCCACGTTGCTGGTCGCCAATATGTAACTAATAATTGGGTGCGTACCTGTTAAAATGGTGTTTACACTTGTTTATTATGTGTATTAGTGTTAATGTGATGTGTTTGCCTCATACCGGTCGTTACAATAATCGTAGTCACTACTGGAATCTGTAGCGTTGTTCAAATTACCAGTACAACCTACCTGTTAATTCATAGGGGTTGCGAATCCCGGGTGGTACCAAATTGTTTCTGTCAAAACAATTAAAATAGTTAAATTACAAGTTGATAAGTGTTATTAGCGTTGACAGCTGGAGCGTTCAAATGGTTCCCGCCGCTGTACAGGTTGCCGTGTTGTCTACTCGTGACGAGCGCTAGTTGGTTACTGAATAAAAATTGCTAACACACATATATTGTAACATAACAAAATTATCACACTAAACATTTGAATTAATGTTACATGAATAAAAGAGAAAGTTCCATAGTGAGTGAGAAGAATAAATTGTTTAAGGATTACCCTAGAAACTGTATAATTAAGTCTATAACATGTTAATAAAAATGGAAGATAATAAAGAAAACCATTAATTAAAATAACCTACTATGAGAAAAAACCATTTAAACCAGCAGTATACCCAGTAGATTGGGGAAGCAGTACAAAAAGGGAAGGACCATAAAAAAGGAAATAATCTGTCATGAAACCATTTTAATAAGGAAACTACTAATGTGATATTTGAAGAAGGGACGAAACATATCAAGATTCCAACAAAGAGACCAGAAACAGGAAGAGATATGCCAAAACAAAATGTTAATCATATAATAAATACCATGAGACAAAATTGAAACCGATATAGGTAAACCCCAAACAAGTTACAAGATACAATACTATAAAAACAAATTGTATATTAGTTGTAAGTGTAACATGTCAAAAAATATGTCAAAAGAGACTACCATAGAGTAGAACTCACTAAAAAGACTACCAGAGTGTAGAATACAATAAAGTGAAGTGAGATAACAAAATTAAGGAACTACAGAGTGTACAGTGAGAAACATAGTTAAAAAATCTATGAAAAAATCTTCAATGAGGTTTAAGTATTATAAAAAGACTACCATGAGTGTAGAATAATAATAATAAAACCATTGAAATGAAAGACGGTCTAAGGACTGACAACATTACTGGTAATAAGAGTTTTAAATTAGATATAAGAAGGACTATTACATATAAAATGTTTTCTTTAATTATAACTAAATAAATGGTGAGGACAAAAATACCAAAGGACAGTTCATAACTGAAGGTATGCCTAATATTAAGATGTTTATTATTTATTATTAATTAAATAATATTTTAGATGTAAGATGTAAATAGATACACGAGGTTTTTTTTATCACAGTTAAAGTGTTTTCATAAGAATAATACATACACAAGACAGTTAGTGACTGACAGTGTTACTAGTAATAGGAGTTTTTTATGTTTTCTAATTAAATTATGTCTAGGATAAGCTATGTTGTTATCATTTGATGATACAAGAAAAAATAATAGGAATAAGATGTTTTGTTAAAATTAGGTGATATATGGAAAATAGTTGATAATAAGATGTTTTTGTTAAAATTAGGCATAAGATGTTCATGTTATGGTTCAATGATGTTATTAGTATAAATAAAGTTTAGTAGATACAAGATATTCTATTGTAATTAAAATCATGTCATTTAATTTTCCATTGTGTAAGTCAGAGAGGCAAGTAGGGCATAAAAATATAATAGTTTTATTCAAATCAGTAAACCATGTATAACGTACAAACAGACCCACCAAGACACTATGTTTGTAAACACAGAATGGCCTATAAACCAAAAAAAAAACTATCTATCAAAGAATTAATCTATGTAATAGGAATAGAATTCAATACATACAATACAGAAATTGAAAATATAATTAATACAGATACAGTTAATAGCAAATAGAATGACAAAAGAAAGAAAATTAACTTCTTTTGGAAACAGTCAAAAATAGGCTTATGATAGTAATCAAATCAGACTAAACAGCAAATTAATCAATATTGAAATGTTTTAATAACCAAATTATTAACAACAAAGTAATTACGGAGTTATTAGGTGTATTCCAGGGAAATATTATACCGAAAAAACAAATAAAAACCTTTAAAACACTGAATTTGTACAAAATATGAGACATACAATAATTATCAAAAATTGTAATTTTTGGGCTTAAATGAGTTTGAAACAAACCCAGCTATATATCAAAAGATGTAAAATTAAATAATCAATATTACTGAATAGTTAGATTCATGTAAAATTAAGAAATATTGGAAATACAGTAAAAAATAAGAAAACTTGTTATGTATAGTTAGATAGTGAAACAAGTCTTAGACAGATATTTTATAATTAAACAATATGAAGAGGAAAAAGACATACCACAAATTGCCCTAAAACGACGACGTTGCGTCGTTTAGTCTGTTGTTAATCGCAAAGCTGAACAGTTGAAAAATGTATTAGTGGAGTTTTGAAAACCAAATAATTTATATTAAAACCAAGTGTGGTTATGCGGCGTGTAACGGAGATGAACTAACAAGTGAAATAACATTATTTTTCTATGTCTAACACTTCACAAGTTTCCAAAAACACAGAATAACACCATAAAAACGCAACACCAAAAATCGACAGCCATTTTGAAACAATTTTTGGGAACGAATTCACAAAGAACCAACACACATATTTGAACATCACACTACACAAGAGATCCATCCAGAATTCGACATCGCAGACGACGAGGGGACATTCAACACTATATTTTGGAACAACACCACTTCGCAGGAAAAGGGAACATCATTTTATTTCTGTGGGAGAAGATCTTCAATTCCAACGGCGTCATAGCAAATAAAATCGAGCAGACGGCGGCCATTGCTGAATTTCTATAAAGACGACGGACCAGTGCTGCCTGGAGCAGAGTGACGTCATTTCTTCGACTTGGTTCGAAATTTAAATAATTTCTTTCTAATTGACAATTGTAATAATAATTCTGTTCTATTTCAGATATTAACATTTAGTTTAAGAATACCTGTTAAATGTATCTTGTTCCTTGCCCTCTGACCATTTCGACTCGTTAAAAGAACCATAAATTTAAACTTGTAAAAAATATATTTGTTAATCTTTCTCACTGCTGACTGTGGCAAATATTAGCCAGTGCCTGGGACATGCGCAGTTTGACTGGCGCACAATTTTGAATGAATAAACGCAAATCAGTATTCAGTTACCAGCATTGTTTTTATTTCTACTATTAATGTTATTATTATTTTTTTATTAAGCAAAAACCTAATTCACATTGAGAGAATAGATATAGGAGGAAATTACAAACTCAAATAATTAATTAATTATCAATTAATTAAATTAAATTATTCAGTCAAATTCGATACAAGCACAAGAAAAAATATTTGCAAAATTTTTAAAGTTTGATGTATTTATTATTTATCAATCAAACACACCTAGTTATAACATACTCTTATCATCAATATCTTTATATCTTGTTTATTATTACACTTGAATTTATATTACCCTTTGACTAGCCTAACCAGTGGGACTTTAAGGAGTCAGACTGATCCAGTGATAAACAAAATATTAATACATATCAACACATATCAACATATTTCAATTATAATTATATTTTTATTTTTATTTGTAATATTTGTATTTATATTACAAATTGGCGTTTCCAACGAGGAGATTAGTAAAACAAGCATTCATCAATATTTTTATTCTTATTTTTATTTGTAATATTTCTAATTATATTACAAATTGGCTTGCCCAACTAGTGGGGCTAAAGGAAGAGCACAATACCTTTGTTAGCACCAAAGTACACACACAATATCTTTATACACAATTCCATTATTTAATATAAATTTTTATTTTTATATTTGTAATATTTACATTATATTACAAATTGGTGTCCAACTTAAGGGGCTTTAAATAGGAGATAATAGTGTTATAAAATAAGGACGATTGTCCAATTTCCTATTTTTAGCTTGGCAATGGTCAACAGGTCGGAAGAGGGAGCGAGATGCACAGGAGAGCTACATCAAGAAAAAGGGCTATGGAGGCCGAACAGGAGATAGACATGGAGGATAAAGAAGCGACACCAGTGGAAGATGTGGAGTTAATGTTACCGCCAGCAGAACCAAATAAGCCTGCACCACAGAAGGAACAGCCGGAGAAATCCACCGCAAAGGAAGATACAAAATTTGATCAAATGATGGAGATGTTACTTAGAGAATTTAAAACAACGAAGGAGGAATTAAGAGAAAACAGTAAGAAGATAGAGGAGAAGATGGAAGAAAATAGTAAGAAGCTGGAAAACGATAACCAACAATTAAAAGAAGAGTTGGGTAATAAAATCGGAGATACCAACAAGAAAATCGAGGAAAATAGTAAGAAAATGGAGAACGATAACCGGCAATTGAAAGAAGAATTAAGAGAAAATAGTAAGAAGATGGAGGAGAAGGTGGACGAAATAAAAAACGAAAATAAACTACTAATGGAGGAAAATATTAAGAAGATCGAGGAGAAGATGGAGGAAAATATCCAGAAGATGGAGGAGAAAATGGAGGAAATAAAAACTGACAATAAACAATCGAAGGAGGAATTGACCCAGATAAGCCAGAAACTGGAAGAAACCAATAAAAAGATGGAGAATAATAGTCAGCAACTGAGAGAAGAATTGAAGGAGACGAACCAAGAAAACATGAACCGGTTAGACGGAAGAATGGAAATATTGAAGGAAGAATTGAGCCAGAAGATAGCTGAAAACAATGAGACAATCAGCAAGAAAGTAGAAGAGGAAATAACGGTAATCGAACAAAGGGTTACCAGAGCTGACGAAAAATGGAGTCAAACCGAACAAGAAGTACGGAGTATCAGAACAGAAATAAATACGAAGGTTAACAACATCGAAGAAACAACTAGGAAGACATTGGAGGAAAAACTAAAGGAAACACGAGAAGACTGGGAGCGAGTGCAGGACCGATTCACAGAAAAATGTGACGGCATAGAAGCGGCTGTGACCAGTATCAACAGTCAGGTACGACAGAACCAGACCGATATAGACCTATTCCATAGTCGACCGACAACCATTACCAGTTGTCCCAACAGTGAAAATCGTGAAGGGATTAACTTCAGGTTTTATAAAAATAAACCCATGGAATTCCTAGCAAGAATCGAGGAATACTTTGCCAAACACAGAGGTAATCGCTGGAGGGAGAATAAAGAGGTGCTGGACGAATCATTCAAGGAAATAGCAGACAATTGGTGGATGGCAATAAGAGACGAGGTGACCGACTATCAACAATTCAGAAGGCTATTCAAAGCCAAATATTGGTCGGAATCAACGCAAAATATCGCCAGAGACGGGATATGCCATGGGAAGTACAACCCATATGGAAACCAAACTTTAACAGCGTACTTTTTAGGAAAGGTGTGCGTGGCCAAACATCTAGAGCCCCGAATACCGGAAGAATGCCTGGTCAGCAAACTCTCATACCACTACGAGGAGGATATTATCAGAGCCAGACGAAATAGTCAAATAAAAACGGTGCAAGCCATGACCGAGCTTTTAGAGATGTACGAGCATGAAGACTATTACCGTCAAAGTCGCAGGAGGTATGAAAAGCCGGAACCAAGGAATAACAACAATAATTTGAATAATAATAATAATCGGCAGAATGTGGGTAATAATAACAATTATAATTCCGCAAATCGGAATAATGCCGAGTACAATTATAACCCTAGAAATAACAATAATTTGCCGAGGCTTAACCATAATAATAATAATAGTAATATTCCTCGTATGAATAATAATAATAACAACAACCACAACAATAATAATAATAATAATAATAATAATAATAGCCGTCCCCAAAATAACAACGGTTATTACAATAATAATAGTAACTATGTTCAAAATGGTCAGAGGAACCCCAACCTTTCTAATAATAATAATTATCATGGTAATTATAACCGAAATTACCCAAGTGGAGGTAACCACAATTACAGGGCATATCGACCTAATGTTAATTACATCCGAGCAGAAGGCAGTGGACACAGAAGATACCAGCCTCAACGGAGGAGCCGATACTACGAGTACGAGACTTTCCAAGGGAGCCAGGGAAGTAATAGGTACAGAGAGTACGAGCCCAGACGTAGTTCCAGCCTGGATAATCAGCGAAGACTACCTGTAACAGAAGCCCAACCAGACGATCGAGCAGAACCAAACGACACAGCCTCAGGACTTCAAGCTGACGCTTCCAACGGCCTGACCCGTAATGAAGCGGAACATTTAAACGAACGGAGGCAGTAATAAAATCCAATAACCCTTTACTGCTCCAATCTGCTGGGTTTAATCAAGTAGGTATGAATGTGAAGAAAAACAGAAAAAATTTTACCATAATATACAGCAATTATTTAAAGGATATCCGTAAGGACCTATTAGAAGAAAGTGAGCTTAATATTAAAAATAATGATAATGAAATAATATACATAATCGCAGAAATTGAAGGTATTTCTGTTCCTATAATGATAGACACTGGAGCCAATGTCTCCATAATAAATCGAAATGAATTGGACCGGATACAGCAGGAATGCCATAAAAACTTACCGGTACTACCTATTAATAACATTGTACTTGTAGGAGCTACCGGCCGACAGAACAAGACCATAAGAAAGCAGGTATCCCTCAATGTCAAAAGTCAGGGCATTAGTGTGGATATGATATTTCTTGTTGCAGCCGGATTACCTTTCAACATCATGATAGGATGCGACATATTGCGCCGAAACTCAGCAATTATCGACTTGTGCCGAGGAAAGGTATCACTCTTTGCTGAAGGTTCAACCTGGATAGCCAATTTAACTGATAACAAGACTTTAGACTCCAGAAAACTTCTCGACCACCAAAATAAGGTGAATTACTTATCCAACCACTCAACAAACAACAAGCCAGTACATCAGGATTCGGAGGAAGACCTATGGAAACAAAAGATCCAAGAGATACGTAACTTCCAGTGCCACAATACTAACGAGCAACTAACGGAAGACCAGCGGAATCAATTGGTAGAAATATATGAGAAATATCGAGCTGTATTTTCTGACGAACCTGGAAAGATCCGGAACTACCAATGCTCAATACGATTCAGAGAACCGGTAGAATTCAACCGAAAGTCATACCCAATAGCACAATCTTTGAAAGAAGCCGTGCGATCAGAGATCCAGAATATGATCCGTAGAGATATCATCGAGAGCAGTCAATCGCCATACACTAGCCCAATTGTGGCCATACAAAAGAAAAATGGGAAGGTAAGACTTTGCCTTGACGCTCGGGAGGTAAATAAGATGATAATAAACGATCGTACCTCACCTGGCGAAATTGATGAAATTTTGAAGAGGTTCCACGGAACACGATTCATTACCACTTGGGATACGGTATGCGGCTATTGGCAAGTGGAGTTGCACCCAGCAAGCCGGCAATACATGGCGTTCATCTTCGAAGGGCACAATTATCAGTTTAAGAGGTTGCCCTTCGGGTTGGTTAATTCAGTAGCTGTTTTTGTCGCCTGTATGGATCATATACTAGGACCAGAAGCGCTCCAATTCACAACTGTCTATGTTGATGATCTCCTAATAACATCAACCAGCTGGGAGGAACACTGTTATCGTGTGGAGTATGTTTTGAAGAAGCTTGCTGAAAATAATGTCACCCTTAAACTGGACAAGTCCAAGCTTATAGCTAAAGAAGTTCAATTCCTGGGTTTCCAGCTAAACAGTCAAGGAATAACACCATCAACAGAAAAGGTAGACGCCATACAACGATTCCCTACACCAAAAAACAGAAGGCAACTACAATCATTTTTGGGCCTATGTAACTATTATAGGAAGTTCCAGAATAATTATTCCGAACTAACAGCCCAGTTTCAGTACCAGTTATCGTCCAAGAATAAATGGCGATGGGGTCAAGAACAAGACGAGACCTTCAAATCAATTAAAGAGAAATTCTTAGATGCAGTAATGCTCAACCATCCAGATTTTAACCGGCCCTTCTTTCTAAACTGTGACGCTAGTAACATTAGCTTGGGTTCAACACTGTACCAAGAAGATGAAAGTGGAAACCATCTAGTAGTGAGCTTTGCTAGCAGAACCCTTAACCAGTGTGAGAAGAACTATAATGTGACGGAAAAAGAACTGCTAAGTGTAGTCTTTGCCTGCGGGAAGTTTCGGACGTATATCCTCGGATATCCAGTGACCGTCCGAACAGATCACAAGTCAATATCATTTCTAAGAAGATGCAAATTAAGCCATGGTAGATTGACCAGATGGGTACTCGCCCTGCAGGAATACGATATACAGTGGGAGTATGTTCCTGGGAGTAAAAATGTAGTAGCCGACGTATTGTCGAGGGTGAATCTAGAAGAACAAACATTCGAAGGCGAAAAGGAGAGCATTTTGAAAATCTATAACATCATTAAGGACAGATCTGATTTAGAGAAGATAGTGCAGGACATCACCAAACACCAGCAGTCCGATCTGAAATTAAACTCTATTAAACTTCGTCTCTCCAACCAAGATGACACAATAAACAAATTTTATTGTATACATAATGGGATTTTATTCATCAAGACATCCCTTGACGAAGACGTTTGGAAGATCATGATCCCTACTACAATCGAAAAGGATATCATCCTGGACTATCACCTACGATACGGTCACATGGGAGCCATGAAGGTGATCAAGGCAATAGAAGAGAATTGTCACATAAAAAGTATCAATAGAAAAACTAGAAACTACCTTAAAACCTGTATGATATGTCAATTGGTGAAAACCAACAATGAGAGAAAGGAAGGTATGATGATACCGATTACCTCACAAGCCAAACTGGAAAAGGTCTTTCTGGACATATGCGGTCCATTTCCCCGCAGTGGCGGACGCCATCGATACAAGTATATTGTTATTATGATGGATCATTTTACAAAATTTACAAAACTATACCCTGTGAACAGAGCCACCACCCTGAAGACTCTAGGAATAATAACAAATCATTACATTCCAGAGGTAGGAAGCCCGATATCCATAATCACCGACCATGGAACGCAATTTAAGGGTTGGCGGTGGAGAAACACTCTGAATACATTGGGCATTAAGACATACAAGACGTCTGTCTACCACCCCAGCAGCAATCCAGCGGAGAGGGTACTGCGAGAGGTCGGAAGAATATTAAGGACTTATTGCTATAATCAACAAAAGAAGTGGCAAGAATATTTATTAGCGACTGAAGAATTCCTTAATTTGTCATATCACACCGCTATTGGTACCACGCCATACACGGCAATGTTTGAAAGACCACCTCCGAGAGAAATACAAGACATAATAGAGTTCCCCAGGAGTCAAGAATACAAATTCAATCGAATTAGATTCTACAATAAATTGGCTGAAGACCAGGAAAGGCGCAAGAACAAATATCAAAAGGCTGTTAAGAAAATAATAAGATATGAAGTCGGAGAAAAGGTACTGCTAAAAAACAGAGAATTACCCAGTACTTTGGAAGGCATTACCAAAAAGTTATTACTGCTGTATACCGTCCCATACCTGATAATTAAAAACAATAATAACAATACGTATGTACTAAAGGATATCATTTCGAATAAAGTAAAAGGAACTTATAATCAGTTGTCTATTAAAAAATATTTGGAGGACTCATAATTGTGAGTTAAAACTAGAATGAAGAAATTGTGAATTTTGGTAAGAATAAAAAAATTACCAAATTAAAAAAAAAAATAGTAAGTACAACTTACACCAAATATTCGAACAATTGTGAATGATGAAAAAAGAATTTTGGTAAGAATAAAAAATTACAAAATTCAAAAATTAGTAAGCACAACTTACACAAAACATTTAAAAGATTATTGTGAATAAATAAAAAGAATTTTGAACATAATAAGCTTCAAAATTCAAAAGCAATAGTAAGTACAAGCTACACAAATATTCAAAGACTATTATGCAAGTAAAAAGAATTTGGATGCAGATAATAATTGTCCAAATTCAAAATAATTAGTAAGTACCACTTACACAAACATTCAAAGACTATTATGAATGCAAAAAGAATTTTGAGGAATAATAATTTCAAAATTCAAAACAATAATAAGTACAACTTATACCAAAATATTTGAAAAACAACTATGAATAAGAAAGAATGTAGTTGAATAAAAATGTCTAAAATTAAAAGACAGTAAACTCACATCATTACTCATACAAATGATGGGAAATAACTCTGAAATATGAAAAAAGATTTTGTAAGAAAGAGATACAAAATTCTAAGAGAGAAAGGAAACCAGAATGTCATATGACTTAATCGAACAAATTAACCAAACTCACAAAGAAAATAATTTAATCAAAATGGAACAATGAAGAAGGACCAGCTCACTAAAGACCAAATAGTGAGACCAAAAAACAAAAACCTGATACTAATAATGATAATGCTGTTACAACAACCACTGTTATAGTGAAAGTGATAAAGAATTAATTCATGTTATACCATGAGCAATAAAAGTAACTCAATGGATACCAGATGGTAGAAAGAGTAAATATAAACACTACTTACTATGTAAACATGATGAAATGTATATTATACCACATACCTAAACCACCTAATATGGAATAAGCTTTAAGAGAGAAGAAGAGTCAAGTGTATAAAAGTATTAATTAATATAACGTATTATGAAGTGAAGAATCTAAAGGTGTTTATTTTAGTCAAAAATGACTACTTTTACTGTTTATTTATTTTTATGACTGGATGTAGAAAATGCCATCAGTCTTATGTGTTGAGCAGAGATGATAATACCTCTGGACTCAATTGAAGTATTGGACAGCAGGGATTGAAGCCAAAAGTGCCACTCTGAACTGTTCCAATTAATTTGTTAGGGAATGTTAGGGAGTAAACATACTGGTGAGGAAGCACCAAATAAGAAGGAATATAAAATGATAATGTTATACACAAGATTGAAGATCACTTATCAATGAAAAAAGAAACTAATGAAGGAGATACACATCAGCTGAGAGGAAGCAATGGTGGAAAAAGAAGGTATATAAAGTGAAAACATGTAATCACGGAGAAAATGTAAATACAAAAGAATTAGTAGTAATTATTTCATCCATACAGAGTATGATCTGAACTAATCACTTTTACAGGAGAGCATATGTAACATAACAAAATTATCACACTAAACATTTGAATTAATGTTACATGAATAAAAGAGAAAGTTCCATAGTGAGTGAGAAGAATAAATTGTTTAAGGATTACCCTAGAAACTGTATAATTAAGTCTATAACATGTTAATAAAAATGGAAGATAATAAAGAAAACCATTAATTAAAATAACCTACTATGAGAAAAAACCATTTAAACCAGCAGTATACCCAGTAGATTGGGGAAGCAGTACAAAAAGGGAAGGACCATAAAAAAGGAAATAATCTGTCATGAAACCATTTTAATAAGGAAACTACTAATGTGATATTTGAAGAAGGGACGAAACATATCAAGATTCCAACAAAGAGACCAGAAACAGGAAGAGATATGCCAAAACAAAATGTTAATCATATAATAAATACCATGAGACAAAATTGAAACCGATATAGGTAAACCCCAAACAAGTTACAAGATACAATACTATAAAAACAAATTGTATATTAGTTGTAAGTGTAACATGTCAAAAAATATGTCAAAAGAGACTACCATAGAGTAGAACTCACTAAAAAGACTACCAGAGTGTAGAATACAATAAAGTGAAGTGAGATAACAAAATTAAGGAACTACAGAGTGTACAGTGAGAAACATAGTTAAAAAATCTATGAAAAAATCTTCAATGAGGTTTAAGTATTATAAAAAGACTACCATGAGTGTAGAATAATAATAATAAAACCATTGAAATGAAAGACGGTCTAAGGACTGACAACATTACTGGTAATAAGAGTTTTAAATTAGATATAAGAAGGACTATTACATATAAAATGTTTTCTTTAATTATAACTAAATAAATGGTGAGGACAAAAATACCAAAGGACAGTTCATAACTGAAGGTATGCCTAATATTAAGATGTTTATTATTTATTATTAATTAAATAATATTTTAGATGTAAGATGTAAATAGATACACGAGGTTTTTTTTATCACAGTTAAAGTGTTTTCATAAGAATAATACATACACAAGACAGTTAGTGACTGACAGTGTTACTAGTAATAGGAGTTTTTTATGTTTTCTAATTAAATTATGTCTAGGATAAGCTATGTTGTTATCATTTGATGATACAAGAAAAAATAATAGGAATAAGATGTTTTGTTAAAATTAGGTGATATATGGAAAATAGTTGATAATAAGATGTTTTTGTTAAAATTAGGCATAAGATGTTCATGTTATGGTTCAATGATGTTATTAGTATAAAGAAAGTTTAGTAGATACAAGATATTCTATTGTAATTAAAATCATGTCATTTAATTTTCCATTGTGTAAGTCAGAGAGGCAAGTAGGGCATAAAAATATAATAGTTTTATTCAAATCAGTAAACCATGTATAACGTACAAACAGACCCACCAAGACACTATGTTTGTAAACACAGAATGGCCTATAAACCAAAAAAAAAAACTATCTATCAAAGAATTAATCTATGTAATAGGAATAGAATTCAATACATACAATACAGAAATTGAAAATATAATTAATACAGATACAGTTAATAGCAAATAGAATGACAAAAGAAAGAAAATTAACTTCTTTTGGAAACAGTCAAAAATAGGCTTATGATAGTAATCAAATCAGACTAAACAGCAAATTAATCAATATTGAAATGTTTTAATAACCAAATTATTAACAACAAAGTAATTACGGAGTTATTAGGTGTATTCCAGGGAAATATTATACCGAAAAAACAAATAAAAACCTTTAAAACACTGAATTTGTACAAAATATGAGACATACAATAATTATCTAAAATTGTAATTTTTGGGCTTAAATGAGTTTGAAACAAACCCAGCTATATATCAAAAGATGTAAAATTAAATAATCAATATTACTGAATAGTTAGATTCATGTAAAATTAAGAAATATTGGAAATACAGTAAAAAATAAGAAAACTTGTTATGTATAGTTAGATAGTGAAACAAGTCTTAGACAGATATTTTATAATTAAACAATATGAAGAGGAAAAAGACATACCACAAATTGCCCTAAAACGACGACGTTGCGTCGTTTAGTCTATTGTTAATCGCAAAGCTGAACAGTTGAAAAATGTATTAGTGGAGTTTTGAAAACCAAATAATTTATATTAAAACCAAGTGTGGTTATGCGGCGTGTAACGGAGATGAACTAACAAGTGAAATAACATTATTTATCTATGTCTAACACTTCACAAGTTTCCAAAAACACAGAATAACACCATAAAAACGCAACACCAAAAATCGACAGCCATTTTGAAACAATTTTTGGGAACGAATTCACAAAGAACCAACACACATATTTGAACATCACACTACACAAGAGATCCATCCAGAATTCGACATCGCAGACGACGAGGGGACATTCAACACTATATTTTGGAACAACACCACTTCGCAGGAAAAGGGAACATCATTTTATTTCTGTGGGAGAAGATCTTCAATTCCAACGGCGTCATAGCAAATAAAATCGAGCAGACGGCGGCCATTGCTGAATTTCTATAAAGACGACGGACCAGTGCTGCCTGGAGCAGAGTGACGTCATTTCTTCGACTTGGTTCGAAATTTAAATAATTTCTTTCTAATTGACAATTGTAATAATAATTCCGTTCTATTTCAGATATTAACATTTAGTTTAAGAATACCTGTTAAATGTATCTTGTTCCTTGCCCTCTGACCATTTCGACTCGTTAAAAGAACCATAAATTTAAACTTGTAAAAAATATATTTGTTAATCTTTCTCACTGCCGACTGTGGCAAATATTAGCCAGTGCCTGGGACATGCGCAGTTTGACTGGCGCACAATTTTGAATGAATAAACGCAAATCAGTATTCAGTTACCAGCATTGTTTTTATTTCTACTATTAATGTTATTATTATTTTTTTATTAAGCAAAAACATAATTCACATTGAGAGAATAGATATAGGAGGAAATTACAAACTCAAATAATTAATTAATTTTTTTTTTTTTTCTTTTATAGAATTGCTAAACTGCTATAATTGTTTTTATTATTTAGACAAAGCTTTTCGTCATTACTGACATCTTCAGGTCTTAAACAACGTCGAAGATGTCAGTAATGACGAAAAGCTTTGTCTAAATAATAAAAACAATTATAGCAGTTTAGCAATTCTATAAAAGAAAAGTAAGGATGGCTGCTAATTTAAACAATACGAAGAATTAATTAATTATCAACTAATTAAATTAAATTATTCAGTCAAATTCGATACAAGCACAAGAAAAAATATTTGCAAAATTTTTAAAGTTTGATGTATTTATTATTTATCAATCAAACACACCTAGTTATAACATACTCTTATCATCAATATCTTTATATCTTGTTTATTATTACACTTGAATTTATATTACCCTTTGACTAGCCTAACCAGTGGGACTTTAAGGAGTCAGACTGATCCAGTGATAAACAAAATATTAATACATATCAACACATATCAACATATTTCAATTATAATTATATTTTTATTTTTATTTGTAATATTTGTATTTATATTACAAATTGGCGTTTCCAACGAGGAGATTAGTAAAACAAGCATTCATCAATATTTTTATTCTTATTTTTATTTGTAATATTTCTAATTATATTACAAATTGGCTTGCCCAACTAGTGGGGCTAAAGGAAGAGCACAATACCTTTGTTAGCACCAAAGTACACACACAATATCTTTATACACAATTCCATTATTTAATATAAATTTTTATTTTTATATTTGTAATATTTACATTATATTACAATATTCTACAACGTCCTATGAAATAAAACGATAGTAATACTCTGTACTGTGATTTTAATACAAATTCAGTCATTAATTAATATGACAAAAGGATTATAAATGGTTTGATAACAAATTGCTCCGGCTTAGAACATGAGACGCCAATATTTCAAGGTTGGCAAATCGACTTTAAAACAAGTTATTTCGATGCCGAGATGGCTACAGTTTACATACAAGATATTAATCTGTTTAAAATCTGGGGTCCTTTGGATTATAAAATAAGACATAATCGTTGGTTACATTAAAAAAGTACACTACCATACCTTATACGTACTTAGAAAGTATAATGTGTTTTTACAAATTGTTCGGTTGTGTCGTATTCTTGGTTACAAAGTTCGCACACTAATGCGAGGTTATATTTTAATTAACAAAATGTTTTTACGTAAGTTAATTATGCATTAAACCTTTGAAAGAAAATTATATTTGTTCAATAGTGAGAAATTTGATGGTTTGAGAAATATTTAGAGTAATTTGGTTTCTGGGAGAAAGGAATTTATTTGATACTTATCAGTTCAGACAGAGTTGATATGTAGTCATCTGGGGTAGTGGAAATTCTGCACTTTTGGGCTGGTTTTAAGCTTCGGGCATCTTCTTCTATATCGTCTTGGGATTCTGCTAATTAATTTATTGTTATTTGGTTCCAGGACATCGTTCAATCTTGATAGTTCTGCATCTATACGTCTTTGGTTGTTGTCGTCAACTTCCGAAACTTTTGGTAACTATTTAAAGTAAAATTTCAATCATCACAATTTTGCGTGCCGCTTACCCACGCTTCGTTTATTCAAGTCTAATAAATTTAACGGAAAAATGTTACTATGGTAACAGCAATCCTTTGATTGGTTAAGGCCTCTTTCAAAAGCATTGTTAAGAGATTTGAATTTTTATTCAAATTTATTATGTATTTTCTTAATGATTTTATTCCTTTATCGTTCCTTTGGGGTAATAAATAATATCACTTATATTTCTTTCCTTTCAAAGTTTAAAATGATACCTCATAAGGTCATATTCTATTATACATTAACTGTAGTCTAAATGTGTGACATTTGATAAATTACATATCTCCCTTAAATTAAACTTTTATAATAACATTTCTCTTTTAAAACGATTTACATATAATTACTGGCCATTTACTGGTCTTAGATTAATAAAGTTCCTTGTGAATTGGTTACAATTGACATTTGTGTGTGTGTGACAGTTAGATGTTTTCATAGCCAAGAGTAGCCATGATGGTTTTGGGTTTAATTCTTTTAAATTACATTTTTAATGCAGCCTGTTGGGCTTCACTTTGTTATCATGTTTGTTTGTGTTGTGTGTTGATTCTGTTTGTGTTTTAATTACTATTCAATATACATTTTCATTATACATATTTTAAAATATAACAATTAGGCTTATGGACTGCAAGTTCCCTTCAGCCATATCCTCTTCATAACATTGAAATAAACTATTCTTTATAAGTTATTAGTTATTGTTGGTTTTAACATTAATTTCATTCTTTTGTTACTACTTTGAGTGATAAACATCATCACTTCTTGCAAACTTATTAAAGTTATTTCCCATTTAACATGGGGTGTTTTATTCATTGTATTCTTAATTTTAAAACAAAACCTTATTTCTATACTACTATCTCCTCCATTCCATGTGAATACAAACTGTTTTTATCTGGGCTTTCTCCCTGAATAATATCACTCGTTTTACTTATCTTTATTTGAAATCTTATTGTTAATTATTCTTAATTGTATAAATGTTCACAAGATCACTCAAATCATTGACTGTTTATCAATGCTTTATAAAGTGTTTTCTCATTTATTATTACATCTTTATTGCTTAAAATATCTATTTCCCCGTATCACCTTCACCTTTAATTAACAGAGGTTTATCACTGATACACTCTCACTATTTTTAGGGTATTTACACTTTCACTATTGCACTTTATTTTGGTTCACTGTTTGTATTAAGTGTTACTTAGTGGGTATTCCCTATACTTATTTCTCCTATTATTTCTCACTATTTCTTTACAACATCATTCTTATTATTAACAACATTTGGTTATTTATCTTTCATTAAATTTAATCTTAATAATTGTGTTAGTGTACTTTTCTACACTACGTTACTTTACAATTGTCTTTTGTCTTTAAAATAGGTATATAAGTTATTTCAATTACAACAATACTATTTGTTTCATTAGTGGATAATTATTTGGGGTTTATTTACAGTATCCTATCTTTGAGTCTACTATTTCTCCCCTTTATATGTGGTGTTAGTTTCTCCTTGGGTTCAACCTGTCTCCTCTTCATTCTTCCTCTTCTTCTTCGTCTTCATCTTCTTCAATTGTCTTCATCTTGGTTCGGTTCTCCTCTTCTCATCTGGTTTAATTTCTATTTAGTCGTAGGAATTTGTTCCCTTCCTTTGATTCTTCTTTAGTTCTGGTTTCTTATCTTCTTTTGTTTGTTCATAATTGTTTGGTCAATCACCTTTTGTTTCTGTGTATGTTTCGTGGTTCCCTTCTTTGTGTTTCTGTTGTTGGGTCAATCACTTGGGTTGGGTAATATCGTCGTTCGTCGTGTCATAATATTTATATTTTATTCATTTTTAAACATTTTATTTTATATGAAGTATTTTTACATTAAGAATTATCTTTTTTATCCCTGGTACTGGGGTGGCTTATTTGTGTTGTAACAATATATATATATATATATATATATATATATATATATATATATAATTAACACAAGAAAGACTGATCAGAAAAACATTAATTTAAATCATCAATAAAGAGACGCAAGCCAGAACTTCTTAAATTAATGAGATAATTTTCACACACACACACACACACACACACACACACACACACACACACACACACACACACACACACACACACACACACACACACACACACACACACACACACACACACCATGCCCTTAGGAGATCTCGATTTTAGTAATCAAAACTTTTCCTTGAATATAATCAAAAAGAATGATATTAGATTTTGGTTGGCCCTTGTTAACATTTTGTTTTACCCCCGTATGTTACTTATCTGATGATCGTCCAGATGACTCCACTTTGTCCAACACTTTCGATCACTCCTAACAATTTTACTTTCACCGTTTTTCTATTTATTCATCATAAAACCCGAAACTGTTAGTTCATTTTATATTATTATAAAAAAAACTGATTTCTTTCAAACTTTTACATTTTTTTTTTTATTTGGGCGCACCCGTAATTTTGTCCGCGGACTTGATACGGCCGTACAGCACGAGAGTATGAATTCAACTGGGAAGATTGAAACTGGTCAAAAATCTTAGCTGGAGGGGCGGTCACGTGGTCTCGTTCTTTTGTTTGAGTTCTGTTATGTAGCCAGATTTTAAGGCATGACTGACCCCGACACACATTCCAGAGTTACATCATCATGGGATGGGCTCTTGACGTCATGTAGCATGACTCAAAATGCACATAGTTCAAAGTTCATTTTGCTAAAAATAACTGCCTTCAGCTGCTAGATCGACGACCTTGATGCTAACTCGCATACTGATTTTTTCCCCAATACAATTTACAAATAAAATCCTTAATATTCCCAATATGTCTCGGGACGGTAATATTTGTACCGTCACAATATGCTATCAGCGATAGAGGGTCTGAAGGTGAGGATGGTGGATAGCAGTGATTGAATTCTATCATTTATTATTAAAGGTGCGGCTGAGATTGTCACTCCCATTCTTGTCTCACTTTTTAATTGGGGCTTAACATTTAGAGAATATCTACAACTGTTGAACGGAGCTGCTATTATGCATATTCCAAAGAAAGGTCCTAATATAATATCTAATTTTAGGCCAATTTCAGTCAGTGGTGTTATTTCCAAGATTTTGAAAAGATCATCTTTAACTATATAGGTAGAGGAGTATACCGGCTGTTTTCTCGTGCTCCCCCCCCCCCTAGGATTGCTTTATAAATGGGTGATCTACAATTACCAATTTGGCGTCCTTTCTGTCTGTCACTGGTCCAGCAGTTAAGAGTTGTGACCAGGAGGATGTCATGTATTTGGACTGTATGAAGGCACCTGATAAATTGCTTGCCACACCATATTTTTATGAACAAATTAATGAGTTTTAGCATCAATCCCCAACTAATTCAGTGGATTGGATCATACCTTCACTAGTGGTGCTTTTGAGCAATATTTATTAGAAAAATATCTGATAGTTTTATAGCCACTTAGGAGTTCCACATGGCTCCAATATAAGACCTCTCTTTTTTTATGTTTATTAATGACGTAACATCCGTCCTAAATTGTAATGTCCAAATGCTTAGAGATGATATTAAGATCTCACTTCCCATCTGTGGCAAGAAGGATCACCTTACACTTCAACAGTGCATAGATAATGCTGTAGAGTGGGCATGGAGGAATTTCGTGCTACTGAATCATAAGAAAACTGTAATAGCCATGTATACCTATAGGACTAGTTGTACTATGCTTATAAGACAGATGGTGTGGGCAGCGGCGGCTCATCAAAGGAGGCTAAGCCTCCTCAGTAAAATTGAAAAAAAAAATTAGACAACTAGTAATCGGATGTATTTATTATTGTAACTGAATGTGTAATCAATCTGTAATTTCAAAATGGTGGCATTTTAAATTATCTGATTATTTAAAAAAAAAGTTTTTAGTTGCGCGTTATCAATAACAGTGCAGAATAGTAGCAGACAGAGGCTGGAATCTGAGTTGCCGCTGTAATAGTCACATGACTACTACATGAGAACTGTGCTTGGCGGGTGGTGGGGGATACTACTGCAGTTGTAATCGTGCACAGGAGGCGACTAGTCAGTTAGCCTCATGGCACAGTGTGAAGTGGTATATGTTAATTTTACGCAGGCTCTACATTCTAGTGCTCACTATGCGTGCATGTTATTATTATTTATCTCTTTCTGGCCTGTGTTAGTGATCTATCACGAGGATGAAATGGATTCAGCAGAAAAAAGTGTAAGTGATGTTGCAGTAACAAGCAGTTACGTTGTTAAGTGGTGTTGCAGTTGTAACGAAGACATTATTACATCACTAGTGTAAAAACCATTTTCCCGGCTGAGTGATTTTGAGAGAATTGAAATATTCAAAAGTGGTCGACCTACCCCAAATTTTTTCCTTTTTAAAAGATACAAAAAGCAATGTAGAACTTCCAGTCGTCATGGTACGATCAACATAAATGGCTATGCGGTAGTGGAGCAAAGTCGAAATTATTCTGCTGGCCCTGCTTACTATGAGTTAGTAAGATATATAGACTTGTATTAAGCACAAATGAGTCTATATGGTCTGCTGAAGGCTTCAAAGATTTAAAGAACTTGTTGCGGGCGTTGGTTAGGCATGTATCCTCCAAAGACCATTTAAATTCATATCTATCACTAAACATCCTATCAATACAGATATTAAAAGTATCTGCACTTTTAAACGAGCATAGAAGACTGCAAAAAATAAAATATATCAAGGAAGACTAATCGTGGCTCAGATGACTGTCCCGTAGCCTCCCCTCCTCAAGGGTCACCATCCACCACTGGGTGTGGGTGTAGAAAGAAAGGATTTATTATCTGATCAGGGTGTTGTTATTAATTCAAAGATTCTCTTCCCTTGGCATGTTGAAAGTGTTGTCTCTGAAGTCTACAGAAATTTAGGCCTTATTAAACGGGTTTGGAGACACTTTAAGTTAAAGAGTTTTGGGATTCTTGTGTGACTCTTTATAAATCTTTGGTCTAAAGCCATCTAGAATACGCATCAGTCTAATGGAACTGTGAATACACAGCTAACTCCACTGAGGGAGTTAAGAGAGGCTTCTTGCGGTGGATGACCAACACATTCAACTTATTGGGTTATGATGTGGACGTCACGAAAACTCTTGGCCTTCCTTCACTCTTAACTAGATGAAAACATACATACCTACTCATTTTTTCATTGAGTTTTTCTTGCATTGCCCACAGCCATTAGTTTGAAGGTCCCTACCTACACACTTCATGTAAGTTCCAAGTTTATTGGTAGACGTGAAGGATCATGTAGTTCAGATGTGAGATGCAGTGAAGTTGCCAACCTCTATATAGACATTCTTGACTTCTTTAGTGATAAAAAGAAGATTCAGCGGGCAGTAAGGGATGGAACTTTCTGACTGTACCTGTTCGACCTGCCACATTCATTCTGTGGCACAACTTGTTAGAGGTGTAGTATTTTGAATTACTGCGTCTTCCATTTTTTTCTTATCAGATGTCTTCTTACTTGACACAGATCCCTCAGATTTATGTTTTTGTAAGTGTGAATGGATGATGCCGTTTTTGTTATGTGGATGATGCCGTCATATTCATAGATAGCTTAGAGGGGCTGCAACAACTAACAAATAGAGTGACAAAAAGCAGCCGTAGATATGGTCTAGACATCATTGTTAATAAAATAAGCTAATGATTGTATCTAAGACCAAGTTCACAAACTGCACCCTTAATACAAACCAAAGGCCAGTTGAACGTGTAAGCAAATTTACGTATCTTGGTACTATAGTCAATGAACAATGGAACCACTCTCATGATATAAAGAGCAGAATTGAAAAGGCAAGAGCAGTGTACACTAGTATGAGCAGTTTATTGAAAAGTTGTGATTTAACAATAAGCACAAAGATGAGACTTTTATGCTGCTACATATTCTCGGTCGTCTTCTATGGTGTAGAATCTTGGAATTTGACTGAAGCCACAACTAAAAAATTGGAATCGAAATTGGAATGTGGCTTTACCGTAGAATATTGAGGATTTTATGGACAGCACATATAACAAATGTTCAAGGTCTTAGAAAGATGAAGAAAGAAAGGGAAGTTATTGACACAGTGAAGATAACAAAGTTTTAGTATCTGGGACATCTCATGAGAAATGAACAGAGATTTTACTTATTGCAGTCCCTATACTACAGGGAAAAGTACTTGGAAAGAGTGGAATTGGGCGACCGAGAATCTCATGGCTGAGAAATTTAAGGACCTGGTTTGGGATTGTTGTTATATTTACCAGGAAGCAATTACTGATAAAACATAATGATCTAATTAAATGAATTGACATTCATTAGTACATTAAACAATACATTAAATCACTCATGACAACCGCACATATAACGTAAATAACAATGTAGGTATCTAGGATACGTAACTCAATGCGACAAACATAGATGGCGACACACTCAAGTATAATAAAATAATTATTTATTAACACTCCTCCATAATAATTTTATTTCTGAGTCGTTCAAATACTTTCTTCGACAATGGTTTTGTGAAGATATCTGCCAACTGGTCAACGCTGCTTACTTTGTCCAAAAAAACAGTATTTCCAATGTGTTGCTGTATAAATTTTCTAGGAATGTCAATGTGCTTCTTCCCTTTTGTTATTTTGCCTTCTGTAGTATTTTGTAACATTAAAATTGCAGATTGATTATCTATACAGAGCCTTGTAGGAATATCCTTGAAATATCTAAGTTCGATACAAGTCTCTTTATCCAGCAAATTTCATCAAGCGATGAAACAGCAGCTCGAAATTCTGCCTCTGCAGTTGATGTAGCAACAAGTCCCTGCTTTTGGGTGAACCATACAATAGGACCGCCTCTCATAATAATTACTCCAGTAGTTGACTGTCTTGAGACAATGTCTCCTCCAAAATCTGAATCTGAATAAGCAATGAGTTCAGAATCTCCATTGAAACTTATTCCAAAGTTTACAGTGCCTTTCAAGTATCGAAATACATGTTTTACCATATTCCAGTGCCATACCATGGGATTGTTTGAATATCTACTTAGGTAGTTTACTGCAAAGCTGATATCTGGCCTAGATACTGTAGCTAAGTAAAGTAAACTGCCTATTGCCTCACGATATGGGACAGATTTATCGAGTGGCTGATCATTATGAAAATGTTGTTCTTCGGTTAACATACCTATTTCCATTGGAGTTGACTTTTGATTTGAATCTTCCATTCTAAATCTTTTCAATATCTTTTCAGTGTAATGATGTTGGCTTACAAAAATTTCCTTATGTCTAATTTCAATTTCCATGCCAAGGTAAGTTAATTTGTTGTCTGACCCAGAATTATATATAATTTCAAATTCTTTGTTAAGTTTATCTAGTATTATGCTGCGTAAACCAGGCAAACCGCCAAATGAGGCCAAATCATATCGGCCCATATCACTGTTGCCAACTATATCAAAGCTTTTTGAAAAACTTCTGTTGCAAAGGCTAAATCGAGTAATAGAGAGAAAAAAGCTGATACCAAATCATCAATTCGGGTTCAGACAAAAACATTCCACAATAGACCAAGTACATAGAATAACAGACACAATAGAGAAAGCACTAGAAAAAAAGCTAATCTGCTCGATAATCTTCCTCGATGTGGCTCAGGCCTTTGATAAAGTTTGGCATAAAGGTTTAATACATAAACTTAATAAAATGCTACCAAAACAATATGCTGACGTGTTAAAATCATATATATCGGAAAGATTATTTAGAGTCAAACAGGAAGGTGACTATTCTGAGCTAAGAGAAGTGAGGGCAGGTGTGCCCCAAGGGAGTGTTTTGGGGTCCATCCTCTACTTGTTGTTTACATGTGATCTGCCGCAGCCAGAGAATATGTCTGTTGCTACTTTCGCTGATGACACAGCTATAATGGCGATTGGTTCGACCTTAGGTGAAGCTACCAACATGCTTCAAGGTGCTAGTGATCAGATACAGCAGTGGACTAGGAGATGGAAAATTAAGCTTAATGAACTGAAATCTGTTCATATCAATTTTACAAACAAAAGAATAGAGAACAGTCTTCCAGTTACCTTCAATGGTGTTGTAGTACCATATGCAAACACTGCCAAATATTTGGGGATGACCCTAGATACAAAGCTACGATGGAAAGAGCACATCAGAAAAAAAAGGACGGAGCTTGGTCTCAAATATAGACAACTGTATTGGCTCTTGGGACGAAATTCTCAGTTGTCTATACACAACAAAATTCTGATATATAACCAAATTCTGAAACCAATTTGGCTTTATGAAATTCAACTGTGGGGTTGTGCGAAAGAAACGAACATTAGATGTATTCAAACCTTCCAGAATAGAGTGCTACGGAACATGGTAAATGCTCCATGGTACATCAGAAATAGTGATCTACATCGAGACCTTAGGATCCCTGATGTCGCCAGTGAAATTAAAAGGTTTGCTGCAAAGCACGAATCTAGACTACACCAGCATATCAATGTAGAAGCTATTCAACTGCTTGACAACGCCAATGCAGTGAGAAGGCTGAAGAGAACTAAAACTTTTGAATTAGTGTAGTGCAGTGTGTGCAGAAATCTAGAAAGTAATATATAGTACACCAGTGGGCGACTGTATAAGTAACTTAAAAACATTAGATGTAAATTGATGGTTGGTCTTTTAGACCAGTTTCAAAAAAAAAAAGTTTATCTAGTATATCTATCATTTTATGTTTTTCTTTTCCTATAATAGCACCATCATCTACAAAAAGTGCAATTATAATGCTTCTGTCACCATTATAATAAATACAAGAATCATCGTCACAACAAACAAAATTTAATTTCCTTAGGTAGTTTGTGAACTTCACATTCCAATTTTTCGATGACTGTTTAAGTCCATATATACTCTTGAGCAACTCACAAACTCTACCTGAGCCATCATCAAAGCCTACCGGTTGATACATGTAAATCTTCTCATCCAAAGATCCATGTAAAAACGCTGTCTTCACATCAAAAGTCATCAGATGCATTCCATCGGAGGCTAAAATGCTGAGTATCAGTCGAAAGGATGCATGTTTGGCAACAGGACTGAAGGTCTCAGTATAATGGATTCCTTGTTCTTGCTCTAACCCTCTTGCAACTAGCCTGGCTTTGTATCGCCCATCTTGTTTTTGGCATAAAACCCACCAACAAGTCAAGTCTTTTTCTTCTTTTGGTAGACTTACTAGTTTCCAAGTTCTCCACTTTACGCTTTCTTCCAGTTTTCATCCTGTAGTGCTTGTAAAATGGAAATATCTTCTACCTCACCTATCATGGCCATATTTACATTTTGGTTTCTGTTGTCTTCAACTACATAATCTACCATCCTTGCTGGCATCCTTAAAGTAACCCTGTTTCGAAGACTTCATTTCTCTGGTTGAATACAAACAGTTTGATCTCGTTCCAAACACTTTACACAATGATTTTCTTGACATTCATTTTGCATATTATTGTCAGACACAGAGCTTTCATAAACACTTTCACTATCAGATTTTTCTTCTTCACTTGACACTATGTATTCCTTTTCTTCATTTGACAAGGTAGCTTCAATTTCTGTACAACTAGACTTACTGTTTACTTTTTCATCAAATATCATATCTCCTGATGTTACAACTTAATTTTTGTCTCTTAAGTAAACTCGGTAACTACTTGAATCTAAACTGTATCCTAAGAAAATTCCTTTTTCTGATTTCTTCTCTGTTTTGGCTCTCTTAAAATCCTGAATGAAAACATAACAATCACATCCAATGATTCTAAGCTTATTTACATCAATTCTGCGTCCAAACCATAAATCCACAGGACTTTTACCTTTCACAGAACTTGTTCCAGTCTGATTTAGTGTAAATGTAGCATAACTAATTGCTTCTGCCCATAAGTTTTCATTTAGATTTCTTACATGTATAGCTGATCTAGCAGATTCTACAATGGTTCTCATCTCTCTCTCAATTCGACCATTTTGTGGTGCAGTGTATGGGTTCGACTTAATGTGGAAAACTCCAAGTTCTTCACAAAACTTCTTAGTATCTCCATTTTTAATTTCTTTCCCATTATCAGACTTTAAAACTTTTATTTTCTTTCTAAACTGATTCTCAACTAAAGTCATGAAGATTTTCAATTTCTCAAAAGTTTCATTTTTAGTTTTTAAGAAATAGACAGTGCGAAAATGAGAGAAATCATCTTTGAGCATAACAAAATATTTTGCTCCTCCAAAAGAATTTATATTCATTTCGCACAAGTCTACATGAATTACATCAATTACCTCTTTTGCCACTTCAAAATTTCTTGGATGTGGGAGACGATGGTGTTTGCCATAAACGCATCTTTCACACACATAGTCATCCCAATCGTCTACATACTTTATATTATTTTTCTTCAAAATGTCTCTTACATAACTAATATTCTGATGTGCTAATTTTTCATGCCACTTTTTAATTGACATAGCAACAATACACTTTTCTAAGTTTTCATAGCGAAACATCATTCTAAACAATCTTCCATCTCCGTTTGCCATGGCTGTTAATTCACCAGTGTCTGAATCAAAAAAATACGAGCAATTTGTGTCTACTTCCTGACGATAACCCTTGTCCAAGGCACTAGTGACGGAAAATAAGTTAAAGGGTATCTTTGGTGTATACAAAACATTTTTCAGTGTTATGTTACACCAATCTTGACCATTATAAGCTAACAAATCTATGTCTCCGACACCAACACCTTCTGGTGTTGAAAGAGATGCATCAGGAATAAAGCCTATGTTTGCATGATGTAAGTCAAGAAATGGACTTATGGGATATGGAATAGTGAAAACCAGAAAAATGTTGGTAGATTTTAACCGTGTTGAATCTCCAATCATGACTTTTTCTGGTTCTTGTAAAACAGTATAATTTTTCAACCAGTCATTCCTTAAAGTCATGTGCTGAGTGGCACCACAATCTTGGTACCATAGATCTTGATAGTCATTCTTCATTGATATATATTCTATATTAGTAACAGACAATCCAACATTAATCATCAATTTACTTTTTGATGTAGATTTGTCTGATTTTTCTGAATTACTATCTACATTTTTGGTACAATTTTTGGCAAAGTGACCTTTTTCATTACACTATTACACGGATAATTTTTCTTACAATATTCAATGTAACTTTTACTAGGTTTATTCTTGCAGTACTTCTTTATGTGGCCTTTTTGTCCACATTTAAAGCATTCCTTTACGTTCACTTGTTTTGTTTTATTATTGTTCTGTCCCTTTGATATGAAAGCATTCTGACACTCATTATTGGCCTGTTCACTTTCTTTTTGCCTGTCTTCTTCAAGTTTCAAACGCTCAAACATGTTGTTCAATGTTTTGTCTGTGGAAATAACATTATCCCAAGACGTTCTAAAATGATGTAGTCTTGTTGGAAGTATACCTAATATCCTTTGCATAATCCAGGTTTCTTTAACGCTTTCACCTAGTGCAGACAATTCATCAGCATATTGTTGAATTAAAATGCAATTTTCTATTACTGATTTGTGCTCATCATACTTATAATTAAAAAATAATCTTTGCAGGCCTTCAACTGAAACGTTTGATTTTTTCCATATAAGGTTTCCAACTTTTCTAACATAGCATTTGTGGACTGGCATCTTGCAATTTTCTTGGCTATATTACTGTCAACATTCAATCCAATTAATCTTGTGCTTCTAAATCCTTTTCAATCCATTCTTTTACAGCTGCGCTTGATTCATCTCCTTCAGGCTTAATTTTAACTGCCGTTGCGATTTGATAAATACGTTTTGATTTTAAGGTTAGGTTAAGTTTGAATATCCATGAATCATAGTTGGAACCTCCTTGCAAATCATCTTTCAACATTTCTAAATGTGATCTGACTAAATCCATTTCTATTGTTTAATGTAGTTTCTTCTCTACAACTGACTTTGTGCACTCAATTCTTACTGACACGTGCAACAAAAAAAAAAGGGTTCTTGCGTATTTTTACTGTCCACAATTCGATTCAACATGTGTTTTATTACTTACCTGGGCCCATAACCTGTTGTTATATTTACCAGGAAGCAATTACTGATAAAACACAATGATCTAATTAAATGAATTGACATTTATTAGTACATTAAACAATACATTAAATCACTCATGACAACTGCACATATAACGTAAATAACAATGTAGGTATCTAGGATACATAACTCAATGCAACAAACATAGATGGCGACACACTCAAGTATAATAAAATAATTATTTATTAACAGGGATGAATACAACTGTCTTATTCCATGCAGCAGTACAGAAAGTTAAAATAGTCTGTATGATATCCAACATCCGAAACAGATAGGAACTATCAGAAGAAGAAGTGTGACATACTAAGTTCTATGAACCGTTTTATCATGTTTATAAACTGCTGGCCATGTTCCCCTACTGGGTGTCCTGTTCCACTGGGTAGATCGGCAGGGTGTAGGGGTGTGTGGGAGCACTGCATAAAAAGGTTCTTTCAAATAATGTTTATTTTCAATTTGCCTACAAGTTGTTATTGTTATTATTATTGTTATTGTTGTAATAAAAAATTCAACCTTCTGTAATAAGTAAATTTGTCTATATTAAAATTAAATGTTTCAGATTTGTATTATTTGATTTTCATTATATTTTTATTAACTGTTACTATTTTTGTAATGACAAATGAGTTTTTGTTTGGAAGAAATTAAGTTGTGTTATTTATATATAATAGGGCAAAACCTTTTGCCAATTAAAAAAAGGTATTGGAACTGCTTTCCCAACATGTCACATAAAATGTATAATTATAAAAAATAAAAACAGTGTTCACAGAATGTTTTATTTGGTGTTTTTTAAAAAGATATGAACACATCTATTTGTCATTATACAAGTGAAATTGTTTAGATTACATAAATCACCTTATTTGAGACTTAGTATACACACTGAAGATGTGACTTTCTGCTACTGGTGGAATGTTCAGCAGTATTAATTAAATCAAAACTTTTGTTAACTTGTTTAGTTTTAGGTTTCTATTCACAATTCTCCTTTCTTGTTTATCTCTCTTCTGTCACTCATCATAAAGTTTTCCTAACATAAAATGTTATAAAATTTTTCTTGCTTTATCATTATTGTGTTTCTGCTGGACATGAGAGTAATTTTTTTACCTGATCTTTCAGGGGAACCTGCTATTTAGGCTTACTGTTTTACATAGACAGGGAATGGGGTGCATAATGATACTGTATATTTCAAATTCAAGTAACTACCTGAATAACTATGTAAGTGCATACAGATGGTTTAAGATATTGACATCCTTTAAAAATACAATTTGACACTTAATGTAACAATATTTTTCAATGTTTGGAAAGTGCATTTAAGTATTTAAATATTTGTGCAAATCCTTGATTTTATTGGTTAATGCCCCTCTTTTCCAGACCAGTGGCTTTTTATTTTGAAGTCACTATTATGATTCATAAAGTTCTGCATTTGGCTAGAAACTTGATTTTCATCCTGTTGTAGAAGACTATTGTGATCATTATTTATTCTACCAAAATACTGATAGAACTGTATATACAGGTGTTCCAGGAGGAAAGGGAAATATTTCGGAAGACGACTGTAGAGAAAAAAATAAGAAAAAAAGTTATATAAACATAGATAATTGTTGTGGTCTCCAAGTTGCCTATATAATTAAATATTAGAATTACCTCAGTTTCCTTCTTTGCAACTTCTATGTGTTCTCAATATACACTACGTGTTTCGGTATTTAAAGTCCCATTATCAGGTGGATAAACTTTTCACTCATGTAGAGCACGTCACTAGATAAAAAATATATAAAGGTCACGCACATCTCGCTACTCAGTCGATTTCGATTTCGACTGAGTAGCGAGATGTGTGTGACCTTTATATATTTTTTATCTAGTGACGTGCTCTACATGAGTGAAAAGTTTATCCACCTGATAATGGGACTTTAAATACCGAAACGCGTAGTGTATATTTAGAACACAAAGAAGTTGCAAAGAAGGAAACCAAGGTAATTCTAATATTTAATATAAACATGGGTCCAGAAATGTTTTGTTTTCAAGTTATTGCCAGCAAAAATTTAATCTATATTTCTGTTTCAAAGGAGTAATAAATAATACTATATGAAAATTCCTGGAGGAGGAATTATGGGGAAAAATTAATGGCTCCATATGTTGTTTGACCTGCAGTACTAAAAGAAAAGGGTTTCAGAACTCTTTATCTTCAGTACTTTCCAAGAAAACTGCTGAAAAGTATAAATCATTTGAGTTGCTGGAACAGAATTTAATTTACAGGCAATACTCAACTCTAAATTGAAAATCCTTGTTTGTAAATCAGAATATTATAAGTCTGAATGCAGCAGTGGTGAGGTGTGGGTCTGAAACTACGGAAAGCACTACATCACCTTCTTGATCATATTTATATTTTTACATGAGTTTGTAACAAACATACTTAGTTATAAAAAACAACTTTAAGCTTATTCATTATATATTTAAAATTAAATAGCTGTGACAATTTCAGTAAAGCCTATATCTTATTGTATGACGTTTAGCTGGGTTATTTAGCTGTAGACATTTGACTATTGCTTACGGAAAAGTCAGTTACGTATACCATCCAAAAAAGATTGTTTCTGTTGTGAACTGTGAACAATTGCATACAATGTCAGTACCAGTGGTGGTAAATAAATGGAATAGTGTAGTCTTTCAAGAGAAACACTGCTGTTGAATGACACATTTTAAAAGGTCTCAGTTATAAATGCAAACATTAAATATAATATTTGTTATTCTACTATTTACATTCTAAAATAAAATTAAATACATAATACTGTACTCAAAAATTTGCAAATTAAAGAAAAAGTATTTAAGCACAAATAAAATTAGAGCCCTCAGCTGGATTCAGCTTCTCACTCAGCTGACCAACCTGGAAAACACCGAGATCATCGTATTAATGCTAAGAAAAAAACAGTATAAAATGTGGATGTTCATATATATGTGTTTTGTAAATATTTATTTTGAAACAATAAAACTATAAACTGAACTTAGTGACAAGATTATTAAGAAGTAATTTTTTGAAGTAGTTATTAGAAATACTGATAAGGACTTTTTTATACATCAGTAGTAATATTTCACATATTATGCACTAATAGTAATAACAATAAATTGCATTATATAATGTTTAAGCATATTGGATCTTTTGGTTTAGTGGCAACATCCAGTGAGCAATTACTCAACATAACAATTGCCAGTAACAACGCATTTCACCCTCCAACGCATTTTGCAATCATTCCATGGTGACAGTGTGGCCTGTCACTCGTCACTCTGTATGCCGCAGTCACAAGTGTAGTACTATCGTAGCATATCATGAATTTCCTTCAGTTAACAGCATAGATGCCCGACAAAGAATCAGTGATACAGTTTCTAAGAGACAAAAATATTTTATATAACCCAAGAATTTGTACCAAGGTATGAACGACCATCAGATGAAACTGTATACGACAGGTAAAGACTGTTGGGTATGTTCTAAAAAGGACTGCCGGGAATCCAAACAAGTGCGACAGGGTACATTCCTAAATAATTCTTGATTAGATTTCTGCACAATCGTATACTTCATTTCCTGTTGGAGTAAGGAGTACACAACCGTGCAATACTGTCAAGAGAGTTGGAAATGAATCACTCCACATGCGTGGATTGGAATTCATACATGTGAGAAGTGTGTGAGCACCATTTATTAAAAAGTCCGAAGGTTATTGGTGGACTAATTTGCATGTAGAAGTGGACGAGTCTTGTTTCATGAAAATAAAATATAATAGGGGAAGAGTTTTACCAAATCAATGGGTGTTTGGTGGAATTTGTCGTGAAACAAGAGACTGTTTCCTGTGAGCATTCGAGACAGATCCACAGGGACTTTAGTGCCTATAATAAACCAGTATATTGCCCCAGGCACAACCGTTTTGTCCAATGAGTGGAGGGGATATCACAATTTACATCAAAATTAGCAACATTTAACAGTAAACCACTCGATACAATTTGTAAATCCAGTAACCCAAGCCCACCCCAAAGTGTAGAAAGCATGTGGGCTAATGCCAAATGAGAAACAAAAGGCAATGAGGTACTTCATGAGTGATGTTGGATTCCTACCTGGCTGAATTTATGTGGCGGCAAAGGTATCAAAATAATAATAAATTAAAAAAAATATTGAAAACATTTCATAATTTATGCCTCCTTAGTAATTTATATTCTATTTTATTTGTAGCTGTAATAAATTATGAAATGTATCGTTGTATTTGTAGTTACAAATTATGTTTGTAACTGTAATTAATTTGTAGTTATTAGTGATGTAGGAAGTTAATTGTAAAATGTAAATAAAATGTAAACTAAAAAAAATATAAATTTCGAGTAAATTATAAATAAAATATATGTAGATCAAAATGAAAATAAAAATACAAACTGTCGCTGGTTATTGCTACGTGTGGAGGGGGAAATGTGTTGTTACTGGTGATTGCTACGTCGAGTAATTGCTCACTGCATACTGCCATTAAATCGAAAAGATCCAGCATATTTTCATTATTGGATTTCTGTTGATGGATGGAAGTATAGGGTATCATTAAGTATTTGTAGTTTTTAATTTAAAAGTGCCAAACAGTAGTCGTAATTAATACCAAAAGTTAGATAAACTCTGAGAAGTAAATTAAGCAACCGAGTTAATGAGAAAATTTATTCATGAAAACTTTACGTTTTATACAACTATATTCTAAATCAGGCAGCAGAGAAGCAATGTTTTGAGCATGACCAGTTGCAGCAGGACCTCCATAAGTCCTGTTGTTGTTTCTCTGCTGTGGTTTTACCTGAAACATAAAAACGATTTATATGGTCTGAGGTCTGTTAGATTCCATATGTTACAAGAAAGAGATCATGCCATACAAAAATTTTGATCTTGAGGTTTAGAATATTTTTTTTTGTTATTTAAAACAAATGCAAGCTTCTCAATAGCTGCTAATGTCAGATATCTGTGCCTTTTAGTAACCACGTCATTTTCCTTCCTTTCTATAATGCTACTGTTTCTTCCAAGCGTGTGTATACTCGTTAACATGTAGTTGCACTGACAATTGACTGTAGATGCTAGAGCACGTGTGGTGTTGGACAAGGACCTAAGAATACTGTGGACTGCCTAATGATGAGTATTGCAGAGAGTGGAAGAAAGGAGGATGCTCTTTTAAAACTACTGCAGAAAGGAAAAGCAGTATGGTTGATCACCTACTACCATTCAAACTAGTTTACCACCATGATTGAGATGTAGTGGGAGGGTAGCATATAGATGAAATAAAATAACTGTGTAGACATTAAGAGAGTATCTTCAGAAGGAAAGAAATTGCAAGTCCACTAACCTCTGGGTTGAGGAGAAGAAGATGAAGAAGAAAACTAGAGCATAATACTTGTATTACTTTAGTCGATGATTTATTTCTTATTTCCTTATTAAAATCTGAAGATCTACTTTGTTTGAAAACAAAGTTGTTTCATATGTAGAATATCTAAAACAGATTACATTATTTGACTAATTTGTTTTGGCCTGTTTGTACCAATTTCACTATATTTTCTCAAGAGCCACTAGTTACTGGAAAATAACACTGGACAACAAATTTAATTTGACTTTCTGTCCCCTTGGTCAAATCAGGTGATTTTTTATTAATTTTTGGTACTGGATTCTAATTTGCAATCAAATAACACTGTAGTGTTTTTTTTTAATGTTGAAAACATTTTACTTTTTTCACTTTTATATACAGCATCACATAATTTTATTGCATTAGTTTAAAGAGGAAATAATGATTATTAAATACAATCACCACATTACAATTTGTTGGTTTTTTGTAGACATCATTTGCAGTGTCTCTTTTCCATGATGTTGTAGACCTTGGTGAATATCATCCATTATATCATCTTGGTGAAACCTTTCCCCATGTTCTTCACTTACTGCACCCAAATTAGAAGTGAGAAAATCCATATGTAAGTGAAGAAAATGCAATTTTAATGACTTATTGCAATTAATTTTTTTGTAGGTTTTGATTAGTTGCTTACAATTTCTTGCCAGTCTTCTGGTTTATTTCCAAGAAATTTGTTGCAGACAGACTTGAATGAAGCATAAGCTCTTTTCCCTAAATTATTTAATTTAGTTTAAAATTCTTCATCCTTTTTCATTGCAATTATTTGTGGCCTAATGAAAACACCCCCCTTAATTTGTGCCTCACTCAATCGTGGGAACTTGTTTCTTAAATTCATTATAGCTTCTGCTTATTTTCTTAGGGTATTCACAAATAAAGCCCAATCAATCCCAGTTTGATGTGTAATGGAGGAAGATAAACATATTTAGCATTCATTAATGTTTTGGGGAAATGTTCTTTAAATCTGGAATAAAATTATCCTTGAGGCCAGTATTTATGAACGAAGTGGTTGGTTCTGTCACAACTGTTCCATTCACATAAAAAAACAGCAAAAGTTGGTGTACCCTGGTTGCATTCCTAGTAGAAGCTCTCCCACCTTTAACTCTCCACATATATACCATTTGTGCTTTTTGTAGTCTAGTAAACTTAACTGGTGCATATTTTCATATGATTCCTTCATTTGTACAGAATGGCCCAAAGATACTGACAGGTAGGCATTACCATTATGTAGAAGCACCACTTTTAAGCTCAACTTTAAAGAATCAATTAACAAACATCATTCTGATGGATGTGAGCCTGTCCTAAAGCTAAAAATAAGTCATCCACATTGTAACATTATTCTATACTGCTGCGGAAAGAGAACTTTTTCAAAATTTACTTGTCTTAGTTGACATGAGATCACTGTTACATTTTTGTCCAGAAGATTCCAACCTTGCAAATGAGATCCTAATAGCTCTGACCAGGCTTTTGAGAGGTTTAGGTCTCTCACCAAATCATGTAATTGAGTTATAAAATGAGACATAGGTGACACAGAGGGTGCAAAGTCAGGATCATTATTTTGGTTGCTACTACCTTGTTCGTTGCTGTCATTTTCATCATCGCTAAATGTCCAGGTTGCTGGAGGAGTAGAAAGCAGAAGACTTTCATCATGTGGCAAAGGGTATAATGCAGAATCTACATTTAGGTAGTTAACTGTGTGCTGTGAATTACCAGAGAAACCTTTCACACTGTAAGGGAACAGTAATAATCTGCAAAATGGTCTTTCTGCTCTCTCCATATCACAAGCACACCAAATGGCACTGATTGTCATGTATCTTGAAGCCAATTTCTTAAACTCGTTGTCCATATGCTACAACATTTTTTAGGTACCCAAGGCTTATCTTGGTCTCCCATTTTGCTTCCAAAATACAGTTCATAGGACTTTTTCACAAAAGGGGGGAGGTTATATTTTTGTGACTTCAACGCTAGTGTACCACAAATATAAATGTATTACGGTCATTTACACACATTCTAAACATTTGTAAATGCATATTTATAACAATTTTCACAAACTAATATATTACAAATTTATAAACACTGTTATTATAACACAATATTTTTTCTTTAAACTGCTGTCTTGCATGTAAACAACATAAGAAATTAATGACAAACTTAGGATAGTGGAAGGTTCTATTAGCTCCACAGGAACTTTTCAAAACAGTTAATAAACAGTTTATTTGAGATAAAA
Organism: Magicicada septendecula; assembly: GCA_034769895.1. NCBI lineage: Eukaryota > Metazoa > Arthropoda > Insecta > Hemiptera > Cicadidae > Magicicada > Magicicada septendecula. The sequence continues at coordinate 403,450,985 of CM068370.1, read as the reverse complement.
TAAACTAATTTTGTTTATTAATTTTTTAAATGAAAGAACAATAATATATAAGAAAATCATTAAAATCTCAATTTTAGCACTATAAACTCAAAATCACTACTGTAACTTTGAAAAGTTAGGTGGTACTTCTAAGTTTAAATTTAGAAGTTTCATGGAAAAATATGTATAAAAACATATTTTCATTGAGAGGACAACATGTGTTGTGCAGTGTAATTTTAGAGGCAGTCTCCTTTCATTATTTCTCTAATAGTTAGGAAACTACTGGTGCAAACATGTTGTTATGTTATGTTCAAAGATGTTCTTTATTAGCTTTGTATCCCTACAGTCTGTTCACAACATACAGTTACTTCATTATTGGCCAGTGCTCAATCAATTCATATACCTTCATACAATCAATAAAACCATGAATTAAATGGTGTTAATATTCACTAGATATTCCTGTTAAAATTTTAACATTAAGTAGGTGTTGTAAGCACTACTGTACAATTTATGGGAGCAAATACAGAAATTTGGATTCTTTAGGTTTAGTTATGGAGTATATTCACATATTTTGCTTTTTTCTATTGTTTTCCTTAGCTTATATTTGTTTAAATGTTTGTTTTTATGGCTTAAGTGTTTAAAATTCATTAGTGTTTATTTTAATCAGTTTTTGAGAAATTTAAAAATGTATTTAACCCCCCCCCCCCAGTAAAAAAAGATCCCATAAAAACAATAATTTTATATGATGAGAGATGCAAGATGCAAAGTAAATATAGAAATAATTCATAAAATTGTAGGCTTAAAATATAAAAACAAGGCTGGTTCAATTCTGTCTTGTCATAAAAGCCAACAGAAAGCAGGCAACAAGTGCAATAGACAGTGTTATTAATAGAAATAGAAAATATAGTCATCTAAGACTATGTATTAGTTTACAAAAAAAAAAAATGGTTTGCATTGGTGTTAACTCAGCTCTTTGGGTAGACTGCTAAAAATTAAAATGCAATTATAACTGCTTCCATTATAAAAAAATCTTCCAGCTTCAAACCTTCCAATAATAAGAAATGTAACACTGCACACTTAAGGACTAGAAAAAAGTCCTTTGTCTGAAGAGAGTAAGGAGTGAAAGTAGAATATGTTTGGTGATCAGTTGCCAGAAAAGTGTCATCAAAGCTTATTCTTCAGATAATAAAACATACCACTAAAAATGTTTTGGGATTGTTTCAGTTACATAGGTGTAGGACCTCTTGCCTTTACAAATTTCATGATGAATAATGAAAACTATATAATGTACAAATTTTAAGAAGACAATGTTATTCCAAAGCTAAAAAGACTTCCTGAAGATGGTACAGCTGTTCCTTAACAAAATCTTTCTTGCTGTCTTGTATCAAAAATAGTGAAGGAATTTGTAAATGAATACTGTACTTCAGTTTTTGACTGGACAGTTAATTCGCCTGACATACACCTAATTGAAAATTTTAGGGAAACTATCAAATATAGGCTTAGAATGTGTGACTATTGCTGTAGAAAACGAACTTATTTCATCTCTGATCTGTGGTTGAATCAGTGCTTAAGATGTAAGTAACTAATAATGACCACTGTAGAGCACAGTAAATAATACACACTGATTTATTTTATACTTATAATTTTCTTTTTTCACATAAATTTGCCAAGGTTGTAATTATGTCCCTCTCTCTTTCTTTGACTACAATAATGATCTTACACTACGGATACCTATGACATGATTCCACATTCCCAACCTTCTTTTTTTGCATAAGTATACAGGCAAAATGAAAGGATATTTCTTTAGAACTGGAAATATTTTGAATTAAAATTTCTCTTAGTGGGAAATCCTACTCCTACTTGACTTTTATGGTAGTAGCTGTCATATAATAATGAAGCTATGAAACTCTCTGCTTTCCTTCTTAATTTATATATCCAGTTTAATTTACTTTGTTTCAATCACAAGATTGATTGGTTGCTTTCCAAAATGTAGTATTGATCTACAGAAATGTATGACTACATTTCCCTCAGCTTCTTCCCTCTCTTCTCCAGAATCCCTGAGACAGACTAATAAAAATACTGTGGTATGAATTACACCACAAACTACATTATTATTGGAGTTGTCAGCTTCAAGCTCAAGTATTGACTTACAAATTGTTGACTTACAGTATTTGAAAATTTGGAAAGTAATTCCCTTTTTTCTAGACAGACTTGACATAAATCCTCTGGGCTTTGATGTATTCAAAAAATAGTTTGTAAAGTCACACAGCTGGAAACACTGGATAGTGTTGAGTTAGTGTGAACTATTTGTATTCTACAATATGTAGGGAATGGATATTTAGGTGCTAAAGAACTTGAAAAAAAAGTTAAAATATTTTCTTTCAGTTCAACATAAACATGTTGTAACAGAAAAAATGTTCATAAGTACTCACCAAACTTGCTCAACTCGTCAGTTCTTTCTTGAAAATTCATTGGAGTTGCAGTGCACAACAAATGTCATCTCCAAATTGTCCATTACAAATTTCTACCATTTATCATGGAACAAAGCCTGATATTGGGGAAAGGACCATTTGTTTATCTTATAAAGTCAGTCTGTCATACTTAAAAAGAGGAACATCACTTACACTTACGTTTTCAATATCTACTTGCTAACCTAGAACTTGGGTAAATTACTTACAATTTAAAATCCAGTGTTTTTTCAAACAAAAATTTGAATCTGTATTTTAAGGTTTCCATTTTTTATCCTGTTGGAGAACTAATCTTCCTTTCAACAAAATCTATTTCATTAACAGTTTCTATTAAAGGGTTTGTTGTTTTGTGAAATTTGTTATCGAATAGCGCAAGAAACTTGAATTAGCTGAAATATATGACAATTCGTTTCTTACACTACTATCTTGAAACAGATTTTGAAGGATCTCTATTGATGAAGCATCTTCTTTGTCCAGTTCATCAACAATTAATTTAACACTATCAAAATTATTTGCATAATATAACACTGCAGAAAAAGCCAAATCCCCCAGCAAAAGTGACAATGGGTACTGGTGGTAATGGAAGGTTATGATTTTTGGTTTTGAAAAGAGCTATATTTGTGGGGCATTTAACAGACACTTTATTTCCATTTGATATCAGTGCGTCAAGATTAGGACACTAGGATCAGTCTCTCAGTCTCACACATTCTATGGATAGGATGGACAACAAAGGTAACATATCAATTTCAGATAGCTGACTCAAGGGCTTGGCTGCTGTCTTCACATACAATGCTGCATTGGTATTAAAAAGCAATACATTATGATATTTAATACCCTTTGTTCACATTGAATGCATACTTTCATTGAAAACCTAGTGACTCTAATGTGCTGCTGTCATTCTTTACAAGCCATCAAAACGAAAGTTTGAAAATTATATCGTTTTTGAGCATACCAATAACTACCAATACAAACTCCAACTTTTCTTCCTGTAAAGCTTGTAGTTTCATAGTTTCATCAATGCTTACTCACATTTTCCCATTATCACACACATTTTCTGTACTTTCTAATGTTTCTTCGTAGCAGTTCGGAAGATAGCATTTTCTTAAAATAGACTCATCCAGAGGATCTAAGTTAATGTACTTCACAAGAAAGTTTCTAAGCACTGAATTGTTTCCTTTGTGTAGAACATTGCTTCCACTGCAATGAAAGCTCTGCACAAATAAAGTTCACAACACTTCATAGCCCCAAATGTGGTGAGTTGGAGGGTCCTGTTTCACATAAAAGCTCTTGTTTTGAACTTGAATGTGAAGCCAAGTGATAAGTTTGTTGCTGGATAGATGGTCCATAACTTTTGATCATTGATCTGGTTTTATGGATTTTTGATAAGGCTGGAAGTATAGTAGCTTTCCAACTGAGCTGAATGTACCTTTAAATTTTTTAACGTACTGGTGTAACCAGCCACTTTTACTACTTTTTACTTTTGGCATTCTGGTGAGCATTGTATACGACATGAACACTACCATGTAATGTTACACTATCATGAGAACTGGTATAGAAAGACAACAAGTTAGACAGTTAGCTGGTTTAGTGCTTCCAAAATGAATAATCATCTCATAGCGTACACTGCAGCTATTTACAAAATTTCCAGGAGTATTATTGAGTTGACAGATGTGTCATGTAATCTTTTCTGTGGTAATAGGGAAACAAATTTTTCATGTGTTTGTACTTAGGGCCACTTAAGCATGAAACTGTCAATTTTTAATAGCCACAGTCAGTATAACTATCAAATGTTTAGTCTGACCTGTATATACTTTGGGCGGAAGTATAAAGTACTAGAAAATGACTGCTTTATATGTGAACGACAGACATTTGACTGAATAAACTAAAATGTAATGACTCATTCTCTTGTAAAAGTGAATCACATAGAAGTTACACCATTGTTATGCAACACTGTATGTGGGACATGGAGTTTATTCACAGAAAAATTTGTCCCTTATTCCTTTTTTGGTTGCAAAAGTGCACACAAAAATTAAACCCAATAAAGTGAAAAATGAATGCATTTGCACTGTAATGTTAAAAACATGTGTTAATAACCTATTTACAAAATATATTTATTAACATAAATATGAAAAATATTTAATTATATATAAAAATATTTATTTACCTAAAATTCCATTCTCTAAATATCTTGGTTTTGTAGTCTGATGTTTCCAAAATGAACCTTGAGATTTGTCTTTAAATTGCCATGTTGTGCGTTTGTCAGTTTTATATCTAGCCACTCATTCTGGATAAATTTAGTTGGGAACTGTTTACTCTGGATCAGTCACTTCTGATGTGCCTGTTAGTCCACATAAGACACAATTGTTTCACTCTTACCCCTTGTACCTTGGAGGGATTGCACCACCTGAGGATACACAGTCTAGGGTTTACAGGTTTCTCAAGGAGTTGTCAGCTTCAAGCTCAAGTATTGACTTACAAATTGTTGACTTACAGTATTTGAAAATTTGGAAAGTAATTCCCTTTTTTCTAGACAGTCTTGACATAAATCCTCTGGGCTTTGATGTATTCAAAAAATAGTTTGTAAAGTCACACAGCTGGAAACACTGGATAGTGTTGAGTTAGTGTGAACTATTTTCCAAATCAATAAGGAACGTGCTTTAACAGCGGTTCAAGACTTTGCTGAACACTGGACTGCTGCGATAAAGACAAAAATTGAGATTTTAGTGAAATGTCTTAAATTTATTTTACAAAATGAATTATTTTTTAAAGAGTATACCAAGGTATGGCTTTCCCAATTTTGACTTTTGAACTCATACTTGCATTGAATTGATTGTGGTTTCCTAAACTAAAACAGGCTACCTACTGATCTACTTCCCGGAAGGAAGTAATTTTATGTCTGACTATATGCAGTTGAAGATAATGCATAATTATGACTGAATACATTATAAAAACCTAGTTCTGATAGCTGGACATGAAGATGCCTCAAGTAGCTCTGGCCATTTGATAGCTTAACAAACATTGAATGTCATAGCTAAGGGGCTTATAACCCCCCCTCTCTTGAATAAGTCATCAGGGAATACTTATATAGAAAATCTCCAGATAGGCAGTTATACTATAGCATTACTATTTTTTTTATGAACAATACGAAGAATACGAATTTAAATACAATTTAAATACGAATTTAAATACGAATACAATACAATTTAAACAATACGAAGAATATACTATAGCAGCTGGGACTATATGTAATTGGCAAATTTCCAACTACTGCCAATGCCTCTTCCCTGTTTATCATCAGTAACCTGGCACATTGGAAATAACTTGGTCATTAACACTCTATGTAAAAGTCCTGACTATGCTACTGTATACATTATAATAATTGACTGTTTTATGTCTGTGGTAAAATGAAGTGCATTCACATTACTGAACATAATGGTTGCTAAATTTCTGAAATTATATAAATAATATAAAATATACAGGGAAGCCTACTTCCCATCAAGTCTACAACATTATTTTCCTATATTTGCCTTGATATATTGGTTGCTGTCACCTACAAATTTAATAGTTAATAATTGGTTTAATTAATATTAAAATTATCAGTTAATAGTTAATTGAATGACTGAAGTGAGTTCTGAGTTGTAACTTGACTGTTTGGCATTTGTCTGTCTAAAAAAACACTAATCAACTTTCAAAAAACTCAGTTTTACCTTACAGAACCATATTGTTTTTTGGATTGATCCTCCTAAACATAGGGGGGGCCAGGAGACAAAAATTTGAAAGGCTCAAAATTGTGAAAAAAAATCACAAAAACCCATATAAGGTATCAAATTAAAGGAAATTTTAACCATAATCTAAATAATAGTGTTCATTTCTGAAAATTTCAAATTTTTTTGGATGTCAGGGCCGAAAAAGTGAGTGAACATTTTGATAAAGTTATAAAGTTGCAAAAATTCATGTGGGGTATCAAATTAAACATGGGGAATTTAACTGACAGCTGAATATAGTGTTAGGTTATGAAAATTTCAAATTTTTGGAAGCCAGGTCCGAAAAGAGTTTAAAAATTTGCACAAAATTGTGAAAATCCAGCAGGATGTCAGACTAAAAGGAACTGTAACCCAAATCCGAATGTTTTTAGTTTTTAGTGTTTATTGTATGATTGTGTCCTCTATAATTGTTACATTACTACAGAAGCAGTAGAGTTATCGGGATATTTGTAGTTTTTCTGATAACTGAAAAAATTGTCTAATACTGAAATTTATGTAAGGCATGGTGTCTAATAAATGTATTTAATTTAAATTAGTGAGCAAGTTCTGCGCTTAGGGAGCTTTCTAGGTTAATAGTTAAGTTATATTTAATAGATGATTTCTTTAATTCTCCATTGAATTTAATATGTATGATAATAGCCTATATTGATTAGAGATTTCATTAAGTTAAAGTTTATGGTACAGAAAACATAAATCATCAAACATTGATGCATGCATGCATATGTGTGTATACTTTACATATACACAGTCACAACCTTTTCTACCACAAGGGGTATAACAAACTCAAAACTTTATGAAATACATTATATAATTCTCAGTACAATACAACAGCTTACAATATGATTACACTATATTATGCTTGTGATGTGTACACAACCTGGTCCATATTTCTTAGCTACTTCTTTGTCATAGTCTGAAGCAGTTTGTTTTTTATTGGGTTCAATAATCAACTAATCTTAATCCCATGAATTCAAATTAGTCTATACACTGGTCTGAAGACTGTCATCTTTATTCTGTTACTTATTTCCTTTTTCCTTATAGTTATTGTCTGCTCAAACAGTGGTATAACTGGTGGATGTTAGTAAATTCCTCACTTACTTCCTTCTCAATATTTCCGCCTCTGTCTATTACCATTCCCAAATACTTTGTACACTTGAGACCATACTGGGTGACCAGATTTGAAATTTGGAAAGAAGACGCGACGCTTCCTCCCCTTGCCACCCTACCTTTTATCTTCCCCTCCTAAAAACCCCACACTGCTCCCTTCTCAGCGCTCCAACTGTAAAGAAAATAGTTTCTATTTGATGTTGAAATGAACAATTAACACTTTATAATAAAGTAATTGATACTGAAAAGAAAGAGATTAATATTATTCATAATAAAAATTAAGCAATATGAATTTTATAAATTACCTAAAAAGATGTGCTGGGCTGCTCCATCTTGGGCTTGTCTGTTCTGTAATATATATCTGATCATTCCAATGTGTTCAGTACCTACTGAATAAGCTTTTACAAATAAAACAATAGTAACTTATGTTTCTTTGCGCTCTATTTAAAATAGTAAGTCTTTTTTTAAGTTCATCTTTAGAATAATACTTTCGTTTAGACATTGCTATTGGTAAAAATACATGCACAGTGCTCGCTCACTTCTATTATCCCCCAAATCACAAATTATGAAACAACATTAGTAAGCTGAGATTTACCCCTGCGCTTACGGTACCCAGTGAGATAGTATTCATAAGCATCCCAATCAACCGGCTACTGAAATTGATGATGTAATGATCTTATCACACCAACTAGTACTCATTATACTAGTATTGATTATAATGACTAGTATTCATTATAACTAGTACCAATAGAGCATGGAACAGACTGCAGCTTGAGTAGACTGTAATACAATGTAATAGTTTATAAAATGTAGTTTTGTGGAGGTTTAAACAATTTTGAGAAGTTTAATGCTTCTTAAAAAATAGGACATTTTGTGTCCCTTTAATTTTTTTCCCAGGACAACAGGATGAAGAGCAGAAAACGAGACAGTCCTATAAACAGGACATCTGGTCACCCTATACCAACTTCATGTGTTCTTTCTTCATTTACTGCTATACAAACATCCTTATTGTATTCTCATGTAACCACTTGTGTCCCTATTATATTCTTTGTGTTCCTTCTATAAAATCGTTTGGCCACTTACACTTCATACAAACCCCACTGTAAAGATTCTTCAACACATTCTTTCTTTCTCTTACATTTTAATGCCAATATTATTTCTACCTGACTCCATCATGTCCTGTTGCCTTCCATTTTTTAGCTATTTTATAGATGCTTCTATTTCACTCAAAAGAATTTCATAGCAATGAAAAAATTGGAAAGGAACCAGAGGCGATAATTCGATTACTGTTTTTCTAAAGTACACCTATAAGAAATATGCAATATAACCTAATGAAAGGTAACTCCATTCTAAAATTATATATATTGCAAAGTAACAGGTTTGTAGCTGACTGCACTTATTAAATTTCTCATTAATTACTGATATTTCTGGTCCCAAGTCAATTAACATGTGTGTTTTTACATTGTTTTCATATGCAGTTAATATCGGGCATGAAGCATTAGGTTCTGGTTTTGAAGTGTGGTTGTCACCTTTTTCTAACAACACTACACTTCCCAAATATCACATAGATATATATACCACTAATACTGACACAGGCTATCCTTACAACAAGCTATCTTATTACTAGAAACAGTGCTACAACATATAGTGTTGCTATTATGTTTATGCATATCAGTACTGGTACTATTGTACATTTTGGTTTTTAGTGCTTTTGGCTGTTTTTTTAAGCACACTGCTCCCATGTGATATTTTACACATTTTCTTTGATTGGTCTCACCAGATTCTTATACTGCAAGAAAGTGCTTATTATTATGTTTTATATTTTTGATTTCATTAGTAGCTTGTATTTTCTTAGACTTGTAAGTATGTTTATCTCTATAATTATCTGTGCCTATTAAATGATCTCCAATTGAGTCCATATTACGTTCACGCTCATGGATAAATTCAACTGTGGTGTCATTTAAGAGTTGTGTGTTGATTGTATACATTCTTGGCAATTTTGGATTTTACTATTTTGTTCAGAAAATCATGTATCAATTTGGTCATGTAGTTGGTCTATGTGCGTTAATAAATTGGACTTCATCTGTTCAATTTGGCTTTTACACAATTTCACATGGTCTTTTGATGATTTATAAAATTCTGGATTCTCTAATTGTATCACTTGTTTCAATTCTGTTTTGAATTTGTTCTGTGTCTTAACTACCTCTAACAACAAGGTCATAGTTTTGGTTGTTCAGTTGCCATATTGATTAATAAACTCTTACTATTATGTTCTTATTTGCTCATGCTACACATACTACTATTATTATTATTATTATTATTAACACACCTTTTTGAACAGGACACCAATTAAGCTTATTGTAAACGTGTTCCCATATATCCACACTTAGTGTGAACGTTTGTCTCATATATGAAGTTTAATGAATCATTAAAAGATAAAAGAAATCATTAGGGTTTTTTAAATTTAGTAGTGAATTGCTTTATCTTTCAATGTATGTGCAGTTTTTTAAATTGTTCATGATTATTCACAGCAAAACCAAAACTCACACTTAAACAACATTGAACAAACATATATGACACTGAATTCTAGATTAAACACCAATACTTAATAGTTTTCTTTTAAGAAAAACAATAAACAGTTATTACAAGTTGCAATATTGGACTTTTTCAAAAGCACAATAAAAAATTCACATACTTATGTTATCATTAAAAATTATTGTCAAAATGATTTAGATTCTGTTTAAATGTTGTGTAAACTTTACTAACCAAAAAGGTATACTGAGTTGTTCTTAATAATTAATCACTAGAACTATTATATTTGTGTCAGTATACTGTAGTAAGTAAATCATGTCAACCTTGTTTGATGAGATACCAATACTAATTGATTAAAATATTAGTCTTAAAAACATTATATAGACCTAAGAAGCTAGGAAGTTATGATTTCCTGTATTTTGTCATTTTGATGGCTTTTTCCGAGGTGGTATAGTACACAGTATTTGGAACTAGAAGTGTTATGGTTAGAGAGAATTGAAAGCCAGTGTGGTATACCAGCACATACCATCTAACTTCCTTCATTGTTCCATATCCCATGTTATCTTCCAGTGCTTTACTCAGCTTCAGTTCTTTTTACTTTGACCTAGTCTCTCATTTATAGAGGAGCTGTACGAATGGGATAGGAGCTGGAGCTAGAGAAAGAGAGTAATGTGCTTCATGACAGGGGCGGCTATTCAGGGGTAGTAGTTGAAGTGGCACTTCACCAATTATTTATAATAATATAATATTATTTATTTATAATATAACAATTATTATAAGGAAAAATTTATTTTCCATATCACGTATGTTGGTTTTAATAGAAAAGTATTTCTGTATTTTTGTACGGCGCGGGACTCTTTAATGTTCTGGCACCGAGCGCGGTGCGATTCTGATCACGGCGACCGACCAAGTGAGGTAGGCTTTATTTCAAGTTTCTCAACCTCAGGGGCGGAGCTTAGCTCGATAACTGGGGCAATGGTTGCTATGACAACCGTGACGTCACCCGCTGTAGAGAATCGTACGGGTGAAGTTACAAGAGAGAAATTTGTTTCTTCTTCCAGTATGAAATTCTTTCAGAGCATGCTTGTTTCGTAGTGCTGTGCTGTTTTAAATATGAATCCTGTTTATGATATAGTGTGTGTTTTATTAGAAACATCATTTTCACGTTGGAAAGACATAGATAAGAAGGAAGTTTTTAATTGTGGGCGCCCTACTGAATCTCTACAAATAAGTGGTACAAAAGAAGTGAAATATTCAGGTAAATGCTATAATCTTAGTTTCAAATGGTCGTGGTTTAGGGAATTTCCGTGGTTGTGCTCCTCACCAACTCTACAGAAATTGTTTTGTTGGCCATGCTTGCTTTTTAGCAATAAAAGCAGCATTTGGAATAGAGAAGGATTTGCTTCTTTGTTGTATATAACACGATCGTTACACAAACACTCAGATTCGGCAGAGCATATAAAGTGCCAGGTAAATTTGAAAACTTTCGAAAGAAATCGAAACACAATTTCAGATGCCCTGAAGGAAAATGCTAGACTGTATACTATGCAATTCAATGAAAATGTACGTTTGAACAGACTTTTCCTACAGTTAGTGATTGATGCAGTACTCTATTTAAGTAAGCAAGAATTAGCATTTTGCGGCCACGATGAAACAATAGACTTAATAAATCATGGGAATTTTAAGGAACTTTTGACGTTGCTGGTATCAAGGAGTCCTGTAGAAATATAAAACCAGTATTCTAAGATAAAAAGTGTGTTCAGTGGCGAATCAAAAAGTATACAAAATGAACTAATCGAGTGCATTTCAGACTACATCAATGATTTTGTAAAAACTGAATTGGAAACTGCTGGGTTTTTTTCTGTTCAGGTAGATGATACGACAGATATTACACAGGTGTCTCAGTGTTCTGTAATAGTGAGGTTTGTTAATGCTGATGGAGCTTTAGTGGAGCGTTTCTTAGGTTTCTATGATGTAAGTGCCAACAGATCATCAGAAACTTTGTTTGCTTTATTGGACAAACTCTTGAGACCATTTGGCTACGAACACAAATTAGTAGGACAGTGTTATGATGGTGCAAGCGTGATGTCTGGCCATTTAAATGGACTCCAGAACAAAATTAAGGAGAAAGCTCCTCTTGCAGTATTTGTGCACTGTTTGGCACACCGCCTAAATCTAGTCTTACAACAGAGTTGCAAAAAAATACGAAAGTGTCGTATATTTTTTTCTTCTATTACTGGAATTCCTACCTTTTTCCATCACTCAGCGAAGAGAACCTACGCAATTACTTCTGCATCGGGACCACGCATTCCAACTGTAACACCTGTCCGCTGGAGCTCCAACTCGAAATTATTGAGTGTCATTGTGGACGACTGGGAAAAGTTGAAAGAGGTTTTTGAAACCATAGTTTGCTGTGAACAGTCCGACGATAATTCTACTCAACTTGCCAGAGGTTTTCTTCACGACATGAACAGTTTTGAAATCTTATTTCTGGCAGTAGTGTTTCATGACATATTTTGTTTGACAGATGTCTTGTTTGATGTTTTGCAAAAGAGGTCATTGGATGTTAACTACTGTATATCAAAAATAAGGACTACTTGTGACATGCTAAGAAACAAGCGGGACGAACAGTATTTTTCAGTTATCTTTGACAAGACCGGAAAATGACGGATATGCGCCTCACACGAGAGTACAGCTCCCTGCCTCAGGATGAATGTGTTCAAATTTATCGAGCCTTATATTATGAAATTTTGGACCACATTTTGATGGAAATGGATGAGAGATTTCGCGATTGTGAAAAAATTAAATTTGTTTGCCTTGCTGATACCACAAAATTTGAAGAATACCACACATGCTTTCCTTCTAGTTCACTTGAAAACGTGCAAAATTTCTTTTGATCTGTGTTCCCCAAGACACATCGCTTAAGAAACGAACTGTCTATTTTATATGCCAATGAGAAGTACAGACAGATTTCCACCAAAAGATGTTCGAAATCCTTCAGGAGGATAAGGACATTTTTACGGACGCTTATAAATTGTTCTCCCTTATTCTGTCCATCTCCTCTACTACAGCATCTGTGGAAAGAAGCTTTTCTTGTCTTAAACGTATAAAAACATACCTCAGGAATGCAATTTCAGAAGAGAGACTTTCTTCATTGGGGAATATTGCAATTCAGAAAGAACTTCTACTGCAGTTAATGAAGAAACAGCCATTCTATGAAGACATTACTGACAAGTTTGCCCCCTTAAAGGACCGAAGGATCGATTTGGTATCCAAGAAATAGGTGAGTTTATTTATTAAGATAATCATGTGTAAATATAATTATTTTTCTACTAGCTCTTCACCTAACTTCACAGCCATGAGCCGCCACTGCTTCATCATGATGATGATAAGGGATATGGGTTGTTGTTGAGTGAAGTAGAACATTTATAAGAGTTAAAAGAGTTAAAAAACAAAGGCAGCAGGATGTGATAGATCCAGGTAGAAAACCTACTTCTAAAGTGTTACCTTGTAATTAGTAAGAAAAGTGCTGAAGTACAGAACGATATTTAGCAAAACATTGTGTCTACCATTCAGTGGACCAAGTGTAAGAGAAGTGAAGTGATGTGAGTAATATAATATAATGGACGTCATCACGAATAAAACTATCATTCACCAACCAGGACAACACATACACTAAACTTAATGACATTAAAATGCAATATTAGTGATTACATTAGTACCCACATAAAAAATAAGTACAACCAATATGACCTAATGTTGTAATACACTAGAAAACAATTGAAGAATTCTAATAGTAATCACTGTTAAGTCTTAAACTTGATTGTTTTCAGAGGTTCTTAAAAATAACTTATATTATTTGTATATATTGTGTATGATGTTTGAAAATAACACACACACATGCGCGCGCGTGCACACACACACAAAATCAATTATAAAACATATAATTATTCAATCAATTTAATTTAAAATTTTACAAATTTAAGTTAAATATATTTAATTAAATTTTTTAATATATGGAATTCAAACCATGTATCGAATTAAGTGGATCATAGTTCTGCTTCTAAAAGGTAAGTCAATAAGTAAAGGGAAATTTAAAAAACAATTATTTTTATTTGCACTTAAATCAATGAAACTTTCATTATTTTTCTATATAATCTTTTCCTACTTCTGTACATGCCGTCCACCTCTTAACGAACTTTTGAATCCCTTCCTGCAAGAAACATTTCAGTTTTGTGTGCACCCCATTTCACACTCTTCTGTTGATGTCTTGATATAAACAAACATGATTTCCATTCTTTGAATGGACAAAAGAGAAGAATACCACCATCAGGGGTCCACATCTTGTGGATACGGGTTTGGCAATCCCGATGTCCCCTAGCTGGATTCTCACTTTGCTTCAACTTGTCTTGGATGAGATCCCTTCCTTTACTCTTTTCTATCTAGTCTCTCTTGACTGACTCTTGTTCTTTTCTGACCCCGATGGTATTAGAGTACTCGAGGGCTGGGGTGTCCCCTAGCCTTTTTTCAATCGAATTTCTTCATTTTGGGTTCTTAGGATCATAGGGTACTCACTGATGCCAATAGATGAGCACTGGAAATACTAAGAAACGTTCAGTATCAGAATAACTGTAACAAAGCCACAAAATCTTATCTCAGAAAGAGGGCGAATCTCCTGTGCCTCAAAACAGGGGCCTTTCGGCTAAGGTATGGTAACCCTGACAGAAGAGCCTCTGGTCCTTCTGGTAGGGGGCTGTGCAACAGGCCATTAACCTGTTCATGTAAAATTTTATAATACTTGTAGTACCCAAAGCAGCCATGGAGTAAGGTCTGGAAAACAACAGTGGGATCATCTGCAAAGGATGATAGAGGATCGATTGCTGAAAGTGGCACTGAACTATAAAGCCATTGGTAAAAGACATGTGGGTCATCCGAGGATGAGATGGGTGCCAGAACAGGTTTATATAACCTACTTCTTGAAGAGGAAAAGAAGAAGAAGAAACCATTTTGAACCAGGTCAGGACTGTATAGTGTGTGGTTCAGTAGCTCAGAACCAACACCTTGAAGACAAATTCTTGCTTTCTTGTCCATATGAAGTCGATCTTTGCCATGAAGCAAATCATACCTTAAAAAAAAACAGTTGTTTTTTGGACTTGACTTTTGGCTTTGAGCAGCTACAGTAGTTTTCATTCTTTGCTTTTCATATTTTGCTGTGAAATAAACGTCATTTTAAATATTAGAATTACCTTGGTTCCTTCTTTGCAACTTCTTTGTGTTTTTTCCTCGAGACACAAATATGTAACATCATAAGAAAAATCGTGAACACACATAAAATGAAGCTTGCAAACCTGGAAAGAAAACAACTCCAAACTACCCATATTTACAGTAAACACAAATTTTATACACGTGTAGCCAACTATAGCAACATAAGTTTTACAAAAACAGAAGAAGAATTACTGAGTAAAGGCCTACATCATAACCTGCCTAGATTTTCTAAACACAATATAATTCGCGAGATAACTAACGCTGAAGCGGCAATAAAGACATTAAGTGAACAGGTTAAACAGAACGAGGCTCGTGTCCTCATTAGGCTAATAATAAATTGAACCGTGTATTAAAGAATGAGTGCAGGCATCCATCGGTTGATATAGATATCGTAATGATATGAAAACTATACACAACATTAAACGTAAACTTGTAGATAACAATGCCATAATAACAAAAGCCGATAAAGGCAGTACAGTTGTAATTTATAGATCAACATGAATATAAAGCGAAAGTTTACGAATTTTTCAAGGACAATAATATACGCGCATTAACGAAGGACCCCACCGCAGACTATATTAAAGATATAAACCACAGTATAAATAAATGTACGAATCTGTTTGATATACGTACCATGCGTCAACTCAAACAAATACATACTCGCGTCCCTGTGCTTAATGGTCTGCCAAAAATACATAAGGGGAATATGCCCATACGACCCGTAGTTAATTTTACCACAGCACCCGGATATAAAGCGGCTAAAAAACTTCTACAGGTTTTAAAAAATAATATAAAAATAAACAATAACCACAGTATCAGGAATAATATTGAATTTGTGAATCGGGTAAAATCATTAAGAATGTTGCCACAATATAAACTGATGTCCTTTGATATTGTGAACCTTTACACCAATGTTCCAGTTACCCAAACCATCAATATTGTGCAGGAAAATCTAGAGAGGTCTGGCAGCTTGAATCAACAAGAAGTACAGAAACTTAACATGCTATTAAGAGTACTACTAAGCCAGAACTATTTTACGTTTGATAATAGGTTTTTTGCCCAGGACGATGGACTTGCAATGGGTTCGCCACTTAGTGGTTTTTTGGCTGACCTCTATCTTAACCACTTTGAAAATGAATACGTATTGTCTAATAAGAATAGGTTTTATAAAAAGATCATTTCATACACGCGGTATGTAGATGATACATTTCTTGTATTTGATGGCACATGTAGGCAGGCAGAAATTTTGAATAAATATATAAATAGTATACATCCAAACATAAAGTTTACACTCGAGTTGGACAACGAACATAGCTTAAATTTTCTCGACCTGATGATACAAAACATAAATAACCACCTTAAATTTAAAATCTACAGAAAGCAACCACTACGGACATTACTATCCATGCGTCCTCATTTCATCCATTCGCTCAGAAAATGGCGTCTTTTAACTCCTTCGTCAACAGGCTATTGAAAATTCCATTGGAGCCGGAGGACTACCGTGAAGAACTTAATACTATAAAGTACATAGCGATGGCCAACGGTTATAACAGCGTGATTGTGGATAGGTTAGTAAAAAAGAAAAAAAGAACCTGCATAGAAATAACAATGAAACACACAATAGGGTTCAGAAATACATAGCAACTGAATATACGAATCTTTTACCCAATACTATTTATAATGTTTTTAGAAAGTATGACTATACAGTATCTTTTAAGACGAATAACAGCATTTTAAAAACTTTAAGGCCAAAATCCAATAAACCAGTAGAAAGCTGTTCAGGGGTGTATAAAATAGAATGTGAAGTATGTAATAGTTTCTACATTGGACAAACAGGCAGAAAATGTTTAGATAGATATAAAGAGCACCTGCCTAGGGGCAACATCAGGAACGTCAAATCAAACTTTGCCATGCATGTCATTGGTCACAACCATGCCTATTCCAATTTTAGAAATAATTTCAAACCGCTGCATTTTTACAAAAAGGGTAAACTCATGGACGCACTGGAAGAGTTTGAAATTTACAGAGCGTCTACAACACACAATGATCAGCTTCTGAACGAGAAACTGTCGTTCAAGTCAAACGAACTGTATGATACTGCTATACGCACGCTGAAACAGCACGACAAATAAATACAGGCTGAATAGATTTGTCAGTCGCTCGCGGGGTCGGTAGCGATGCGCATCGCGAGATAACGCGAGTGAGGAAATAGACTGAGTACAATCACGTTACTTTACGGTGGCCTCTCCATAGCTGCGCGAAAAGTGGGGTAGTGGGGAGAGACTCAGTGTCCTAAGTTGTAACACTTCATTTTAAAAACGTCCGTCTTACTGTTGCTACAGCCGGCTGTATGGGTGCCCTTAACTATTTAATTATTACAACTCGGGTTTTACACATTGTTGACATTTCCGGATTTCATTTAACTAACTACTATTTATAATTCTACTCAGTAATACTCGAAATTGTGTGAAATATGTATTTGTAATACCATAACAATGTTACTTGTTACATAATGTAAATAATAAATAATTACTAGTGTAAAGCAAGCAAGTGGAATACTAATAGAAGAAATAGAGAAATCTAAATCTAAAATGACCATAAATATGCTTTATGCAAGTGCTGCTAAAATAGGACCTAAACGAAAAAATTGGGTAACCACGCATAAAAATGTGCATACTTTATATAAAATATCACATAAAATCGACCCCATTAATTTTTCTTGCATTTAATACAATTATTAATACAAATTTTAAAATTAATATGTAAGTAATGAATGTAAGTAACTTACCAACTTATAAAGAAGTATATACGAAGTCAGATGAACTGGGAATTCAGTATCATTCTCCAAGTCCGGCGATGTTTCTTTGTCCAAAACTGCTTCAACACCGGAGATATAGCTGCCATCGTCTGAAGAAGATTCAGCGCTTGATAGGTCATCGTCGTCGTCGTCGTCGTCATCGTCATCATCATCTTCGTCTAAGTTAATTACAAGCCTATCTTGCATTTCATCTGTTACTCCTTCTCTTTCCAAATATTCGTCTTCAATTTTAATTACATGTTCACACACTGATGTCCATTGTTGTTTTTCTATTGATTAGCATGCTTGCCTAGTTAAATCTATTATGTTTTTATTATCAAAAGTGGTGTTGTTTTTTGCAACAGAGTGTTTAAGTTGAGCCCAAATAAGTTCTATGGGGTTTAGATCAGGATGATACGGAGGTAGACGAATAACAGTGTGGCCGTGATTTCCTAAAATACTATCTATTTTATAGGGGTTTTCTAACGGTTTATTCATTTTTACTAACTTATGTAGCTCTGGTTTAAACATATTAGGTGTAAAAGGAATTTTTTTATTAGATAACCACTGCATTAACTCACTTTTTGAAGAATTTGATGTGGGACATTTTTCAGATTGGTAATTGTGGTATGGTGCATTATCTAATACTAACACTGAGTTTTTTGGTAATCCCGGAATTAGCTTTTCAACTAACCATTTCTCGAAATTTGTACTATTCATATCCCCATGATAATCACCTGTTTTCTTTCCCGATTTAAAAACCAATAAGGCACCATCGATGAACCCTCGATCTGTACCCGCGTGAACTATTATGAATCTGTCACCTTTATTTAACGGTACACTCGCGCCTTCACCACTTTCGTCGTACCACAACTTTTTTACTGCATGAGACGTGTGTACATACGTCTCATCTGTGTAAACGATTGGCCGGTTTTCTGTACTGAATTGTTTTATTTTCCTAAGGTATTCAATTCTTTTTGCCCTTATCTCTGACGTTCATTTAACACACTTCTATTATTTCTAATCTTCTTCCACTTAAACCCTAAGTTTATAATAACTTTCCTTAAACATGATAAGCTACCTTGAAAGTTCACACCAGACTTCAGAAGTTGATGAAGTTTTCGTAGCGTAGGATATGTTTTTGTGTTGTCGTAAAATTGTAAATTGTTCGTCTTATCACACATTTATCAAAATCATCAATATTAGATTTTGTTGACCTCCTCTTTCTTTCTTTACGAGGTGTTATAAAGTGTGGTGACTGTTCATTTTCTATTGTTATACCCTCACTTTTAATACGGCGAATCGTTCTTTCAGAAACTCCTGTTGCTGACGCTATTCGTTTTTGAACCTTTTTTAGTGGAATACTAATTCAATTTTTTTCACTTTCCATAAATTTACATACATTAGAAATGACTTCCCGAGCTTGGCTATGCACAATTTTTTTACCTAACTTCGATTTAATAGGAGGCATTTTTTCTGATTACGTAATGAAATAAAATGTACTGTAAAAGTAACAATAAGTTAAGCAAAATAAAATTCAGTTTAACTTAACGTGATGTCTGAAAACACAACCACAGACAATATTAAATGATATTAAAATGTAATTAGATTATTTATCACATGTCACAGTCCCAAACTAAACACTAGTAACGATACAAACTAAATAATTAAATGAAATACAGGCCTACACGGTAAATGTTTTTGAAAACGCAACAACACTTATGCACTCAATGAGACGTGAAGTTACACTGACAAAAAACAGTGTTCTGCGCACACTGCTTTCACCAAGGTTGGCGGCCGTCATAAAGTACACAAGTTGTAGCGAGATGTGCGTGACCTTTATATATTTTTTATCTTGTGACGTGCTCTACATGAGTGAAAAGTTTATCCACCTGATGATGGGACTTTAAGTCCCGAAACGCGTAGTGTATATTGAGGAAAAAACACAAAGAAATTGCAAAGAAGGAACCAAGGTAATTCTAATATTTAATTATATAGGCAACTTGGAGACCACAACAATGATGTATAAACATCATTTATTCACTTTGATATCGTCATTGTTCTTTGATTCTTGTTTATTGCAGAGAGAAACCAAACTATTTTTAAAACTGTCAGTCCACTTGCTACCAGTCAAACAACACTTTCCATGTTGCTGCTGTATTTAACGATTAATCTCTGCAGATTTCACTTGAAAACAGATCACTGCTCCCGATTCTTCCTTGGTGCTGACTATCTATCAATGGAACGCTTATTTTAAATCAACTTTTAAGCACCGTAGCAAACTGGTAATAATGTAACATTACTGTATTTCCAATGAACAGACACTATAAGGGTTTGTGTTGTAACAAAGTCAATGCTTCCCTCTAACTATTCAGGTGTTGGGGGGAGAAAATTTCTCTTTACTTTTTGACTTTCCTGGTAAGTATAAACCTAAAAATTAGCTTTTCCACATGTTATTTTAATAGATGTTTAATAACAAATGTTATTTTATTTTGAGAGTGCCTCATAACAAATGTTTAAAACAAAGTAGTGACAGTTTTTTCCAAAGAGACTGTAACAGTAAGTACCATATGAGCACAGAATCTAAGTAAATAAATGAAGAAAGTTGTGTTAGTGGTATAATCACAAACAGAATCATCACTGTTGCACACCACTATAGAAAAATTATGCCGATTAGCGCTTTCAAGCTAATAAATGCTTTCAAGAATTACAGTGATAATTCTGTAAGTAAATAAAGTTAGCTCCAAACAGAAGGTTAATTCACTGAATACACAATTAGGCCTGTATTTAGGTACTTAAATTTATTGTGTAAAAGAACCATGTATACTAAAACTAAATTGTGACAGTATCAGCATTTCATACAGTAAGATGTGTTGAAGTAACTAATGCTGTGACATTTGGATCTTATGGAAACAGAATTAAATCTCTTTAGGTACATCCACTCATATAATTGAGACAAGTAATACAAATTGCTGTCTATGCCAGTTATAATAGTTTTTTACAAGACATCGTCAATTTCCTCTCCATTACTAGACACTCACTTACCATATTTCTTCTTTGCATCTTCCGGGTGTAGCAGTTTCAGATTGGTCTGGTGATGATGAAATGAAGAACATCCACGATAGCCGCTGTCACACGCACAAGAGTCTTTAATTATCTAATCTTGTGCAGTGTCCAGCAGCTGCTCTGGAGCTCTAGCACACATCTCCTCCATGTTGTCTTCTCCACGTTCAGAGTGGCGATTGCGCGCGCGCGCGCGCACACACACACACACACACACACACACACACACACACACACACACACACACACACACACACACACACACACACACACACACACACACACACACACACACACACACACACACACACACACACACACACACACACACAATGTAAATATCAAAATATAAATATTTGTAAACATAAACATAATTATAAATATTGTTTATAAATATAGTTTATAATATAGTTTATAACTAGGGCCTATAAGGAGTCAGCTCCCTAAGCTGCAAAATTTCTCACTATTTTGAACAAAGCCATATGTTTTTAAGATGGATTTCATTACTACATAATGTTTTACTTACAAGAAAAATTATGAAAACTGATTACTCTTTTTTTAGTAAAATAAAACTGTAAAACAGACACTCATACAATAAACACTAATTGTTCCGAACTATTGCTTTGACTTTTTTAATTAAATTTATAGCCATAATCCCTAAATGACAAATAATTTAATCATAACTTTTAAGTTTATGTACGTTTCCATAGATATCTATTACACTATATCTAAAACAGTTATCAACGTGTAATGTTCTTTTGCCACAGCTTACAAACATTTTGAATAAGGTCCAAAATTTTTAGGTTGATAATAATAATTTTGTCAATTTACTAAAGACACTGAGTCGTTATTTCACATAACTCGATATCTCATATAGACTTTTACAACTTTCTTAAAATTTTAACTTTCATTTTACGCCCCTAAAGTTACAAATTATCAGAGTAAACACTTCATTCTGATTTGGGTTAAAATTGTCTTTAGTCTGGCAATAGATTTTTGAGCCCCTGTATACGTAGATTTTTGCGATTTGTTCAAAAAATTAGACCGCGCACATTTTTGTCTCCCGCCACCATACTTTTGAGAAGGAATGAATCTCATCAACAAGGGTCTATGGGGTAAAGGTATGTACACGCGTGCCAAGTTTTACGAAAAGGGTTGATGCATCCAAAAGTTGTCTTGAGACATGCAAACAAAGAAATGCCAAACGGTCGAGTTCTCGCTTCGCTCGTTCAATAGCACTTCTTTTTTGGGTTTATTTGACAGACATTTTACTTTTTTGACGGAAAGCGTGTTACATCGCGGTCCGGTAGGGGGGGGGGAGTCGATGTTACGATTTTGTGTGTACCAGACAAACTCTAATATCTTTAAAATTATAATGCATATTTAAATAAGCAATACACGATTTAAAAGAGCAATGTTGAGTGAATGTCATGCGATATTAACTTGCAGGCGTGATATCACACGCCATCACAAGATGGAATGGAAAATTAGGCCTACCAGTTCGCTGCCCGAAAAAATTAGTATAGCACCGGAACGCGTAGGACGTTATTTGAGGTACCGTTTTATAAAGATCCACGAGTGCTATAAAATAAAATACAAATAGTGATAATTGTGAAGGAAATTAATAAATAATACAGTGACGAAGTGTTGAACTTGGTCAAATTTTTCTTAAAATTTCAAAAATGTCGAAACTTCTTCACAACAAGAAGGTAAATGCCTGTCGTAAACGATTACAAAGTAAAAGAAAAATGAATGAGACATCCAAAAAGGCCTTTATGCAGTAGCGTGGCGTCCATGTAACCGCTGTTGCCGGCGGCAACAGTCCTGGAAATGAAAGAAAATAATATTAGGCCTAATTATATCACATAATAAATAGTTTAGTTATTGAATAATTTGAAATCCGAACAATATTAGTAGGGAAACTTGAAGAAAAGCTTAGCATTGCTTTCGAACTGATGTCCACTTGCACCGTTTTTTGTTGCCGGCTCAGACATCGGCAATGTTTTACTGCGTATGGTCACTGACCTCGTATAGTTGTCACTGTACAAACGGGAGGGGGACACATTCGTTTGTACCGGCAAAACGCTCAGTTAGCAGCTATGTTCGTTTTGGAACCAACGTGCAACAGTTGTGTTTTGTTCGTTTAGTTATTAATTCGATTATTTGTGTCCTCATTATTCCGTGTAAATATAGTGAAGTCAGATCCCGTTGAACCGGGACCCTCTTCTTCTGCCGGCGAAAGATAGAAAATACTCTAAAAAGATATTTTAGCTCTAAAAAGCATATTTTAGCTCTAAAAAGCATATTTTGGCTCTAAAAAGAACACTTGGTACTAGGAAAATTTCAAATTAATTTTTAGGCCTATCACAACCCAACAGCTGTACCCACGCCACGCCACTGCCTCTATGACAGCAGCAGAACGAATGCGGAGGATGAGGCAGCGTCAAAAATTCGAGGCGAGCACCAGCTGCGCAACGCCTAACGCCAGTTCACAAACAACCAATGTCGACAGTGAGATAGAACTGATGGAATGCTACGAAGTACAAGCTGATGAGACGTTTGAGAATCGAGATTTAGCGTTTATAACCCATTGGCGTCCGGTGACGGAGCACTTTGAGAAGTCGTTCTACGGCAAGTTAGATCTTATTTGTGGAGTTTGTGATCGTATATGGTTCCAAAATGATTTAAAGCGACCCAACGCAGCTATGTTGCAATTCTTACAACAAGAATTCACAGATGAAGACGTTAAACAGTTTATGTTGTGCTCAAACTGCTGGACATCTGTAAAACAAGGAAAGGTGCCAACATTGAGTAAGAGTAACGGCTTCACGTATCCACCGAAGCCAACACACTTGCCGCCGTTAGATCCACTCAGAGAACGTCTAATATCTCCGCGACTACCGAATTGGTGTTGGCCTCGAATCCAACTGATTTCACAACTTCAAAAAATACCACAATAGACTTAACGTTCTCTAGAGATATAAATGCAGCACGTAAGTCTTACATATCGTATTACCCTTACCATTGTCCTGTCTTTAACAAAATTTTACAAATTAGTCAGCATTGTAAGAAACAAATAAAATAAAAGACATGCAAGTTTGTTCATTTCCTTTTTACAAATTCTACAAACCCCGTCCCAGCAACACCGTCAGGGTAAGTCGTTTTCCGCCAAAAACCTCAGCGGTAGTGACCCCGACACTACCTACCCATTTTTTCTTAACACTGTAAGCAAAACTGATATTGTTTTATTGAAGAGTAAAGTAACTTATGTACTGTTTCGAGGTTAGCATGGAAATCAGCGTTATGACAATGAGGCGTAATAATATTAACTATGATTAATTTACGTCTAAAAATCCTTGTTAGTAAAACCTCCCCCACAACACACGCACATGCCTGCGCTCGCTCTTATTTATGTTTCAACAAATTATTTAGCAATATTGTGTAGTATTTTTTAGTGACAGTGTAATTTTGTTAAAAACTATTTTTGTTTATCAGATCCATGGCAGCATACAGGAATTCATAAACAGAGCAGGATTATTAACGCGTTTAATTACTGAAACGTTATTATTTTATTTCATTTTTTTTTTTTTGCTAAAATTATGTTGCTACCACTAATACTCACTTATACTTCCATGAGCGCTTTCAAGCCTCTCGGCTCATCTTCAGATGGAAACAACAACCCATCTGAAGATGAGCCGAGAGGCTTGAAAGCGTTCAGGGAAGTGTTAGTATTAGTGGTAGCAACACAAGTTTAGCAAAAGTTAGACTTAACCACTAAATTATATTTATCGTTTAAATATTTTATTTCAAGTAATGGTAAAGTAAAACAATTTTAATTTGTAAGGCATTATAATACACTCATTATTTCAGTAAATACTCATTAAAACAATCGTGATGATTTGTTGTCCCATTGTTGTCACATACATAACGTGTTTAACCAGAATTTATATAAGCGAATAAGCGGAACATAACGTGCTGGAACAACACCGGATTCTGTAGCATTCTTGGTTCGATATGTTGAACGCCCGTAATTCGATTTACGAATAATGGGATTATATACTGATGATATAGCAGAATATTTAATTATTTCTGTTGTGTACGAGTTAAGAAATCGGTTCAGAGAAGTACAGTGAAATGAAAATTACCAAGAAAAATGTAAAAAGAGATATTCTAGAAACTATGATAACGAGTAGGTGGGTCCTTAGTGTCATATATCGCTCAATAAGCCCGTGATCCGACTGTCGAACACTGAGTAAACATTTAATAAAACACATTCACGGAAGTATCTATTTTGTTTGGCTAAATCTTAATATGTAAGCTAATAAGACGTAAGGGCGTATTTGAGGGGGATGATGAAACGGCTCCGGCCCTGAAATTTTTTTGAACGCATAAAATGATCAAGATATAAGTACATAAAAAGTGTTACATAATTAAACATTATGGAAGACGTACTCTCAACGTAAAGTCAGTTATTGATTGTGCATATTGTCGGTCGACAACATACAGATTTTTATCCAATATTGTTATATTAAAGTTGTCTAGAAAGCAACTTGTGGGATTCTTGAAGGCCACAAACCTCTGAATTAATTGTGCTGTGAACATAATTTTTTGTTACACATAAGTAATGGGATTTCTACATGAGCAAATCTAATTAAGATACACTTGATAACATACATGTTAAAATCATTTAATTATGTATTAATGAGTGTTTCTCACGTTGCAATTCCACTACATATGCGTCACGAAAAAATCCCAGCCACTCCAAAAGAAAGTAACGTCCATATATGACTCTGATAAGATATGACTGTATAAAGAAGTGCACAAAACGAACGTATTTATATGAATAACTATAAAAGTAAATACAATATTCTGAAAAATTACGATTATCGATAATGAAGGTCAAGTGTAAACTAACAAAGGATCATCAGAAGTACAAAGAATTGTCTTAGGGAATACTGTTTGACCATTTTTTATTTTCTTACTTTTCACATAAATAGACATATAAATCGTAATTTGTATATCTTTTAAAATATCTCCAAAAAGGAAAGCATTAGGGTGTGGGGCATTGAACATGTTTCATAGCGTTGAATAAAATATTGTTTACAATGAACAAATTTGACTCTAATTTAAATTTGTTGTGCCCCACGTTCTTTGGGAGCCAATTTATATAATGTATGAATTTACTACAATTTCTTTGGGAGCCAATTCATACAACGTGCAATTATGCTAATTTATGGAATTTAATTATGTAATTATCCAATTAGGTTAACTTATGTCAAATTAATTTAAATTACGTAATATATTAATTACTTTGATGTGATTGACTGTGTTCATTAACGATTAGCATAATTACTGCACTGAGACTCTTACAGTTGTATAAAAACGATATAGGAAAATTTACTACAAATAATTCAATTGACGTTAGTGTTTGTTACAAGGTAAAATGACAATAATGAACGCATAAATACTTAGCAAATAAATACTTATTTATTTAACATTATTCAAATAAAGAAAACTTTCGATATATGGATATAAATTATGCCCTGTAAGTACATTCATAAAAGAAAACATATATATAAGAATACAAATTACAATATGAATTCATAACGTCGTTCGCTGACACACACACACACACACACACACACACACACAAAACACAATGAATATACATAAACATAGACAATCAATATTTTATCTTACACTAATGTGTTCATTTTGCCTCAGATGGGTATCTTTATATATTTAATGTTATCATAAAATTGATATAATTTCTCAAAGTGTGGTTTCTTTGAAAAGAGTCAGGACAGTAGAGTTATTATAACAGTAATAACATGAAGATTTACTTGTGATAGTGGTTTATCCAAAAACCCCATAGGTGAAACTCCTTTCCACTGATGATCCAAATAAGTAAAGGTTGTGTAGATTTGATGCTTGTCATCACTTAGCACTCGCGGATAAGATTCACTCGCGGTGTGTGTGTGTCCTCCGTTGGTGTCGGCCGTTAATATGAAAGTCTATAAAGTTTTGTGTTGCATAAGTGCATTCATCGTTAATGATCGTGTATAGATAACTGTCTACCGTCAAACTTCTTCGTGCGTCTATATACGTTAATGTACTGTGTTTAGTTTACATGACGTATTGTTTCATTAAAATATCGTGCTCGTATCTTAGCGGTATTTATAACACTTCACACTGCGCTACCGCGGTACACTTCCGTAACTCGGTAAAATATTGACGTAAAGTTTTGTGAGTCTGTTATTAAATGAAGACTGAATAACTGAATAACTTGTGAATAAATAACTTAGTTCTTAACAAGCGGTAGCTGAGTAAAACTTAGTAACTGAAAGTTTTTAACACTTGAAGTATACTGCATGATTGAGTAGCTGCTAATACACTAAGACTGAGTAACTTGTGAATAATTGAAAGTACTATGTTAACTGACTAAAGTACTGTGTCACTGAGTTTTTAGTAAGACTGAGGAGTTATATTAAGACTGAGAGTTATAGTAAGACTGAGGCTCCGCGTGCCCTGTAAACAGTTTTTATTAAGCTTCATTTACCATAATGCAATGTCCTGGCAAATACGCCTTTGGTCAATCACGATAGGTCAGATAATTCCTACCACTACGAAGAACTATGGTTCTCGACCCCTGATTCGCTGTTCTCGATGCCCTCATGACGACAGTCCTCTCCACTTGCGTCCTGGGAAGATGCTAGACTCTGGTTGGTTATCAGACATCCCCTCAAGTACACTATGAAAGGGCTCCGTACCATTTCTTAGAATGTAGAGCAATCCCGCGCCTGTCCATCAAGCTTTTGTTCAAGTATGCTCCGAAGGTCTGCTGTTATTCTCATGCGAACAATACGTAGCATTTCGTTATTGTTTGACTTCCCACGACCCTTTTTTGTGAATTAGCAGCTCCTTGCGTGTCGTCATCCCCAAGATGCCACTCCGGTCTCCCGTCATAAATACTAGTTGTCATCCTTACGATGTTTTCATGCTGTGCACACTTCCTGGCTGCATTTACTTGGTGTACACTGCTTTATCTCCATACGGGGTAAGACTCTACCCTTTGTGTGAGTATCCTTTTCTTATTGCTGGCACGCTCCAAATTAACCTTACAGCGTGTGTTCGCTACAATTTCTCCGTATCTGTGCCACCGTATTGTATCCTTTGTTTAGTTTGTTGTGATGCTGTAAATCTGAGTTGGACCGAGTCTGTCACAGTCGATTCTACCTTCTATTGTAGTGTTGTGTCAGGCGTTCTCACATTGTTTCCTAGCAAGCGTCCAGTTGACATGTTAAGTTGTCCCTTTATTTATTACTTCTGGCTTGGGTTGGGGTGACTCGACCTGTGTAACGCACTTCTCGATCAAAATTTATAAAATTAAAATTTTTGGTCATTACATGTTTTACGAAATAATAACGTACATTTGGAAATTAACTTTCATATCTTCTACTGGCGTTACAACCCAGTATGGATTTTAGCCTCTTCAACGAGTTTTATCCATTCAGCCCTCTCGTTACATAGTCTTCTCCATCTTCTTATCCCCATATTTCTAAGATCCTCCTCAGTATCCTCGAGCCATCTCTTCCTTCGGCCATCTCTTGACCACTTATCTACCAATAACCATTCAAGAATATTTCTGGGAATTCTGTGTTCCACCCTCATTGTGTGACCCAGCCAGGCTATCCTTCTACTCCTTATAAGCATTACTATATCAGATCCGTGTATTAGATCATTTATTTCGTGATTCCTTTGTTTTCCCCATGAACCGTCGTTATTTTGCACTGGTGCAAACATTTTTCTCGCTATTTTTTCTCTTCTGTACTCGCCTGGGCCGGACATTCGTCATCATTGGATGTAATTATTTTTTTCTTTTTCAGTATTAACAACAGCTACCGTAAGAATATAATTAAAAATAATCTTTAGCGCATGTACTAAAATTAAATAATTTAAATGAAACTGGGTTGAGTTGTTGCTTCACTCGCTAGACGATGACATATTGCCTTGGAATATCTGAGCATACAATGTAGAATATTCTCGGATATTGTAGAATATACGCGGTGTGTTTTTTGTACCAGAGATTGCACGCGCTATCCGACTCACAGCTAGATGAACGCCAGTTTCTTCCGGTACTGATCGGTCACGTGTTTTCGGCAGAAGGAACTTAGGGTGCGGATCCTTGCTGCACAAATTGGTGTACAAGACGGGAATTTGAATTTAATATTGTGGTCCACTGCTGCTATCCGCCATGGAGTTGATCCCCGCCAAGGAGGCTGCCGTCCGTCGCCGAGTCCGTCACCTTTAGCAAACAGGCAGAGACATAACCTCGTGGAAGCTCAGGGCTCAACGACAGTTCAACCGAGGCGGCCTGACAATCCAGGCACTGGCTTGGGGCGACCGAGAAAGCGCTACGCGATTTGCCTAATGCCGAGAAGAGTAAAAGAAAAAGAAGAAGAATAAAACAGTAAAAAAACTAATTGCAATCTCAGATCTTAGAAATCTAATCAGTAGTACGGCCAATCTCGTGAGAAACGACAAGTATCAAGAACAGGTAGGTGTACGTGTAGTTAAACATTTACAATGTGCTCAATTCCATAAACCACAAATCAGTTCCGTATTAACACAGTAGGCGTATTGTAAAATTATTATTACTAGCCGTTAATATTATTCTTCTTCTTATTATTATTATTACTAAGAAATTGTATATAATGGGTGTATACTTTCCAGTTACTGACAACGCATTCCCTTCGTGTAGGAATAATTAAATCTCGTTTGATTCAATGTCTTTCGTCTCTTCTGTTCTCTTTCATCTCCTGATACAGTTCCCCGTCCAAAAATTTTTTATAAAACAAATGGAGGCATGTTTATGTTCCAGCTGATTCGTGGTGTCAGGATTCACCATATCCTTACTTCAGTCCGTTACAACCTTGTTGGTTTCCGTACGCTGCTAGGCTTGGCAAAATCCTTCTGTGGCCACTGATGGACTTTACGCCAGTATGCCCTTCTCTTATGAGTTTCAAGGGTTAATACTCTAAATCAGAGGTGTGAAATGAAAGTCTCTTGTCCCTGCAGATCTAACAGCATCAGGGTGGGAAGACCAGGCAAGAGAGACGAAACGAAAAAGACATTTATGTAAATGACTGAAATCAACGGAGAGAATTGTGTTAGAGATTGACGTGTAGAAATGTAGAAAAAATGTCATAATTATAAATTTAATAAAAGCACAATTATCAGAAGTCAGAAACTATAGCCTGGTGTTTTGATCACAAGGGATTCTTATGTTCCGTATACACGTTTTACTGTTTCATTCTTGTATTTTTTTTTTATTGTTTGTTATTGTTTTGTTTCTAATTTGTTTCTAATTTTAGCATTGCTAGATGCTAAAATCGACTTTTTTATTTGTAAACCACTACGTTGGTTTCGGATTCTGTTTTTAACACCTTCTATACTTAAAAGTGTCTGCGATGTCTTCTGTAACTTTGCTTCCTAAACATTTACTATGGATCCACCACAAATTAAGTTACTCAACATGAAAGAGATTGTGCACGGTTTGCTACTCTGTTCCGGATAAGCCGTTGTATGGGGTCCCACTCTGTAGATATTCCAACAATCGCTTATTGGATTAAAGAAAGTAAAACAGAGTAATAAAACTTAATATAGGGCCTATAACAGTATAAATTCAGTTTGTGCATTCCGGACGCTGTGAAGTCCAGTCTTATCAAACTTTTTATCAGTTGCCGCGAATTATGCAGTGTAAATGAATATATTCTCTATTCCTGAAAGTTCTAACCGAAAGGTAGAAGTTCTTCTTCTTATTATTTTTTCTAATTCCTTCATGTATTAGGCGCTTTGTGCTTTAAAAAACGCATTTTCCAAGGTAACCTGTGTCTTTTTATATTACGTATGTCAGTTTTTTATGTATTTTATTTTATTGTACATCACTATTCCTCAGTAGATCCGCAGGACTTCAACCCTCTACCGTACGAACGAACCCTATATCGCTCAAACGTCTTCCTAGGATATGGAGTCACTTGATTTCGTATATATCCATGGGTGGATACAGAATTGTCTAAACACGGTATTTTTGTTGTCTTGTTTGTTCATCATCTTCTTTCAAAGCACTACACTTTATATAATATATTATATAAAACGGTATTTTTGATGGCTCTGCCGTATGCACCATTTAGCGCGCACACCTGTGTCTGTGTTTTAATTAATTTATAGTTAGAAATGTCAAGCAAATTGTATTGAAATATAGCCTATTACATTATAGGATTATAATGTAATTATTATATTATATTACATTTTACATTATAGGATATACTGTAGTTGTAAAAAGTAAGGATTAAATTGATATGTACATATTATTTTATGTTTTGATTTTCACATGTTTATATATATATATAAACGCTGTAGCTGTATTATCAAGTGTTATTGATATGTAACCCAAGAAGGGTTACCTCTTGAAACCGTCTTGTACATATTTATTTATTTATTCACTTATTTATTGGTTTTTGTTTAGCCAACTTGACATTAAAACTAAGGCACTTATTTTTATTAATCTGTTAATTAACTCAGAGGTGCCCATTTCCCCAAAGGCCATGGTACAATTCCCCCCCCCACCAAGTATTCCGAAATCTCTACCATATTTGATTTCGTGGGTAGGGGGGATCAAAAAACGGGGGTATGAAATAACCCCCAGTTAACGGTGGATTTTGGGGCTTTATCCAAAAACTTTTAAAAAACTAAAGTCATTTAAGCAATTATTGGAATTAAAAAACTAACGTTATTCTTTTTATCAATACCAAAAGGTTTTCTAGTATGCCTAATAAATAACTAAATTATGAGAAATGTAAAAGCCTGGTCTAACCTGGCCTAACATAATTAGTAGCACGTTAGGCCTTACAGTTCTCACAGTTTGTTGGCCGAAATATCACAACAAACTTTAATTGAATGGTCAATAAAGCCATTTATATTTTAATTAGCCATTAACATTAATGAGTAAAAATGTTTAGAAAGAAATAACAAATTTTTACATAAAAGGGAAGAATTTCTAAAGAGAAAAGCGAAAAGTTTGAAGGCATAGGAAAACGGAGACATGAAATTTACTCATATTTTTAAGCTTCCGGAGGTGTTAAGAATTTTGAGGGTGATTTACTGTTGTTACGGGAGTGGGCTAACATTTCCTGCGGGGACTTTGAAATTATTGGGATATTGGGTGGTGGATTGAAAATCGTTCTAAACTGTAGGGCCTAAAAGTTCACAAAGAAAAGTTTGAATACTCTAATAATTGTTATTGGAGTAGAGGGGAGTAAGTTCCGAAGGGGGAATTTAAAATACGTGGGGGGAATTTAAAAGTAAAAGAAAACGTTTGAGTACCGCGGAAATTCCCTCCCCCAAAAATTACAAAAGTCGCCTTGAAAAATCCCCCCCCCCCAAAATTCCAGTGGTGCGACTTGCACCATTGCGCCACGCTGTGGGCACCCGTGAATTAACTTATATATTCTGAAGATATCCGTAAATTAAAAGTACGAAGCAGACAAATGAACAAACTTTCGGTTCGTTTATAATTATTATTTCGTATTACAACTATTAGTATATTGTCGTCGTATTTATTGTTAACGTTAATGTTAGCACAAACTTACATGTGTACCCGATGGACATGATATGTACAGAACTCCATTTCGGGAAAAAGGTTCAACAAAAAAGTGGAAGAAATAAATAAATAAATATTAGTAGATTGTTCATTTTTATTGCATTAAATTCTAAATTTTATAATTCATTTATAAACCTGTGAAGATACAGAATACATTCTATGAAACGTGCGTCAGGTTAATTAAAACGACAAACAATAAGAACACTCTACTGGCAGAAGTAATTAAAAATTTATAATTTATATATTATTCAAGAACTTCAACGCAGGAAATCCTGCAAGGAGTTACGTATATAGTGACACTTCTCATAACAAAATTTCTGAGGATATTATTATTTGTCACTGTAAATAATATTTAAAATATTTAAACATACCGTAGAAGCACAATAAAAGGACAAAATATTACATTTTCATCTGGGTGAGAATTTTCAGAGGAGGTTTCAACGTCCCCCCGCCCCCGGGCAACTCTGCTCTGTATAAACGCGTATACTTTGTATTCATTCGTTACTTATTTACATTAGTTTCTTACGAGACTTTGCGGAAGTTATGAAAAAAAAGGAACTCATGTGTTTTTTTGTGTGGAATAAAAAAGGAACTCATTGAAGTTATAAACTTTGCACGCATGTCTATTTTGTTCACATTTCGTTACAGTCGATACTGTAGTTTAATGCTATGTCGATTCATGGTGTCTTAAATTGAAACAAATCAATAGGCATTCTTATGTACGTGTGTTTCTAATGTTGTGCAGGGACATCCATTTGCATAGTTGATTGTTATCAACCACGCCTTTTTGCGTGCGTTTCTCTCTCTCTTTCTCTCTCTCTCTCTCTCTCTCCTCTCTGTCCACAACTGTGCGTCCTTTATAAAAATCTATAATCGAAAATATGATCATTCTGTGTGTTCATCGTAAATAGGACAGTTGTGTACACTAACGAAACCGTTTACATATCGAACTTAACACTGTCGTGCGATGCAAAGTTTAGGAATCAGAAAGTCTTTTGGGACATATGAGGTTTGTATAAAAAGTAACAGGCTGAAATTTGTGTCCATAAATTAGTAACAGTATTGTGTGACCAACGCAAAGAGCTAATCACTGTAATAAGATTAGTATACCGTACATTAATACAGATTTTCAACTTCTTAACCTTAACACGTTTGACTGTGCGATAGTTTTAGTAACTATTTGTTTTGACCGTCGTAATTAAATTGAGCTAAATAACATTGAGCAGAGTTATAAAATGAAATTTTGAGTGTAGTAAACGTCAAGAAGATGCAGCAGAAACATTTGACAAGTCAAAACAAACTTACAGAGGTGAACCCTTGTCCTGAAAACAGGTTTTTAGTCTTCACATGACACTTTCTGACAAATATTTCCAAATCAAGGTAAATAAGGCCACAGCCGGTTATCAACTAACAAACTCTGGGATGTCACAGGGGATTGTTCCTGTGGCTTATGTAGCCTACACGGCTGATACACGTGTTACTGTTACTGCCACATTTGCAGACGACACTGGAAACTGATATCAACCCAGAAAGAGCAGGTGAGAAACTTGACATTCTTCTTCTTCTTCTTCTTCTTCTTATTTGGCGTTACAGGCTTTGGTGGGCTTTAGCGTCATCAACAATACTTCTCCCCCATGCTTCCTTGTTCTCCGCCCTTCCTCTCCACCCTATGATTCCCATGCTAAGAAGATCTGTTATGCCATCCAACCATCTCATCTTTGGTCCGCCTCTACGTCTAGTAGTAGGCCTACGTTATCTTCCCTTCAGTATTCTTTTAAGTATTCTTACCTCACACACTCTTTCTACATGTCCCAGCCAACGCAATCTCTGTGATTTGATTAATTTCACTATGACTTTTCCATGCATGAGAGCCTGTAGTTCTTATGTACTTATTACGAGACTAGCTTAACCAGTAGAAAATCCAAGTGAATTCTGAAAAATCCACCCATATTACACTCACTTTGAGACGTATCTCCTGTTCTCAAATTACCATAACAATGCATCTATACTAGTTAAAGAGAAGTTAAACTTGGACCAAACAAATTAACCTGAAAAGCCCGTATTAAAGCTAAAGAAAAAAAACAGCAACAAAATCTGGAAGTTCGCCAGATGTCCTGGCTGATAGCCAGAAAGTCACAGCTGTCTTTTGAAAACAAAAGTATTTTTTGTTATCTGTGTTAGTCTAGCCAGTGAGGATGCCTCATAGAAATATAGGCGAAACGTTTGGTTTAAAGAAAAATAAAACGAGTGAGTCAAACCGAAACAATAATATTGTTGTTGTCAATGAAAATCACTAAAACGTACGACCGATTGTTATCTCAGGTCTGAGAGAATCTAAAGAACTGTTAAAGGCACAGAGGACGCTGGAAAACGAACCGACAGCCTCAGAGTTCAATTAAGTTCAGAAGAGAAATATATTCAACGTGTTGAGTACATAAAGGGCGCAGCAGCTTTGTTTATCCTAACATTAGGATTTAAACAGTGTAAAGACAATTACAAAGATATTACAATCATTAAAAATAATAAAACATGATAAGTTACAAAAATGCTGGGCTATAAACCCGCGATACTCGAAGTCACGACAGTTGTCTCCATTCTATAGGTGTGAAGTTGAAGTCACTGTTCGTGCAGCTGAAGTAGTAAAAAATTTTTACTAAGAAATGGAAATTGCACCACCTTTGTACAGTCCAGATATTAACACATTCTAATACATTTGATTCGAGCGGAGCTGTGAAAGTCTTTTTACTATGTGTTTAGTTTACTAGTTTAATACTGTGTAAGTCCTATGTGTTTCTATCATCATCGTCATCATAGTAGCCAGTACTCTCTCTCTCTCTCTCTCTCTCTCTCTCTCTCTCTCTCTCTCTCTCTCTCTCTCTCTCTCTCAAGGTTGCTGTAGCTGAAACTTCCCTATTCAGTGATTATTTAACCAACACGGGCCGTGACTTTGAACTTTTCTGAACATTTGAACATCGTCACCCGGTCTTATATGCAGACAGTTCATTATAGTTATTGTGAACTTATCTTCCATAAATCTTTGTTAATTTCTTTTGTTACAGGCCGTTTGTTAACTGGCGTATACACTTTTAACGATAGTTTCATGAATGTAAGTTGCGTTTGGATACGGTTAGTAAGCGTTTGGTTAAATGGCAATCGTCAATGTTGCTTGTCATTGGTGTGAGAAATCTTGTATTATACAGTATATAATAACTTTTATACCTGCGATACTTGGCACAGTATCTTTTGTAGCATGTCCATGCTACACACTAAAAAAATAGTTTACATAGTTCTATTTATAAATAGTTTATAATAGCTTAACTTGCTCATTAAGAAATCAGATTTTTTATCATAACCTAATAATCCTCTATAAAATAAAAAGTTTAAGCTCTTGAATATGTTGTTTTCCTTGTTACTTTTCCAAAATTAATACTGCGTGAAATGTTTCACCACCAATGTGTCAGAGTCTTGCAACCACTGGTAGGATTAATACTGCGTGAAATGTTTCACCACCAATGTGTCAGAGTCTTGCAACCACTGGTAGGATTAGTACTGCGTGAAATTTTTCACTACCAATGTGTCAGAGTCTTGCAACCACTGGTAGGATTTTTTTGATTTTCTTTTCACAGTTTCCGTTTATTATGTTTAATCGTTGTTACTTGCAACAAAAATTATAATACAGTTAAATTGTCACATATTACTTATATGTTAACGGAGTTTTTTTACAAACAACAAATGTAATAGTAAACACTGACTAAATTTATGACAATAGAAACCGAACAGTTGTTTTGCGCGTAGGCCTCTGTTGTGTTTGAACACGCGAATGACTATCTGTCAGAAGAACTACATAGGTAAAAGTGACGCCGAACGTAATTTTAAGGTTTAAGGTTAGCTTTCACTGATTTAACGGACGTTAGTTACCTAACGGTCCAGAAATCTCCCGTTATGTTAACCAACGACTTTAACGCCCGTTGTCTTTAGCGGAACTTTGTGAAACAGATTATCTCATGTAAACATCGTTAACACGAATGTCGGCGACTCGATTTTGACCGTCGTTGACAATTCTGTCGTCAGTTACAGCCGACGGAAACGCTATCCCACTTCACGATTGTACACTCCCCTGTCAGTAGTACTGTCACTAAAACTGTAGGAAATATTTGACGGAATAAAGACTAACAACCGAAATTGCTTGTCTAGGTGCCTTGGTATCAAATGATAATAACATTAGGATGACTATAAGAGAAAGGATACAAGCAGGAAGTAAAGCCTACTTTGCAAATATTAACATCTTTAAAAGCAATCTTGTTACAAGAGGTATAAAACTTAAAGTATATTAATCTCATGTGCGACCAGTTGTTACATATAGATTTGAGGTGTGGAGTTTGACAGAGAATGACAAAACTGCTTTAAAATTATTTGAGCTCAAAATATTGCGTAAAATTTATGGCCCAATAAGAGAAGAAGGCAGTTGGAGAATACGCAATAACAATGAACTACAGACTCATATGGAAAAGACATAGTGAAATTAATCAAATCACAGAGGTTGGGTTGGCTGGGAAATGTGGAAAGAATGTCTGAGGCAAGAATACCTAAAAGAATGCTGAAGGGAAAATTATGTACTACTAAACATAGAGGCAGACCAAGGATGAGATGGTTGGATGGCGTAACAAAAGATTTTGCTAGCATGGGAATCAGAGGGTGGAGAGGAAGGGCGGAGAACAAGGAAGCATGGAGGAGTATTGTTGATGAGGCTAAAGCCCACCAAAGGCTGTAACGGAAGATAAGAAGAAGAAGAATCGAAACTACTTGTCGTTAGATTAGGCACCTTAGACACGAAAAACATAAGGAATGACACGGCGGAGCCATAAGCCAATCCACTTGACAACACCAATCAAATATGTCAATCAAACACAAACATTGTAAAAGGTTTATGATTAGGAATTGACCAGAGGTATATATTAGCGGCGTTGGCTCGCCAAATCACATGGCTTAGATTAAAAAAAACCTAGCTTTTCGACGTCCCTGCACGGTAATTCATCTCCATAAGCCTAAAGCTGTTCGGTGTTAAGATGCAGATCCTATAACCGTGTGAGCATACCGACCACGGGTATACCTCGACCGAAGTGATGTACCCAGTGATGTAAATATGTGCATAGCGTGGTCGTGTTCATTACGGCGAAGTGCTTAAATTAAAATATCTTATTATTGTAATTATCGAATTGTGAAGTTTCAGGATGGTATTTGTAACGGCCACTGCGTTAAACTATAGTGGCTGTCAGTTCCCAAGAGAGAAAACGTTTTGTCTTTTGACCAGTTGATAATACGTTTGAATCGAGTGTACATAAATTAAGAACACAAATTATTTAACCCCCCCCTCCCAACTTCGAGGATAATTTGTGTTTAGATACAAAGTTAGTACAGTTAACGATTGGAACTACTAGTAATTCAAAAAAGTAGTAAGTTTTTTTCCAAACACAGAGCTTCTCGTACTATAACAAAAATAATAATAACCGTTTAACATTATCGAGTTGTTACGCTGTTTTATTCTTAAATTAAAAAAAAAGTGTTGCGAAAAATGAAAAGTCTTCAGTTACTGTGTTTACGCAAATGTAACACCCACCGTGGTTGTCAACACTTGCCATCGGTTACTGTACGTAACGTAGACACGACGTAGAAATCGTCCCGAAGTACGGCAGACTTTGTACGCACTCCACTGCGGTGACTGCTTTTTCCGCTTACTAACACTATCACTAGTACAAATTGGTCTATATAAAACTGTATGAAAGGTTCACCAAAATGGGTAAAACAAAGTAAATCGTGGCGTGATCAACGTGATTAAGCACACAAAGTATAATAAACATTTTTTATATGTTTGTGATTGTAAGTTAACTCGTTTTTCGACAGTCCTTTGGGAAGGAAATGGCAAAATAACGAGCGTCCCGCTGCCTACAGACGTACGGCGTTAGGCCTGTACCATATATGTCTACGACGGGTACATTATGAAATTCTTGTCTTGATTCAAGTCCGGCGCTTAAGAAAAATATGGCTTAAATATGTAAATAACATAATTAATCGTGTTAGTTTGGCGTACGTAGTTGGCGGATCGTGAGTTGCAAACGGTATTGCGGCCACGACCACCGACGCGACGGTACCTGTCAATTGCCACAAGTCTTTAAACCAATTAACTGAAGAAGACTTGAATCCAGTGCATATAATTCAAGTACAAACAAACAACAAACACCAAACACATCAAATTAACGATTGGAACTAGAAACCAGTGAAAAATTAATACAAATCTATCCCGAAACACATCGTTTCTCGTACAATTACGTATAACCGTTTTACATTACGGAGTTGATACTTCTGTTATATTCTTAAATTAAAAAAGGACAATGAAAAATAAAAAGTTTTCTCGCAGATAGTTTTAATGGTGATTTTTAAATAAGACTACACAAAACGGAAAACACAGGTAACGCCAGCAACTCGTTTTTCATATTTTTCTTAAAATGCTTAGTTTTTTTAATTGTATTAATCAGAATTTTGCGACCACAGTTTTTAACAAGCTTTTTAGGTTCTGATTTATTTAAATAGCTGTAATTTTATTTTAAAGCTTGGTATTTTCGAATAAATTCACTGAAAAATAAATACTTCAAATAGCTAAAATTATTTGAAACTTGACACTGGAATGAATCCACTGGAAAGCAAATATAAATTAATAAATACAATGAAATAATAACAAATATGGCGTATAAAGGATTACATTTAAATTTCATTATGGGCATATTTTTATTAAAAAAAATTCGATTTAATGTAATTTTGTTATTAAAACTACCATTTTATTAAACGAACTTATCATTTTATTCATGTTTTCTGACAAAATTGGCCACTAAGTATAATCTTTGACAATTGCAGTTATATCATTAGAGTACAACGTACTGTATTGCGTATTATCATATTGGCCACTAAGTATAATCTTTGACAATTGCAGTTATATCATTAGAGTACAACGTACTGTATTGCGTATTATCATACACAATGTTGTTTACGTGTGTAATATTTAACTATGAATTCCTTCTAAATATATAAAGTAAACGGTACGTTGTAATTTCATGTTTTGTGATGAATTCTTTGGGACTACGCGAAGGCTTGAACGGATGGATAGCGTTTAAAAATGAGGAACTTTTTTTTTAGATGTGTAAAGTTTTAAAAGGCTGAATAGTGTTTTAAAACGCATAGTGTTTTTTTCTTTACGGGAATAAACTATGAAGTATTCAAATAAAAATAGCCGATTTCTACTAGTGTTAAACTGACCCAACGAACATTCACATATTTGTATATTGGTAGGTACAGCATATTTGTAACTACTGGGCAACGTAGAAATGTTTATTGTAAACAAAATTGTAATCGCTAAAATCAAATACCTGGGGAGACATATTTAACGGCGAAATATTCTGAAATCTTTTTATGCAGGTAAATTAAAATTAGTTAATTTCTTTAAACGCGAGTGTACGAAACAATAACTTCTTTGTAGAATCCAACGTAAATAAAGCATTAAGAAGAAGAAAAGACGTCAAGTTCATAGTAAATCCAAAACAAACACTTACTGTACAACAAGATACACAATATAGAAACGTGATGTGGTACTGAGTTACCTTGTCAAGTAGAGGATTCCGACAACCAACAGCCGTGCCGTCCGGAAGACGAATGTACTGTCCTCATGTCAGCACGTTTGTTGGTAGTTTTTGAGCTGATACACCCGATTGGTCGTCCCCTCTCTTTAAGAAACCATATTAATGTTTCATTAGCTTGTATTCTTAAACCGTTTATAACAATCGATATGCATCTTGTGTTACACCTTCTCGCTACCACGCGCGTTACCTATTGTTTTAGTTCACTTTGTTTGAAACAAAACCCAAGTGATAGGAGCAGCGGTGTTATAATTCTCTTTCCGTTTGATATTATAAAAAATGTTATGTCCATACAGTTGACTGTGTTTCCGAATTCAACAATTACTGTACTCGCTCAACGTTTATTCAAAAAGGGCCCCATTGTATGATTCACTTTAGGTATCGTGTAACACTTAAATCGAACGAGAATTTTAGTCTCCTTTCTTTTCTTTTTCTTAACAATTTGAAAATTAACGTAGTCCTGTTTCCATATACCTAGGCCTATACTATGTACTCGTGTGTGTGTGTCTCCGTAAACCTAAATAGATACTAGTCAGTGATATCATTCGCTTGGTTGCCTTTATGTTGCGAGTGAGAAGTGACATTAAACAATTTTTACTGCAACAACGTTTCTGGCTAAAACACAATGAGAAACCCTGTAAGATGTGCGACTGGCAGTTAAGAACTGTCCATAGTTATTTAAAACTCGACAAAATGTTTATTGAGTTACATTCTGATATTATTTCAGCGCTACAGCCCATATGTAGGGAATGGGCTTCTTTCGCAGCATGCCCCCGTTTCCTTCTGTACCGCTTCTTCTGAGGTCCTCTTCGAGACTTCTTTGGTCTTCCTTCCAGGCTTCATCCACCTGGTCTCCACTGGTATACTCTTTTAGGCATTTTATCTCATGTAGGTGACCTGCGCACCTTATTCTTGCAGATTTTGCCTCATCTAATATTCCAGGTTCCCCATTGAGCTGCTGCAGCTCGTATTTCTCCTTATTCTCTACATTCCGTTCTCGATAACCGATCCATACACTTTCCTTAGGATTTTTCACTCCCATCTTTGCACCATGCTTTCTTCTCTTGTTGTCATAGTCCATTTTGCAGACCAATAAGACAACTGGTCTTAACATTGTTTTATAAATACTTATTTGCGAGGCTCTGCTAACAGTCTTGGATTTGAATACGGTAGCAATGCAAAGTAGGCTCTATTTCCTGCCGCTAAACGTTCCTCAATTTTTGCAGGTATGGAATTTCTGTAAGGTCTATCACCAAAGAACTTGTTCCTGTTCAGTCTGTTTATTCCCGAGCTTCAGTATATTCAATTCCCGTTTTCTGTGTATTATCGGCAACTTCGTAAACTTAGTTTTTCCAAGATTTGTTTAAAAACCCGTGCTTTATGCAGCAATTTCTAATCTTGTGTAAGTTTCTTCCAAATAATTGGGGTTCCTTGTTACAATTGCCACATCATCTGCATAAGCCAAATATGTCTCTTATGTTGTATACTTGACACACATCGAAGTAGAGTAAATTTTTGACTTCCTACAGAGTTTATCCTGTAGATTTAAATGCTGGATTAAAAATCTCCCGAGTGTGTTATGAATAGAGGGCAAAATCGGTTTTGAAGTACTGGACATGAAAGGACTTGAAATTCAGTTTTTACTAATAGAAATTGTATTATAAAGCTTAAAATATTAAATATAGAAAATAACATGCAATAAGTAAATTGCCGATGCCTGGTCTGTAGTCATTTAACGTAGCAAATGCTGACCGAACAGTGGATATCGGCATACAGTTCGTTTTCATTAAGTAATTCAATTGAATTTACAAAATTCATTAACTAATATAAAAATGTTAATGACCAGATATTTTTTTGTTACTCACATTTGTAGGTTAGACACGTTTTCTCCAATTTCACGTACGAATTAGGAGCATTCCGCCGTCCTAGGCCTTTCTCTAATTTCCGGTCATCTAATATTTCATTCCATTTTATTCGTTTACCTTGGCGCCATTTATCACTTTGTTTTCGTAAAAATTAATTTGTCTTTATACATTCTATTGTATTTCCTACGAAAGTTCCGTAAGTTGTAATTAAATCGTCTTGTTTTTTATTGTTTCGTTTTTTCAGTTTATGAAAAGTCTCATATATATAAATTTTATAATAATCTATTTTCAATTGTATTTATTAAATCAGATTTTTATCAATTACATTATTTTCCACTGAATTATTCATTACAGTAGTTTTAGTTTTTTACACTTTCCTACTTTAATTCGATTTTAATTTGCTTACTACATTTTCAGGAAAAGTAAATTTTCATTTTTTCATTGTACACGCACTTAATTTTATTTATTTGGTTATCTACGTTATTGTGTGGTCAACTAAGTAGTCACTTAGTCCGTTCATTGTTAAGTTTTTAATATCCTTGATCTCGATATAAGATGACGTTATTCCTTATCATTTATCGTTTCATTTACGCTTACGGTATTGAAAACTCAAGGGACATCAGTCTACGTACAAGGACTGGATGTATGTAATTACTTCCTGGCGACGTCCTAAACAGATTAATTCCATGACGTGTTTTGTCTTATGTTTAGGATATATAGAAACATATATTAACGTAATTTGCCTTCATTACAATAACGATTTTCATTGTTTTATACTAAATACCATTATTAATCTGTTTTACTTCTATTAATAAAAATGTCATGTGGATCCAAACGGTATTATTCTTTATGGATGAACCGATACTGTTTAAAATAAATACTGTTCATCGCCCGAGGATACAGTTTCGAGTTCCGTATTCTTCAGTTCGGTTTATTTACGATAGAAAAATTGTAGCAGAACCCTATTGAGGCTTAAGGAATTTTACATTTTTATTGACTTAAGATTTGAAAACCTTTAATACTGCAATACCCTAAAAAATGGTCACCATGACTTTCTGTATAGATTACTGACTTTTGAAGGTTTTAGCCGTTGGAGGGATCCCATTCAGGGTGGAATTAATTTATTTGTTTCTGGTTCATGAACTCACGTTTTGTTCCCTGTTACCGTATGGAAAAATGCTTCAAACGGTTTAAGAAATGCTGACTTCCACCATTCTCTCCATTAAATCAGATGACCACTTTACGAGCACTAAGTCGTCATGTATTTTATGAAGGGTACTGTGACCACAGTTCAATTTTACGGCAAACTCCCGTCTGTTCGGTCGCGTCAATGGTTGCAGTTGGTGGTCTCCTACCGTGGTTTCTCTCTCTTCATCCTATATTCAATTGTATTCACCTCCATAAACATTCGGCCAGGCCACACCGCTTGTAGCATCGAGAACTCGATGACTGCACGTTGTTTATGCTTGCAATCTGTTTATTTTTCATTTTCCTGTAACACTAATATTAAATAATTAACTGTAATATTAAAAATTTCTTGTAACTCTATAATTCAGACTTTTCAAAATAAGGTACTTTGCAGTATTGTTGATACACCGAGGTACGTAAGAAATGATGACGTCCATCAGGACCTGAAAATGCCTACGGTTGCTGACGAGATTAAACGGGTTGCGTATAAATATGAAAGAAGACTTCGTGAACACGTAAACATTGAAGTGCTACAACTGCTTGATGATATCGGACTCGTTCGGGGGTTGCAGGGACAGAAACCATTTGAACTAGTGAACAAAAATATTTTTTACATTTAACAAACCTCTAATGATGCTGATGTGTTTCAGCGAAACGTGCGTCAGGTATTGAAACGACAGAAACATAATACACTACTTACAGAAGAAACTATATTGAATGATATCATGAACAAAGTGTAACTGTACTGAGAAATGCTCCAGTGGGAGCTTTTCCTACACACTGTTAATGTCTGTTTTAGAATAAAATTGCTAGATAGCTTGTAACTAGTTGCAATGAAGTTAAATAAACAAAACAATTTTCTCGTAACGAAAACAATATTTCTATAATATATGCACATATGAATATTTACTCTATCAACAGTAATAAAAAAAATATGACAGCCATTGGTATAGCCATCGAACATGACGCTTATATTTTACTTTACATTAATTTTATACTCCGCTTACAGTTGACTTTGCTATTCATATATTTTGCAGCAATTCTACCTAAGTGACAAATTTTAAAAATCAATATTTTCTTCACAGTATCGCTACAATCTCTTCAAACAGTGATTTTGGACCGTTAGTGACATAAAAAAGGTTTATTACCATAACAATAAGATATATATAATATGTGGAAATGTAAAGAAATATGTCATGGAT
Source organism: Magicicada septendecula (assembly GCA_034769895.1). Classification (NCBI taxonomy): domain Eukaryota; kingdom Metazoa; phylum Arthropoda; class Insecta; order Hemiptera; family Cicadidae; genus Magicicada; species Magicicada septendecula. Next base: position 403,406,408 of record CM068370.1, on the reverse strand, counting down.
CAAGTTTCCTCTGAAAAACTTTCTCTTCGGAATTTTGGCCCCACGGCAACTCGTAAACGAGTAGAATCAGTGATCAGATTTAAAGGTTTACTCCTTTTTAAACCCTTTAGGAATTGAATTTTTTGAAATTTCGTAATCAAGTACTTAGCACCTAAGAGGAATCTACCTAACAAATTTTATGGTCATAGTGGTTCGGCAGATGTCGCGAGTGAGTGAGTGAACAAGTGGATTTTATGAATATAGAAAATTTCTCTACTTCGAAATGGTTATTAATATATGAATAAACGTTTGTTATGTGGGTCGCGAACAAACATTAAAGCTGTGTGTGGGTCTCGATCCCATGTCATTGTAGTTTGGGATCGGTGTCTAGCGTATATTCTCTGTAGTGTGCATTGTCAGCAAGACCTGAAATTTGGTGACCTAAACTTTTGTTAATTATTTGTAAACTAAAAGAAAACGTAGTCAAAAATACGGGAAAACAAAAAGCAGAATAAAACCATTTAAAACGTGGTCGTGGCGTCCTATAAAATTCCGTGTGACGGCGTCGTAATGTCGTGCAGTGTGGTGTCCGGGGGTATAGTATACGCTGTAAGGGGCAGGCAGCACGCTTCGGGATTCCTGGTGACACCTACGATACGGCGTGAAACCTTAGAAGTATAGGGAAGCAGCTGAGCAGGGTATGACCGGATACCCCCGCCCGACGTCCGGTACAACACACGCTGATCTAATTTGTATACACTCACACGTTCCGAAAATTAACAGATTACACGTAAAAAAATCTCTCCACACCTAATGACAACACAAAGGAATAGTTTTTAAAGACCAATGCAAAATAAATGTTTTCACATACATTAATTTCTTTTTAAAGCTGCGCAAATAAATAATATATATATAAATAATATAATTTGTGATGTTTTCAATTTGTTTCTTCTGCAAGTAGATAATATTGTATATTCTTTTTAACACCTGACGCACGTTTCACTGAAAAATATCAGTATCATCAGAGGTTTCTAAGTGAATTAATAACAATCGTAATAATTCTATTAATATAAAAGTAACGAATAATCGAATTTGTATCGATTTTAACGTAAAATAAAATAACTGATAATCGATTTAGGTCGATTAGTTAACGATTGTTTTAATGTTTATTTCTTCAGCAGCTGTTTTCTCGGTTATATTTGAAATTTTGTTTATATGTATTTTATTCACATTTATTTTTATTTTTTTAGTAAATTTGTTACTTATATAGAAAATGAGTTAACATGTATAATTTATATGTAATATTATATGTAATATTATATTATATTATATGTAATATAATTTATATTACTTATATATAATTTAACATGAGTTACTTATATAGAAAATGATGGATATAAATAATAATATATATATATAAATAATAATATATATATGTATTACATAATATTGTAACATTACATTTGGAACAACATAATATCTTACCTGATTTAATGAAAACTTTGGTTAAGAAGCTAACAAGAAGAACAATATCTTCAAAGATGATAGTGAAGAAGAACGACTAATAATTTTAGACTGACTAGTAAGACAACTGACCGTACCCAAATTAATGATTTAGGCTAAGTGATGCAAAACACCTTTAACCCCAACTATGACAATGAACTTTCAGTAATGACCAAACAAAGAATTGTAAAGACAAACAGCTTATGAACCAGGACAATAAAGAAACAAATGGTTTCAGTTAATGTATCATTATATCCAGATAATCAAAATACAAAGTGAGGGATAATAGGCCCAAACATGTAATATTATGTAAGAGAAATATTAGTAAATAATTAAGTTAATTGATGTAACAAAAATATAGATACACATGATTATAGATACATGAACCATACAAATAATTGTCACATATAGAGTTCATAGGGTTGTCCAGTAAGCAACAAATTATAACACGGTCACAATAACATTTATAACAAGAGTGAAACCCATATAAACAGTAAATGTAACAAGATTATTAGAACTGTGTGGTGAGGTGGAGCAACAGTGTTCAATTTATTGTAATTCTTGTAAGTCAGACATCAGTAAGTATACGGATGTTGAGACCCATATAAATAGTAAATATGACATAGACAGTGTCAGAATAATGAGTAAATTAGCTGACAAAGGACTAACTAATTAGTATAGAATTTGTTTTGTAAAATGTGCATGTTTTATGTTTTAGGCACAGTGTTATATCATAGTATTTGTGTTGTGTTTTTTGTATGTAACAGGTGATACAGCTAGTTTAAAGGAATGTCAATTTAATGATATTAATTCCATTTTTTTATGTTGTGTTAACAAATATAACAATAGAGCTGATGTTAAACCATGGTAAATTAATTGACCAAGCAGAATGGACTATACAAAGATGTTTTGTTAAGTGTCAAACACTTATACAGTCTGAGTAGAAAACAATTATTTGTGCAAGGATTTGGTATAATCATAGCCATGTGGGCATGAATTTAACTATTGGAGTAATATATTTTTTGTGTTGTTAAAATAACGTTATATGTTAAACCATTTTGATGAGTGTTAGAAGTTAATTTAATTGTTAAAGATGTTAAAACATGGTGATGAAGGTAATACTATTACATAGGCCAGGTGAAACCAACTTTAGTAAATTTTGAACAAATATATTAGAAATTTTGTAAAGCAAATGTGAAAAGGTAGATGTATTTATAGATAAAATGTATACAAGGAATATAGGAACAAAATAACACATATCAAGTTATTTAAGAAAATTCCAAATAACAAAATTGTAACATCCATAGTTCTTAAGCAAAAATAGGCATGTTTGGTGTCTAAATATATCAAATGTGAAGATCAAAATAATGCTGATAATGGTTTTAAATTCCCATTCAGTATAGCAAAGTTATGTCAATTTAAAGATTTTGAACAAATTTTAGACTTCGAAATAATGAAAGTATATGACAATGTATATTCGAATTAACCAACCAGATTCCAAGTTTACCCTTAGCAACCAGAAATTTCGGATAAATAAAATGAGACTTCTTTGACAACGATCTTAGCAGATAGACGCGTTTTTAAATCGTCTTACATTATGTGTTATAAAGTGTGAAAAAACAATACAACTAAATAAATACAGTTAGAGGTACACTACACGAACTCTTTGCAATAACAGAAGACTACCCATTATATGGATTAGAAGAAATAACAACCGGGAAGAAGATTTGAAGTGGACGAGGGACGAGAAGAAGATCTGACGTGTACGTGGGCCCTATCTTCAACCAAGAAGAGTACAAGAAGAGGATTTGGTGATTCTGACATCTCATTATATCGTACTTTAACACACACATTTGTATATACGAATTTTAAGGAATAATCAACTAAACTACAGACACCATATAACACAAACACTAAAAACAATCACTAATAAGACTAACACCTTTTTAAACACAACAAGAACTTTTAGTTTACATAATAACTATCAAAGCCTGAACTGGACATAACCTTTTTAAAACTGGTAACCACTATACAATTTCTGTGTGCACGTAACACTCTAACGTTGTAATATCCTGTAATTGTAAACTTGTATTTTGTATAATAGTGTAATATGTTGTTTAATTTATAATCCCCGAACCATATACGCCCTGAGATAATTAATATCTTTATTTAAAACGTTAACAAAAGCATTGTTTTGGTCTGGAAGAAAGACTAAACGTTTGGCTACTGCTGCCAACTGGTAAAGGAAGAATTATATTTTGCGCTACAATTGCGATTATTCTGTTTAAATTTATTAAAACAGTCAACCAGTGTTTTTCCGAATAAAGGATTCCACAAGGATATATGTTTGATAATATTTGTGTGTCGTTATTATTGCTGTTACATTAGTAAATAGAATTCACCGATTGCAGCGGACCCGACAGTTGGCATCGTTTGAGTGACGTCACGGAAACGTGGAGCATAGTGGGAGTAAGCGGCAATTTACAAAACCATTAGCCGTTCAACCTAACACATTTATAATTACACATCGACGACTCCAGTGCGAGTTTGTCGCTACATTATTTACCTATATTACAAGTTGACACTTCCAACGGGTGGTGTAATTCAAGTGCACACTACATAAATACAAGTAAACTGATTCACAGTAACATTGTACGTAACGGAATATCCTCTGATTACCAATAGACGAACCTGAAGTGAGGCTACATACATTACGTTTCGATAAGATTCAATCATCGTATATACAAATATCATTATCGTTACAAATTGGCGCACCAACGTGTGAGGCGTGTAATTTAATATAAATTAAATTATTATTAATAGACAAATAAACCAGAATAAACAAGATGAGGAAGCGAGAGACATCGCGAAAACGAGCGGCCGAAACCGAGAAGGTAGACGAGTTAAATATGGAAGATAAAGACGCGACACCAGTCGAAGAAGTAGAAGTAATAATAAGAGAGGACCAAGGAGATAAACAAGAACCGGACAAAGTCACAGAGAGCGTTGACCTGAAGAGCATTATGGAATATTTAAAGGAATTAAAAACGGACAATAAACGATCCATTGAGGAATTAAGACAGGACAATAAACAGTCCATAGAGAACAGCAATAAGAACTTAGAAAAATTGAAGGAGGAATTAAAACAGGACAGTAAACAATCTACGGAGGAGAGCAATAAGAACTTAGAAAAATTGAAAGAAGAATTGAAGGAAGATTTGAGTAAGAAGATGGAGGAAATAAAGAGTGATAATAAACAAACCAAGGAGGAATTGAGCCGAGAATTGAAGGAGAATAGCAGTAAAATGGAGGAGAAAATAGACGAAAATAATAGAGCACTGAGGGAAGAATTGAAGGAAAATTACCAGGAAACCATGAAAAAATTGGATGAACACAAAGAGTCATTAAAGGAAGATTGGAATAACAAGATGGAAATTAATAACCGGCAATTGCAGGAAGAATGGGACAAGAAGCTGGAAGAACCGGTGACTGAAATTAGAAGGGTAGAATCCGAGACCAAGGAAAAGTGTGAGCGGATGAATCAAGAGATATTGAGCGTCCGGGAAGAAACGAATGGACGAGTTGAAAATATCAAAACCAACCAAGTAGTGATGGGAGAGAGGTTGGAAGATATGAGTAACAGTCTCAACCGAGTACAAGACCAAACAACTGCTCATAGAGATGAAATCAATTCCTTAAAGAACAGACAGTGTACCGGTGCCCATACAACATGCGAGGAAAATCGAGAGGTGATCGATTTTCAAAACTATAGAAGAAACCCTATGCTATTCCTAGAACGAGTCGAAGAGAAGATAGCCAAAACCGGAGAAGACAGATGGTTTGTGATAAGGAGCATGTTGGACGAGATGTTCCGAAAAGTATATGACAACTGGTGGACGGCGATGCGGCCGAGTATACAGAACTTCCAGGAATTTAAAAAACAGTTCAAATCTAAATATTGGTCCGATGCCACACAACACATGATAAGGAGTGACATAGGATTGGGCAGATATGACCTGCACGGCAAGCAAACTCCAACCGCATATTTTCTCGGCAAAATAAACATAGCCAGACATTTAGAGCCTGCAATTCCTACGGAATGTTTAGTGCGGCTATTAGCATACCACTATGGTGGCGAAATTACAAGAGGCCTAATAAATGGACGTATACAAACCATCGAGGAGATGTCAACATTATTGGCAGAGATGGAACAGGAGAAGAACTTCCTCCAGTATAGACGAAGGAACGATGAGATAAATAGAAATAATGGTCGCCGCGACGCCCCATATGAAAATAATGGACAACGACCAAACAATAGTTATAACTACAACGGTAACCAGTATCAGCGCGGTTACCAAAACCAGAATAACACCAATAACTATCCACGAAATAACGCAAATAATAACAACAATAACAACAACCACTACTACCGTAGCCCTCCTACAAATAATAACAACAATGGATACCAGCGTGCCAATGACAGAGACCACCAGTACCAGAACAACCGGGGTTATAACAACAACTATGATAATCGATACAGACACAATAATAACGGCAATAATAACAGTCAAAATCAAACATATAGAAGACAAGTGAATTATGTAAGTGTTGACGATAGGGATGTGGGAAGACGTTGGTACCAGGGACGAGCAAACTATAATGGAAACCGTGGAAGAAGTTTTCAGGAGGAGAGTAACCAGCACTACCGCGATGAACATCGGCGAAGTAGAAGCTGCGACGATAACAGAAATAACCGAAACTCAGTGACGTTCAATAATAACGCCAGTGAGGTACAAGAGTCACAGAGCAGAGACAGACCCAATCAATCAGACAACAGGACTGAGGAGATCAGCCCTGATTTAAACGAACTGCGGCAGTGAAAATCCACCAGGTCCCATCACTGAACCGGCAATTTGGGTACTTACTAGGACGAGACAAAACGACTGACGATACGTTGACAATAGTGCACAACCACTTCTTAAAGAATGTTAGAGAAGAACTACTGAACGAAGACACGATAACGCAAAATAATTCAAATAATGAGATTGTTTATATTATCGCCCAAGTGAATGGACTAGAGACAAGATGTATGATAGATACGGGCGCAAACGTGTCGTTAATCGACAACAATGAATACCTCAAAATTCAAAAATATAGTAAGGCCATCTTACCAACTTTACCAATTCAAAATATAATTTTAATCGGAGCCACTGGAAGGCAAAACAAGTCAATAAGAAAACAGGTATCATTAACAGTGACCAGCAGAAATGTAGCTATACCTATGATTTTTCTAATAGCTAGTAATCTACCATTTAATCTACTAATAGGCTGTGATATTTTGAGAAAATACTCAGCAATAATTGACATGAGACAAGCCATAGTATCATTAAAAGTGGATAATATAGAATGGACAGCAAGATTAGTAGAAAACAAAAATGTACCTTCATGCAATAGTATAAGAAAATTCAATAATAATCAAGATGAGTCATGGAATGTAAGAAGGGAATACTTTGGGTGTGAAGATAGTTTATGGTTGGAAAAATTAGAAGAGATCCGACAATTTCGGTCAGAACAAAATGAATGTAATCTAACCACACAACAAATAGAAAAGTTAATTTCAATATATAATAAATATCGCTATGTTTTCTCTGATGTACCTGGCAAAGTAAAGGATTATCAATTTACATTACAATTCAAGGAGCCTGTCAATTTTAATAAAAAATCATATCCTGTTGCTTATGCATTAAAGGAAGCAGTGAGGACTGAACTAGACAAAATGATAGCAGAAGACATTATTGAATATAGCTGTTCCCCATATACCAGTCCGTTAATAGCAGTTCCAAAGAAAGATGGCAAAGTACGACTCTGTTTAGATGCTAGAGAGATTAATAAGATCATAGTTAATGACAGAACATCTCCTGGAGAGATTGAGGAGATACTGAAAAAATTCAATGGCATACAATTTATTAGCACCTGGGATACGGTATGTGGGTATTGGCAGGTGGAGCTATACCCAGATAGTCGAAAGTACGTCGCCTTTATTTTCGAAGGAAGGAACTATCAGTTCAAGAGACTACCGTTTGGACTGGTAAATTCAGTAGCTGTATTCGTAAGATGTATGGACCAGGTGTTGGGTCCAGATACTATTCCATATACCACAGTCTATGTTGATGACTTGTTGATTACTTCAGTGAATTGGGAAGACCATTGTGACAGAGTAGGACAAGTATTACAAAAACTATCAGACAATAACGTTACACTAAAACTTCAAAAATCTAAGCTTATCGCCAGTGAAGTCCAATTCCTGGGTTTTAACCTAACAAGACAAGGAATAACACCATGCAATGAAAAAATTGAAGCTATCCAGAAGTTCCCAAGTCCTAAAAATAAAAAGCAACTTCAATCATTTCTGGGACTTTGCAATTATTATAGGAAGTTTCAGAGAAATTATTCTGAAATGACAGCAAAGTTTTCTCCACAATTATCCTCTAAGAACAAATGGTCCTGGGGACAGGAACAAGACAATTTACTCCAAACGATCAAGCACAATTTCCTAAGTTCAGTTGTATTAAAACATCCTAATTTCAATCAACCTTTCTTCATGAACTGTGATGCCAGTGATATAAGTTTAGGATCTGTATTATATCAAGAAGATAGTGAGGGAGAACATCAGGTGGTGAGTTTTGCAAGCAGATACTTAATGGATGTGAACGCAATTATAGTGTAACAGAAAAGGAGTTATTAAGCGTTGTATTCGCTTGTGGGAAATTCAGAACCTACATTCTTGGATACTCAATAACTGTGAGGAGCGATCATAAGTCAATATCTTTCCTAAAAAATTGCAAGATCAACCATGGGTCCCGGATTAACATAGAACAACAAACTTTTGAAGGGGAAAAAGAAACAATCATCAAGGTATACACTATAATAAAAAACAAGTCAGCTTTGGAAAACATCATGAAATCAATTGCACAACAACAAACCAAGGATACCAAAATCAACAATTTTAGACAAAGACTGATCCAACAGGATGAAAAAAATCACTGCATATTACTGTCTACATGAAGACATATTATTTTACAAACCAAATAATAACCAAGGCTCATGGAAGGTGGTGATACCTAAAGCTTTAGAAACAGAATTAATACTGGACTACCATAGCCGATATGGGCATATGGGTGCATTAAAAGTAATGACGGCACTTGAGGAACACACTTACATTAAGAATATCAACAGAAGAGTTAGAGAATGTATTCGGCAGTGTCATATCTGTCAATTGGCAAAATGCAATAATGAAAAAACAGAAGGAATTATGCGACCTATTACATCAACTAGTAAATTAGAGAGAGTATTTTTAGATGTGTGTGGTCCGTTACCTCGTAGTGGAGGGAGAAAACAGTATAAATTCATTATAATCATGTTCGACCATTACTCCAAGTTTACAAAACTATACCCCATTAATCGGGCAACTACAAAAAAGATTTTGCAAATAGTGATCCAACAATATATACCAGAGTTAGGAGCTCCACGATCAATTATTACCGATCACGGAACTCAGTTTCGAGGAAGGGTATGGAAGGAGACTTTGTTAGACTTAGGTGTCAAGACATATAAAACATCTGTCTATCATCCAAATAGCAACCCGGCGGAAAGAGTACTGAGGGAGGTCGGCCGTATACTCAGGACATATTGTTTTGATAAACACCAGAAGTGGAGTGACTACATTACACAAACTGAGAGCTTTATCAACTTAGCTTACCATGAAGCAATACAAGATACTCCATATACCATAATGCATGAAAGATTACCACCCCGAGAAATTAGTGAAATAATCAATTTCCCAAACAACCCAGCTTACCAGTTCGACAACGTGAGATTCCACAGCAAACTGAACGAACAAGTGGAGAAAAGAAGGAAAAAATACAAAACAATTCAGCAGAAGGTGATCCAGTACAAGATTGGAGATAAGGTATTGTTAAAAAACCACGAATTGCCAAGTTCTAAGGAAGGAATAGCAAAAAAGCTATTATTACTGTATAATGGACCATATGTTGTTATAAAAAACAATAACAATAATACTTATATCATTAGTGATGTGGAAACAAAAAAGATTAAGGGAACATACAACCAAGTTTCCTTAAAAATGTATTATGAACCTAATAAACAAAGTTGAAAATACCACAAAAATTCAAAAATAAAGTAAGAGCAACTTACAACTAATGATTTATGAGAATTAATTTGGAAGTGAAGAATTTATTATTATAAAACCAACAAAATTCCAAACAAAGAGTAAGAACAACTTACAACTAATTATTTATGAGAATTAATTTGGAATTGAAGAATTTATTATTATAAAACCTCAAAACTCAAAGAACACAGTAAGCTCATCTAACCAACTTTGATAATCCAAAATATAACTTTAAATTAAGCCAAATAAACAAATTTGAATATATCAGAATTCAAATGAATAGTAAGGACAACTTACAGTACAGTTTGATAATGTTATGATGAATCAAACAAATAAACAACTGGGAATAAATTTCCAAATTCTAAACAAAATAAGCACCTCTTATTAAACACAGTTATGAACTTATTATTGGAATATAAAAGAAAGATGCAACATCCATAAATTAGAAGAAACTATAGTGATATAAAATGAATAAGAAAGGACAAATGTAGACAGTCGACAATGAAAATGAGACAAGACTAGAAACGAATTTATTGCAAATAACCTATCATGATTGTGAGAGAATCAACAACAACTGAAGATGCAAATACTTGTTATGTTTTAATTTAAATGAAGATAGTGAATGAAAAATGAAGATTGAGCAGTACTGATGAAGAAGGAAGGAAGGTAGTACCAATTGAAAGTAAAAAATGTTATTAATATCGCCACAAGAAAATAAACATCTGAAAGAATCAATGGAAAGAAATATTTAGATCTGAGAAGTTAGACTGAGTGAACAATCCCAAGAATATATTATATTATTTTATTTATTTTAGTCGTGAATAGACTAGTGATTATTAAATGTGATTGACTGACGAGATAGCTCCAGCAATCGATATTATTTATGTATTATGTATTGTAAGGACAGCGGGGTATTAGGTCAAGAGAGCCCCCCGACTGATTCCAGAATATATGGTGATTAATTTGTTAGGGAAGTAACATGTTCCAGGGATAGAACACTTATAATTAAAGACAAGTATACCAGATCATAATAAGAATAACAAATGACAATGTGAAAATTAAGATAATTGATAATTTCAACAAAAACAATATTTTATTAAAATGATCAAATTTGGTGGCAGGGTAATATGTAACATTACATTTGGAACAACATAATATCTTACCTGATTTAATGAAAACTTTGGTTAAGAAGCTAACAAGAAGAACAATATCTTCAAAGATGATAGTGAAGAAGAACGACTAATAATTTTAGACTGACTAGTAAGACAACTGACCGTACCCAAATTAATGATTTAGGCTAAGTGATGCAAAACACCTTTAACCCCAACTATGACAATGAACTTTCAGTAATGACCAAACAAAGAATTATAAAGACAAACGGTTTATGAACCAGGACTATAAAGAAACAAATGGTTTCAGTTAATGTATCATTATATCCAGATAATCAAAATACAAAGTGAGGGATAATAGGCCCAAACATGTAATATTATGTAAGAGAAATATTAGTAAATAATTAAGTTAATTGATGTAACAAAAATATAGATACACATGATTATAGATACATGAACCATACAAATAATTGTCACATATAGAGTTCATAGGGTTGTCCAGTAAGCAACAAATTATAACACGGTCACAATAACATTTATAACAAGAGTGAAACCCATATAAACAGTAAATGTAACAAGATTATTAGAACTGTGTGGTAAGGTGGAGCAACAGTGTTCAATTTATTGTAATTTAAGTCAGACATCAGTAAGTATACGGATGTTGAGACCCATATAAATAGTAAATATGACATAGACAGTGTCAGAATAATGAGTAAATTAGCTGACAAAGGACTAACTAATTAGTATAGAATTTGTTTTGTAAAATGTGCATGCTAAACGTTTGGCTACTGCTGCCAACTGGTAAAGGAAGAATTATATTTTGCGCTACAATTGCGATTATTCTGTTTAAATTTATTAAAACAGTCAACCAGTGTTTTTCCGAATAAAGGATTCCACAAGGATATATGTTTGATAATATTTGTGTGTCGTTATTATTGCTGTTACATTAGTAAATAGAATTCACCGATTGCAGCGGACCCGACAGTTGGCATCGTTTGAGTGACGTCACGGAAACGTGGAGCATAGTGGGAGTAAGCGGCAATTTACAAAACCATTAGCCGTTCAACCTAACACATTTATAATTACACATCGACGACTCCAGTGCGAGTTTGTCGCTACATTATTTACCTATATTACAAGTTGACACTTCCAACGGGTGGTGTAATTCAAGTGCACACTACATAAATACAAGTAAACTGATTCACAATAACATTGTACGTAACGGAATATCCTCTGATTACCAATAGACGAACCTGAAGTGAGGCTACATACATTACGTTTCGATAAGATTCAATCATCGTATATAAATACGTTTATCGTTACAATATTTGTGCTTACATACAAACATGAAATATAGATATATATTGTCACCGGACAAAAGGCTTGCCGCATGACAAATGGCGGCAATCGTACACTCTAGTGTTTTTGGTGGCCCTAAAAAGACCTTGTGGCGAGAATGCTGATGTTGGTTGTGCCGCGCTAAGATGTTCGGCGGCTGCGCCTGCTGTTCGTGGCGTACTACAGTCCTCCTCTTCTTTCGGCACCGGTTGTAGAGTCGGCTGCCGGCCCAGCGAAATCCATCGCTGGTGCGGAACTGGAGGGCGAAGACGCAAGAACGCCGGTTCTATTCTTCGGCCGTTCCTTCCGGCTGACTCCGCGCCGATGTCGTCCGAGAGAGGTGAGGAGATGAAGTGCGTCCGATGGCGTGGCGATGAAGAGTGCGTAAAATTTTCTGCCGGCCCGGGTATTATTAACTAACCGGGATCGCTGATTGGCTAGCTCCGAGCACGTAGTTGGTCACGTCTCGGCGGCTGCTGCTCCATGAATTGGCTCGCCTCGTATTCTTCAGGTTTCACGCGCCGTGTCGTTGGTACCGGAGAGCAGACGTAATGAATCGCTGTGACGTGCTGGTCCCCGAACAGTTCGGCTTTCGTGTGGGGCATTCGACCACTCATCAACTGATGAGACTGGTGGAAAGCATCACGGACGCCGGGTGTCGGAGAGAACGGACCGTTGGCTGTTTCTTAGATGTTGAGAAAGCCTTCGACAGCGTATGGCATGATGGCCTGTTATTCAAACTTAGGGAAGTCCAGCTCCCGGACTGCTACCTCCATCTGGTTGCTAGCTTTCTGACGGAGAGGACCTTCTGCGTGAGAGTTGGCGATTCAGTCTCTTCCGAGAGACGAATCACAGCCGGCGTCCCTCAAGGTAGTGTTCTAGGCCCCCTTCTGTTCTCGATCTACGTCACCGACGTGCCGAGACAGCCTGGAGTCCAGATGGCCCTCTTCGCTGACGACACGGCCGTATTTACGGCCGATCGTCATGAGGAAAGGGCCGTCCTATGACTGCAGCGCCAGCTCGACACGCTCGTGGACTGGACTGAGAATTGGAGAGTGCTCCTCAACGCCACCAAGCGCGTAGCCGTCGAATTCTCTAAGCGACGGAAGAACCCTGTTAGGCAGCTACGTATCGGCAGAACGTACTTGCGCTGGTCCAACGAGGTCAAGTACCTCGGCTTACACCTTGACCGTCGGCTCACCTGGCGTACCCACGCACAGACAGTTCTTAAGCGAGCATCCACTCGCCTGTGCGCACTGTTTCCACTCCTGATCAGCTCAGCCATGACCAGGAAATTGGGTAGGATGATCGTCGGCGCGTATCTGCTGCCGGTCATTACCTACGCCTGCCCGGTCTGGGGTTACCTCGCCGCAATGCATAAAAAGAAGTTGCAGAGCGTCCTCGACAGGGGGCTTCGGCTAGCGGCCAAAGTCCCCCGTCGCTTCTCATCTCGCCTTCTAAGGAGAGGACTTGGCGTCCGCTCCTTAGACGACACTTTCAGGCGGCTTGCACGCAAATTTTATGCACGTGCGGCGAGGTTCCCAGACAATCCTCTAGTGACTGGGCTGGGAAGGTACCGTATACGCCCAGGTGATTCGTGGAAACGCCCTCGGTGTATATTGCGCTAGTGTAGGCTAGCACAACAGCTGAGAATCGGCCTGCTATAGAGCACACGCCCTACTTGGGCAGGGCCACGAGGCAGGAGCTCCAGAAGGTAGCTCGGAACTCAGTTCCCGTGCGGTTCGTCTCTGCGACGCACAACCGCAAAGCCCAGAGCAAAAAAAAAAAAAAAATGAATCGCTGTCACGACTTCGGACCCAGCTCTTGAACAGGAGAGCCCTTCTGCGTGGGCTTGACGCGCATACAGATCCTCAGGAGATCCTATTGGAAGTCCGAGAACTTGGGTACCCGGTGCAGGCAATTTTCCGCCTGTTCACCAACTCTGAAACCCGAGTACCTCTCCCGCTCGTCCGTCTCCAGCTCGCGAGGCTGCGGAAGAAATATTCCAACTGACGCGGCTGTTTGGCTTCCGCGTCAGGGTGGAATCCAGTCGTCCCCCGGGCAAGCTTGCGCAGTGCCACCGGTGCCAGAGGTTCGGTCGTCATACCGACGTCTGTTGCAGTGCTCCGGCCTGTTTACGTTGATCTATGGGACATTCAACGCAGGCCTGCACTGTGGCAGATAAGTCCAAGTTTCGCTGCATAAATTGTGGCCAAGGCCATGCAGCCAATAATATTAACTGCCCGGTCTACAAGGCGGAGCTCCTGCGGAAGCAAAAGCCGCAGGGGCCCCTCCCGAAGCCCCGGCAGCCAGTTTTGCAGCCCCAAACACAGAGGCAGCCTAAAACACAGGCTAGGCCGCAACCGAAGGCACAACCGGCACGGCGCGCGCCCTCTCCGGCTCCACCTCCAGCCCCTACAAAGGCACCAAAACGAACCGCGTCTCCTTCTGCAGCAGAGACAAGCCCTATAGCCGTCATCTCGGTTATGGAGCCGGAGAATCAACCCTCCACCTCCGCGGAACCTCCAACTCCCGCCTCTGAACCAGAGGTAGCCTCGCCACCACTGCCACCTCCGCGATTTCCGCGAGCAGGCATCACAAAATCCATAAAACAAGGGATAACCACACCGGATGCTCGGCCCCGAGCTCCTGCCTGCCCACAGCCCAAGAAAAGTCCTGCTTCCCGGTATAATAAGTCCGACGAAGCACAACAGCGTACTTTTCCTGTCGCTAACTCGAAACCGTCTGCCCCTGGTCCTGTGGCTTCCACCACGACCCGATCTGCCGTAAAACCTGGTTGCTCTTATGCGGCCTCAGTTTCCAGGCAAACCGCCCAGTCCGTCATATCCGTTACGCACAGTTCGTCCGCGACTTTCTGTCTGGCTACGACCTCAAGAAAGTCGCATCCACCTTCAGGTCCATCCGAGACCGCCTGGAAACTGCTGACCCAACTGAGAGATTCATGCTCTTGGTGGAAGCCTGCGAAGTAATAGGTCTTCTATGAACCGAGCCCTTAGACGAGATCTCTCGCTCATAGCCTGGAATGCTAACAACATCGGTTCCAAGCATTCCTAGAATTCCTGGTTCCTTCTAGAATTCCTGGCTCGGTTCAAACCCGACGTACTTCTCCTCTCTGAAACCCACCTGACCCCGGCGAACCGCTTTCGATTACCAAATTACGTGGTCTATCGGGATGACCGAGTTGGCCGACGAGGAGGCGGCACGGCGATCGCGGTGAGGACCTCCATAGGTCATCATCGTGTCGCTTTGCCGCAGCTAACCAACCTAGAGGCCACCGCCATTGAGGTCCACGGAGCTCTTGGCGGCATCCTCGTGGTTTCAGCATACAAGCCCCCACAAGCTGAACTCCTTGTCGGCGACCTGGACGTCATCTTCGATTCCCACCGAAGGGTAATTTTGGCCGGCGATCTGAAATGCAAGCATCGCGTTTGGAATAGTCGCCTGACTACTCCGAACGGGAGGGGCTTGCTCAGTTTTGTTGAATCGCGCCGGGCGATGGTGTTTGGTCCAGCGCAACCCACGTTCTTTTCGTCACGGCCTAACGCGGCTCCCGATGTTCTGGATATCGCGGTGACCCAAGGAGTTGTCTGTCCGGTCGAGGTATTCTCACTTACGGAGTTGACATCCGACCACAACCCTATCTTGGTCCACGTCGCTACCCAGCACGCCTATGCACGTTCTGACCAGAAGAAGGTTATCGATTGGGATCGCTACGGCCCGGCCTTGTGCCGTCGATTGCCGCCAGCGGCCCCACTCGATTCCGTTCGCCTCCTAGACGAAGCAGTAGCGGGAATCGAAGAGGCAATCATCTCGGCTATAGGTGTGTCTTCACGTACGCGAGCTGGTTTCACGCCTGACTACCAACGCATCACTGAGGAAGTCTCTCTTCTCGCTCGCGAGAGGAATTACTTCCGGAAACGTTGGCAGAGGACCCGTGATCCAGCCGATAAGTCAGCATACAATCGGCTCACCGGACGACTGCGTGGCAGTCTGAAGGCGTTCCGACGTAGCTGTTGGGAGATGTGGGACGAACGGGGGATGTGGACCCGCAAAGTCACCGTATAGAATACCTACCGCATTGACGGGACGGAGGCGACGACCTCCACTCCCCGCCATTGTTGGACCGTTCGGACGACTCCTGGGTCGCCCAGAGGAGAAGGCCGTGTACTTGGGCTTGTGTTTCGAGCGACATTTCGCTCCCAACCCGCCCATGGACTGGGACTTCGACGAACAAGTCGAGATGGCTGTGGAAGACTTTCTGTCTCTTCCGATCACGGCGGAGCCCGAACCCATCTCTTTGGAAGAGGTCTCAGATCGGCTCGCTGAACTTCAGCCAAGAAAAGCTCCAGGCCCGGACGGTGTTACGAACACCGCTCTACGACTTCTTCCCGAGCCTGGAGTTCAATTCTTGACTGATTTGTACAACGCGTGTCTCAGACTGGCCTACTTTCCCAAGAAATGGCGAAAGGCGACGGTTATCGTGATCCCGAAGCAGGGAAAGGATACCACCCGCTCTGAAAACCTCCGGCCCATCAGCCTACTCTCCGCTACGTACAAGGTTTTTGAGCGCCTCGTGTAGCGTCGTGTACGAGAACATCTAACCAACTTTGACGTGCTGGTCCCCGAACAGTTCGGCTTTCGTGTGGGGCATTCGACCACTCATCAACTGATGAGAATGGTGGAAAGCGTCACGGAAGCCGGGTGTCGGAGAGAACCGTTGGTTGTTTCTTAGATGTTGAAAAAGCCTTCGACAGCGTATGGCATGATGGCCTATTATTCAAGCTTAGGGAAGTCCAGCTCCCGGACTGCTACCTCCATCTGGTTGCTAGCTTTCTGACGGAGAGGACCTTCTGCGTGAGAGTTGGCGATTCAGTCTCTTCCGAGAGACGAATCACAGCCGGCGTCCCTCAAGGTAGTGTTCTAGGCTGCCTTCTGTTCTCGATCTACGTCAACGACGTGCCGAGACAGCCTGGAGTCCAGATGGCCCTCTTTGCTGACGACACGGCTGTATTTACGGCCGATCGTCACGTGGAAAAGGCCGTCCTACGACTGCAGCGCCAGATCGACACGCTCGTGGACTGGACTGAGAATTGGAGAGTGCAACTCAACGCTACCAAGAGTGTAGCCGTCGAATTCTCCAAGCGACGGAAGAACCCTGTTAGGCAGCTACGTATCGGCAGAACGTACTTGCGCTGGTCCAAAGAGGTCAAGTACCTCGGATTACACCTCGACCGTCGGCTCACCTGGCGTACCCACGCACAGACAGTCCTTAAGAGAGCATCCACTCACCTGTGCGCACTGTTTCCACTCCTGATCAGCTCAGCCATGACCAGGAAATTGGGCAGGATGATCGTCGGCGCATATCTGCTGCCGGTCATTACCTACGCCTGTCCGGTCTGGGGTTACCTCGCCGCAATGCATAAAAAGAAGTTGCAGAGCGTCCTCGACAGGAGTCTTCGGCTAGCGGCCAAAGTCCCCCGTCGCTTTTCATCTCTCCTTCTAGGGACGACACATTCAGGCGGCCTCCACGCAAATTTTACGCACGTGCGGCGAGGTTCCCAGGAAAATCCTCTAGTGACTGGGCTGGGAAGGTACCGTATACGTCCAGGTGATTCGTGGAAACGCCCTCGGTGTATACTGCGCTAGTGTAGGCTAGCACAACAGCCGAGAATCTGCCTGCTATAGAGCACACGCCTTACTTGGGCAGGGCCACGAGGCTGGAGCTCCAGAAGGTAGCTCGGAACTCGGATCCCGAGCGGTTCGTCTCTGCGACGCACAACTGCACAGCCCAGAGCGAAAAAAAATGAATCGCTGTTGCCACAATATGTATATGTAAATATAAGCAGTCATAAGAAAAATAGTAATTTTTTCTATGACAGTATGAAAATTGTACAATAACTATGTAATTATAATTCAATATAGTCTTTGAAAATTTTGTAAAATATTAATTTTGTGATAACTGTAAGTGCATATTGTAAACTTCCTGAGTCACAGTACTGGTTTATACAAACGTGTTTAGAAACACACAGTTTAACGCCGCCCGGCTCCGATCGGCTCAGAAGAGAGATGTCGCTAGACAAGGATTTGTCATCCCTTTGCGACGGGAGAGACAACGTATAAAAGCCAGATATTATTTTACCTATGGTGGGAATCAAACGTTGTGCATGCAAATATTATAGACAGACAGAAGATGCACAGGACGTCTCGCTCCCTGCTTTGAGTTGTCCAGGCCGGAGCCCGATGAACGCCAGGTTCAAACAGTGCAGCACGGTCGTTTGCTCGGCACAAGGAGTTAGGGTGCGGCCCACGAATACACAATATGGCGTGTACGTCGTGGGGGCATCTCCTAGTAATTTGCTCCAGCCAGTCGCCAGGCCTGAGGCGCGTCTCCGTGGCCCCCTTAAGGCATCGCCCGCAAGAGCTTAGATACGTGCTGTGTGCAAATATTGTGCATACGTAAGCGTAGGCCTACATACATGCGTAAACACTCGAAACTGAATCCTTCTGGAAAACTTAACTTTTATATCTACTGAAGTGTATTGAATAATTAAAATAGTAAGCATTGAAAAATTAAATATTAAGAAATATATAATACAAGGCTTCTAGTTTGTAAGAGCAAGTTTCACAGGGAAGTTCTCTTGAAACCAGCATCCTCCGTTCTACTTCTGTTCTCGTCTTCTTGACTACGCATACGATATTCTCTACTTAATCCTATTCCTTTCCTCTCTTTGTTGACCAGAATTGTTTGGTCCTGACAGTGTCACGTCTTGTTTCCGTACAACCGCTTTGTAAATTCTGAGTTTTAACTCTATCCTACGAATTTATTGTATTACATAGTGAACTGTCATTTAGACGTTCGGAAACTTTCGCGGCTTTATTGACTTGTTTCATTTCAGTACGCTCTAATATTTTGTTAGTAATTATTTTAAACAATACAGGGATGAGAGAATTCCCTTGTTCCTCGATTACTTATATTGATTCCGCTCTAAAAACAGGCATCGCCAAAATATGAAGATATTAGGCAATAGTACTTAACGCAATTATTATAAATCATAAATATGTGATAGCAAAAGAATAAATTTTTACAATTTTTAACTAATGTTTCTGCATTGAAAACACAGAAACATGTACAGGAACAAGTAACAGAAACCTATGTGACTTAAAAATAAATCGAAATTAAATTTAATTAAGTTATGTACAACATTTGAATGAACTTATAGACTAGAATAAGTTCTCCATGGTCTGGAGAACTCACTAATTTCAACGAAGAACATTTATTATTGGATAAATTTTGATATTAGATAAATTTTTAATTATCAGAAAACTTACAAAAATCCCGATTATTCTACAATTTGTTTTTAATAATATAACAACTGCAGAGCAGACAATCATATTAATAAACGCTGAAAATTCCAAACAATAGGATATGTGTTAAAATTTACATACACCCGCCCGGGTGAATTTGTATAATTTTTCTAATTTTGTATCCCATTTTTGGGCCCTGAGGTCACAAAAATATTGAAATTTCCAAAACTGTTCACTATACTCAGATTTTAGTTAAAATTCTCTTTTATTTGATACCCCCCTTGGAACTTGCGATTTTATTAAACTTTGCCCCACTTTTTTGGCCGTGGTGTCCAAAAAGTTTTGCATTTCAAAAACTTAACGCTGCATTCAGTTAGTTAAAATTCCCTTTAATTTGATACGCCACATGAATTTTTCAGATTTTATCAAAATTACATCAAATTATTGGCCCCCAACTGAAAATTTCAAAAATGAAGCTTAATTCATATTTTGGTTAAAATTTCCTTTAATTTGATTCTGCACATGAACTTTTCCAATGTTCTCAAAATGTTGACTCCCTCATATTTTTGCCTTTTGCCCCCTCTCTATTTTGTGGGGGATCAATTTCAATAACACTACGGTTCTGTAAGGTAAGAGTATGGACACGCATGCCAAGTATTGAGAAAATCGTTTGATGTGTTCAAAAGTTATCGTGAGTTATACTCCAAACAGACAGGTAGATAAATAGTAAGACAGATAGACAGACAAATGCCAACGTTAAAAACTGTGAAGTCCTTCGCTTGTTCGGTAAACGTTTATAGATAAAACATCTGTCTGTCAAGAGATAAAATGTGTGTGAAACGTTTCTTCCGATTACTACAAAACTATAGTCTACTCAGATTTTGTAAAAACAGTTAGACCTGAGGATACCCATTGTAATATGAGTGAAACGTTGTCATACATTTTTGACGCGTCCCATACCGGAAGAATACTACAAAAACATAATGAACATTGGCTACGGAAGCCTACGTGAGAAAATAGTTAGGCTCACGTTCTTGTCACAGCATCGGAAACTGAAATTTATTCAATATTGCAATTAAAAAAAAAAAACACTTATTGTGCTGTAGAATGTAGAGAATAATGTAGGCTACCTGTTTTTTATTATTGTAATGTGTTTAAAAATACATTAAACTTATCTTATTTTACAGTCGCATAAAAACAAGTTTTGTGAAGTCGAATAAAAAAATGGTTGGCGCTGCGGTATAGCTGTGTTGCGTGGCTATAAGCATTAGTTTCGTATAAATTAAACAGCAAAGAAAATTAAATACTAAAATACGCGTGCAAAAACGAATTAGACAACGTAGCCTACCTCTACGAGTTCCTTATTGTTTACTTTAGCGTAATTATGGACAAATAACCAAGGAACTCAAACCCAGAGAAGGCAACTCAGAGTTTTAATGACGGGAATGAAGGCTAATATTAAAATTGACATGATTCCAAAGAATTTAATATAGGCCTAGTTGTATCTCATATAAAAAAGAAAAATTACGAGAATGTCTCGAATCTCCATTTGATGCAAATTATAAAAAATAGTAATGGATAATAATGTTTTTGTGTAAGTTTTATCATTTTAGTATTATACATAGATTATCTGTTTGTACTTCCATAGATACAACTTTGAAAGAAGCAATGCTCGACCATAGGCTATAAATAAAGCCAACAGAATCAAAGGATTTTAAGGAAAAGCATTTGGAAATTAAACATGTAAGAATAGGTAGGTGGAAAAGTAAGATTATACAAATCGATGATCAGACAAGTAGGTTATATACAACAGAAACAGAAGTGAAGCAATGCGTCTTTGGAAACATTAGCAACAGCAAATAAAAATAAGGGAGGAAATGAACGTAGAATAGGCATCACTTTAAATTATAAATAGAAAGAAGAATGGGATGGTCATGTAAACCGTGTGACAAACGGGAGAGTAGAGGAAATAGCAAAAGACAAGTTAAGAATAGATAGATTGCCCAAAGGTTAGATGGAAGGATTTTAGTGAAGAAGTGTATGGATCGGAAACAGACAACATTCTTACACTACAAATGAGAAGAAGAAGATACAAATTCACTTAAGTTGAGGTCATACTGTATTAAATGGATTTTCGGAACGAATAGATAAGTAGTAGATATCAGGTTGTGTTCGTCCGCAAATGCTACGGATGACATTGAATACTCAACAGAGAAAGTGAAACCAACAGCATCAGCTGTAGATGATGAGTAAAATTAACACCGATAAGAGCGCAACCAGTGATGTAAAGAATTATGATTTGAAAAGGTTTTACATAGTCAGGGATCGTAACAGAAGAGGAGCAGACGATAAGTTGATAAAAGTAAGTCATTTAACAGAAGCTAACATACATTGTTCAAAATGCAGCAACGTCACGAGCGTTTCAGTTAAAGAATTTACAGATCTGTAATTAGGGCGGTAGTAACATAAATATGTATATGAGAGGTAGATGTTAGAAAAAAAAGACAGAATAAGGATCACAAAGCCTTGAGGAAATAGAAGTAAACGAATGTTATGAAGAGAAACGTATGACTCAGGAAATGGGACGTTGATGTTTCGGTTATTCATCGGGAATTGATCGACTGAAACAACAGAGCGATGTTTCGTTGGCGGAGGCAGCGCGTCGTCTGAAGAGAGGAGATTAGCTGTCCTCAAGTCAGCCTTCTCTCATCTTCTATCCTTGAAAAGCTGCACCATATCAGGCTTTCAGGGAAGGACAGAGGAGACTCGCTTTCCGTCCACAGAAGCGCCTACGAATGGAGCTAGAAGTTCCGTTCCTTTCAGCAGGAGAGCGCTCAGCTATTCACCGCTGTGACAGACAAAATACATCCACATATCGCAGTGTAGCACACCGAGGGATCATCATCCTACCGGCTCGGCCCTGCGACATATCCTTCCTCACGTTTCCCGATAAGGTGGAGTGCGGAATAGGCAGTACTCGTCCAAGGGTACCTCTACTTCCCGGATCCCACGTGGAGGGGGAGTTGTCCAGCACAGCCAAAGGCGTCACGTTTGAATGTCATGGGCACAAATCATATTACTTCAATCGGCGACTACCTCGAGCCGTACCAGTTTAAGTAGCGGCACAAGAGGAGTTGAGGCCCTCCCTCGAACAGGCGTGGGCCAGCCCACCTACAAATGGCAAACTCACAGCTAGACGCCAGAGTATGACAATAAAGTTAATTTATGCAACCTAAGACCTGACACATATTTCCAAACTGTGCCTTCACAGTTTATACCACTATTGATATTCTATAAGATTTTTTTTAAATTTAAACTCACAAGCTTAAATATGTGTTTTGAACACAAGAGGACTTTCCCAGTTAGTTAGAAAACGGACTAGTCGCCGGAAGCTGGACAGAATCATGAAATCATGTTGCGGAAGTGTACAGAACAAGTTAATCAAACAATTAACAAGAAAACACCATACAACAATAAATACAGACCACATCCCACAATTCTGTAAACCAAACATAATCCCGTCAAGGGAGACCAAATAAGCCTCATTAAGTGAAAATATATTCTCAAATAAATTCCAAGATTAAACAATTAACATTAGTGGTGATACCAAGAACAAAACTACATTTAGTATGTTGCGAGCCCAGTCTCTTATCATCCTCCACATTACCCAACCATCTTTCTGTTGGTTTCCATTCGGGAATTCCATTCGACTTTCTCCAGGCTCCATCCAGAATTTCTCATTGTTTCGTACAGTCTCATCTAAAAATTTTACAAAAACTGTATATAAAATGTTTGACGATGTTCATCTCTTCCGCTTAGTGCCCAGAACTTGCATCCTAATGAGGCTTTTCACACGTTTCAGCTACAACTCTTCAAATTGTACATTCTTGACGTTATACGGATGAATATATGTAAATACTTATTATAAGATTTAACTATTTTGCCTATTTATTTTTAATTATTAATAAAGAGTATCACACAAGTAGTTTGATGACAGTTGATATCAGAACTGGAGTTTTCTCAAAAGACTAAGACTCCACCTTAATACTGAATTCGTAAATACTGATTTACGTAATTTGATATGGGTTTTTGTAGAGACGGAATGTCCAGAAGAGAAAATAACAGCCAGACGAATAAGAATAATTGTGGGGCTTATGAATTCGATTATAGTTACTATTAAATAAACAGTAAATTGCTATCTTGGGACATAAAAGAATGGCCGAACATAAATCCCGAAGCCAAAGGGAAGGCGAAGTGACGCTACAGATAAAAACGCGAGTGAGAGGAACTTTGAGGATGTCCAAAGAAGATGAAGATTGGAAAGCGTAAAACGTCGGAGAATCGCATACCGATCTCTCTGAACATTGCCAATTAAATATTGTATACAGTTTAAATCACTATACAATTTACAAAGACAGATGAAAATACTTGATTTTTTGTGTAAAACTATTATTCATGTGTGCTAGTAAGTGTTTATCAATTCTAACAATCTGCCGTCTCCGTCTATCTCTGTCTGTCTGTCTGTCTATCTATCTGTCTGTCTCTCTCTCTCTCTCTCTCTCTCTCTCTCTCTCTCTCTCTCTCTCTCTCTCTCTCTCTCTCTCCCTCTCTCTCTCTCTCTCTCTCTCCCCCCTCTCCTCTCTCTCTGTTTCGTTCTTCTTTCTACATACAGCGGCAGAGATGAAGAGCCAGAGAATGGTGGAGGAGGTCAAGGGAGTACGGGAGTACGAGAGTATAATCTGTGAATAATGACGAAAGGGAATCTTCGGGCTGGATCGCATTACACAAGTTTTTACCTTCGATATTACATAAATCGATACCGTAAGAACATCGTTATCATCATCATCATCATCATCACATCACACATTGTTTAAGACAATTGAGTTAATCGGATTTTAGGCAGACTGGAACTGATCTATCCATAACAACGAGGGAGCGTAGGAAGAAATTCTTCGCAGGGCAGGCACCACTTCTTTTTTTCTTCCGGCTTATACGTATGTAATAATTTAGGGATCCATCAACAACTCCTGTCCATCAAGAAATATCCGTGAGGTGTTCTGTTTTAAAAAATGCAATAAAGATAATTTCAGGTGAGTGTGTCGTGTGTCATTACCCCCTCGCACTCTCACGCAACACTGCAGGGAGAGACTGTCTCCTGACTGCTCAAGGCAGCAATGGGATTCCTTTCGGTCCTTAATGTAACGGTTTCCCGATTCTCACTACGTCCTATGTGTCGTCCTGCTGGAGATTCATTCGTCTTTACACAAAGTTTGCCATCTCAAGAACAAGAAAGAGCCCCTCTACTTTTACCCGCTCATCCGCTCTCTAAAGACACTGTTAACACTTAGAAGATGGGTACGCCTTATATATGGAAGGCCACTCGGTCCTCCGCACAACTTAGTCACCGCTACATAAGTCGAGCCTACCTCGCGTATGGACGCGCCTGCGTAGAAAAATGGAGCAGAGGCAATGTGTGGAGGACCGTACTTAAGCGTGGAGGAAATACTTGGGATAATGTCAAGTATAATGCTGTGGGGAAATGTTATGTGTGCACAAAAGATGTTTTGGTATTTTTAATTGACGTATCCAGTTGCATTCGTCTTCAAGTGCAAATACGTATATTGTATTTATTGATATGAAACAGCGAATTGTAAAGAAGTGTGAACATTTGTCTTGTTATTGGTATTCTTATCTTTCCATTTCTTGAGACCTCTAGAGGAGTCGAATTTTCAGCTAATTTGTTTCCTTTATCCATTTCCTGCAACCCCTTTGTCTACTGTCGTTTCCCTTTAATTTCTTCACTGCTTTCCCACGTTTTTGTTAAAATTTTTTTATTCTTTTATCCCTTGGTTTGCTTTTCTTATGTTTTTTTTAATGTCTTCCCATTTGTATATCGCGTTTGGACAATCTATTCTGATCCTTCTGGTATAGTTCGTACTGTTCCAGTTGTTTTCTTTATGAAGTGTTGATTCCTTATTAATCACGGCCCTAAATGTTTCACATGTTCAATTAGCACGCCTATTTGCCAGTTTACATTGCAAAATGTTTGTGGTATTTGTGTATAGAAGTAAAGATATATCTAGAGTGTTGGAAGTATTATTATTAGTACGTTACGTGGGGTACACATAACTGTGCGAAGCGGACCAGACGTGGATAGTAGGTGAGAGAGAAGCCCGCAGGGTTACAGACAAAGAGGACAGGACAGCACAGGAAGCCGTCCTGCAAATTCACGTGTGTAATACTCACAAAGAATTAGAGTTAAACCAACTTGTACGGTTTCCCAATCAATATGCAGCAGTCCAGTCCCAGTCTGCTTTGGTTGCGTAAGTGACAATCCTTTTATACTGGTGACGTAACCAGCGGAAAACTGTGTACCAATAATATACAGTATCCAAGAAGCATAATTTGCAATCCACTAAACTCAGATCAACAAAATGCTATCCGATAAAATTACCACCAGATCTGTGGCTGAGGTAACACTCGAAAGCATTTATCGGCTGCGATTTGAATTAGTGGGTTGAAGACTTTCTTTATTGTACAAAATGTTTATATTCCACTAATACAATTTTGACACGTTAATATTCATAAAATAATAACAACAATCATAATTGTCATCATTAAAAGGATAGTACTACAAATTGAGGGGGGGGGGATTTTAACGAAATACACATACAAACAATTTACACTCTCCCAGCGTGGTGTGAGATTCCTTCCTGCTAAAAACCACCTTTTTGACAAAAAAGAATCCGTCCTGGACTAGCCCTCGCATGAGTTTACGATGTTTCCATTTCATGTTCAAAAATGCATTTTCTTCTTGACAAAAAAAGTCTTTCATAACGTTATTTCTTTCTATCTCTTCTTGGAAAAGAAAATCTATCCTGCGCCTGCATTCACACAACTTCACAGCGATTCCAGGATTAGGTTAGTTTAGGTTAGCCTAGGCGACCGCTCAAAGCCGACCGACCGCTTTTTCTGGACAAAGAAAATCAAGTGTGGTTTCACTCTTGCAATAGACCTACTTCAGAATGACTTCATTTTTTACTCTGTAGGATACACTACTTATATTTACATTATAACTTAAATTATAATATAAATTATAAATTATATAGCTTCCCTTACATCTCCGAAACGTGGATACCCTACTTATATTTACATTATAACTTAAATTATAATATAAATTATAAATTATATAGCTTCCCTTACATCTCCGAAACGTTTTCTTCACTTTTCCTCTCACTAAGACTACAGATCCTCACACAATGTTGTCGAGGATGACTTGTCTTTGAGCCTCTGTTTTCGCTGACACAAGTGTCACACACAATGAATGTTTGATACGTGACATCGGAGTTTGCAGCTTCTCACGTTTCCTACCGTGTATAAATAGCTCGGTGAGGAATTGCGTTAGATATCAGTTGGCTTCTCCTGGTTGGCGGTCAACCGAGACACTATTTTCTTATATCGACATCCAAGTAATGGGTCCTTTAAGCGCAACGTGACTTTTACTTCAAGCATTTTAGAAGAACAATAGTGTTCCGTCAACATACGGGTGAGTGACGTGAGGAAAGAGCGAAGCAATATTCGTACGCCGGACAATTTTGACACTGTTTGAAGCCATCGTTCAATTCGTCGTCAGTGTCTTTACAGTTATATCTTAGAGTGTTCGCTGAATATTGTTGCAGGGCTTATATTATCACCCGTACAAGCTGAAGATCGTCCAGGAACTTCAAGCTAATTTTTTTTGAGTTGACTACCAAAAGTTACCCAGTACTTAGCGTCGACATGCTGTCCGGAGCTCTACGTTGGACGAAATAGTACTTACTGGCTGGCAGAACTTCACGAAGAAGTGGCGTCTTTCAGCTTAAAGTAGAGCCATTTGTTTGCGAATACAGGCCTGAAACAATCCTAAACAATTATAAACGATTATCATTATTATGTTATTATAAAGATTAACACAAAGTCTAATAATACAAAGTTAACAAAACAAAGTATACAAAACTTGCCGAGGAAATTGGCAACACACATTCCAGGTCTTATGAAGTCTAAACTACCATGAAATTAAGTAAATTTTACTTTTATGCTTTAATTCTAATTTACGAGGGTAGGATGAAAAGTTCCGGGCCTAGCACAGAGATCGCGCTGCTACGCTCATTATTTTAACTCTGTTGTATGATTTCATCCTTTTTAAGCTTAGAGTCGATGATTTCAGTCAATGAGTTGTTTATTATTAGTGGCACAGTCCACCGCTGTAAGCGCCTCGGGCATCATTGGATAGACTGGAAATTCATGCTGTGATTTAATTTTTTTTAAAGGCTTAGCTGCAACCGATATAAAAAAGGAGCTGGATTCAACAATGGGGGCCTCTTGTGCATCGAATACCACGGTTAACCGCTGGGTTTGCTGAATTTAAAATGGGTCGGATAAGTACAACTGACGATCCGTTGAAGTGACTACGCCAGAAAAATTAGAAAGAAATCATAATATCGTTTTGGTAGACCGTAGAATGAAAGTGAGTGAGGTAACTGAGACTGTTAATGTATCAACAGAACGTATGCGCAATGTCTTAGACGAATATCTGGGTATGACAAAGCTGTGCGCTAGATACGGTGACGCGTTTGCTGATAGGCTACTTGACCAAAAACAGTGTTGATCACTACCCTCGTAGTACACACGTCTGGAAAGTATACCTAATGTTCCAGATAATTACGAAACTAGGAAATTCCCTGAGCGATTGTTATTACACGCCTTAATTTAAATATACTTGTTCATATTGTAACAAGAAAGAAGTTAAAAGGAAAACAAACAGTAGGCCTATATTGGAGAAGGTAAAGTTGAGATTAAATCCGATGTGCGGAGCAAATCTTCCTTGTACGCCGAGCGTCTAGCATAAAGAGCCTGCAACAACCCCTTCTTCTTTTTCTACTGCTCTCTTCATTTGATCTACACATCTACACTATCTTTTCCTTCCAGGATGTTAGAGACAGAGCCTTACGGTATATCCTATACATTTAATCATCCTGGAGTCCATATCCTGTAGTAAATTCCTTTTCCATTTCACCTCTCTTAGGACTTGAAAATTTGATTTCCTTGCAGTCCAGTTAGTTGTTGATACTTTCGGAGACGAGTCGCCTCCTGTTTCTTGATCTGCAACTCTTTACTTCCTCCACGACGATGCGCTACACACCTACGGTTTCGCAAAAATTTCTTATCTTTATGATGACGCGCTTATTTGTTAACTTAATTTTTTTATGCAGATGATTGTTGATTTTGTCGAACATAAAAGTACTTGAAACTACCCCGCGTAACACGTAAACTATTTCGGTGGTACACACAGGAGCCATTATTTTGTTACTATTATTATTAGTATGGGGGCCAATGAAGCAATTCTGTCCATGCGTTCGATACTGCGAAGAACATTGGAAACGAACCGCAGGGTATGTACTCACTGATTTAGGTGTAATTTCTTGTATCCACAGAAATAGAATAAGTGAGAACTCAGATAGGACTTAAACCAAGGATGTTGTATCTAACTATATTTGTTTAACTTGTACATTGCAAGACTATTGAAACACAAACAAAAATAGTAGGAGAATCTATTGTATTAGGTTTGAGTATGACGTTATGATAATAGTCGCAGGCATTAAAAAGAAAACGAACAGATTACTAAAAGTGTGTTGGGAACTTTGATAAAAAACTAATGAGAATTAAACGTGAACATAATAAAAAACTAAATTAGTTGAGTATTAATACTAGTATAAGTTGATAGAGGGATAAGTTAGCAGAAAATTAGTTGAGGTAACGGAGAAGATGAAAAGTAAATACGTAAATCAATCGAACAAGTGAAAATTCTGGAACTTACGAAGTATAATTACTGAACACAACATATGTTCAGTAAAAAAGAGAAGAATAACCTTCGGCGAAACCAGCAATTATGGACGGGAAAAATAAGTTAACCTCAACATAAAGATTTTTTGCGAAACCGTAGGTGTGGAGAGGAGATAAAGAGTCTGTGATTGGGAACTCTAGGAGGCGCAACAGGTAGCCTTTATGAAAAGTAACAAGAACTTATTGATTGGACTAGAAGGAAATAAAATTTCGAAATCCTAAGACAGGCGAAAGGGAAAAGGAAGTAGGCCTAACTACAGGGTATGGACTCTAGGATGATTAATGTACAACGTATACGGTAAGTCAGACTCTTAGGAATAACAACACTGTTTTTCGTTTAACATACGTCTTTTTAATACTTTTAACACCAAACGTTTCGCCCTTACTACGATGGGGCATCCTCAGTGGCTCGTCTGAGGCAGAGCACAAAGCCCTGCCCTCAATGTTACAAACAAGCCCATAATTATAACAAAGTATCCCCGTCCAGTAACTCAAAAAAGTTATAATAAATAATATTATTTTATTATAAATTATATATACAATAAATATACTGCCTTAATAAATTATTATTTTATAAATTAAAACATAAACACAATTACAGTACCACTTTACTATTTATACAACAAAAATATTCCATTTTTAAATAACTTCACGACGATCCTGTCACCTTATTTAAGACGGGTTTCCAAACTCCCGGCAACTTATAGCTATCGCCTCGCTTACTACCCGCAGAAAATATTTCTGAACCTTCGCGACAACCGCCGTTTCTTCAATTAAAATGAGATGTTTATTTTCACAGCTGTGCTCTAATATTGCTGATGTCTCAGTATCTCCTTTCTTCGAGTGCCTTGTGTGTTCTTGCACTCTCGTCATCACCTGTCTCCGCGTTTCTCCCACGTAGTACACATCACGCCAGCTGCATGGAACCTTGTAGACGCTAGGAGTTAAAGGTTCGTATCGTGTCTTTCGCCGACGGTAACATTTGGGTTACCTTCCTAATCGGCTTGAAAACAGGCTGATTGTTATGATTCTTCAAAATCCGGTCGAGTTTGTGAGTAGTGCCTCGTACATACGGCAAGTAAGCGAGCAGGTTTCTACTTCAGCTTTCGTGAATGCAGAGTCGACTTCAGTTTTTTTTTTCAGAAGATTTATTACTGCTTTTCCGTTTACTGACTTTTGAAGGCTCGACTGATGTCTATGTCGTTGTACCCATTAGCACTTTCCTTAGTACATTTTTGTATCGCTCTCTGTATTAACAAGTTTAAGCCTCCTTGTTTTTGTGCCGGATGGTGATGTGACTCAGCATTCAGGTTTGTCGGTTTTCTATAAACAGCGTGCCCCAATGCTACCTTGTTGTCCTCACATCTAAGAACGAAAGCGATCCGTCTACCTCTATGTCCATCGTGAGCCGGGTGTTTAGGTGCTCCAAAACACGCCTAAATTCTCCGCCTCATGAGGCCATACCACACAGAATCATAAGAAGGCAAACGTAGGGAAGACTTAGGAAAATTGGATGTGAAAAACGAGCGACCGCAGCGACAAATAATGATGTTATGCCTCAGGAATGGTATACCAATAACCATTAATCGGGGCATAGTAAAAATTAAGTGATGTAATAGCCTCTATATTTGGTTAGAGATATTTAAAATTACGAACACTGTTAGCAATAATAAATAATTTCATACATTCTCTCACTTTGTCTGACTGTCTATCTGTCTGTCTGTCTGTCTGTCTGTCTCTCTCTGTCTCTCTCTCTCTCTCTCTCTCTCTCTCTCTCTCTCTCTCTCTCTCTCTCTCTCTCTCTCTCTCTTGCCTAATCAGAGAAACACACACGTGCGAGAGCGTGCGCTAGTACATACACATATATAACATGGTTACTGTTTAAGTGAACAAATTAAATATATAAAACAAAAATAAATTAATACAATTTCTTAAAGTTTTACATAAAAATCGATAAATTTTTTAAGTTGTTTGCAAAAAATCGAGTGTAAAATTGAAATTTTTTCGGTTCAATAAAACTAGAGGTAATTCAACAGACTTGAAAAGAGGGTCGTATTGTCTGGCTAAAAAGTGTTTGAGTTTGGAAAAGAGGAAATGCAACTTTAAAAAAATTAACCAGATTTACGATAGGCGGTTGAAGAGTGTGCCGACCTTCAAATCACTATAACTCGATCAATTTTTTATAGTAGAGAATTGAAAAATAAATATAAATGAAGATAATTGTATGCTACAAAACTGTGTTAATAATTTTTCGCTAAAGTCAATACTGGTGAAATATTTGCTATTTGAAGCAAATATTATAACGTTGCAGAACTCAGACCCTATAGGGGATCCACAAATATTATATAGCTGAAGAAAAGTAAACTAATTAAAAAATAAATAAAATAATGATCAAAAATATAAAATGGTATTGAGAGAATGAAATGAAAACATAGTAGACAAACAATAATAAATAAGTGAATAGACTAGACTGACAGACAAATGACTATGACCCAACCCCAGTGATTGGCCAGATAAAGACTATAAAATAAACAAATGTAAACTAATAAATAACACAAATAGTATATCAAATTTAGTAACAAGTATTATATAAATTATGTAAACGGAAGTACACTACCAATAATGAACAAGTAAATCAATTGTTAGTATATTATATGTGTTGGTAATAACCTTATTGAGAGATAAAAAGTATTATAAAATGATAAAAAAACTGATCTTACAATTATGTTGTAAAAAATAATATAAACCAAGAGTGAGAGGTAGGTAGGAAGTGTTAATAATAAGCAGTGAAAGTGATAAAGAGAATAAGAAGGAATTAAGATAAACAATTAATAATCTGAATAAAAGAAATGAACAATGGTAAGAAAACAGAAACAATAATCAAAATGTTGATAGACAAACAATTTCATTGTGTTAGCAATTAAGCAACAAAGTAGTTATTAGTTTATTTAAAAGAGTTGTGTTTTATAAGAAGGAATATGGCTGGATCATGAACAGACCATAAACCAATTTTAATGTTATATGTTGTCATAGTAGGATTAAGTGATAAAAAAGTGTGTAAGAGATAGTAGAAGGTATAAGCAAGCAATTGTATAAGTTTAACAATCCCAATATTACTCATCATTGTAAAGATAGAAAAAAGAATTTTAGACAAGGAATGATTTTGTAAAATTATAATAACATTCATTTATTGTAAAACAGCCCAAAGTAATTCAAAAGTAAACAAGTACTAAGTGACAGTAAGCAGAACATATGAAAGTAATAAATAATGTTTAAATTGTGTAAAATAAGAAATTCTAGACAGTTACAACTTAGGCTTATAAAATGCATAACTGTCAAAATTCAGAAAAAACAATTGTAAGCAATTAACCATTGTATTTGAAAATTAAGACCAAGTAACTTATTTATTTCAATTAGCTAACCATAATAGTATGTCAGAAAAAGAATAAACAGAAAAAATAAGTGAAATATGTGATAACATAACATTAGCAAATTTGTCAAAACATTAATACATGACCAAGCCCAGCTTTATGGGATACCAAATTAATCTTTGAAAGAAAATAGAGACATTTATCTTAATATCTCACACATTGGGAATAACACCAAGGAATAGTAGCAATTATAAAATATTTATTCATTTTGAACAAAAACTCAGGATTTATAACAATGGGCACAAATACGATTATTTACTAAAACTTCCGGGCTGAAAGGACGTGGTCGATTGCTTAAGATGCTGCTAAACGTTTCGGCCGCACCACCGGTGGCCATCTTCAGTAGCAAAAGAAAAATGTGTTCGAATGGATGATACGCCGAACACGTCTCCCAATGGACTGGGAACAAGTCCATTGGGAGACGTGTTCGGCGTATCATCCATTCGAACACATTTTTCTTTTGCTACTGAAGATGGCCACCGGTGGTGCGGCCGAAACGTTTAGCAGCATCTTAAGCAATCGACCACGGCCTTTCAGCCCGGAAGTTTTAGTAAATAATCGTAATGACACCGGCCGTGAAAGCCTACGCACTAAGAATGGGCACAAATATTTACCACCAATAAGGAAGGAGATGGTTACCATAACAACGAAACTTTATTATATAGAAAACCGTTATAAAACGAGAGTCCATTATTAACGATCAAGAGAGACAGATGCCAAACTGAATTCGACTCAATTAAAAGTTAAAAAAGAGAGAAATGCAATCAAGATTAAAATAATATGAACTCAAGAAGTTGAACCTAGATCCATTAAACCTAGGAATAAACTGGAAAACAAATTTCAATAATCCAAATTAATAAAAACTTTGAATAAATAAAATAGAACCCATAAAAAGGAGGAAAACCAAATGATGAAGAATTAATTAATATGTCAACATAATCTGGAAGAAATACCTGTGACTCATCACAAGAAACGACAAAGTTTTGTTAAGTATAAATGAATTATCAGTAATTGCGAACTAAACCAGTTAACTTTTTCGCAACACAATAACTCTCACTCCGATACTTGGTTTATTAAATTCTTTCAAGGATTAATCGAAAACATTTATTAAAATTGTATGTAAACTATAGCTTAACCTATGTGCGAAACCTAAAAGGTTGACACACTTTTTAAACACTAAGAACCGAATTGTATGTAAACCTTTATAGTATTTAAGTAACATTGATGTAAGGTTGTGTACTTTAATAACATCTTGTTTAATTTTTCGTAATCAAAAGAACTGATTGACTGAATGAATTGTATAAATAATTAATATCAGCGTCCATGCGTTAAACTGTTCAGTCAACATAGCCAACCCCTGAGGTATAATTTGTTTATAGCCGAAGCAAACCTTTTATAATAACATATTTTGTATTTAAATGATAAAAGATAGCGAATCTGGACACTAATAAATTAGTACTAAACATTAATAACCGTCCTTTGTTTTATTTGATATATATTGTAATATTTGTGTACTTTAAGAGTGAAGAAAATTCTTTACCAGAATTACAGGTTGGCAACAATACGCGAGATTTGAATTCCCGCCAGTCGAGGTGAGTAAGTTGAATTTATTATCTTCGCACAGAAAACGACACAGATCGAAACTTTTAATTGTTTTTGGTAAAACAATTTGGCGCCTATCGGGAAGTAAGTACATCAATTAAGGACAGGTAAGGAGAAGAACGGAAAAGATTCGGTACTGGTTATTAGCGCGTTCGCGATCTTCATCGTCAGCGATAGATACGTTATAAATCGACAACAACGTAGTAGTTGTTTTGAGAATAACTAATGTTGATATTACACTACATGTGACACGTGTTCTTAAAGTTTAGCAACCCTTAACTGTAAGGACAGGGTCTCAGGTGAACGAAGCTTCCAAAATTTCCAGGCGTTTACTAAGTTTTCGCACATTCTGTAAGATATTCTGGTTTGATGACGGAATAATTTAGTCATACGGTGAGTATCCTGGTTATTTATTCATTTATGCTGTGATACCTGATGCAACTAAATATAGTAGTAAATAACACTAATGTCTCTTTGCAGGCATCCTAAGACGATAAGGCGATACAGAATTCTCAGTAAATAATCTGAATAAAATCGGATGGTTAAATAAATATCAGCTTGGCGTGTCAAAGCATGTTCTCGGGCGGCAGTTTACAACGATCTTGTCACAACTAAAAATATCGGTATGGAGAACCATACATGACTTCCATGTTCTAATATTTATATTTAAAATCATTTACGAAATGAAATGTTTCCATAGAAACTACTTCTTTCCACTTATTGGTTCAGCCTTAACCACAGTACTGTGGTCACTAACGTATACCACCACACGTTATCGCACTCGATTTTCACTGATGATGGCAGTCGACGGCACTGCCGAAAAGTCTGGTTTTGCAGAAAACATTGGACTACGGCCAAACAGCCCGGGAAGGAATTTTAACAACAAACTACTACTATGTTGCCGATAACGTAGTACACATATAAAAATTATCCCCTCCCCCTTCAACTATAATTTTCATTTATAGAAAATTACTTACAGCCCGTTCAACTAGCCTCTTCATTTATAGATATTTCATCTACGTTTCTACAGTGGATTGTTAAGATCTTCTTATCAGGATACTTTATTTATCAAAATTAAGTACTTTACTCTTGTTACAACAAAAAATGTTTCAGATAAACTGCCCTTTCGCCGTAACCGATCTTCACCAAAATCAAAAGAAGTGGGGGGGGGGTAATTTTCTATAAATGAAATTGCTTGTTGAAGGGGGAGGGGATAATTTTTATTTATATGTCATGTGTACTACGTTATCGGCAACAAAGAAGTAGTTTGTTGTTAAAATTCCTTCCCGGGCTGTTTGGCGTGGTCCAATGTTTTCTACAAAACCAAATGTTTCGGCAGTACTATCGACTTTCATCATCAGTGAAAATCGAGTGCGCTAACGTGAGGTGGTATACGATAGTGACCACAGTACTGTGGTTATGGCTGAAGAAAGAAGTAGTTTCTATGAAAATATTTCATTTCGAAATTGATTTTAAATATAAATCTTAGAACATGGAAGTCATGTATGGTTATCCATACCGATATTTTGCCATTACCATACTTCCATTTCCTTATGGAACATGGAAGTAAAAACTGTACAACGCAGAAACGGATTGGTGAGAACGTAACAGCGTTGGGGGCTCTCGAACCCAATGCAGTTTCGGTCACAGCCTCCTATAACTCTAACAGTTAAACGACAAGAACGTTTAAACTAAACGTAGGCAACTGCAAATTTTATTGATCTAAAAAATATTGAAAAATCAGATTTCTTAAATTTGATTGTTTTAACTGATGTTATTCAGACAAATTATTTAGAATTAAATTCTATACCAATTTTATTAGAAACTTCTATTATTTGTTATCAACTTAACAAAATTATTGTACGTAAAACCTAAAAATTATGTTTTATCAAACAACATATGGAATTACCAACTTTGCCCCCATAATTTGTGTTTCAGGAGTTTTCATATTGCATAGTTTTACTTCCGGAAAAAACGTACGGGCGAAAGTCTTACCTGGCTTTCCTTTCAGCCAAACTCGAAAGCAAAGCATTTTCGGACTTATGCTTATATGACATTTTTTTCTTACTTTTAGTTTTAGAATAGTGCAGTATCATATTCTTCCAGGAGACTCCGTATAATATACAAATAATTTATTTATTTTTAGTTGTAAATACATTTGTGTTGTCCATTTATTTTAATTAGTAATGACACGTTAGTGCGTAATGCCAATTTAGATTTATTGAACGAGCGAAGAGAGTTCTCAGTTTAACTCCAATTGCCTCTGCTGTCTGTCTTTCTGCCTATCTCTTTGAGGTTCGTATGACGATAATTTATGAATGCATCAACCGATTTTCGCAAACCTGCAATGGAAGTCCATACTTTTACTTCACATCCTTACTGTTGTGATTTATCCATCTAAAAATAAGGTAAGGTGAAATTTTGAAAAGTAGCAAAAACCATATGGAGTATCAAAAAGAGATTTTAAAAACCCAGAATCGAAATATAGTGTTTAATTTTTGGAGCCAAGGCCCCCAAAATGGACCAAAAGTTAGACAAAAATCGCAAAAATCCATATGGAGACAATTGCATTGAAATATGAGAGAAAATCGCAAAAGTCGCATCAAACTAAAGAGAATTTTATCTGAAATCTGAATATAGGGTTACATTTTTGAAATCCTTCGTCTTCGATTTATACTTTGATTAAAATTATTTCGATTATTTTTTTACCTTATTTAGGTACTCGCTGTTTTGACGATAGTGCAAGTAACAGTTGTTTAAAATTGTAGATATTATAATTACTATTAATAATATTAAAAATTTTTAATATATAATTTTTTGTTTGAATTTGTTTTTGAACACATCAATTTATCTAAAATCGGCTCAATACGATTTTTATGACGATATTAGAAATCTTGAAATTTATGAATATTATCACCATAAAAAGTAAAATTTCTTTCAAAATAACCGTAATTACAGCAGACTACGTAAACAAAGAATCGAAATGCAAATCGATTATTGGTTTATACATTCAGTTTCTGATGTCGCAAACACGTTTCATAACTGTGAAACGTGTGCGAGACAAATAGAATTTTCTACTTTACAATGAAAGTTATTGTATTTTTCATAATTATAGTTTACTAAGTGAGTGTTATTATTAAGATTATTTTACGTGTAATTAGATTAGTTAATTAATTAATTATTAATTAAGTGATAAGAATAAAATTATGCGTTAGTAATGTTATTTTTCTTACACAACTTTTAACACACTTATGAACGTAGTTCGTGAATGTTGTTTAGTCCTCCTAGATAGCACCACAATACAACAATGACATTGTAGTTTAAACTATTTATCCTAGATAGCGCATAGAGCGTTAGCGTTATTCATCAGGTGTCTGTCACTGCACAGTAAGTTTATACTACTGTCTCAAATCTACCGATATTCACAAATTATTTTAATAATAAAATATTAATAATTATAATTAGTATTATTATCTTACCATTACAGTTTACTTATTTTGTTAGTAAACATACATGTTAATATTACTGTTGTGGAGAGAGAGAGAGAGAGAGAGAGAGAGAGAGAGAGAGAGAGAGAGAGAGAGAGAGAGAGAGAGAGAGAGAGCAGAAAATAGTTATGAAGTAGGGTGATAAATAAATCGAAATAGCCAGTGAAACGAGAAGCGTATAGCAGTTTTACTGACAGGCAAGATAGTATTATTAATTGGGTTTAGGTGTAGGCTATATAACCTAAATAAACACAAAATATACATGCGTTTATGCCCCAGTAACTAACTAAATATGATGTAAAACTGGTAAAAATATACTATCTAAACGTAAAGGAAGTATTGGTAAAACTGGATGGCAGTTTTGGTCTCTACGACCGTTAAAATTTGTAAGGTTCCTGAACTGCAGAACTCGCTCTCTGTTTCGAGTGAAGTGCGTCTATTATTAGATATAGTCAAATAAATAAATTTTATTTTTTAAAGCTATGAGTAAAGTCGTTTGTATGTATGATCATTAATGTTAGCCGAGAAACACCACGAGGCGGTGACCATAAGTTGCTATCATGGTTTTGCTGTACCTTACAACGTAAAAGAAAGATTACGAAAACCCCGACTACGCTACTATTGTTTACAAAGTAGCTCATAATAATTAATTATATAGATCAAAATCATTGTTATTTAAATAGTAGGACTATAAAAGTTATCAAGCACACAACAACTGTTATTTAAATAGTATAACAATTAAATGTAAAGATGATAATCATTATTATTTAAACAGTAGGCTTATAAGAATTATATACCACACAAACATTATTACTTTTTTATTACTATGAATACAGAAAACTTTAAAATATCCGAACTACTACATTGGATTTTTAGTTAAACTTATTACCTGATCTCTAAATGCCAAGTAATTTCGTCGTAGACTGTGGGGAATCACACAGTACCAGTTTATGTATCTTACCAAATCTTACCAGTTTATGTATGTATGTTTCCGTAGGTATCTCTAGGTCTTTATCTGATACTTTTCACAAATATACGCAACTGGTAACAACATGGTAGGTCTAAATTGTTTTTTAAACACAGCGTTTTAAAGGTGGTCCAAAATATTTCAAGGTATGTTGACAGATATTAATTCTGTAACATCATTAACGACACCGAATTCGTATTTTATACAAAATTCCTTGTAATTAGACGCTCTCAGAGACTTTTACAGATTTTTCAAAATTCTGACTTCCAATTTCGACACATGGTGCAGCTTAAGTTAAAAAATTTCCAGTGTAAACACTAGTTTCCGAGTTTTGTTAAAATTACCTGTAGTCTTATAACGTGCGTGGATTTTTACAGTAATTTCAAAATTTGTATCCATTTCTGGGCCCTGGTGTCTACGACGCTGAAATTTTCAGAACTGATTACCATAATCAGACTGCGATAAAATTCTCTATAATTTCATACCTACGTAAATATTTTTTTTTTATAATTTGATATAATTTTTAGACCCTGGTGTCCAATTTTGAAATTTCCAAACATAAACACTATATTCAAAATTATAGTTGTAACGCAACAGAAATGCAGTCATCCATGTTACATAAATAGAATATTAACAAAATAATAAGTAGACCAATATTTAACTCCCATGATAATACAAAGGTCTAATAAATACATTTATAATTATAGATAAAAATGAATAAGGATGCAAGGTAGAAATAACAATAATAAACAAACCTGTAAATTAGACAATAGTTAGAGATCCATGTTCAGTGAAAGGTAAATAAATATTATACTGATGAGAATTGTAAGAAAGAAACTAGTACAGAAAATGTCAAAGTAAATGACAATGAAATTAAACAAAAACGAGACATTAATTTACCTTATAGCAATAGTAAGTAAGGATTATGAATTAAATGATATTATTTTGTAACGATGAATGTTATGTTAAAGTTTATGTTATGTTATGCAAATTACTTGTGGAGTTAATGGAAAGTAATGAAGCAAAATGTATTATTCAATTACTGTTATAGAAGGATGGGGAAACAGTTAGTTAGTGTTAATGGATCTCAATTTTCTAATATGTGATCCATAGATCAAGATAAAATTGTTATTAGTTATGAAAAGAATAATTGTTTATGTAAATGTTAATAATTAAGATTTGATTATATGTATGAACTTATGTAAAAGGGCTATAGTTGGTCACCAGTTATAAACAAAGGTAGGTCCATATACAATAAAAGGCCTAACAGGCAATAACACTATATAACCACTCATAACATAAAGGTTAGGTACGGAAGTTAATAATAATTAATGAATACGGTTCAAAGAGCTAGAAAAAACATTTGATAAGTAATGATATATAATAAACCACCTCAATTTAAACAAATTATGATAATGCTACAATGCCATGATATCGATTGATAGCGTTTGATATCGAAAAAGTAATAAATATAAAAGAAACAGACTAAGATAAAAAAACCAGCAGAATATATGTAGAAAATAATAAACAAACTATAGATAAAGTTATATTCCGATATGATAGAAGATTAATAAGGAATGGACGATAAATATATGAAATAATAACTATATACAAAACATCGAGAAGGAAGAAAAATAATGTGTTGCTAAGGACAACAGTAATGTATGAAGTTGTTGACTTCGATTATTGCCTTTTATGATCTGAACGTGATGAGATTAAAAAAAAAACCAAGAAATGTTTAATGTAATTAGAATCTTCTAAATTATTTTGATACAATTATAATCCACAAAATTCTAATGATAATCTTCTTGACTTATGCCAGCAAAGTTTAACCAAATGAGATCATAGTACAGTATCACCATAAAAAATAAATAACTGGGTTCTACAAGGAAGGACTTGAATTGTCCTATACCAGAAAAGAATTAACGATATATTAAAACCAATACAAAGAGTTAACTGTGTCAAAACAAATAATATACACCACACTGGAAATCATAACCTTTTAAATACACGGAACATCACTAATTACTTCAAACGATAGAAGAACGTATTTGGATCCAAAATTTGCAGAAGGACCACCAGTCTGGCCGTAAATAAACCCAGGGAGCTGTATTTCCGAGGTGAACAGGACAAGAATTCCACTTTATTAAACCGAAGAAAGGAATCTCGAACGACATATCCATTCTGAGCGGCGAGGTTATCCACCAACTGCCTACTCGAGTTGCTTCGTTCTAGTCTGGTAAATTATAATTGTATAAATCATAATAACAACACAACACTTCAAATTTGTAAATCTTGCATTCTTATCTAAGTATTTTTAATCTTCCCCACAGTTACAAGAACCTTCACACCCTGAATTAAGTTAATCATAAACAAAAACAATTTATATAACCGAATATAAAATAAAATATTGGACCGAACAATAATCGATTCACGCAATCTATAGCCTTTGTGTATGCCAATTGGAACCTATTTTATTTAAAGTTGAAGGAGTGAATAAATAAAGAAACCTTGTATAGTTGCAAAATCTTATTATTTGGGGTATTATTTAATGAGTTGGGAATAAAAAGGTAACTGACTAAGTATATAATAATTGGTTATCGTAAACAGTGAATTAACCTATAAGTTTCGTTGCGCCGGAACTGCAGCGCTGATTGCGGAATTCTCCGACACCAAAGAGAAGAGCATTAAAATACAAAATTTACCTAATTCTCTTCGAGGTATACTAGGGTTGAGCGAAATTATAGAATAAAACATTAATTATTTAAGTTACAAGCACACTAACACTGGTATTTTTCTTAGAGAGATAAGCTAATATTAGTTAATGAAATTACTATATTCCCCAACTCCAAATATCTCAGAAATTGAATTAAATTAACACGACCGAAGAGAGGAGAGACAGAGAAGCATACCCGTTCCTAGTAACAAATAGGTTTACATTGCGTGATACGAACGAGACGCACGTACTCGTTTCAATACATAGTTAACATTTCCTTCAATTTCCTTTTTCTAAGGATTTTTGCGATTTTCAACATTTTGACCCTCATATTTTTGCTCCCCCCATTTTCAAGAAATCAGTATAAAAAAGAAATATTGTTCTGAGGATTATACGGACACGCATGCCACGTTTTGTACGAGAATCGGTTGATGCATTCCAAAGTTATTGTGAGGTATACTCCAAATGCACACGTAGATAGACAGACGGATAAATACCAAACGGTCGAGTTAAAACTAAGAACTCGCCACTCGCATTTTGTTTTACGATGTAAAACTTGCTGATATTCTAAAAAGTAATGTACGGTATGTTATTTAATTATTTAATGTAATAATTAATGAAGGTATTCAATTGAATAAGTAATATAAATAAATTCGTAAACATGATGCAAATTAATTAGCATAAATGAAATTTTTGTTCTTACATCTATACGAGAGTTATTCGGATATACGTATGACGGTTAATCACTTAATCTCGAATACGTGTAAATCACTTTCTATGTTGTCATATTCGGTCTCTATCCTCGTCAAGCTTCGTCGTCGTTGTCGTTATACTAAGCTAGTAGCCTGTTCCACCCAAGTCATCCAACCATCGATCCAAAACGATTATATTTTTCCTTATTTTATAAGTTTAGTAAATACGTAAGAATTTAATGTGCGGGTTAGCGCTGTGACAAAATTATGATGGAGAGTATTGTAAGAGTGGAGAAGATTTTGGAATGAAGTTAAATGTATGGAAAACTAAAGTGATGAGAACTGGCAATAATGAAAGGGTCGTTAATATATCATTGGAAGGAGAAACTGTAGAACAAGTGAACTCATTTAAGTATTTGAGGAGTTCAGTGACATGGAATGGAAGCTGTAAGGAAGAAATCAAAAGTAAGATATTTATGGGTAAGAGAGCTTTTGGAAAGGTAAAAGCACTGCTGGCAGCAAGAAGGATCCGACTGCGATGAGAGACAGATTTGTTAAATGTTTTATTTCTAGTGTGGTGGACCGTCAAAAAAAAAGATGAAAAGTACTTATGTTAGCTTCGAAATGTAGTTGTGGCGAACAATGATTAAGGTGAAGTGGATTGACAGAGTGAGAAACTATGAGGTACTGGCGACAATAGAAGAGGAAAGCAAATTGCTGAAAGTAATGTGAAAGAGAATACATATTGTTTGGGGCATATACTGTGCAGAAGCTGTCAGAACTCTGCAGAAGGATCAGAGAGGAAAAAGTGAACGAAAGATAGGGCGAGGAAGAAGAAAGCTGGAAAGTTTTATGATGTCAAAAACTGAAGGAGCTATGGACATTGCTTGTTTAAAGTGCATCTAAAAATACCAATTTAGTCTAACAAATTGTATTTGCATAAGTGCAGTATCACATTATTTTTCCATCGAAGCTAAAGAGAAAAAACTCTTTGACTGGCTGTAACTTAAAAGCAAAGCGTTTACGGACCTATGTTTATATGAACATTTTTTATTATTTTTATCGTAGGAATACGCCTGCAAAGTTTTGCAGAAACCTCCTGAAACTCCTTGTGTAAGTAATTCTTGTGTCCGTCAGTAAACACATACATAACGGTAAAATGTGCGTACAAAAAGGTAAAAAGAAAACAAGGAAAGCGAAAGAAAAAGAGAGTTGAAAGTAAGGAAGGAGAGAAGGAAAAAAAAAAACAAAAAAACAAAAAAAACGCGTGCGCGCGCGTGTGTGAGAGTGTGCGTGAGTGTGCGTGTGTTTGACGACCGAAGCTGGAAGTCGAACAGTGAATGACGTGTTTGTGTCGGGTGGGGAGGGGGTGATGCGGTGATTTCGCTAGGTGAAGACTTGTCGGAGGGGACGGAGTGGAGTTCCATTGACGTCATCACTTGCTGTTGGGCGGAGAGGCGAGGGAACACGTGGTAAACACCCGGAAATATACGGAATTTGAGTGAATGTGGGGCAGAATTTAATATCATGTACGATACACTATCTTCTTCTCACCGCGTTATAGTAATAATGATGATAATTTCTATACAACAATTACCATCTGGTATTAAACAGTTTTCTTAGAAACTAGGTTACGAGGATCGTTGGCCCGAAGTCACAGTTGCTCCTTACACTTACGTCTTACGTACGTACAAAAACACGTACATATAAGCCAGCACACACACACACACACACACACACACACACACACACACACACACACACACACACACACACACACACACACACACACCTTATATATATATAGTGTGTGTGAGAGAGAGAGAGAAGACATTTTAAAATTGTAACTCCCACGTTTGTCTTGAAGGTTGCCCTATATCACAATTCTCACAGAAATAAATACATTCTCCGGAAATCCAGATTTAGATTATCCGATGATCTAAGTAATAGTTTTGAAAAACGTAAGTCACAAAAAACAATCCTTATATTTGCAACAGGAACTAATTATTGTCGTGGATTAAACATGTCTACGTGTCTTCTTTAAACTTTTATATTTTCTAAAATCGCTGTATTTTCTGTGCTGGTGGCTTTCAAAATGTTGCTGAGCTCTTCCTCTGCATTAATTTCTGCATGGTTCGGTATCCGCTCTGATATTAACTCAGAAATGTTCCTGACATCGAAAAGACCGGAGAAAAGTAATAACGTAAAACGTAAAGCGAGCAAGAAATCAGACAGCGATGGCAATAAAAGGATGCGAACAATG
Organism: Magicicada septendecula; assembly: GCA_034769895.1. Lineage (NCBI taxonomy): Eukaryota > Metazoa > Arthropoda > Insecta > Hemiptera > Cicadidae > Magicicada > Magicicada septendecula. The sequence goes on along the minus strand of CM068370.1, from coordinate 403,361,924 downwards.
AGATGAATCTAAAAACTTGTTAAAATGAGGAACAGGGTGGCGGATGTATAAACATTAATACAAAGAGAGAAGAGACGAGTAAGCAAAGAGAAATGTGGAAAAGGGGGAGGAAGAAAAGACGGAGAGGTGGAAACAGTAAATAAATATATAAATTGCGAAGATAAACACATCTAGAAAAAGGAGAAAGAAAGAAGAGAAGGTGGCTGAGAGGAAAACAAAGAATACGAAGAGAAAGAAGAAAGGACATGGATGTTTGGAAGGAGCGAAAAAGGAGGCTGTGAGGAGAAAGTTTGACAAAACACAAAACCACTGATATTAACATTTGCTGTCACTCATACAACTCGAACACCGAAAGCACATTAACCATTTGATTTTACAGAAAGTCAAAAGAAACGCTTTGAAATCAAGAAGTAGTCTGTCGGTAAAGGAGCATTTGATAAGTGAAGGACCAGTATTCTGCGTACAACAGCACCGTGACGTGAGTTACTCACAATAATTACTGGCCGAGACGGAAAGAAATCTAGGAGACGGAAAGAAAGAGAAAACGTTAGTAATATGTAACCGGAGACGGTGATTGCCTGTGTTTATACAATAAATCCAACTGGTTCGTGTTATTTGTTATTAGATATCGATTACGTCTTCTGACAGCGCGAGTTACCTTTGCAACACTGCTTCGATACTGTATACTAAGTATTGTATACATGTGTTCGGGAGCACGCCTTTGTTTTTTGTTTGGTAATAAATTTGGCAACTACTGTACTTACAAATGATAATAAAAAACGATATTGATTAACAACACTATGAAACGATGAAAAGAGATTAATACGATATTATGTTAACTTAACAATAATTTACATGATACAGCGACTTGTTATGTTAAGATATAAACATTTACATATAAACATAATCTAAAATCTAATATTTTAATATTATTTTCATTAAAGTAAACTATGATTATAAATTATGGTTTACTATTTGTGGCCATTGACTACTGCGGTGGAGCCTACTTACACTATTAACAATATTCACGTTTTTCTTTGCACTTTTTATAAGTCATAAGATATTTTTTTATAATGCAATGTGTATTTGAACAGCTCGTAATATCTTGACCAGATATTTGTTTTGAAATGAATATTTTATTGTTTCTGATTATCAAAATTGTCTTGACCAAAATCAACTATGAGTGTACGAAGTTTTAGAGAACATATTATACTAAAGTCAAAAGAATATCGTTGTTGCTATAAAGTTATTAATTTTGTTATTACTTCCTATGCACGCACGCGTATTTTACTTCAGACGTGTGTGTGTGTGTGTGTGTGTGTGAGAGAGAGAGAGAGAGAGAGAGAGAGAGAGAGAGAGAGAGAGAGAGAGAGAGCGTGTATATTTTTAATGGTAGTGAATTCTTTTAGTACGGTATATATTCTCGCTTGTATTACAGAATAGTTACGTTTTTACGTATTTCAATGTTAACAATGTCATATTACGTAGCCTATAAACATTAGTAACAAAATTCTAAAACGTTCAATGAAATTTATTGTAATATTCTCAGCGGTTTGTCAAAAGGCAACACATAATGTTAAAAGGCGTTTTCAACGCTGTGAAATATTTTCGGCATACTAACGATGTTAGTTGGTGGCTAATGAAATATGTATGAAAAAAGAATCGTATATGAAATAGAAAGACACGTAATTGTGTAAACACAGTTGTCCTTTACATTAAATACTTGTAAGGAAACAAAAGAGGCTATCGCATTACGTAATTATTAGTTTTAAAAATATTCTACGATCTTTCCAATAAAGTAGAAAACCTTTAAGCGGGTATAAGTAACAACGAATTTTAGCCAACGGTAAGAGTAAACTTAAACAAGTTAAGTTATGTCGCAATTTGTTACTAGCTACCAGAAACTGATAAACCATTTACTAGTTAAAATCATTGGTTACCCATTTTACAAATCTCTCTTCCCCATATCTCCCTTTGAATATCAACATACCTGTGTCTACTTATCTCACTTTCTCCCGATCTCACCACACACACACACACACACACACACACACACACACACACACACACACACACACACACACACACACACACACACACACACACACACACACACACACACACACACACACACACACACACACACACACACACACACACACACACACACACACACACACACACACACACACACACACACACACCTACTTCCAATAATTTCTATCGAAGTGAATAAAAAACAATAACTGAACTCACTGAGCTATTGAATGGTCGCCATATAGAAAATATTACAGGTTTATAAAATATTTATTTTATGAATAGCACAACGAGTATCTCCTACATAAATGGAACAAAATACGTATTTTCAATTAGTTCTTTTTTTAAGTAATTTAATGAATTCTAATTTATATTAAGGCATATGTGTAAATAATCGTATCCAGAGTTCTACGACTGTGAGCTATTAACAATCTTTTCTGTTTAATCGTTTTTTGATTTTGTAATAAGAAGTGCATGTATAATTTGAATCTTATTGTGCACAAATAATTATATATAATTATGAGGGAAATAAGTTTTCAACGTGCAAGCATACAATTAAATTGGTTTTTCTAATGCACATTTCGTTAGAGTCTAACACGATCAAACCGTCTGACAAATTTTTAAGTGGAAACGGGATAAAATTTTAAAATTTGACAGAAAAAGCTCTGACGATGTTAGACTAGGCTTTAATGAAATGTACAATAAAAAAAGTAATAAAATAAATGTTACTATGTTGAAAATAGTGTTATATATTACATACAGTAAATTTATTAAAATATTAAATATTATATGTATAAAAAATATATTCTCAAAATTGTCTTATGAATAATACAGATTATGAATAATCTTATGAATAACACACACACACACACACACAATTGGTACTGATAACGGAAATTTTGTTAATTGTATTTAAGTGATTATTTCTGTGAAATTACGAAAGGTCTCTCTCTCTCTCTCTCTCTCTCTCTCTCTCTCTCTCTCTCTCTCTCTCTCTCTCTCTCTCTCTCTCTCTCTCTCTTTCTCCCTCTCTCTCGTTCTCTCTTTCGTACCGTACATAATAAACAGTAAAAATAGTCTATTCTAATAACACGTATTAATATTGTACGGGCGCCGCGGGTGCGGGTGTGAGAGACACATATTGTTTTATTAAGTTGACACAAACGGCTGTTTATTGATTGAGTACAGCAGTTCAATAACGCACTGGAGATGAATGAACTAACCGGTCGCCTGAATTTCGGGTTGGATTATACGTGCGCGACACAAACCCACTGATCTCGTCTCCAACAAACTTTTATTTCTAATTTGTAACACATTTTATTTACAACAACAAAACGGCGAGCTAAAGCCGCTAATATTGATAGAAATTTGAAACAAATCTTAAAAATGTACAAGTAATAAATCAAACAACAGAGCACATAAAAGTTGAATGAAAACAACGTACCGGGTCGGGCTGTGGAGTTTGAGGCACCTGAGTTACGCAGCGCTGTATAAGCTCTCAAGGCTGGATGTTCTCCCTGACCTAATTTGCCCTATACACCCCCACCTCCTACCACCATGCGTGTTCAGTGGGGTGGGACAGCAACTCCGAGCTATTTTTAGAATGTCGCTAACCGCGCATGTCCAAATTAAATGAATGGAAGAATCTTTTTTATTTATTTATTCTTAAATCATTATGCCCCTTTAAAATATTTTCTTGTATTTTATATTAATCAAGCAATATTGTTGCGCGTATTTTGTGGTATGTTTGTTAGCGAAATATTCTAAAACCACTTGCAACCACTATCCTGTGAACGATTGGTCACAACTGATGAAATTTACTTGTGACAAAGAGCCGAAATGTCAATAATTATTTACCTTGCGACTGATAGGCCACTGGAGACTGGAGACCCAATTATATATTTAGGCATGTAAATATTATTTATGTAATGAATCGTCTATGATTTTATCACGAACTATAATACTGTCATGCAATAATTAAAGAGAAAATGATTAAAATAGAGATAGAATGAGAGGCAGAAAGGAGAGAGAAAACACTTCAAATTATCATGAATTTAAAGTGTCCTACGTCAGTGATTATATAGCAATTAAGCTATATGATCCTATATATTTTACAATACATAACTTACTTTTTCTTGTAGCTTACTTAACCTCCTTCTTCTCTTTGTCTGTACCATCCGAGCGACAGCGAGCGACCACCTATTTTGTAAAAAGAATTACAATTAGTTTATTAAATAATGATATTATTATTATTATAAAATATTACTAATATATATTATTTTATTATTATTATTATTGTTGTTGTTTTTGTTGCTCAATTTCTTCTTGTTCTTTGTCTTGTTTTTATTAATATTGTTACAAATATGAGCTTTTGGTTAAATATTCCTAAAAAGTTTGTCTTGTTTCGTTGTCGAAATTATGGAAACTTTTATGATCACAAAGGGAAACATAATTTAAATCTATTTTTAAAACACGTTCCCTTACGTTTAATGTTCTAATACTTACTTGTTTTTATCTATTTTTGTTTTTGTTTTGAAGCTGAAAGGAACCGACAGTTAAATGGTACTAATAATATGTACTACCGAAGTAGGCCTACTTGACGTAATAATTTTAAAGTTTTTGAAATACTATAATGTACTTTACAAAACAAAATAATTCAAGTTTTAATTTATAATAATTATGTGAAAAAAAGAAACGTTTTGTGTATATGTTTAAACGTCATGTAAACAGAATTGTTAATATTTTGATTATTACGATTATGTTCAGAATATTACTCAAATACTGAATTATTATTTTCTGTTATACGTATTTCAAAATTGCCTTACATCGTTAGGAGCTGACTATTATGAAGCATTTATCTATATGTGCATGGTTCCACTAGTCACTGATAGTGTAAAGCAATTTTCAACCAATCTAATAAATGAGAAAAATGTGAAGTAAATTCTTAATAGAAAGCAAATTAATTTTCCAAAAGTAGTTATACATCGTCTAAATATATCGAACGAATTTCATTATAGTTTCAAATACGCAAGCAGTGGTAAATAAAGATCACTTGAATATCTGCATATTGAGCTGATAGTACTTAACTAATCGCATATATTTTGAAATTATCAAAGTAAAATTGTCCAGTCTTATATAAAAGTCCTACCTGAGATTATGAAGTTATAAACCAAGGAAAGCTTTCTTTCTGTATCAGCTGAACCTTGACAGAGTTTTAAAAATAAACGCTAGACGAGTGCGATAATTTGAACCAGAATAAGTGCCGAAGAATACAGTCTGCAGAATACAGGGTAAAACACGTAACTAACTAGTTGCAAATAGACTGTAGTTATGTTCTCACAGTTGTGTCGACGACTGTACAAGTTCGTACACATTATGTTTCTGCATAAAATAATGTTTGTTAAAAACAAAACAAAACAAAATATCGAGAAAACCGCGTTAACGGAACTGAGCATAAAGTCTAAGAGATAATAGTGAATGATTTTACAGAGGGCATTGATAAAGAAGCCAAGCTGCAGCCGTCCATTGAGTAGGCTCCATGACGTCATAGGCACGTGTCGCAAGCCAGCAGTGACGTCACTGCCTCTGCTCAATGACGTCATGTTAAGCCTATTGACTAGCACAGCAAGATAACCTCAATTTGATACCACCACCACCATCGGCACCACCAGCGCCACCACCACACCATATTCGTTTACTGCATTCATCTTTGCTATTTCATTAATAACAAATCCTGTTCACAGTCGGATCATTTTTGTTGCCGAATCCTTAATTTTTATTGGTTTGAGCTTATATGGAGACTGGTTTAAGTATAATTCGGTGACTATGCACGAGTACCCTGCTATGTAAAGAGACATACTTTATCGCGAAACAGTAACTCGAATAATGGCACACTCTGTAGATGCTACAGTTTTTGGCCATACACGTTGCTGCTCAATGCGTAAAAACGACATTACGCAAAGCCAATTATGTGTTGATAAATAATAATAAACATTTACAATTTTTGTAGGACGATAATCTTTTTACCAAGTATCGCGAACCTTTCTTGTTAGCCAATGAGAGCTGTTTCCTGCTTTTTAGCGAATTATAAATAACTACCCTTGAACTTCTACGTTCAACCTTACGTAGAAAACAGTAGTATAGACACATGCATTGAACCTCAATTAGACAACTGATTTTATCACTCTTTCCCATATATGTCCATCTTGTCGTATCAAATGGTTGGATTTGTCTCTACATCAGCTGCGTTGGTGCATAGCAGCTATGGGCTTTTTATATGACTAATGGAAACCATATTACACCATAGCCCTTTTAACTGCAATTTCGTTTAAGTCATTTCAATATACGTAGCCTAGTTTTACAAATATCATCTAAGCTTCTGAAAGTTTTATCAAAGTATTTGTGCAGTATATAATATCCTCATGGGTCAATTTGAGTATTACCCTTTTTGCGAACAATATAACCTATCTTTAATACCATATATGACTGTTGGAGAAAACTTAGACTTTTGGTTAATTTTATATTTCGGCCGTTCCATTAACTAGGATAACCGGAAGCTCACGGATAACATGTCAGTTTTTTTGTTATAATTATTAGTTTGCTGAGACAATGAAATTACAGAATTTGGATACAGTGAAGCAACTGAATACTACTTGGAAAGATTTTAGAGTTTATATAACTGTGATACTGATGCCAAGAAAGTAATGAATCAGACTTAACAAAACTTTAGAAACAACAGACATTTACCGATCTAGCGCCGGTTTAAGATAACCGGAGTAGTTAATAAAAATTATGTTTAAGTAACCCTATCAGGTTTTAAGGTGGGGTGGGGCTTACATTAATTTAGTCAGGAGAATAGTGTACTGCTTGCCATAGGAATGACGATGGAAATATTTAGAAAAACAAATGACTTACAGCACTTGTACTTGTAATAAAGCATTAAAGCATATAATTTGTCATATAATTATTATAACAAGACACATCCACCAACCCAGCCCCTCCCCACACACACGCGCGCGCGGTTTGTACTTTCTTAGACGTGTATATACGCACTACAAATGAGTTTAATGAAAACTTAGCAAATATGGTTTACTTATAAAGTAGTTACTAGGCTTTGTGTTGGAGTGAGTATATTTGCCTGTAACCTGATAGTCTCTCCTGTTTTCAAGTATCACATTTGATTCATCATCTTCATTTACGAGGACCGAGTTTCTTGAGCGTAGTGTTGTCAGTATCATATGGTACGTAGCTGCTGAGTATGATTCTTTTTTTTAACATGATAATGTTTTTAGGCTAGGGGTCATTCCACAAAAATGTAACGTCATCGAAAAATGTAACGCTTCCACACTTTCGATTCCCCACAGTCTAGAAATTTGATAATGTAAACGCATCAAGACAGAAATAATCGCTGCTGACATTGAGTTTAGCAAACGTTTTTAGTGAGAATAAATTTGGTTTTACATGCTCTGTTTTTGATCGTCTGTGGTTTGGAAATGATTTACGTAATCCACCAAGCGTAATCCACATTATTCGTTTCAAAAGCCTAAAAACATTAGTCCTATCATGCTTCGATGTTTCGGTTTCGTCGAAATTCTTTAAGATTTTTACCACCTGAACAGTCTACGAATAGATACGATAGTAACGTGGCCAGCACTACGCTTCAGCCGCCCATTATTGCCACATGACTTAATTAATCATTTCCGCAGGCTGAGTCGACCTGGCATTTAAAAAACTCACTTCGGTTTTGGTGCGCCCAGGAATCGAACCCGGAACCTCTACTAGGTTAACAGTCAGGCGCCGTCTACTAAACCCAATATTAACGCGTAATAAATAAAATAAACTAAATAATATATACTGAAATACATGCCGAAGAATAAAACTTTCAATTTCACGAAGATTGTATAACTTACACGGTGTCATGCAATACTGAACATTGTGAATAAATGACTGGCTCCCGGATTGGCGGCAACACTGCTAAACTCGCGTGTATGCGTTTGGTATTGTGCGCCATGTGATTGTCTATCGCCAATATAACGAACATGCTTAATGTACATATAGAAAGAGCATGAAATATCTACGTACTCAAATTGTCAAATAATAATTGATTTCATCTAAAAATGTATTTTATTTTGTCTTAAGCAATATTCACAGACTGATTCTGTACCAACAAGTAAACGACTAATCGATTTAAAGATTTAGATTACTGTAACGTTTGCTTATGTTATGAACTGTTTCCAGTAAAGTGATTTTTTTAGCATTTAAGTTTATTTATTAGATGTAGATAAAATATATTTTTTATACGGTCAATGTAAATCTAAGTCGTTTTTCATCTTGAAAAGAGCGCTTCTAAAGAATTGTTAAGTAAGTGGCGTATTTTCATACAAAAATTAAGAGTTTTGTCTATTTTTTTTTAAATTCTATATTATTTAAAATAATAATGTTTCCTTATTTAAACATTGTATTATTTTACTTACTTGTAAATCGTAAATTAGTGTTACAAAAGTATTAAATATTATATAAATCCGGACGGCCATTTGGGTCTGTGGGTCTCAGTTTACTGATAATGGATACACGTCAATCGTATCTCTTATAAATCATCGTGTACTGCTAAATTACGGAAGTCCTAAACCAGTGACTACGGTGACCTTAGCTTTCCAAAGGTAAAACTAGTATTATATATATATATATATATATATATATATATATATATGTGTATATTATAATTTCAAAGCTAGTAGGTAAGATTGAAGAATAACCTTTTCCACACTTCAGGTGAAAGAGACGTGAGATCTGGTCCTTAAATTTCAGAAAATAAACTAAAGAAGAAATAGTAGTTTACAATATGTTGTAAAATAGATGCGGTACAACAAAACAGCTCGCAGTTGTTACTAGTAAAATTTATAGATTTTGACAGACTTTTTGTGTCGGTATTAATTTTCTGTTTCTTCCGACTCGCGGCAGATAGGCAACTGCTAACGCTTTTATATTAAAGTATGTATTTTACGAGTTCGTATATCACGTATTAAGTATTGAGTTTTCTATTAATTATTTCTCTGTTAGTACGTTTCTCGGATTACGAGATCCTCGTGTATTAATTAAACTTTGTTATATTTTAAGCAAGCAGTTGTGTCAGCAATGGGAATCGACCGAACTTCCGCTTACAAGATAACACTGTTGGCAATACGCGTACCGCTGTAGACGCGAATAGGTTAAACGGTACCTCTTTGTCCTTGCTTTGAGTTAATTTATTTTAAACTTACATACGTTACTACTTTTATAAACGGTTAAATCGACACAAGGGAAGATATTTTCACGGAATACAATTTTCAGATTATTATGTGTATATAAATTTTTACGATAATCACTGTGTTATCAAAGGGCGCAGTAACAATAAAAAATGATAATTTTTTTCGTTTAAATGTAATCAGGGACATAATTAAATGTACAGAGCGGGTACATAGGCTGTGGCGGCAGTGACGTATTATGACGTCGGGTTGCAGGTTCTCCCCACTCCCCTCATTCTCATTCTCTCTCTCTCTCTCTCACTCTCTCTCTCTCTAGCTACTCGTTCATTCCCCTCGCATAGATACGTCATCAATTTCCTTGGCCTATTTTAAATGTTCGGCTTTAAATATTTATGTTCCGTTATTAAAAACCGATGTGCAAGTATAATGTTTATTTTAAAAATCGTATTAAATATGTACTTACGTAAAACTCTATTTTAGTTTTATTATATCACGTAGATTTTCTGGAGTCACAAAACACACACACACACACACACACACACACACACACACACACACACACACAGAGTGAGAAGGAAAAATTAGTATGAAGATTATATAGAATTTAACGATACGTAATAATGTGTTTGTGTGTGACAAATACTAATATACAAACATTGCATGAACCCTACTGTTTTGGTATTTTTAATACAGTCAAGTCCTGATTATTCAGTATAGGCGAAGGGATGCGTTAGCCAAGTCAAGGACAATCCGCGTAATTTTTCTATAAAACTAATGCAGTGAAATTAGATTATATACAATAATTGGAAAGAACAGTTGAAGTTTTATTACGAAATATAGGCCCACGTAGTTTAGTACCTATCATTGACATGTAGCAAATTAATTTTCTTCTTTTTCTTCTTAAGCACTACAACAAATGAGAGCCCTGGCCTCCAAAACCAGTCTTATCCAACGTCACCTATCCGTTTCCATCTCAGCGTAACCCCTCACGTCCATTCTTCTGAGATCTTCTAGCACATAATCCAACCATCTTATCCTAGGTCGACCCCTCTTTCTGCTTGTATACACCTGTGCCCTCAGGATTTGCTTTGGTGCACGCTGATCATCCACCCGTTCTAGGTGACCCAGCCATTGTATTCTTTTACGGATCATATGATATCCTCAAACTTCAATAGCTCATCAATCCCTTGGTTATTTCTTATTCTCCATTCAGTTCTACTCAACTTCTTGTGTGATGTTCAGTGAATGAATAATTCCCTCACGTCACTTTTCTCATATCATATGACTGCTCTCTGCATGGTCTCACTGAACCAAAATTTTGCTTCTACGCAGAAAGTTTCCTGAGTGACTATCTATACCAAACCATTCTTTCTATGCTGATATGTAGTTTCTTCGCTATAAACTATAATTGCTGTTCCGCCACAAAAACTATACTTGTTGTGAAAATGAACTTGCTTCTTTCTTTATAAAATATATTTATAGACCTAATAACTTTCTAGTTGAAAAGAAGAGGTTCCTGAAAGGGGAAAATATTCAGGTGCCGTGCAAAACACATCAACTGGAGTAAATCTAGACAAGATATACTTTATAACTTTAGTAGTACTGACATTTGGAAATTTATTAGTGGATTTTCAGCCAGTCTTCATATAATATTCTGCCGTATGGCAATTCCAGACGCCACCGCCGTGCAGTGGTTTCAAGTCCCTCAAAAACCTGATCACAAGTCGAAAAGTAAACTTACAACCAAAGGCTTTTAGATCGTTTAGATAGAAGGAAGACTGAGTTGTCATGAACCGGGGTCAGAAGGGAAGCATCTGTTATCTTGCTTCTATTTACCCAGTATAGAAGTGACATCCGAAAGAATAGCATCTAACGCTAACGCGAGGAGTAAAGAACGTTGTGTTTAATATATTATACATCGAACGTTTTACATATTAGTCACATTTATTCTTTGTAGTCACTAAAACTCTCATCTAAAGTCACTATATTAGTAGTCATGAGCTGTCGTCCAGATTATCGAACACCCGATAATTTTTCTCTCTACACAGATTCTTTTATGATGTTTTTATTGAACAGCGGCTGGTAGCGTCCGGTCTCGGGTTGACCCGATGTTTTCAGACATATTCGTCCACCGGAAGTCTGTTTTCCTTGATCCGTTAAAGAAAATCCTCGCCCCTTCTCCACCGCACAGTTTCAGGCAAAGACGTTTCCATCCTGGAACAAGTCAATAGCTCGAGGATGGATATGCCGGAACGTTGTAGAAAACTCCGTAGAAGACGCACATCATACAACACCCGTAAAAATGTGTGTCTGTATGTGTGAGAAGATACTGGAGTGTAGTTTAGATACAGAAATGTTCTTATATTACTATTGATATAATACTCTTGAAACAATAAAAAACAACATAAGTACAGACATTGTGTATGCAACGTGATAGTAAACGGATAGGCTGCAAGTAAAGTTTGTGAAGCGACCAGAAACATCTCCAAGTCGTTACAGTGTGGAGTAGAGGACGAGATAAGACGTTTTAACGCTCGTCTGATATTTAATCAGGAAAGTGTCGTAAGACAGAAATTATTCTTGTGTAAGAGAACTTTGGAGGTAACCCTGTAGCGTATGTGTACGTATCAGCGTGGAATAGTTGAAGGACTATAGTATTTGACCATCGTGATCGGGTCCAACGTCGGGAGGGATCTTTAAAATGTTTAGTTACAAGTTTAATAATTTTCAATTTTCGTATGCTTATTTAAAGTTTTTTCTCTCTGTACAGTTCGTATGTTTTCAGGATAATTCCTAAAATGTTTTAACTCTTGGCGCTGGTCAGCACAGAGGTTTCACTTGCGACTGACAATCGCAGCGGCTGTGGTGCGATCGTGGGTTCTAGTCAAGCCTGTTACCAGGTGTCTGAGGGGAGTCAAATCGTGGGATGTGCTGTGGTCAGTCTGCTCACCCCTACCACTGGGACAAATTATACAGAGGCCTTGTCTGGCGTGCACGAGCTAGATAAATGACAAAGGCGCGCGCGCGCGCATACACACACATACATTTCTACACCGTGCGGCACGTCACCACGATGGCTGATTTCTCTCCGCTGGTGGTGAAACACGGTCAGGGCCGAAGACCTAATGCTTTAAGTAAGAGGAATATTTTAAATTCTTAATTTTTTCTCGCAAGACTGAAATAACGTGCAGAAAAGGTTTAACTGACTGTCGGAATGTATAAAGAAGAAAGCCTATTCCAAATTGTAGCAGGAGTGCCAAGGAAGTTCGTACTTACACTACTGATTCTTTCCATATCCCATGGGATCCCGTATAACCAAACACCCAAGAAAACAATTTGCAGGAAGCGCTGGAAAGACAAAATCTGATATTGTTGCAATAACGTGAACATAGATTAGTGTGCGTGCAATAGCACAGGACATAGACAAACGGGGAAAGATGAGTGGTATCTTTGCACAATACTGAGACATTTGAAGTGAAGCGTGTTCAAGCACAACAGATAAATGTTGGAGGAACACACACACACACACACACACAGTCACCATCAAGGAGGGCAACTCGTACATCTTCGAAGCTTGTGGCTGGGAGACTCCTTTGATTAACATTGGCTTTTTCAGCGGGGATTTAAAAAAATGCAGTTCGGAGGAGAATGAAAACAGTGAAGAGAGTGAAGAGACCAAAGCTTAAGATATGAAAAGATAAATGAGTTGTGTGTATGTGGGTGGACCGGTAAACAAGCAAATAGAAAGCAGAGAGTGAGTGTAAGAGAAAGGGACAGAGCTGGATCAAGCTGATGACGTTCAAGGTGGTGTAAGAGATATTATCAGTTCTATAAACAGGACCATTACCACTACTACTACTGTTCTTAGGCTTATCAGTAACATAATGTAGTTCTTCGTAACTTATGACGGACTGTGAAGGAGGAACAATATTTTTAAGTAAATACATATAAGTACGTTAAGTGGTTACTTAAAAAGGGTCGTTTGAGTAATTTCAAATTAATGGGGTATTTCTGACGCAGTTCTTTGATTTTTTATTACAGTAGTTTACCTTCTTATTGACACCTAACTTTATCTTATGACTCCTATGGAGTGAGCTCAGCTCAAATGCGGCACTGGTGTTTTGCCATCGTAGGCAAATAATAAAAGTACCTCTTCTCTTCAAGTAAAATGTGACAAAAATATTACACAATAACAAGAAGAGAAATTAAAATTATTTGTACTTTAATTTTTAACTTTATTAAACTCTTAACTTGCTAAGACTCCACTGCATCATAATTGAAACCCTAGTTCTTAAAAGTCTAAAAATTTTCAATTGTTCAGAATTAGACGGTAGTATTTATATCAACTTAACATTGCTAAAGATATTATAAATATGCTCTTGTTAAATATTAAATAACAATCAGTAAGTAAAATGTGTGTGTGTGCGTGCGCGCGCGAGCATGTTTTTAAAACTGACTTATAATTACTTCTGAAAGTAGAATGTTCTTATTTTTTATCGCTTTATTTTAACCTGACATACGTTTTACAGAATATAATAGACCTATATGTATCATCAGAGCTTTCTGAATATTCTGTGAAACGTGGGTAAAGTTAAAGTGTAACGATAGAAAAAGAAGAATATTCAACTTGCAGAAGTTATTATAATTTGGTTGTTATAAAAGAATCTTGCAAAAATCGTAACGAGTTACAAAGAAATTTCACACACACGCACACACACACGCACACACACACACACACACACACACACACACGTAAATAATATTATGTTTATTATTTCAATATTACAAAATGAATAACTTTGAATTTAAACGTAATAGAAAACGTTTGCAAAACAAAATAGGTCATACGAAACGTTAAAGTCGATGGCTGCTGTTGAAATAATAAGTGGACTTTAACACGTAATATATCAACAAACATTAGTAACTTATTTGTTTAGAGTTTTCCTTACATTCAGCATGGCAAAGTCCGCAAACGGTTCTTTTACTTCAGTTTCTTGGACTAACTCGCTTTGAACTGATATTGTGACCAGCCCGACAAGTCTTTCTTAGCTAATTGAATTAACATAGTATAAATTTAAATTTAGGAACTTCTCTTATCACTTTTTCTCTATTTCAAAATTTTCCTTTTCTCCCCCTTAAATTGTGCCGCCAGGGGAATGGTCCGCCCTGACTTGGCTGCTTTTGTCTCAGTACATATCGACAACGATAAGAAAATTGTAAAACAAACGCACACACATAGGCGGAAATATAATTGTTATAGAAAATTCTGATTAGCAGATTGTTTTAACTCCTTTCAGTAACGAATTGATTAGAAATGTATTTGTGTGGGACAGTGGGATTATAAAAAAAATGTAATGCAGTGGAAGCGAACAGGAAACAGAAAAGGGGAAGGGCTAAGTAGACAGAGTGGATGATGTTGATGAGAATACAGCACGAAAAAGAAGAAGAAGGAGAAAAGATATTAGTGCAACGTGTTTTGTGCCATTAATCCTCGCTACGGTCTATGAGGCTTAGGCTATATGTTCGGTACACAACAGTGGCGTAACTACGGGGGGGGGGGGGATCAAGGAGGTCAATCTCCCCCAGAGCTATTAAAAATTTCAGCAAAATTCCATAATCACTTAATGTAGGCCTATTTCTAAGCCAGTCGCGTGTGTCAAAGTAAGGCTTGTAAATAATTGGAATTACAATATTTATAAGTTAATAAAATAAAGTTTGAGTTTCATTAATAATGACAATTTTGTAAATAACGTACACATTTGCAAACTTAAAAAAAAAACAATTAAGCACGCGCCAGAAAACAAACGCAGAGTCTATTAATCTGCCTTTATATTTTTCTTCCAGTCACACTTTCCCTTACAACGTGTGTTCGAACAGATACATCGTCTTTGCACAGATAAACTAGCAGTGTCTCGTATTTTATTCCGAAAAGTGAGAAGATTTTATTGCTGGATTTACATTAGTAATTGCATATTTTAACGCAAACTATAAACTACTTAAAACATTCTTGGGACAACATACGTATTTACATTACAGTGCGGTGGGGTAATAAAACCAGGGGTTTCAAAATATCTTCAGAAAGACTCATTTTCACAAGATCTGTTGAGAAGACAAATTTAGAGTTAAAGTGATTCCAGACAAGACATTTATTACCTTTAAATATGAATAACAAGGAAATCAAGAGAGAATATTTTGAAGTCAGCTGTTTTCCATATTTTTTAAACTGTTATCCTTCATTCGGTTTACTTTAAGAGGCAAAGAATTTATAAAATGTATTTATAAAATTATATCGTAAGAACCTGTAGTTCTCATTTCTCATTCGTAAGAATTCTGAGGAAAATGGGGAGTTCAACTTTCAAGCTAGTTTCATCCCTCCCCAGAAGCAGATCCCAGTTACGCCACTGTTACAGAGCAATGATACTTTTCGTCAGTCTACCTGAATAAAGCGTCTGTAAGTTTAAGTATAAGTCACTACGTAAACCTGGACGTTGATGCTTTCAACTTGAAATGTTTTCATTATTATTTACAAACAACACACACGTTTAGCGAATAGGGCAAAAACAATTCTTTTTTGAATCACGTAAAGAACAAACCAAAGAAACCAATTTTTCTAATCTAGATGCGGATTGGTGGCTTGTTATCACTTATTATTAACAATCGTAAAGAATAAATTTCAAAAATGTATTTAACTTTTGTTTTTATTTTTAAAATTTATTTCTACTAGTAATTTTGTACAAAACACTATGTTGTCTTTGGTATTGACGAGCGCAAAGGGTTGGTAAATGACCTGAAGATGGCTTGACTGCCGAAAGCGCTCGTCAATACCAAAGACAACACAGTGGTTTGTACAAAATTACTAGTAGAAATATTTGAGACCAATACAACAATAAATTTTAAAATTTAATTACAATTTAGTAATTTATTATTTTAAAGTATTCAGTTTTATAGACTTTTACAATGTTGAAAAAATTAATAATTATTTAGTATCTTGGACAGTGTCGAAGTATAAAAATAAAGTATATAAATAAACTAAAACGTGTCATGCATATTGTTTATTTTTAAAATTAAATTTGATAAGAATTCATTTTTGTAAAGTAATCAGAACACCTATTGAATAGTGAAGAAAAATTATACTTGAATTCGAAGTTTTTCCCTTGATTGCCAATAGATTAAAAATTTTTAATTTAATAAATTTTAATTCATAAATTTTCGAGTTGTAAGGATTAAAATACCTCACGAACAGGACCGCGGGACGCTGATAATTGAGAGAATCGTTCTTTTAAGTTCTTGATAATAATTTAACGTTTATAAAGTCCCACGACGTCGTGTCAGCGCCGAAATTTAAATCAAAAAGTGAAATTAATGTTTATGACACGACAGTTTTGAAGTCGAAGGTGTATTCTATTTATAACGATACACAGTGCGCGAAAAGTTATTTTTAGCCCACTCAATCACAATATCGGACTTGCGCCGTATCGTTCTCTCAGCTTCCGAAACACTGTAGCCAACACAACGTCTTTCCAACTAAACGTTGATTGTAGGCTGTACAATTTAAATTAAAATAAATAATCAGACTGTTACAGCAAACTTTACAACGATTTTTAAAAAATTTTTATGTTTCAATCATATGATTTATTTTTGAATTACAATGTAGACGTGAAATATAGTGAATTCTGATTGCCCATGACTGATTAATTGAAAGAATTCGTATTTAATGAATTTTTATATATAATTTATTATTGCATATGGATTGTATACTATTTTTTAAATATTATTACATATTTATTTTTATTCCATACCATAATTTATTTAAAAAATAGAATAACAGTTTTAACACAAAAATATATTTTATTGTCAGTATTATACGTATTTCTTTTTTGAACTACCATCAAGAGTTATTTTGTTATTTATAATACCATATTTGTTATTTTATTAATAAAGATCGAAATTGTAACTGTAACTATAATTACAATATACTATATTATAATATGTAATTATAATGTATTACAAAAATATAATTATTTCTCTTAGGTAGTCTATGTATTCTATAAAATTGATATGATTTTGAGTGAGTGTGTGTGTGTGTGTGTGTGTGTGTGTTTTGTTAGGAATGAGTCACCTTAAATTTTATATTGTGATCCGATAGTCTGGTTTTAATTTGAATTTCTCTAGGAGTTTTTCATTTTTTAATTATGTCTCGGATCTTAAGAAAGAAAAGACTCGAGTGAGGAGATGTACTTGGTAATTTTTTTTCCATGTTTTTTATTCATCTTCCTTTGTATGCAGAGTTTCTAAGTACCGTCTCAGCCAACTGCGTGTCTCAAACAGTAGTAGACAGTTCTCCTCTGTAATGCGAAATGGTTATCCTGATTGACCTACCGCATTTTCAGGTCCTCCGGTAATCTTCCTGTAGTAGGTCTCAGCGAAGATCAGAGTTGTAAATTGAAAGGTCAGGGAATCTATTAATTTTTATTTATGGTTTTAGTTACCTTTTTTCAGCTTCTGTCAGCGTAATACAGGAAAGGGCTGACAGCGTGTAACGTAACGTGTAATGTACGTCTAACAGATGTTATAATAATATTGTACGTAACAAAGCTGTTAGTTCTGAGTTGAAGGACTCGCATAGTACATTAAAATAAATTTATTATTAAGTTAAATAAAATACAGTATTAGATAATTTTTGTAAATTCTCAAAAAATTACAAAACACTCGACTACTCAACTTTTTCGATTACTCAACTTTGTGAAAAATAACATTTGTACAGCAGGCAATCATACAATAAACACAAAACTTCCGAAACACTGTATTAGTTTTTTAGTTGAATTTACAGTTATAATACCTAAACAAATAAAATACTTTTTTTCTACATGTCAAGTTTATGTATGTTTCTATAGATATGTATAGTACGTATCCAACACTTTCCAAAAGTACTGTATGGATGAGCGATCTCAATATATAACTTTGTTTTGCAAACATATCTTACAGACTTTTTGAAAGCGATCCATTATTTTTAAGGAGTGTTGTGAGATACTAATTATGCAGACATCGACTTCATACTTGGAATCAAATTATAGCTCCTAGCTAAATCCCCCACATAGGCTTTTAGAACTTCCTTAAAATTATGAGTTCCATTTTTGGATCTTGTTTCCCTCAAAGTTAAAACATTCTCATAGCAAACGCTAAATTTGATATACATAGTTGTTGTGGTCTCCAAGTTGCATATACAATTAAATCGTTAAAATTACCTTGTGTATCCAGGTTCCCTTACTTGCATCTTCTTTTTTATATTTTATACACAACGTGTTTTGAGACTTATAGTCCCATCATCAGGTGGTAAAATATGTACACTCACAATATGAGTACATCAATTAATAAAAGTCACACACATCCCGTTATTTAAGCGACTTCCAACCCGCGTTATCTCACGATGCGCATCGCTACGAATCTTGCGAGTGACACCAACGCGGGTTGGGAGTCGCTTTAATAACGGTGCGTGTGTGACTTTTATTAACTGACGTACTCCATGTGAGGGAACATATTTTATCACCTGATGATGGGACTGTAAAGACTCGAAACGCGTTGTGTATAAAATATAAAAAAGAAGTTGCAAGGAAGGGAATCTGGATACAGAAGGTGAATTTGAATTTGGGTTAAAATTCCCTTTCGCCTAACTAACATCTATCTGTTTTTTGCGATTTTTTACAAACTTTGTTCCATTTTCTGGGCACCAATTTGAAATTTTCAAAACTAAATACTATATTCACGCTGTGGTTAAAATTCCCTTTAATTATATGCTCCTCAAGGATTTTTCGATGTATTCAATATTTTGACCCCTCCCGCAGCTTATTTGAAAGGGAATCAATCTCAAAAACAGTAGAGCTCTGTAGGCTAAAAGTGTGGACACGCTTTCTGAATTTTACAAAATCCGTTGATGCGCTGAAAAGTTATCATGAGACGTATATCCCAAATACGATATAGATAGATTGACATCAGACAAATACTAAAGGGTCGAATTAAAACTGAGAACTTGCTTGGCTTGTTCAATTAGTAGACTTTCTGTGTTGTTTGTGTGCTTTCGTACTGAACACTCGTCCTGCGTCCTGACGAACGGTATAAATTGTATAAATTATTTTGACACGCAGCAACCAACCTTTCTTTTGCCATTTCTCCAAGCGGAAAATACTCCACCACTCTCCTTGATTTTCAACCTCAGGACGAATTCCTCCTCCTAGTTTTGATACGGCACTTCAGTATATCATTCTTATACCGCCGTATATCGTGTGAGGCCTACCCAATGAAAGCTTTCAAATATGTTGCTGGCGACGAATGGAAAAAGTAAAGGTCTCAAAGAAGATGAGAAATGAAAACGTCCTCGCAGACTGGACGATAAGTTCTGAATACGGTTCGTCATAGGAAAGCAAATTGGATCGGGCATGTCCTGAGAAGAAATTCCCTGCTGTACGATTTATTTAGGGAAAGTAAGAAGGGACTGCAGAACTTGGAAAAAGAAGAATAATTCAGCTGTGGAACTATTTAAAGGAGAAATGAAAATACTGGGAACTGAAGAATAAAACGAACAATAAGGCATGATGGACAGCCAAATTCATAGGTCAAGTCTAGAGATCTACCGTGAGACAGAAAACTTAATAATAATAATAAATCATCATCATCATTGGCTCGACAGCCCTTTGTGGGCCCTGGCCTTCTTCAGAAGATTTCGGCATTCTTCTCTATTCATAGCCATTTATAATAATAATAATTATTATTTTAATGATAATGATAATGGCGATGACAGTATCGAAAGTTTTTTGTTGACATCGTTATACCGCTACACACCGTGCTGCCCCTTACAGTACAGTATGTTACTCCATCAACTTCCAAGTATACTTTCGCAACTTTCTTGAAAGCGAAAGTCACGCGTATCAGAAATTTGCACTTTTACTGTCTTCACGGTTACTTGCACCATGACCTACATAATTAACGAGTAATACTTGTTATAAATTAAAATATCGTATTTAGTCACTGGTGACACACGGATGCAAATTAGGACATTAAAAAACGACGGCCTATCAAAACGCCTTCGAAATGGAGGTATACAACAAACAGGATAGCCAACTAACAAGGCTGAACAGGCAGGCAAACAACTCATTAACACAATAAAATGTAAACTGTCTTGTTTAGAGCACTCAATGTTACACGAGAAATATGGTGGTACTGTTCGTCTGTGGTATAGGTGACCACACAAATAGTGCTGCAGCTGCTCTTCTCCTACCTTCGTAACTTACACAACTCAACGTCCATAGTAGGCCGTTCTTGATCAAATGACTTCTTGGACGTACGGGAGTACGATAACTGTTGACAACGGTGGGTTTTTTGTCAAGAGTTTTATTGCTGTGTAGATATCAACAATCTACGTAACCTGCAAGAAGACTCATTAACATCCTTTAATAATAAGAAGATAGTGATAAAAACTGTGACACCCTCCAGTCCTCAGCCGCTGTAGTAGCTTCAGGGTCGGAAAAGAAAAACGTTACTCAAGAATGATCAAGAAACGTAGATCAAGAAAAATCGACAGAAAAGATTAAAGCCTTGGCCCAACAAAAGTTTGAATCAAACTAACAGCCCAGCTAACACTTTAAGCTTGGACTGTTTCTTTAATTAGCACAAGTGTTGCTTATTTTTGGCCCAAGAAATTACCATATTGTTTGACACTATTTTGAAGTCTCGATTTGCCTTCATTCCCAGATACAGTGTCATACAACTGTGTACGTTTCAGTTCAGCTGGTATTTTCTCTCTCTCTCTCTCTCTCTCTCTCTCTCTCTCTCTCTCTCTCTCTCTCTCTCTCTCTCTCTCTCTCTCTCTCTCTCTCTCTCTCTCTCTCTCTCTCTCTCTCTCTCTCTCTCTCTCTCATTATTATTGTTTTTCGCAAAAAATGGCCTCTATTTCAAACAATTGTGGATTGATATTTGACTTTGGTTCGTAAACTCTTCGCCCTAATATTCATGGCAATCACATTACACGCTTATTACGTATATGAAAATACATTTACATACTGTAAATTTAGTGTCTGTACTGAAATTAGTGCACGAACTCAGGGGAAAAGTCGCACGTTCCTACGCTTCAAGTTCCGAAGTTTGTCTAGACAGTTCAAGATCCTGGTGTACAAGACGCTAATCTCACCGGTTGTGGTTTATGGATGTGAGACGTAGAGTGTCAGGAAACAGGAATTCAATTGACTCCTCGTTTCTCAGCGGAAAGTCTTTTAGAGGATCTTCGGCCCAGTATAGGATGCAACACCAACGGGAGTTGTGGCTAGAAGAACTTTACAGCCATACGAGCATTGTGGGACTTACGCGCGAACTGAACATACTATTATTTGTAGATACGTATTTTCTACCTACGTTTGAATGTTTCTTTTGATTATATAAGTGGTCGTTGTTCTGCATTATATAATATGACCAATGTAAGTAACATAAGAGAACGTAAGCTGTTAGGCCACGGTCCGAGATCTAAGCTCCCCGCCGCTAAGTAGTGGGTCTGTTTCCAGTCCCGGGAAGTTTTAAAACCTTTCCAGCCCCGTCTCCTGTATGTAGGACGTGTTTATTAAGAAACTAAGAACGCTCGACCGTTGTTAACGAAGCTCGACCGTAACAAATAAATCTGATAACTTTTTGCTAGAACCGTCCAAAAAATGATGTTATGTCTTGCACACAATAAAATAATATTGTTTTATTCAATGTATTTAATATTTGTAATATATATATTGTACTGTTTTTTCTAATTATAATATAAGTCTTAAATCTTAATTGTAAATCTTACCCTTCATCAATGTAATTATATCCTGTAGCTCCATGTTGTTGGTGCCAATTTATGTAAAGTGAAATAAAAAATTAACTCTTGTTCAATCTTGTCTTAATTCTCAGGTTTATTTTATTACTCTTTACTTTCTAACATATATTAAAATTTATTGACATGCAATGGCCTTCTCTTCATCCGGTAACTTCTTTAGATTCAATAACATAAGAACTCTTTTTCAGGGTTAATAAAAAATTAAAGTCAATGTACAGTCAAAGTCATACATATTATAGACAATATAAAATTTATAAATCAGTTTCATTAATGTGATGTTGGGTATGTGTGTTGTGTCATGGGTTCTTTGGATTATACAAAAGAAACAATCTAATCAGAACAACTTAAAATAGGACAATGAGAAAATAAAATTAATAATCATATTGTTTATAGTGTTTTTGTTATATCAGTTCACTGTTCTAGTTGCTTTAAATTTAATAATGGTTGAACAAATGTATGTCTTAGCTTAATAGAAGCATCTCACCAGATTGCTGTTTAGTTTTACAGATTATTTTCTTGTTATAATTCTTCTGGCCTTCAGTTTCCGTGTTTTATATTAAGCCCAGCGTACTTCTCATTATTTCCGGAACTTTCCTTCATTAATTTACTGTGTGACATTATTTTTTAGTAGAAATGTTCAGCTTCGAATTACATTTCTGGCTTATTTCAGATTCAACAATTCAATATTTTCTTCCTTCTTTTAATCTCTAGATTCACTTAGTAAAGCTCTTGGCTTCACGACATGTTTTATGGGTCACAGGGTTGTTTTTATACCTTTTAATTAACATGATTTATTCTAATCTTATTTTTACTTGTCCCTGATATACATAATTAGTTTCTAGGAATATATTCCACTAGTTATAAGTATTGTACACCTTGCTTAATCTTATTAGATTAGTTACATATTTATTTTTTATAAATTACATGTGTTACTCACTGTTTATATTATAACCAGGTCTATATCTTATGCACTTTCACTATACACTGTTTTTTAACATTAATCACCGTTATTTTCATTATTTTCACCTTTCTTGCATTAGGTAGTTGGTAATTATTGTTTAATATTATTTTAATTGTTTTTTTATATCACTTGTAGTTTGTAGTGATATTACATAAAATAACTGTTTGAGGTTCACAGACCTCTATATAGTTTGATAGGCTCATACCATAACAAATGTTTTCTTACTTAATTCCTAACTTAATTCCTTATAACTTATATACTATATTTCTATTTACATTAACAATTATTTACGTTTTTTTTTATTATCATTTGATCTTCCCTCCTGGGTGTAGTAGTCATAGTAATGTTGTCTGATAGTCTTGTCATTGTCATTAAAATAATTAATTAATAGGTTTCATTTCCTATTTCCATTGTATGTACTTATTATAATATTTCGTTTTTTTATTACCTTTTACTCATTGAAATTATTATTTATTTTTAAATAGTTACATCTTATTTTCTTTCCTTTATTTGTTAATTTGTTTTTATACTTTTCTGCGTATTATCTATAAGAAAGATTGCGTTTAGGCATAATTCACAACGAATTTTGATGATTAATATCATTAATAGAATTAATATATTTATTCTAGGGAATAATCTTGTTATGTTACAATTTATATACGTATATTTTTTGTACATGAAAGTGAAAATAAACCTACTTGCTGTTGTATTTATTTGAAGATATTACATGGGAGATCTGCAGGAAACTCAACGAGTTACTAACAAAGGAATAATATATATAGAAAGATAGATAGATAGATAGACAGATAGATAGATAGATACAGACGCAACACTAATACTGCGAGCAAGCAACAATAAAGGCTTAGATAACATATCATTGGAAGGAAACACTGTAGAACAAGTGAACACATTTAAGTATCTGCGAAATACGGTGACATCTAATGGAAGCTGTACGGAGGAAATCATAAGTAAGACATCAGTGGCTAAGAGAGGCTTTTGTAAAGGTAAAGCATTGCTGACAGCAAGATGGATTCCGGTTGGGACGAGAAAAATATTTGCTAAGTGCTTTATTTGGACCACAGACCATCAAAAAGAAAGAAGAAATGTACCTAGAGAGCTTCGAAATACGGTTGCGGCAAAGCATGACTAAGGTGAAATAGACTGGTAGGGTGAGAAACGATGAAGTATGAACGAGAATGGGATAGGAAAGGAAACTGATGAAAGTAATCATCATCATCATCATCATCATCTGCAAGGTTAAACCAAGGCTGCCTTGTTCCGGTCCCAAGCAGCTAGACTAGAGCTGGTCACTTCAACGCTTCTACGGACACCCCACACGTATCCGTCCTTTTGGCTTATAATTTAATAGTTGTTTGGGGATGCGGTAGTCATCCATTCGGCAAGATGTTTCCACCGATTCAACCGATACTGGGCAATCGTGTATATACTCATAATATCCAGTCCCTGACGTATATCTGTGTTTCTTCTATTATCATGGAGAGTATACCCTGCCACGTGCCTAAGAAACTTAATTTCAGCTGCTTGGATACGACTGGCCTGCCCTTTCGTTAAAGTCCAATTCGCTGACCCATAAAGAAGTGTGGGAAGGGCCATCACCTTGTAGAATTTTTGGCGTGTTTCTTTACTTGCTAACTTAAGAGTCGCCTGATGGTCCCCCACATGAAAGTAATAAGAAATAAATTACATCCTGGTCGCGGTATATACTGCTTAGAAACTGTCTGCAGCTAAAGATCATAGTATGAAACGTGAACGGGGAAGAAGAAGTTCGGAGTGCTTGATGCAGAAGCAGCTATACTCAGATGAACAGCGCCGAGAAGAATAGTTGAAACCTGTTATAAAAGAGTTACAGCGAGCATACAAAGTGGCGACGGTCTGTGCGTGGTCACGAGTGTAATACTGATAACTGAATGTATGTCAGTGAAGCCAATCCGTGCAACATCCGAAACGTTCTGATTTATCCGCATCGGAAGAACTGGGTAATTAATTTAATAAGCGTTCGTTCTTTAAATTCTGTGTCATTGTCGTTTATACTTATAACAATTGTAAAAAATTCTTTTTATTTTACTTCGAGTTAAATGAGACAAAAATACAAAAAATAGAAATACAAGTTGTAGGCTATACTTTCTGTTTATTATCATCTTTTAAAAACACTTAAATCCAGTTTCATTATATTTTTAAAATTCTAACCACAGTTAACACAGCTGACAAATTTAAATACTTTTATTTGTATAACATAAAATTTAAACTACTTCAAAACAGTCTATTCCTCCCTACTCGGACCCTTTCGTATTTTCCCTGTTAATGTTGTTGCCGTAATGTTAGTAACGTAGGCCTATTAGTCACACTATGATGCGTTGATGCGAATATCATTAACAATTTCCAAATACGTCATACAGGTAACCCCAGGGGCTTCGAAAACTGCAATATAGTATATTATTTTGGATAAGATTTCTTTGGCGACAACGTGTTTTTAACAATATTCACGATGCTAAAGTTTCAATCGTTACACACGTAATTAAGCACATAACGTAACATGATACTGTCACTCGTGACAACTGTCTGGAGTACGTGCGTCCTGATAATACGAAACGGTCGCACCATTTTATGTTTCTGATTAGGGGATTGTATCACGTCGATAGACACTTCAGCATCGCACGTAAGAATCATATGTTGCAGTTACGTAAGAAACGCACACACATCACGAATTGTATTATGTATGTTATTGGCGGGCGCGCGCGTGTGTGTGTGTGACTTGTGAAGTTTGTTGTTTGTAGACAAAAGTAAGTTAGTGTCAGATAACAAGATTCAAATAATAAACGTGTATCTCCAGTCATTAGTTGTCTTACGTTGCAGTACATTTATGAGAATGATACTTTGTCTAATAGTTAATAATAGACCCCTAATGTTATTAATAATTATTAAAAGTATAGAAAACATACTTAATAATAAACATCTGATTATTAATGTGATCTATTACTAGTTGATTTAGTTAATGAAAATAGCATACGCTTACTGGAAAACTCTAGTAAGTTTTGGTCAATAAAACTTACAATTTTAGTCTAATGAAATTTTTAATTTAAAGTAAACGAGAAGTCATTGGCGTATTCGGTACATTTATAACTCTCACTGTAACGGAAAATTACATCCAAGTGTGTTGCTTATTTATGCGGTAAATAATTTGAATTGGCAATTTTCGCAAACCTAAATCATTTCTATTTAAAATGTCCATTCAGGCAACAAATGCTTCTACAAACGAACTGTGGGCGTCGATGTTTCAACAGAAAGCCGAGGAACAAACTATTTATGGGAATAAATTTTATTTAAACCTGGTTCGTTTATAATGTCACACTGAATTAAGCGCTTGCGTCAATAAAATCTCATAGTTTTGTATAAAAATTTAAATTAACAACGCTAACTTTTGTAATAGCGCTTCAATATTTATACATTCAGATGTTGGTAACTCTGCAGAAATGACGTCACAACTGGGTAAGTATGACGTCAGAAGCGCGAATTTGCGTCATCAGGCCCAAGGCCTGGAGTGTCGCCAATAAACAGTCAGTCCTATTGAACCAAACCTGATTTCAACTTCAACAGAAAATGGATTTTTTGATTTATATATGCTAAAAAATTTTAAATAACCCTTTACAAGGGTCAACATTTTACCTAATGATTACTTTAGTTTGTATCATTCATTAAGTAATAAATAATATATAGAAGGTGCGCACGCAGCAGGTAGTAAGAATATTTTCGAAATTATTTAATTTATTATTACGGTTTTTGTTTAATTTGGAGCTAAAGCGTTCTTCCCCCTAAATATTAGTGTCTTATTTTCCATATACATATTATATAATTAATTTTTACCGTGCTTCCAACTGGAACCCTTAATCTTCCACTTTTATAACTTCCAGCTTTTGTATTTAAATTTTTAAATTCCAAATTTGACATAATTGTGTACAAAACACATTTATATTGTTAATACAGAAAGTAGGTCATATGTACAATTACACTTGAATGTGTGTTACTATTTAGCTTAGGGTGGCAGAACATGTTAGATGGATGTAAGGGTTGATTTACTAATTGAAAACTGGGAAATTTAAATGAGTATCTCACTTTCGTCAGATATGTCATCTATCCTGTGCAATGTCAGCATTTGTCATAACTACTTCCAGTGACCAAATGATTAAGACAAGGGTGCTGTCCCTTTTAAAGTAAACTGCTACATCACGACAACAATGAAAACATGAATGCAAAGGAATGGGTGCAGAAACATGTCAATGTCTGTCGACCACGTTGTCTGCGCAGGGTACGAGGAAAATCTATAATACAGTGGAGGCTTGTGAGTATCATAAGCGCAACAGAATATGTACGCGTAATTGACAGCTATCAGGGAACAGAGGAGAAAGTAATGAGATATATGATGACCAACAGCAAACGGGATTTGTAATGAAATACAATCGAGTAGGAAATATAGAAAAGAAGAAAACTCGTTAAATATGACAGTATGTACAAAATATGGAGCATAGATGGAATATAGCAGAAAAAGTAGAAACTATTGAAATAAATACCATTAGCAGATTGGCAACAACATTACGGGTGCAAAGAATTCGAAATGAAGTCGTTAAAAGAACGTAGGATCGAAAGTTTGGTAATTCAGGACAGGGAGAGAAACAAAGTTATCTGGTTCACTTTCAGCGCACTGAAGAATGGGCTTTACACGAAGACTATGAAATGGATACATCCAGGGTAGTAAAGGTAAAAAAGAACTAGTTGAAGAAGTAGAATTTGAGAATCGGAAACGTGGCACAAAAGGAGAGAATGGCAAGTATAAGTCGGACAGATGAATAGAAGCCGAAAAACAGATAAGTGATTAGAATATCTGCCGACTGGTGTGTGAATGGAGTGCAGAGGGCGGTGTATACCTTAGGGCAACTTGTCGGAACAGTACTTCTCATATGGCAACTTCTTTTAACAAGACTAAGCCAATGTTCGTCAGACGAAGAAATTGGGACGCTGTCAGTTGCGCCCCGCTCAGATCAACTTAGACCGCATGAAAAGCTTAACTTAGTAGTTGTGACCAAAGTGAAAAATTTAATGTCTTAGCCACAACGTTTTTATATTGTAAAAATTAAATATAATAAATAACTTCTATACCCAAGAGGAGGACAGGTGCCATCTGGACTAAGGAAAGGAGGGAGAGACATCGATCAAGAATGAAGGAAATACCGGTGAGGTGGAAGAGACAGGAGAAGAGAGGAACTAGTTGAACCAAAAGTAGTCCACAGTGGCACGTACTAAAAAAAAATAATTTCTATATCTCGACTTTTTTCGAGTCTTTAGTTCTGCCATTTAGTTGTACAGAAAACAAATTTTGTACAAAAATATAAAACACGAATATTTTATTTATGTAAAAAAAATAAATAAAACCATTTAGTTCCAAAAATCTATTTATTTAAAAATCCAAATCAACGTCACCACGTTTTTAATTTTGTTAGAAGACATGACTCCAGACATTGTATATTCGCTAGAATTTTTTTCAAAAAATTTTTATTTTTTCAACAATTTGAACGCCGTATATTTTTGTTTCGTTGCACATTCGGTAGGGTGCCCAATTTCTGCTTCAGTTCGTTGTACATTCCGATCATGTTTAGTCACGTGTTTCAACTGAAAATTCTTTTGCAATGACCATAGTCAACGATAAACTGTCGATTACAATTTTCGTGGAACAAAACATATAGTGTAGCAGAAAAAAGTAGAAGCTGAATACCATTAGAAGATTGGCAGTAACATAACGGGTACAAAGAATTCGAAATAAAGTCGTTAAAAGAACGTAGGATAGAATGTTTGGTAACTCATGACACATAGAGAAAGAAAGCCATCTGGTATAGCTACTTAGAGCGTGCTGAAGAGAACAGAACAGACGGTTTGTTCATAGGCTTAAACAACTTGCAAGAAAATTCTCTGTGTAAGCTTTCGTCTGTGTATAAGCGTATCTCTTCACTAAACGGAGCACGAATTCATCCTTCTACACGATAACGATTAGGCATACCCTGCTAGAAATCCGCAATCAGCTACTATTGCAAAAACTTACCGGTCACGACTGACCGTGAAAGGACAAGTAATAATTACGTTTGACACACGAGTCTTGGCTTTTATGACTTTGGTGTTGATATGGATTGGTAACATTTCAGTTAATTTGTGGTGCTCCTTAAATGAAACACTTTTAAACCGTATAAATTCAATGCACCACTCGGGACAATAGGATACCTCAGGTGAATTCAGTCCGCAGTCTACGACGTTTCTTCATTATGACAAGGTATGTATAAGAAATCGTCTTCGAAATGTGGTGAACTAGTCCTCAGTGTTTGCGCAGTGTTTATCTTTGTTCGGAGTAATGGTGTAAGTTTAAGTTTGTTTAAAAGGCAGTTATAAAATACTATTAAATAATGCACCGTCCGACTCACCATCACTAGGTCGTTGGTTTCTCTCTGCCGGTCGTGGAGCCAAGAGATGCAACAGGCCTCGGCCCTAATGCCTGAAGGGAGAAGAAGACAAAATTATATTTACACTTTCATTTAGACAGCAGATTCATTTCAAATATAGTGGCGCTATTTACGTTATAGAAAATAGTGTCAACAAGATCAGCAATAAAAATGTAGAAGTTAAGCAAGTAAAGTGTGTAAAGATATTGTAAAACATAGTTACAAAGATATACAAAGTTGCCATATTGTAGTTTTACTCCACGAGTGAATTTATGACCGAGGGTTGTAATGAAGGGAAGCGATACTTAGATTGAGACTAAAGTAAATGTGCAAATCCGGAGGCTTATATCGTTAACATATCCTTGCAAGAAAAAATTTTATAGTAAGTGAACTCATTTAAGTATTTGGGGGGGGGTACAGTGACGTGGAAAAGAAAGAACGGAGAAGGAAAAAAGTTGGATTGCTTGGTGACATCAAAAACGAAAGGATTTACAGACCGAGAAAAATGTAGACATCCAGTTGAAAGCTGTCGAAAGACACTTTTACTAAAGTGAGAGAAAATGTGTGTGTAAATGAGCGGTTGAAGAGAAAGGAAGCGGTACCATTGAAATACCAGAGCTCCAGTATATCTTCTCTTCTCCTCCTCAACCCAGAGGTTGGTGGGTTTGCAATTTCTTTCTTTCCGTGGGCAGCCTCTTGATCACCACATACCTTCTTCCTTCATTAACACCATCCATGTGCGCCTGGGTCTTCTCCTCCCACTATGCCCCTCGATCAGGTTGGTGAACCAATTAGAATAGCATAGTATTGCTTCTTCTTTCCAGAATAGATTCAATCAACAACCTTTTTTCACCCAGTCTCCTCAGAATCTCATCACCCACTCTTCCATCCGTGGTAGCTCTAGTGTATAAACCACATAATAACTGATGTTGCAATGAAAACTCAAGCGGAAAGCACGGAGTGATCCATATGGAGAACAGAGTATGGATTGAGGCCTAAAGAAGAAGGTTATATAACATTGTACAAATAGATGTGAAATAAACAGAGCGCAATGTCTGTACATAGACTTCCTGCGTATGTGGAAGGGCGGTGCCACCGCCGTGATCTTGTAAACAAGCAGTTGTCACATATAGGCGCCTCTACCACTCAAAATAAGAAAACCTTTTACTTTTAAATAACAAAATAAAAATCATCATCATATCAAATTTCAACTTGACAATTGTATCTTTTTAAGGAGTTAAGGAGAAACTGATCTATTCTCTCTTCGCAGGGAGGCCAATAATTTTTCCTTGGGCTTAGGGCTGTACGTAACAATAATTTAGGATTATTCTAAATTTTGGACATTGTTAAAATATGCCCACGCTGCTTTATTCTGCAGTGTCCAGTTTCTCTGTAATCCTGCTAATTCCTGTTTCTTCTTTGCTATTTGTTCTGATCAGACAATCTGTATGAAGGCATTAGTCATAGAAGTGTCATTTATACTGCCTCAATTCTTCTCGCCTGGCTCGTTGTCATGTTCAGATCTCTGATCGATACAATAAATTTGGTATAACATTGTGTTATTAAAAAAAAAGAAGTGATATTTCCGTTTGTTAGTACAGCAACAGCATTGTATATCTGAGACCATTGTTCTAAAACCGAAAGTTGCTTTCTGTATCTTGACTCTTATACTGACAACAATGTTGACACAACATCTGTCAATGTTGACAGATGGACACACACACGCGC
The DNA here is from genome assembly GCA_034769895.1 of Magicicada septendecula. Classification (NCBI taxonomy): domain Eukaryota; kingdom Metazoa; phylum Arthropoda; class Insecta; order Hemiptera; family Cicadidae; genus Magicicada; species Magicicada septendecula. Next base: position 403,330,604 of record CM068370.1, on the reverse strand, counting down.
GCGCGCGCGCACACACATCTTGGACAAAAATCTTGAGGAGTAGGCCATGTAAGAAAGTGCAAAACTTTAATCAGAACAGTAAGTTGTAATATTCAGTATTGAAATCTGGGCCCTTAACAAACTGTCCACTAATCTGTTGGACAGATTCGAAAGAAAAGTGATGAAGAATACTATAGGACCAATCTGAAAAAAAAACGGAACATCGTAATGGGGGAAATTAAATTAAATTAAATTAAACCTCCGCTCAACAGTCCGTTAAGGACCAAGGCGTACCGCACGGCTTTTGTGTTAGTGTGACGGTGTATGGCTAGTACTACGCGCCACCAGCCGCTAGTTGCGGTATTCACAGCCAGGAGGCGGCGCTGTTATCTCAGCGCCTACTCAGTTTGCCTCACGACGCTGAGTGCACGCCGTACGGAACCTCCGCCGGGAATTGAACCCGGGACCACGAGCGCATCAATCGCCCGCGTTAGCCACTAGACCACCTGGAGGCTCAATGGGGGAAATTATAACCGGGAATTGTAAGTAATACATCGAAATCGTCGGTTTACATTTCTCGTTAGGATTCAGGGTCTGAAGTGGTTGTTGACTCATTCTGGAAAACGGCAGTGTGTGGAATAGATGGGGTCGGTGTAAACACACCGTGTCGTAACAGTTAAAACAAAAAATATCGCCCGAACTCAGTATTGTTGGGATAGATGTATGCCACGACTAAATCGTGAATACTCAGTGTCACTGTGTAATCACGGTTAAGTTGGTTAGGTCATCGTAATCACGGTGTCACGGAATACTAACGTTAGCCTGTTACGCCAATAAAGAAGAATCACGATTTTTCTTTCCTCTTCCATCCTTTTGGAAGAGGTAGGAAGAGGAAGCGCCTACCGGTTAGCTTCGGAAGCGGACTAAGAATTAGGGTGACATACGGGTAGGAATCACAGATTTCAAGCGACAGCTACTCGGGATGCGACCAGCAGAACGTCCGTTTATGACAGGTGATGAGAACCGGGAAGGAAAGGATCAACCAGGGTGGGCATGTGTTAAAATGAAAGGATGGTCAAAGGACTCCTTTGCAGGGAGTGACGTTACAACAGGTGATCATAACCACATAACAGTAATCCCACCACAAACGTAGCTTGAAAGAACTAAAAAATCTTCAAAACGTAAGAGTTTAAGACAAAATAATGATGTTGACGCATTTTATACAGATACATTTTGGAGATAACGGTACAGAAAATGAGACTATATCTAGAGGCGATAATCGGTGAAACAGGAAAAATACTCTCGGAAATAGCAAACAAGGTTTAATTTTAAAAATTAAATGAAATATTATAGTTGCCTCAGTAAAAAACCTATACATTCGGAACGTTATGAAGTTACAATTTGTTCCGAGAAGTTTAGCAGTGTCTCTCTACGGCAGTGAGACCGCCATGTTCAATCCACGAGAACGCGGCGATAGCACAAAGCACACCCGTCGTATCTGCATCGGTGTAAGGCCGTTGTTTACATCATATACGGAAACATGTCAACAATGCAACTACACGGGTGGAAATAAAAAAAAATCATTAATTACCGATTGCCGGCGTTAACGGTCAAAACTAAACAGTTATAAGTTACATAATCTAGTCTTCGATACGAAACGGAGCCGAAAGTGTATAAGTCAGTTCAAGTGTGATGCAGCGAAAGACGTTAGAGGAAAGAAATCCCTGGTTGCAGCGACCAGAAAACATTACCATTGAGCACTCTCCCTCCTAGGGTTGCACTTGCGTGACTGAAGTCGTGAAACCACATAGTGGTAGATAACTTAACTTGTTCGATTCATTCACCAAGCAAACTGGAGGTATGGAATGTAAAGATTGTAAGTTTTGAATACAAAGGTAAACAGCAAAACCGGCAAACTGTTTCAAAGAAAGCCGCTTTGCCATCCTATATTTGATACATTACAACACATAAACGATATTTTTGCAGAATATATAAGTTAATATCTGACTTTACTTTTATTTGTTGCATATGTTGTAACGCTATACTGGTTTTTCACTAATGGTTATAACTCTTGTAATATCAACTTCTATAGACATTATAATATAAAAGGCGGGCTTTGCCATCACACCGTTAAGTGCATTTCCCCGTCTCCTTAAAAAAATATTTATAACTTGATTATTTATTACTTGTTTATTGATTGTTTATTACTTGACTATAAAAATGAATTTAACCCAGGTATTACGCAAAACTTGCAAAAATATTGTTGTGTATCCAATACACACACGATTTAGCAAATGTCAACTTAGATTTATAATATATCAGACATGAACTGCCAATATAAAGTCTCATCGTGAGACTATGTTTAACAGTTTGAATTTCAATCTATACAGAAAAAACGTCAGAGACTCGAGAAGGTTTCTGATAGGACTTAGGCAGGTGAACTTTCCATATACAGATTATGATAATAACCTACACGTAACTGTGATATATACACAACTACCTAATTGTATTCAAAAGAAACACAATTCAAAAATGGATGTATTGAACGTAGTTACGGAAAGGATAGGGCTGGCAAAAACTTGGAATACTCACCCTTTTGAGATATACTCTACAGAAATACGAGAAATACTCCCCTCCCGCAGAAATGAGATAGGGTGTTCAGGTCTCTATAGGAGAAGGAAGCTTGTAAGTCAAACATTACATTTATAAATTCTGAATGGACGGCGCCTCGTTGATCGCGTGAGAGTGGACAGAGGGTTGCATAGGCCTTCAACACGTGGGTGTATCCCCAATGAGGAAGGCTTATAGGATAGCTGCTGGATAGTACGAGGGGCAGTCAAAAAATTAGTTCCACTTGCCAATATTATTTTTATTCTAACGAATAAAAGTGTTGTGTATATTTTTTTTATTAAAGTTGTTGGGAACACTGGTTTTCGTCAGCCGTAATAACGTTCTCTATTTAATAGTAACGATTAGTCTGTTGCTTGCACGAAACATGTCGGTCATTTGCAAGTACCGTCCAAATTAAAAAACTGCGAAGTGACTCGTTTCCTATGAAAGATACTAGCATGCAACTAGTGTAATCGTATACCAACTTAACCGTGTGAGCCGATAAGCAGGTGAAGGAACCACGGTTCTGTAACATAAAAACATCACCGCTATTAACTGGATTGTTTTGGAAACTGAAAACTTGTAAGTGGCTGGCAAGTTACACATATGTTGAGAGTAAACATATTGTTCGAAATAAACGCTCAATTCCTGAAGTAGGTTGCTGTAAAGTAACAACATTTTTAGACACGTCGTGTCTCAGTGGTTGGAAAATGAAGACGTACTCTTTATTTGTGGAATATTTTGGGGGAAAGACACAGGAAACACACTAGAAGGTTGTAATAGGAAGTTCAACGCCCTGGTAGGAAACCGGTGGAAAAACTTTAAACTGAAGCAGAGTATATTACAGCTGAAGTCAAAATTACTGAGGTACACCTTCTGAACGGAAAAGAAAAATGAAGGATTTGTTCACGCTTGACTACCTCAGGTGGACAGTCTGTGTATCAAAACACACACGCGCGCGCGCGCGCGCGCGATGAAAGGAAAGAAACACGATGTTAGAACTATCTGCCTGAAAAATTAAAATTGATAGTAAATAATTATGAAAAATAAAAACTAAACAGTATTAGTGAATACTTCTAAACACTCCTGCGTTAAAGATTTCGTTTAGCTTAAACAAGATGCTATATTATTCAATGATCTTCAATGTAGCATGACCTTTAGATACAGCCAATTTCAAGCCTGGGTCAAGTTGTGAGATCAAGTTGGAACTATTCAGTATAGAATATGCATTTCAATGTGAATGAGAATAGTGTATATTATCCTCTTTCACCGCAACTTGAGTCCTAAAAATAAATTTATTAATCATGCCATAATATGTACTTAATGATGTGATAATATCTTCAGCAATGTCTTATTTGTATATGAATTTATTTGTATAAACTTATATTCGATAAGGCCGCTAGCATTGGCTAGGGAGGTAGAGAACAGTAGATAGATAGACAGACATGCCGCTAGTTTTCAAGGCATGTGTACGCACAGAACACGGCCGCTGTGAGCACGCTGCCCAAATTTGCAATTCTGCTGCTCGCTTCATACTGGACGAATTCTCTAACAATCATTTACGACCTGCATCATTGTTTAGAACTGGATAACCGGAAGGTGTCGAAGCAGGTACAGTAGCAGTTTTGCAAGAGGTGCCAACAAATTTGTAATTACGAAGGCTGCTAACAACATAAACCTGACTGCTAATTCTACTTTTTTTTTAATAACACTCCTAACCACTCAAAGAATGCAGCTAAATTTTTGTGTGTCTGTGTAATGTGCATTGAAATTGACCTGTCCGTTCATTTTTGGTGAGTGGTTACACTGAAGTACCCAAACTTTTACAACGGACAATAGCGTAGTTGGGAAGGTGAGGGATTAACTACATCTATGGCCAGAAATAATCCAAAACACCGTACCAACTAAAGAACAAGGCATGACAAAAATAAAAATTGTGACTATGGTAAATATTCTGTTATTTGAAAATTGAAACTGGCATATTTCTATCGGAGGAAAACATTCTTGGAAGACCAATAGTAAAATAATTCCTTGTAGTTACGATAACTTGAATAACGTAAAAAACAAGCTGGGACATAAAAAAAGAGTTAAAAAGCTTTTATTTTTCAATTTCAACGATATTTCATCCAATGTTCGTAATTTTTAATTTTTCTGGAGAAACTCTGTATCACTCATATAATCAAACCGCTCGCATGGAATCTTAATAAAACAGAAATCAGCAGTTCTGATGTTACAGGAGTCCATGTGCAGCAAACCTTCAACATGCTTTGTCCTTATACAGTCACATGAAGTCCAAACGAATGTTTCGGTTATTATTTAGTTGTGATTAGTTAACTTTTCGTATGTGCAACCAAAGGGGGTTACGTCGATCGTATCATAACCTCGTTGGTTAATGAAAGTGTTTAATTTTTCATACCCCCAACATTTCATAACGTTAGCTATTCTTTTGTTGTTGAAAACAACACATGGCGTTGAACAGTCACATGATTAGGAGAATCGATTGCACCGTATTATTGCTGTTTAGAAGTCATTGATGAACATACAGACATATCCAGACACTTCAAACACGTTACAGTCATCCTTGCCTAGTGAAGTCAAACTGGAAAGAGACGGTAGATAAATGAGCTACAAGGAAATAATATTGCTCAAGATAAAATATTTACGCATCAGCTAAATACAATTGAATGTGGAATGGCAACAGTCACCTAAAGAAACAAAAATCTTCGCATACGAAGTCGTTGACAAAATTTCTGTTCTCGAGCGTAAAACTTGGGATTCAATAAGACAAAAAAGAATAAATAAATAATGTAATAATCCGTCTGAAGGTAACTGAAATGGACTGCTGGAGATAACCTGGAGTTCTGATAATAAACAGTCGAACAGAAGAAAACGTTGAAGGATTCGATCAAGTGACAAACAATATCTTGGACACTACAACTCCAAAACAACTGCTTATGTGGTATAACCAGAAAATGGACCACCAAAGATTGCACAAAAGAATATGGAAATATATACCCTGAGAAAGAAGCAAAACAGATGTTAGAGACTGTCCTCCAAGTAGGGCCTTACTTGAGACCTTTCGTTTCAACGGCAGTTCTTTGAAGGTCGTTCAGAGTTTTCAGTTTCAAATGTTAATACTTTTTCTCCTCAAAATAATTTTGTATGTTACTTTCATCACTTTAATAGTGTCATACAGTACATGTATTATTATAAATTTAATCCAAAAATGACATCCTTATTACTTTTCAAAACTTAAATATGGTAAGTAATACTGTAATCTACAGTACATGGATGTGCCTCTCCATGTACACCATGTGTGTGTGTGTGTATTTATGCATACAGCAAACAGTAAAGATATAGGTAATGCATTTGCAGTACGGTAGATAAAAAGGTTGCACTTAATGAGCTTGTTGCAATATTTTAGGATGAAAAGACACCAACTAATAATATAACTAAAATTGAATTCTTTAATTAGGTGTTTCCAACAGAGGAGTCTCACGTCCCGTTTAAAACATGTTAAATTTCAAATTTTCAGGTACCATTTTTTCAGACACCATATGAGGAAGCACATTCAAATTTTCACAGCTAGTAGACAAAACATTTACCTTTAACGAAGACTAAAATTTTAACTCATTTTAAATAATATAAAAGTGATTTATAATTTTTTTAAACAATCCTTGTAAAAAACTTTTTTAATCAATTTTTTGTAATATTTTTATGGTACTTTCAAACTCTATAAACATTGGTTAAAATTACTCAGAGTAGTGTAACATATAAGTGTACCAAGTTTCAAGTTTCAGTTTTGGAGGAATGTGTACCTGAATATGGAAAAATTAATTCTTAGAAAAACAGTATTAAAGTTCAGTCACAATTGAAAAACAGTATTAAAGTTCAGTCACAATTTACTTTAGACAAACTCATGAATTCCAGGCCCAAAAACTCCCTCTTCATTTTTTCATCCTCTTTCAGCATCCTTTTCCTGTTTTTTAAACCATTCTTGCCTTTTTCACTAATTCTTGAGCTTGTCTATCTGGTCTTCGGAGCCGTTGTTTGTCGAACACTTTTAGTCGAACAACAGATTTTGGATCTGCATCACCAGTAAGATCCTGTAGTACACTGACCATTCCTAAGTAACTAGAGTTACACGTTAACACTACATCCCAAACACCTTACCATTTTAATATATCTATACTTAAAAAAAACACGTTTTGGATTACGTGACCAGACTACATTGTTGAAGGATTCATTAGGATTCTGTGTTTTTCCAAGATGACACATGCGCAACAACACTGGATTAGACAGGTCCCTAAATATTGGTTTTATGTCATTCATGACGGCTGCTGGAAGTAAAATTTTATGGATGAATTTCCCTTTAGTAGTTACTGAACGTTTACATTTGCATCAGGAATCAACACCATCAGGGTAAAGGAATGGTGATGATAAAAGCACGGTTCCAAGGGCACTGCACTGACAGGCCAAGCGGGAGTGCAGTGTTAATTAAAACAGTTAATTTCATAATAAAAACTCATTCCAATTTCCATGTCTTATATATAAAAATTTCGGAACGAGCCATATTATAATTTAAGAAAAAAAAAAGAAAATCATAATTTTGCCAGAAAACCGACCTCAACTTTCCTTAATAGGTTTAAAGTATTTAGACAGTCTTGTTTCGCAGTGTTTCTCAATAGATTTTTTTTTTGTTTTTTTTTCTGATAAACACCTTTCAATCGATTCTTTGACACCATCGCTGATGAAGTTAGTTAAGAACGTCGTTATGTGGTGCCGGTCGGCACAGTGGTAAGGTTCGAGACTCACAATTGGCTGTGCTGCGTCGTGGGATCGAGTCATGGTCGCGACTCGGTCTACTTTCCCACTCCTATCACTGGGATCAAAAAAATAATACAGCGATATTTTCTGACACTCCTAGGCTAGAAAAGTAACAAAGGCACGCTTATACGCTACACACGCACAACTCCTGCGGCTTACCAGCGCACGTGGACACCAGGCGGCTGAAGATGGTGGAACGTCAGTCGTACCAAGGCCAGGTAGAGAAACAGGCTGCAGGACTAACGCTTGAAGGGAGAAAAAGAAGAAAAAGGTGATGATTATTTTTGTAACCCGAATGTGAGTCCTTCTCACAGTACGAGGCTACTGGCGACCGCCGCTTCCACGTATTAGAAAATACGGTACTGCTTCAAAGGAGCAACGCCAAACAGAGAACTGCTAAAAAACGATTACTACGAACAGAGACAGCATAGCTTGAACGGTTGATTTAATATATATTTTTGTTAATTTACAATAGCCAAACGTTTCACGGTCAGATAAAGTTGACGCCTCTACGTGTGGTTTATCACGTGTGGATACTGCCTCTTTCACACAGTGATGTTTTAATTATGTTTGTATTTTTTTTTAAATTGTCTATTCAGTAAATTATTAACAACATTAAAAACGTAATATTGTTTTCATCATCATATTTTCACATCGGTGTTATAATATCGTTTCTTTTAAAAAACGATGTGGCTAGGTTACGGATGTGACAAATGTAAGGTTTATGTGACCAAAAAGACAGAAATTCTGCCAGCTTTATATCTGGTAGCCAGCTGATATGGAATATATTTCTTGTTACATGGTTGTTTACTCGAAATTATGAAATATTTAACATTCGTCTAAGAGAAATGAGATGAACAGAAATATGACAAACTGTCAATTAGGTTCTTGTGGTCAATTCAGGTAATACGTTCTGCAACAATGGGGTATAAGTTGTATACTACTACTTCGTGTAGTGATTGTGGCAGATTATTTAAAGTAAGTTATAAAATTGTCAGTACTCCATTACTGTCTTGAACAAACTGAAAACATAATTGAAGTTATAATAAAAATAGTTGCTGCACTTCCATATCGACGTGTCTTGTAATGTTTCGAGTGCAGTGATATGAAAGTATAGGCGTTTATGGAAAATCGTTAATCAAACATAAGCGGTCAGTTGCAGAGGTCAATCCCCTCACTCACACTGACATTGCTGCTAATAATACCCATGTATTTAGACGTGTTCGTGCCTGACAAGCAGCTGGCTGCGTGTTTAAATTTCTGGTTGGTTCTGTGACTTTGTTCCTCTACGCTTTCTGTACAAGTTTGATTTCATAATCCATAAACAGATATAAGCAAAAACTGTTTAAAATCTGTCTTTTACAACTCGAGGATAAAGTCGTGCACTAAAACACACATCGGCAGCCATTTCAAGTGTTGGTTGAAAAGTATTTCTTTGCGTATACTCTGACGAGCATGTTCACTGGTCGATCCACTCACGAGGCCTCATCGTAGTATGGGCCAAACGTTTGATTTCGATGTGTGCTAACCAAGTAGGCACTACATTCCTGCACAGATGCTCGTATCCCGCGCTTGGCTAAAGTACAGAATTAAAGAATTGCCAACCCGCCTCGTCGTTCAGCTCCAAACTTCCACGAGGCTCTGTACTAGGCTCCCGGCCAAGTCTTCAATACCGCAACGCCCTAGGGCGACCGCAACCTACCGTCAATGCCAAAACGGCTTTATGCGGATTAATTCCAAACGAAGCCGGCCAACGACAAAGTTAGTCTTGCAAACGGGTACCAGCACCATCTGCAAACACATGACCTGAATGAAACTGGATCTCATAGCCCGGACGGCGCGCACAATCGTTGGTCCCAAGACATTCATCCGAATCCGAATATTTCAGCTGACGCTGCTCCAGCCTTCTTCAGTGCTCTGCAGCACTTTTTGCACCTTTGCCTAATCTGGCTTCAGTTTTTACCTTCAACGATTTAATTAGTCCAGAATGCGGTCAACCATATTAGTTTCTTTTTCTAATACGATGTATGAGACTTCTTTATTTTGTTACACTTTTAAACATCTCTTTATTTGTCACTCTGTCTATACATTTTAATATTTTTCATGCTCCCCTTCACCCACGTTCTTTCCATGTGTGTAAACTTTCTCTTTTTATGTTTCTTGTGTGTCTTCTCTAGTACACGTACACAGTAAAACACATTTTCAGCCTATAACATAAACAATATTGTTATAATAACAATAATAATAATGTAACAACAGAATTTGGGGATAAAGACTTCGGAGGTTACCAGGAAAAGACGAGCGACAAACAAAACCTATCTGGACAGAAGAAAGACAAAGGGAACATAGTGAAAGGATGAAGTCATACTGGAAGAGCAGCAATGTAGAAAAGAAAAAACGTCATGGAAGAAGTTATTTCACGCAGTCCACAGTCGGTCATAATTAAAGAAAAATTAACAATAACAACTAGTATGCTCCCTGAGCTGCCGAACTCGCTCACTATTTTGAACGAAGTTATTACTACATAACTACATAAATTTGTACATTAATTTCGATATTAGATCATTTTTAATTATGGGAAAAATTACAAAACTCTCTATCACTCAACTATTTCTGTAGCAATGTAACAATTGTAATGCACACAATTATACAATATATACTAAACATTCGAAATATTCGGATTTGGGTTCCTCCTCCTATGGCGCTACAGCCCAAGTCGGGTCCTGGCCTCCACCAATCTCCGCCTCCAATCTACTCTATTCATTGCAGCCCTCCTCCAGTTTCTTATCCCCATGTCCCTCGCGTCCTCTGCAACGCCATCTTCCCACCTCTTCCTCGGTCTGCCTCTAGGTCTTGAGGCCATTTTTGGGAGCTCAGTCCTAAAAATAATAGAGTTCTTTAGGGGAAAAGTACATAACATGGGAAAAAGTTTCTTTAGGAACTGGACATAACATGTCAAGTTTTACGTAAGTCGGTTGATGCGATCAAAAGTTATCGTAAAGCAAACCCAAATAGACAGACAGACAGACGGTCAAGTTAAAACTAAGAACTTGCTTCTCTACTTCAATAATAGTAACAATAATAATATTGACGTGCTTGAATATAAGAGATTCCTATAAATAAGATGAGACACAAACGTCTTTGGACCTTTAATATGAACTCTCTTTTGAAGGTCGGTAACACCTCGCAGACACCCTATCTCAACATCAGATCTACGACAAACGATCTGTGTTCATCAATGCCACTTCTCAGACTCAGTTCGTCGACCGAAAGCCCTGAACGCACCAGAATGCCTCGTGATGAATAGGAAAACCCTGACCGAGAAGTTGGAAGCCAAAAAAGGAAAGGTCCTGAAGGAAGCCTTGGGCCCGATTAAAGAAAACGGTGAGTTCAGTAGGCGGCACAACCACGAACTGTACACGTACAGACACGTGCAAAAGATAACGGACGCGATCCGGAAAAGTAGGATTCCTTCTATGGTCACACGACAAGAATGAGCCCAAGGAGACTGACCGACTAGATCTTTGCCTGCTTTCAAAGTAAGAAAAAAAGGAGGCCTGATTCACCGAGGTGGAAATGGATCTGAAGGAAGGGGGATCACGCGTGAAGACTTCCAGGAACGTGACTCTGTTAAGAAGAAACTTGGAGCACACCAGGGCCCAAGCTCAGAACAGGCAAGACGTGGTGTGAAGAAAGAAAGGAAGAGCACCGAAAACGAATGCCAAAATACTAGGCAACAGTTAAAACACAAGGAAGAAAACTTTTTGGTCCACAGCTGGCCGAAACGTAAAAAACATTTATTGAAAACGTAATAAGATTGTTAATATAGGGACTAGAGTTAAAGTGCTATATTAATAATATAATTACTCTAGTATATAGTCATATTAATATACATCTGTGCTCATATTTTATCAAATATACTATATAATATGCTCATGTTATTACTATATATAATAAATATATAGTAATAATAACATTAATAATAATATCGATTACGATGATAGAGACACCAGATTGACTACGACTTTATAAAGATGAAAATCAAAATTTTATATTTATATTCCAGACAAAATTTTACATGACTTGCGTAATTATTAATATGCAAAATTTAGTTACAAAAATTAATGTGTGAGAAACATTTCAATAGTTGCAGTAGGTGAGTTGTTGACCCTAGGTGAGTCTTCCTTATCATTTGTCAGATAATTGCATTAAATACTTACACCAACATGAAGTTAGTGAGTTGTAACAGAACAACAAATCTTTGACAGGTACAAATTCCTTCGTTCTTTGGTTTTCTAAACGCGTTACCGTTGTCAAATAACATGCTCCTACACCAGTGGTACAAGGTTTTAAGAATCTTAAAACTTAAGAATAATTAAAATTAAACACATTTTTTAAACATTGTAAGTTTATTAAATGATAAAAAAATACATTTAAGATTTTCTGTCATACCTGCGTTTCGATTTTCATGATGTTAGTGGTTTAACTCAGGGAAGGTAATAAACTATATTTGCAAAATTGAAGTACGGATCAAACTTCAAAACAAGAAGCTAAACACATAATTCTAGAGAGCATCTTCATCATCAACGCAACGTCGAAAGAATCAAACCTATCTTTAAAAACGATAAGTAAGTTTTCAGATTTCACTGTCTTTGGAAGCATCATTACGATATCGTCTAGGAAGAAATGTCATTTAAACAATTTTGATACATTTTACTCTGTCGGCAAAAGTCCGAAGCTTAGTTTTTAGTTTTCTGACTTTTTGTGAACCAAACGTTTATAACATTGTTTGATATAGTATTACTTCATCAAACAACTTATTCAAGTTAGTTTTCTGACTTTTCGTAAACCAAACGTTTATAACATTGTTTGATATAGTATTACTTCATCAAACAACTTATTCAAGTTTTAAACCGTTTAACAAATTGGTTATTGCCATTGGAGCATGATGAAATTTTTCTGTGGTAACGTTTTGATTAAGAATAAATGTTAGTTTATAAAAAAATAAATAAAAAAATTGAAAACTAATAAAATGTTAATTTGGTTGTAAATATTGGTTTAAAGTGGGTCCACTATGTTTTACGTTGGATTATTGTTAGTGGTTACTTATAGTTTGGTTTCAAGAAGTATTAAAATGATTACGTTATATTTTAGAGTGTTTTTGTTTGTCACCTGCTACATCTGCTTAATACGATTAGGAAATTAAGTCCAAAAAGCTTGCTTGGAAGGTTCCTATCCGTAGTTGTGTGTTAATTTTTTTGATTCATTAAGGAAGTTACATTACAAATAGAAATTCATTTCTATAATGACCATTGTTCATTACATTTTTTTTTACAAAAACAGTACTATGTATCGTGACTTGTGTAACTGATAGTATTTTGCTTTTTGTATGTTGTGTATCTTTTTGTATTTTTGTATATTGTATAATAAAGATTAAGTCTAAATCTAAGTACTTTGCCGGATTTAAGATTTTTGAGGCCTAGGCCAAGTTTTCTGAGCCCCCCCCCCCCCGGCTTTGACTTTGAACTAATATATATACTGCAGAAGTAACTTGATGTCAGACTAAATACTATCAAATTTAAAACCAGCAGGCTACTATAAAGAAGCGTGCTTTTAATTTGCAAAATTTTTCAAAATATTAAGAACCATGCAAAAGAATTGAGGAAATTAATTTATTTTTTGAGTAGAGTAACTTAACTAACCTTATTCAGAAATTTAACATAATAAAGACAATAAATTTCTTGTTTATTCTCTAGATATAACACATTAATTTTTTTCTTATAATTTGTATAAAATTAAAAAAATAGGTCTAGATTTTTTTATTCTTTGATTAAAGATACAACAAGCTAATGGTAAACTAATATTCAGTGACTATGTAGCTTATTTCGAGGGCAATATAGCGGACTTCAAAATTCTCTTGCGCAGATTAGTTTTCAAGGGTCCCAACGTCTTAAAAATAAGCGCGCAATATTTAAATAAGAACTGTCTTCCATTTGTATTATAAACAAAAATTGATCATTTAAATTCAAAAAATCGTACTTAAATAAATCAAAGTGACTCCTACTTTTAAAAAAATATCTATAGCTTGCGGCCCCCTCTGCCCTAGGGCTTAGACCGCGGCCTAGTCCGCCTAGTGGTAAATCCGGCACTGAGTATAGTTACGTACAAGTGTCTTATCGCATGGATGCCTTGAATCCGTCATGCTGACTGAAAAACAAACTTACGTGAGAGTCATACACTTCAAAATGTTACTTTAGATTGTCTAAGCTTGTATTACAAACATAAAGATTGATAAAAATGCATTTCTAGTCGTTAAAAGTTTTATGAGGTTCGGTCAATGTATTTTCACTTGAAAATTAATAATATTTGTACCGACAGTTAAAAAAATTACACCATCACATTTTAAATACATTGCATTAAATTTTAAATATGATCATCGTCAAAAATAAACACATAAATTATTAAATTTTTAATTTAATAATATCAGAAATTAAATGTGCATAAAACGGGTACTGATACGTATGAAATATTATATTAAATCTTATTAATAGAAGAATATGCGTTGAAATTTGTACAAAAAGGCACTCGTGATTTGTGTTAGCAAATTTTTAATCATGTCAGTAGTAAACTGGAGGAGGATATTGTCTAGTTTCTAGCGACTTACAAAGACCAGTGGTTTCAGATGCTGGCATAGAGTTGAATGGTTTAAACAGCTTGGTTTGACCAAAATACTGATGGCGACAGCTACCTTTCGATTGAGGTCGGGACAGTTATTTTGGACAATGATAACAACACTGTTTTACACACATCATTTTATTTCTTAAAAACGAACATTTTCTTTTAACGGGTGACGTTTTGAAACTGGTTTCTGGTTTTGAAACGTTTTAAACCAGAAACTGCAATCATAGAGAAGATTCGTTACTATTTTCCATGAGTGGAAAGAGAGACGATAGAAATTTTCCAAAAATAAGAACAACTTTAACAGAAACTGGAGTTGGTATTCTGTTCTAAATACGGTGACAGAATAGTAATGATGAAATAAAATACAGTGTTTCTTGCAAAAATGGTAAAATGTTAAAGTGCTTAAACACTCCTTCTGTGCATTATATTTCCGATTCTAAAATAATTAATTATAAGTATTTGGAGGGGGGTTATTGGAAGCGTAAGACTTTTTTTTATAAATTATGGGCTTGTTTGCAACATTATACAACATTACGTTGCTAATCTGTACAAATACGGGTGGGTCTTAGTCGATGCACCGAGGATGCCTTAATCGTATTGTTACAACATTACAGAACAATCTACATGTTTCTCGAACGATCCGGCTATAATGTCATGGCGTACGTGATTCTCGACATGCGTTGCGAGATTGTTCCGGGACTCACCGGTCTGCGCCTGCTGTGTGTAAGGGCGCAACCAATAGTATTCTGGTGTTTTCTAGTTGCCTTCTTGACGCGCAGTTAGAGGATATTCTGGAACCTCAGCGGGGTATAAATACAAGTACTCATTGAGTTGCGATATACTACAGTGCGGTTCGAGTTATTGACGGACAAAAACACAGTGCGTTTGAGTGGCGATTTACACAGTGCGGTTTGAAGTATTGTGGTGAAGTATTACGTGTTTTATAATTAGACGAGACTATTGTAATACAATTGTGTTTTATATCAGTTAACATTTTTACTGCGTGTGAACAATTTTTATTTGATTTGTTGTAAGAGACTGTCTTGTTGATTACAAACTGTTTTATTGTGATAATTAAAGCTGGTGATTAGTGACGTAATTGGTGTCTTGTATTTTGTTTTCCACTGTACCATACTACGATCAAGTAGACCGTCGTAACAGTATTGTGGGCATAACGTTTAGTTGTTATTCTCGAAAACCACAAAAGTTTACGAGCGAGTCATGTTGATGTTGGATTACGTTGATGAGCCATCGGCAGGAGACGTGGATATCGTATACTACTGTACATGCTTTGCTTAGCTTAACCTCAGCGGTTTTGGTAGGTGAAAGTTATTTCTCAGTCCTAGACAATAGTCATAAAGGGACCATAAGCTCCCGTAATCGGATTCAAGTTTCTTGTCGTTATAAGGCTGACGCCATTTCGCTCATCTTCCTAATGTATGTGTAGTACAGTTTTCCGACACGCAGTAGTAGGTAGGCCTAGCTGAAGAGGCCACTTCAACTGTGTCAGCTGTATTTTGATATTGACAGTTACGTTGTATTGATATTGATAATGCATTCGTATTGGCCTCTAAGATCTCCTTAGCTACATAACTTCTGTGAACACAGTTGTAGCCTACAACTTACAGACGAGTGACGACGCGGTCCAAACCGCCAAGAAACACAGTATTTTTACTGTACCAACGAAATGTGAAGTTACAGTTTCTCGACTAGATTTTTAAGGGAAAATAAGACTAAGAAACAAGTAAAATTCATAAAAATCAGATGGTAACGCACACTCGACAATGGTCATTATCATTAATTTCCTAAAATGATGACAAACATAATTCCCTTTCTCAAGACGAAATATTTGAATTTGTGAGAAAAAGTGCACAAAACAGTATATACGATGAAATTATGGTTAATTTCCACTACTACTACTACTACTACTACTACTACTACTACTACTACTACTACTACCACCACCACCACCACCACCACACCACTACTACTACTACTACTACTACTACTACTACTACTACTACTACTACTACTACTACTACTACTACTACTACTACTACTATAACCATAGAAATCTTTGTGTCTTCTACAATTTGTGTTAAGAAACAATATTAATATCTCAGGGGTGTTTAGGTGTAACGTAGTTCTAGTGTTGAAAAACGATGATGGACAATTTATCTGAAAAAATCTGATGAATTACGTTACCGTTTTTTCTGTAGGCCTAACGAAGGGAACAGCGTCGCCGGAATGGTGGCGTTCGACAAGACAAAACGGCACGCTTTGCTTTAGGTCTGTTCCTAAATGTGTCCGAAAGCCGGTTGCGATAAATTACGATAGTAGAAATCGCGACGATCGCCGAAAATTGCAAGCGGTTTCTGACGGAAAGTGAACGCCAGTCGTGTGAGGCCGATAGCTTGATATGCCTGCACTGCCTACCCGGTTTGTGTGAACGGCCTACCGCCTATCGCCTACCGCGCGTCGTGCTTCCAATACCCCCGACACGAAACTTTATACCTCATATTTACATCACTTTCTCAATAAACTGTTACTAAAATACTAAATAAATACTAATAATAACACTATTAAATATGATTAAGTTTACATATTATCAGACAATAACTTGGCTAAATAATATAGTACGATGCATATAAAAGTATTAAACTTACTATGCTGACACTCCGCATGATGAATCGCGTGACTCTGTATTTCATATAACAATAAACTATTATCCAAATAAATATTAAATATTATAAATTCAAAATTAAAGTTGAAAAATACAATTAACAAAGACAGACTAATTACTTATTATAGGAATGAAACCTCAAAATATCTAAACTTGTCAAAAATACTAATTAGAAAATAACATGTAATAGTACCCCATACCTTATAAGTCGACATGGTTTACAAACCCAAACAGAATAAAACAGTGCATAACTGTATACATTAACCTCAGTGGTGTATTTTCTATATATATTCAATGCCCTGGTTGTTTAAAATTTTATGTTGGCTAAACAAAACCACATAAAGGAAAAGATAAGATAGGCACAGCATAAAAAGGCATATAAATCACACCAGACAACTACAAATCAAATCTACTCGTTTAATTTCTACTTATTTAATACTTTTCTGATTTAATTAATTTAAAATTAATCAAACATATATATAAGGAGGAAAAATAATATTTTAAAGAAAATTACAAATTTGTCATTAAAAAATAGGGAATATTAGTGCACACACTAATTCAGAAAGAATGTTATTGAAATGATAAACTCAATTTTGAGTAATAGAAATTAAAGCGTTTTATACAGTTCACAAAATAAACCTCTTTCACATCATAACTCAATACCGTTAAATTATAGTATCAAAGAACTTAATTTATACACTATTACAATTTAAATTACTATATGTAATGATATTTTAATTAATTAAGCAAACAGTAATCAACAATTGGATATTAGATTGTTACACAAAACGTTTGTACATACAGCAGTAAACATATAGCATAGTAAAATATATTACCTATAACTAAAATAGTTTAGGGGATGTTCAATTATTGTAATTATATTGTTGTAAATTATAGTCAAGAGTACTATAGAATATTGTAAATTTATGTATATGTCCACAATCACACCTTCTCTCTCACCCATTCTACAAAACGAGAAAATTATAGTATCACAGAACTTAATTTATATACTATTACAATTTAAATTACTATATGTAGAATGGGTGAGACAGAAGGTGTGATTGTGGACATATACATAAATTTACAATATTCTATAGTACTCTTGACTATAATTTACAACAATATAATTACAATTATTATCCAAGTTTACTTGTTAGATAAATTTACCATAAACGTTTGTTTGGATGTAAGGTCGTAAAGTTCTACAGTTATTGTGTAATTTGTTTGTTTCTAAATTATGATTGTGTTTTAATACCAGTAGTGAGTGAAACATGTTAAAAATAACTTTTAATAATTACATAGTTGAACATCCCCTAATCTGTTTTTAGTTATAGGTAATATATTTTACTATGCTATATGTTTACTGCTGTATGTACAAACGTTTTGTGTACCAATCTAATATCCAATTGTTGATTACTGTTTGTTTAATTAATTAAAATATCATTACATATAGTAATTTAAATTGTAATAGTGTATAAATTAAGTTCTGTGATACTATAATTTTATCGTTTTCTTAAAGAAAACATTTGAAGATGTAAACAAACTATCTCAACTCCTTCACATATACAATGATACATACATACGCATGCACACACACTCACATACAAGAACACGTTCAACCAAATAATTGTTCTGTTGTGTTTGACATTTCTTTTGTATTTCATACACAGGTCCTGATGATGACAATAAACATTGTCGAAACTTCGACACAAATAAGTTAAAAATTTGTGTTATTTTTGACCGATCCTCACTAACCCTTCACTGAAAAATTCATTGATTGACGGTCACTATGAATTTAAGGATTATTATTATTATTAACCAGCCCTATCATTCATAAATCCAAGAATTTACGCGGTAAAAAATAAACCTATTATTAAAAATACTTGTAACGTCAATTTTATTGATATTGCAGTAGATCAATATCATCTCTTGAAATTTTAGATCTCAAAATTGCCTCGTGCCAATACAACTCAAACGGATTTACACAAACTTAACATAAGAAACGGTTTAAAGAGAACTGGGGGGGGGAAGAAAATTATACATCCGTATGCATAGATTATAAGTCTAAAACGTTGTAAGGTATCGCTAAGATTGTATGAACGTTTTTTGTCAATCAGAAGACATTTAAAACAAAGATACAGGAACAACAATTGATATAAAATGTTTGTTGATATAATTGGTATAAAACAATTAATATAAAAATTGTCCGTTTTCGTTAAACTGAATAAAAAACAGCTCAAGTATCATCGTAATACGGAAGTTGTCTATTTAGCTAATTTCATACAGAAGCGAAGCCGTATGCAGACTCAACATTACACTGTTTCCTAACACTTTTCATACTATTATTGTTTCAATTTTCGTTTGTTAGTTTGTACACCTCTGAGTTTAGGTTGTCTCTTGATGTCAGGTAGGACAGATTTATTAGGGCGAACAAAAAATCAAACTGTAGAAACGAAAAACCTTACACGACTTAGATTTTAAACGACGGAATTAATAAAACGCTTTTGAAAATTATTTCTAGAAACCGGGCTGTTAGGCCGGGGTCGGTTGCTGTAAATCGACTTCCTGTTGTAGCGGCAGATGTTCGTCGAACCAATACCTGTCTCAGGTAGAGGCAACTTTGTTGAGATAGTGACCACACCGAGTAGTGTCGGACCCAAAAGTTTAAATTTTACGAAACAACACCGGCTGCTCTTGTTATGTGACAACGAAACGTGGCAATAAGAATGACAATAATACGCGATAGAGAATGCAACGTAGCTGAAGACGAATTTGACGAGCAAATTTGAAAGTGGAAAGACCCAAAGAAAGGATAAACAATAAGAAGTCATCTGTATAAGAATTATAATACAGAGCAAGACAACGAAGAAGTGTAAAATGGAAACTGGTTGAACATTTGAAAACTGAACAAGCGTGGCTTAATCCGTGTATCCAAGTCAATTCCAGATTATCTTGGTACATATGTTGTATTTAAAGAGGTATAATATTCATGAAGTCTTCTCAAATATGTGCATATGCAGATGACATTGCAATAGTAGCAAGAAACGTTGATAGCCTCAAAGACGTGTATGCATTAATGGAAGCAGAAGCAATGAAAATTGGTCTTGTGGTAAATGAAAACAAGATAAAATACATGTCCAACTCAGAGACCAGAAGGGCTCCTAGAGATTTCAATGTGAATGGGAAGTGTTTCAAAGGAGTGTCCTGTTTTAGTTATCTAGCTGCCATGTTATTATCAAATGATAATAACATTAGAATGAGTATAAGAGAAAGGATACAAGCAGGAAATAAAGCCTACTTTGAAAATATTAACATCTTTGAAAACAATCTTGTTACAAGAGGTATAAAACTCAAATATATTATTCTCTTGTGCTATCAGTTGTTACATATAGATCTGAGGTGTAGACTTTGACAGAAAATGACAAAAACTGCTTTAAAATCATTTAAGCGCAAAACGTCGCGTAAAATTTATGCTGTCCAGTAAAAGAAGAAGGCAGTTGGAGAATACCCAATAACAATAAACTACAGGCTCTCATTCATGCAAAAGACACAGTGAAATTCATCAAATCACAGAGGTTGCGTTGGCTGAGACATGTGGATAGAATATCTAAGGAAAGAACGATGAAGGGAAGATTATATACTACTAGACGCAGAGGCAGACCAACGATGAGTGGTTGAATGCCATAATAGAAGATCTTGCCAGCATGGGAATCAGAGTGTAGAGAGGAAGGGCGGAGAACAGGGAAGCATGGAGGCTAAAGCCCACCAAAGGCTGTATCGCCAGATAAGAAGAAGATATGTTGTATTTGAATAAGTGAAAATACAAGTAAATAAATTACTTATTTTCTATTAACAAAAACAAATATTTTTGTTGTTTTTGTTAGAAATGTGTAAGTATGTGTAGGCGTACCAGCCCTAAAAATTAATGTTGCGAAACAGAATGAACTTAATTTAAGTAAAATAAAATGATAATTAATTTTTTAATATTTAAAGAATAAATTAACTTTAAACGTTAAAACTAACATAAAATTACAACGGTTAAACTGAAACCGTTTTGTTTCATGTTACGGTACTGTTCAATTAAAAACAATTTGTAAAATAATTTGATTTAAATTATTTTGTAATAAATAAAGTTAATTTAATTAATTACACTTTATATAATTTATTAAATAAGTAAATTTAATTAATAAAAATTAGTTATCGAAAGATATTTGTGAATATATATATTGTGGTGTTGTGGTTGTGGTATTTTATATTATAAATATAAATATTATATTTATATACAAAATATTATAAAACGCTTTGATCCAAATGGCATTTGGATAAGATAGGTAGATGATGGGCTATATATATCAAGTAACAAAAATACAAATGCAGATAACATTTAAAACAAATCAATAACATACATCCAAAAATACAATTCACAGAAGAAAAATAAAATCACAACAAAATCAACTATTTAGACATAACCATCACAAGATACAATAACCACCTACAATATGCAATATACAGAAAACCAACTTCCACTAACATCATTATACCTAACCTTTCTAACCACCCACCACAACATAAAATGGCTGCATTCCATTCACTATTTAACAGAATGTACAAAATACCCCTAAACAAACAAGAAACAGACAAAAAAAGAAATATAATATACCAAATTGCTCGTGAAAATGGATATAATAAAAACACTGTAAACAAAATAGAAAATAAAATCAAATACAGTGTATAAAATAAAAACTGAACAATTAAGAATTAATCAAAATGAACAGAACAAAAATAATAACAACAATAAAAAATGGGCCATATTCACATACATAAATAATAAAATGACAAAACTAACAAAACTGTTTAAGAACACAGACATTAAAATAGCATACAAAACTAACAAAAATAATCTACAAAAACTAAATAACTCACACAACAAAGATAATACAACAACCAATGGTATATACAAAATTGAATGCCAAGATTGCAATAAATGTTACATAGGACAAACAAAAAACAACTGAAAAAACGTTATTTTGTACACCTAAACGCCTACAAAAAACCAGAAATATACAAGTCTAATTTAGCCACACATGCAATAAACACTGGACATGAATTCCCAAACATAACCAACATGACACTAATAAAACACATACCACACAAAGGCACCATAATGAACATTAGGGAAAATTTACAAATATAAAAACATAAAACACAAAACACAAAACAAACTAATACCTGAACAAATACAATTCAATACAAAACATGACACAATTTTCAAAGCACTCAACATCAAAAATACACAAAATACTAACACATACACCACAATCACACACAATAAAACCAATTTAAAGTACCAGAAGCCAACAGGAAGCCACAATAATATCCAACCAACACATACGTACTTCACCAGACACAAAATCCGGAAGGCTAAGGATACCCACAAGATGGTACCCGAAACATGTTCCAAATAAGGAGAAAATATCTTGAGGTAAAGTGATTAATTATAAATATTAAATATATACACATCAAGAAACAGACTGTATTTGAATATTATATATATATATATATATATATATATATATATATAAGTAACTCGACGTTTCTTGCAGTAATTATATAAATTTGTGATGTTTTCAATTTGTTTCTTCTGCAAGTAGTATAATTTCGTATATTCTTTTTAACACCTGTCGCACGTTTCACTGAAAAATATCAGTATCATCAGAGGTTTCTAAGTAAATTAATAATAATCGAAATAATTCTATTAATATAAAATTAACGAATAATCGAACTTGTATCGATTTTAATATAAAATAACTGATAATCGATTTAGGTCGATTAGTTAACGATTGTTTTATGTTTATTTTCTATAGCAGCTGTTTTCTCGGTTATATTTGAAAATTTGTTGTTTATATTTTAATCATTTTTATTTTTTAGTAAATTTATAATTTTAAATAGATCGTCTTGTTTAGTTTTTATTAGGGTTTGTTTTTAATTAATAAATTATTGTTATTGTGTTTGTAAATGTTAAGATTTTCCCAAATATTCATTTTTTGACCTTTTTGTATGTTTTTAATTAATTTTATATTTTCAATGTTTGGAAATTGGTGGTTATTATTTAGACAATGTGGCTAAATTAGATTTATAAATATTTGGTTTTAAATATGCATTGAGGTGTTGAAGGAATCTATCTAGTAGTTTTTTCTTTGTCTGGCCCACGTAAAATTTATTGCAATCTGGACATTCTATTTTATATATTCTATTTTTATTGTGAGTATTAGTTTTAGGTTTTATTTTATTAAAAATTACATTATCTGGTTTATAAGATATTTTTAAATTAGTATTTTTATTTTATTTATTATATCGATTATTCGTTAATTTTATATTAATAGAATTATTTCGATTGTTATTAATTTACTTAGAAACCTCTGATGATACTGATATTTTTCAGTGAAACGTGCGTCAGGTGTTAAAAAGAATATACGAAATTATACTACTTGCAGAAGAAACAAATTGAATAACATCACAAATTTATATATATATATATATATATATATATATATATATATATTGCAACGGAAGACAGGATGATAAGCTATGTTGTTTGTATCAGAGCACATGGATGACGAGCATTTTCATGTAAATTGGTTTTATGTAATACTTTGTCTTTTAGCCATAAGTTTTGTATTTAGAAATGAGTAAGCATGTACGGTATACCAAATTCTTCATAAAAAGATGTTCTTTATTGTCATGTATTTTTTTGAGTGAATTTGTACGCGTGTGCGGTGTGATAACGTATGATCGCTATATCTTCTGCGGTAATTAACCGATCGACGTGAAATTTTGACAAGGAATTATTTATGTAAATAGCTTCAATTTATGTGTACTCTATGGTTCATAATTATTTTAGAAATATGGTTTTTTAAGTAGGAAAAACTCAATTTGAAACACTTATCATTAATAGGGTCATAAAAATGTGTAGATAATTCAATGCAAGTTAGTGCATATTTATACAAACTCTTTCTGGAAAAGTTTATATCTGTTGATTGCATCAATCATGTGACTTGGGTTTAGCCAATCGGAAAACACTAAATTCAGTAACATTCATTCTCTGTAGAGTAAAGATCGACACAGTCTGTCTGTAGAAGTGCAAGGTAAAGTTGTGCTCGTGCGTGAGAGAGTTATTCTCGAGCGAACATAGAAAAGTATAACTTAACATAATCCTTGGTATTCTGTACGAAGTTTTGCGTACAGAGTCGAGTGGGTCAATTATTTAAATAGAATTATAATATAGTATAGTGCTTTTCGTGTAAGTTTAAGTTATCCGCTTAGGGATTATAAAGACACTTCAAGATTGCGTGGAAGGTGTACGACTAATACACCTTATTAAATTGATACTCATATTCACCCTGAGATTGACAAAATTTACATATCAATTAATAATAAAATATTCTAGGGAAAATAATAAGCATTGTGTGTTTAACATATTTGAGAAGAGGACGACGGACGAAGAGGACGCCAGGATGAAGAGGACGCCAGGAAGGAGTGACGCTGAAGAAGAGGATGCCAGGACGGGAGCGGCAGTAGGAAGCGGAGGATTGCACGTACTGAGGTCGTAGCCTCAATCAAGTAAAACCGATATATTATCGAACATTATAAACTATTATTGCAAATTACAATACATGACATTTTATAATACAATATACCTCTTTAAAACTATATTTGTGTGTATAATAATTAATTTTTCATCTCCTCCATAATAGACTTGTTTGTGATTTTTACACACTCACTATATTAGGAAAATAAAATTTAATCTGTTGCTATATATATATACATATATATGATTAACAAATGAAAATTGTAAACTGTTATATCTCACATACAAACTGCTTCAAACAATATTAACTTTTGGCCTACATTCTCGATGTTAAATTACTATCATCACGCTAGAATATCCTATATCAATTATTGATAAAATACTACTAATGAAAAAAATTGGAAGTTGAAGATGTCATACGTTAATTATGGATTCACGGTATCCAAACCTGAAAGAGATGTCCCCGTAGTGCTTGCGGTAACTACCTTGTTATTGAAATCAAGCTAATGATGAAAGGAGCATGGCACTTAAGAGAGCACAATGTTAGTAAAACAGTTCAAAAGCATTGTTATTAGTCATCTGAGCTGAAGTAGTTCAGATTACGAAAGAACGACCTTGGGGTATCAATGCCAAGGTTGCACTTTAGCGAAGGGGTTCGATACCAGCACGGATTCTGTATATACGGACATTTATATTAGGTACAAACTATCAAAATCTTGTATACAATTTTGTATAAATGTTTATTGACTTAAATGTTTTAAAATGGGTCCAGAACTGTATCTCTAATAGTTTCCAAGAAAACTGTTATAAGCCTAAAAATCTGAAGTCGAAAAACACAAAATTTTAGATTTGGCGTAAATATAGATTTTTAAATTGACAGTAAACATAAAAATTTGAAACAAAATTTGTAAAACGTTTAATCATGAGAAAATATATGTAAGTAAAGTCAATTGAAAGAAAGTTACGGCAAAACGTTGTAGAAAAAGTGTTATAGGGCTAATTTTAATTTCTTCAACTTTTTTTATTTTCAATTAATTTTATTTACATAATTTTTTTCAGAATTAACAAATTTTATTGGCAATTTAAAAAATAAATCTTACGAGAACGTAAAAAGTTGTCTTTTAGACTTCATTTTTTCAGTCTTTAAAATTTTCTCGGAAAGTACCAAAGATACACTTCTGGGGCCCATTTAAAACAATTCACCTCAAAATGTCTGTGTACCAAGAATTATAGTACAGCCTTATGTTTGTGTTTGTGCAGAAAACAGGGCGAGATTTTTCACACGGCATTAACTGAAAACAAAACGTTTTGGACGTATGTTTATGTAATTTTTTTTCTTTATTTCTGCTAGTGGAACATATTCTGAAATTATTTCTGTTTCTTCATGGAACATTCTGTACAATTTACATAAACGGGACTTAATTTCATAAATGAATTGTAGGTCCTCTTCTGAATTTTGTTCGAATTTTGTGTTTCAGCCGCTTTCTGTACTCGTACGTTCTTAATTCGCGCTCCAACTGTACTTGCTAGATTGATGTAATTTTGCTACATAATTTCCCTGAGTGGAAAATGCCTTCGTGAGTCGGCATTCCTCTCCACTCATTTATTTTCACCCTCTTTTATCTATCGTAATTTGATACTGGTTAAGTTTGATAACCTCCATTATCATATTTGGGGTCTTGCCTCCTCTGTTTCTTCGTGCAACGTTGGGTAACCTGGTTTTCATTCTTCATTATTTTTACTTCTTTACAAGAGTACCATAGATTTGGTATCTGGTGTAACCTCCTCTCTGACTTCTTTCATCGTAATTTTTTCACACTTAACGTGACGAGTCGTTAACCTGGGAGTCGTCTTCAGAACCTGAAAAAGAGAACCTGAAGGTTCTCCTGAAGGCGAACCTGCTGAAGGAGGTGGTTGAAAAGGCCGAGGTTTCGTCAGACAATAACAGCCCATAGCTATTTTCTAGTTAAAAAAAAACGAAACTTTAGTATGTTCTCTCCTCTTTTAATATATTTTTGTATCCAATAAATGTGTGTGTCTTTCTCTGGCTTTTTGTGGATTAGATCTATTTATATTAAATATCTTTCAAACAAGACCATTTACATACATTTTTCACAATACGGAAACCTGACAGTGTTATTCCAATTTACAAAACGCAACTAGAATGTTAGTGTTTACGAAGTACTAACTAAACTTTCCTAAACATGTTTAGCCAATCTGCCGCACAGTAATATTTCGTATAGGCCTATTTCTACTTTGTTACTATTATTTTATTTGTATAAAACAAGACTATTTATTTAAAACTTTAAATTTATTAAAATATATAAGGTATATAATATATTTTTTTTAATATTTAAAATGTATAAAATATAAATAAATATATATATTTAGTACAGTACTTTCTTTGTTATATTGAAATTTTAGTTAAATTCCACTCTTATCGTTTTACCCCCGACCCTTTAAATGTTAAATTTTTTAATATACCGTCAAATTGATAATTACCTAACGAAACGTTGCAACAATCAAAACATTTTTAATTCGAAAGACAAATAAATCGATTTTCCGTTGATTTTGATTTAAACCTCTGATTATGCAGATAATCTTTGCAAAAAGTCGTGAGATACAATACAATATTTACTTGCCGAAGAAATGTATTATCGTGGTAATACAATATATTGTTTATATTCATACTTATTCACGATTATTCTTGTTTTACAATTATAAATTATAAATAGTATTTTTCGTTTTTACAAAAATATATTTTTTTAATAATTTGTTTTACACTGTTTCGAAAGTATTTTTAACTGTCATATTCTTACATTTGCCTACTTTGCAAATATTAGCATCTTTAAAAACAATCTTGTTACAAGAGGTATAAAACTTAAAGTATATTATTCTCTTGTGCGACCAGTTGTTGCATATGGGTCTAAGGTGTGGACAGAGAATGACAGAACTGCTTTAAAATCATTTAAACTCAAATTTTCTTAAAATATATGTGCCAGTAAGAGGGCAGTTGGAGATTTCGCAATAACAATGGACTACAGGCTGTCATGCGTGGAAAAAACATAGTGAAATTCATCAAATCACAGAGGCTGCGTTGGCTGGGACATGTGGAAAGAATGCCTAAAAGAATGCTGAAGGGAGGATTACATACCACTAGACGTAGAGGCAGACCAAGGATGAGATGGTCGGATGGTGTAATAGAAGATATTGCTAGCATGGGAATCAGAGGGTGCAGAGGAAAGGCGGAGAACAGGGAAGCATGGAGGAGTATTGTTGAGGAGGCTAAATGGTGTAACGCGAGATAAGAAGATATTTTATATTTATTTATCTTATAAATACTGTCGAGACAGTGTAAAATTATATAAAAATAGATTCTTGTGGAAAGTAAATAATATTATTAATTATTACAAATATATTTTTATATATTTCGAACTTACCGCGTTTCAATCGTACAATATTTGGTGACTGTGTAAATTAAAAACTGTTGGTGCTTTATAAAAGTATCCAAGTGTATCAAACATCTTATTGTAAGAAGACAATGACAGTAACATAAAGTTAGATGATAGTAATGTAAAATAAACTGCCGAAACACTGTAATAAATAATACAATATATATTCTTGTTAAACATACAAAATATTATTTATTATTAATATTGTAAGAACGTGAAACCGACTTAGCCTGTGTGTTATTTCAGTTATACGAATCCAGTAGGCTGAACCATAACCAGTTACTAGAAACAGGCCTACAGGTAGCGAACTTGTATACAAAAGTAGATAGGATTATATTTTCTTTGTCTTTCGCTTCTCCCTTCTTATTCTATGTCTTTACTTTTCTAAAGCCTGTAACTACCCGTTCTTGTTTCTTGTTTACCCCTTTATCGTGGGTCCCGTTGTTCCCTAAAGTTTTTGCGTCCTTTTCATTGTACCCCGTGTTGTTTACTTGTCTACTCTCTACCCCGTGTTGTTTACCCAGTGTTGTTTACTATCGTCTAGGCACAAGGTTTTCCAATCTGCCTAGACGAAGGAGCCTATATGTGCCGATAATAATCTCCCATAGCCAATTAAAAATGTTTTATCTAAAGTTCGTAAAATATGGAAGCGTTCTGCATGCAGAAAAATGCGTGCGTCCTGCTGCTACAGGACCACAGCTCGAAGTTCTCCAATCTGTCCAAAGATAATTCAGATAATACAGCATATGTATGAAGATATTTATTTCCTCCTTTATTGTGACCCTCTGTGGTATGTCTCTTGGTATTTTTGGTCAGTGACAAATTAATAAGTAATTTACGTATTGTAAATAAGCAAACATTTTGACGACATACAAGTTCATAATAGCTCCAGTCGGGTAACATGACGGTTTCGTTCTCTGACAATATTTGACAGCAGCAGGCACCGAGAAGTAGTCATAACGTGTTAAGCAACGTCATTTTTTCTAACCAAAACGGACAACCGTCTGTTATTACTTTGTTAGTGATCAACAAACAACAAAGTAAACAACCAGAGATAAATATATTTAGGCTGAGAAAACGATAACTGTGTGCTTCAATGCCACTTGAATATTGTCATACCCATATTGCCAGCTGACTTATAAATTCGTTTACGACCGTTGTAACAGACAAAATTTCAGTTCTTAACTAATATTGTAATTCAGAAAATTCACAACTAAATAACAGATTTAAATTTTAACAATAATTGTAATCAAAAATTAATTATAGTTTCAACACCTGAATCCGTTTATTATGTTTAATGTGTAAGATTTGCTTACGATTTGACAGTGAATATAGATCGTAGGAAATTTAAAACAAAATATAATTATACAAAAATAGTTATAAAAATGAGTATAACAACATTAAAGTAACGGAAATAATAAACAAAATAAAAAAGTGTGGCGGACATAGTTGCGGCAGTGAAGGCGCAAAGGTTGAGATGGTTGGGCCACGTAGTGAGAAAGAGACGTGACCGAGGCCCAAAAATGGCATTGGAAAGGAAACTGGAGGGAGTAAGGATGAGAGGACGTCCGAGGAGAAAGGTATGAAGATGTGGAAGGGGATTTGAGGAAGATGCAAGTGGCAGGTTGGAGGAGTAAGGATCTGGAGGAGAAGAATGGAGGAGAATCGTTGAGCAGGCCAGGGTTCTACAGGGACCGTAGTGCAAGAAGAAGAAAAAGAAGAAGATTAAAAAGTGTGAAATTCACTTTAAGGAGAATGGAAAAGTATTGTATCCATGTTCACAGAACCTGTGTTCGTCTCAGTGATTGCTATCCACGTACTATTTTGAGAATCATTCCTTAGGCCAGCTCATTATTCGTTATTCTATTTTTTTATAGAAAAGCTTCTTGGTCTTGTTTCTGTCATCTCCATATCTCCAGTCCTTAACACTTGACCCCATTCCCTTTGTAAAGTATCGTTGTCCGATCTCTTGTTTTTTAAAAACAACACTCCGGTCATTCAACAAAATATTTGTCCACAGCCAACGCTTGTACCTAGCGGGTATCGATCTTAGAACATCGATAATTAAGTAGTCTTAAGTATCGATCTTACCCGCATATTAAGTATTCTGTATACTTTGTGTACATAATACTTACTTGTGTTAACTGTACTGCATTCTTTCTTCTATAACACGTCTAATAGAAATAATGTATGTTTTAAAGTCGTCTGACTGCACTGTAGTTTGCCAAGTCCATCGCAGGGATTCGTCTCAGTCGCAATAGACAAGGGCAAGATTTGCACGCGTGGCCTAGGTTTCGCGGCGTAGTTCATGCTTCTTGGAAAACTTGGGACTACTCGAGAACTAACAGATTTCTTCTGATTCTCCCACGCGAGAGGGATGTTTAGTTTAGTTTCGGTAGGAGGACAAGCCTACCCACTACGTGTGTGGTTTTTAAAACGAACAACACAAAACAGATTACTGTGTTCCAGTAAACAAAGCGGTCTTAAGGAAACAAACGGCACACAAACACACACCGCCAAGTTTACTAAATAATGTTTATGAGGAAAACTGTGTAAAAAGTGTGGGTGTTCAAGTGTATTGTTGTCGAACTTTGACCAATTCTTCGCACATTTCTCGGTAACTCTTTTTTTTACCCAAAGGAAACTAGTGTATTCGTTCTTCTAACGCTATTCTAGGTCGTGGAATTCCGATCTTGTGCACGAAAGAATGAATGTGGTGACATTGTTTTTCCACAAAAATCCAAAGACGAGTTTTCAAAGAGTCAATGGATTTAAATTGTCACTTCTACGTGGTTTTCTATAAAGTAAGCGACACTGAGCACTAATAATTGTTATGTAAAATTTAAAACACTGTTTTGTTATTATCGAAATTGAAAATCGTGAGTATAGACCGTAGATGCAGCCTCTAAGGACATAAGGGAATAACTTTGAGTGGGAGCAGTCTGTTCATTTCAAATTACAGAAGAACATGGTTCCAGCGCTTGCAACGAATGGCGGAAGACGTAGGCACAGGGTGGAGAATAGACATTTTTGTCTAATCGCTCACCTGGCAGTGACGTCTACTCCTTGTTGGCAGAGAAGAAGAAGAAAACCTTTCAAACTGTTTGTAATCGTAATTGCTATAAAAAGTATAACATAGTTTTTTACGTTGTCAAGGAGGAAATCGAAATGAAGGTTTCAAGTTCCAGGACGTACCTAGAGACCAATAATCGGCAGCAAGGAGGATTAAACGTGTTCAGACCGGGCACAGAAAACGATAAAACTTTTATCCAAGACAAGACTCTCAATAGAAACTTAAAATAAGAATGTACAAAGCTGAAGTAAGGCCCCTCTGAACGTATGCACCTTACAACAGAGGTTAGGGGAAAGATCATAAGGAAAATTGTCGGTATATAGAGGAGGACTGCAAAGGATTGCTGACAAAAAGATAAATATAACCCTGAAGCAGACAGCTGTAGTGAAATCACTAAATACGCAAGAAAATAATGGCGTGTAAACAGAAGTAGGGCTAAAGTGAAGGGTACCGGATGCGTTAAGAGTCCGGAACAGAAACCATTTAGTAGACCAGGGTGATAAGATTGATAGACCATTTGATGGAAGTAGAATGATAAGATCGTAAATTAATATATTGGAAAGATGCGTAGTTTATACACGTACAAAAAAATGTAATAGACTACATGAAATGCATCAAACGAACTGAGAAATCTCTATACAGTGTGTAGGGCATATAGACATAGTCACATGTTTCGTCAGAAACTTCATTGATTGTTCTAATTGTTCACTGAATCTTTTAAGAACAAAGTATTTTCTTAGCTGGACGACAAACGTAAAATGAGGGTCCGAGCTTTTGTCTGATTTCATAATAACACAAGGAAAGAGAGATTCGTAACAAAGAACAGCGTAACCCATAAATTACATAAGGAAGATGCACGCCTGTAAATACATTTATTGTAATTTAGTCTTGTCGTCAAGTTTATGTTGTCATCCCAGGAAATGTTTTAAAGCTATGAAAATGTATTACACTGAGAAGAAATGTTCGAGTAATAACAAGATTTTCAATTCAAAATTAAGATTCTTGAAAACGTGCAAGGATGTACTTTGCTGTGCGTTCTGGGAAACAATACAATTCAAAAGAAAAAGTTTGTTTGAATTCGTAAGCTTTTGTGGTTTCGTCCTAATTTTTGACTGAGCAGACGCTTATTCTAAACGACGCCAGTCGTTGGGCCTATTCTTAGATTTCGCATCCTCAGTAGCAAGACCGAGTTCCAGTGAAGATGCTAGAACGTTTGATCGGAGGCGGAAATACTTGCGGTGAATCAGAATACACAGCCTGAACATTTTGAATGAATCACATGTTTAACCTGAAAATAATGTAGAATAGTGTGTATGTAAGCAGTTAAAGGAATTGTAAAGAAACTCATGAACTGGATATAAATATTTATTACAAGGTCAGAAACTGATCAAAAGATTGTAGTATATTTCGTGGAAGCGTGTTAGCTGTTATGCAGTTTTCATTTACCGATCTGCTTTTGACTTTGACGCGTTTGGCACATTTACGCGGTACAATTCCTTTGTTCAATTAATTAAATTATAATGACGTTTATGATACGCATAGAACATATAGAAGATCAATAATTTAATTCGTAAAAAAGGGATTGTACCGAATTTGTATATAAACTGTAGATTCAGGAACTCAGAATAGTGAATACAAAAATTGTGAAATGACCAGAACAGGATGAAAAGGCAAAGCGGGGAGACAGGAAAGAATTACGAAAGGGTATACAACCAAACTAGAATAGATAATATGGTTTAGAGGACAGAGAAAATTAAAACGGAGGCGGGTAGGGCGTTGCAACTGCAAGATCAAGAGATGATTTGGAAAGAAGTGGAAATTCCAAGAATTGGAAAGAAGATACAAATGCTAAAGATAATGATATTATTACGATAAATTGACGCAACAGATGCATGCAGCTACCCTTGGCCTGTTCGACCACTGTCGTGCATCTATATCGGTCATGTGCTAAGGAGTTTATCCCAAGCTGCTTCACATCACTCAAAACACTGTCTTTTTTCCACTTACTCCTAGGCTGTTCTATAGATAGCATTCCACCAGGAGAACCCCTGTACGCCTTTTTGCCTATTCTGCTGCCTATACCTAGCCAAGGAGGTAATACTGAGATAATCGTATGCTACATACAGTTCTCTACCTTTTCTCCGCCATTTCCACATGTTCAGCCACGACTTACTTCGTTGATTGGCTTACTAACCTACTCTACAAGATTTTATTCAAGGCAAGTATGCTCTGCACCTGGATGTAATCCTTTTCCTTGCTTATGCCTTTTCGTCAAGGTCTTAACTGACAGTATAACCAAGGTATTGGAAACTAGAGAGACTGCTTCAAAACAGTAATCGCCAAACTACTTCTTACCTCTTGACACCATAATTTTGGTCTTACCTTCATTTACTGTAACGCCTATTTTGCGTGCAACTTCGTGCACTTTCAGTATCCTTTCTTTAATAGAAATTAGAGATCCACAATAATTACAACATCGTGTGCATAAGCAAGTATTTGTGTCATTTTATTAAGGGTAGTCCCACCTTAGTCCACTTGAGCACCATTCACTATAGCCTGAAGTGGAAATACTATAGTCAGAAGAGGAGCCAACGGATCAACCTGTCGTAAACCAACGCCTAGATTACGAGACATACCGGTCTTTTTTATATCAATGGCGTTCTTTGAGGTAAATTAGGGAGGACAGGCCGCCTATTTGAGACATTGATGGCAATATGTCTCACCCGCCCATTACTTCGGGACCTGTACTGTAGATCGGCGGGCAGTCGTATGACGGTTGTATACGATTCCGTCGTAAATACATTATCCTATAAATTATACATTATACTACTACTACGCCACGGCGCTTCAGCTCATGAAGAGCCCTGGCCTCCAGAATGACGTGTCTCCACTCCTCTCTATCCTGTGCGACTGTTCGCCAACTTCTGACCCCCCAGTCTTTTCAAGTCTTCATCTACATCGTTCACCTGTCTTCTTCTTGTCCTCCCTCTTGCTCTTCTTCCTCCTGGTCCTCCAATGAATACTTTTTTCACTGTCCTATCCTCTGTCATTCTTTTTACGTGACCTGCCCACCTAATTCTACCTTGTTTTTTCGGTTCCTTGTGTAGATCGTAAAATTCGGCTGAGATCATGGACCAGACTTCTAAAACGTACAACATTATACATTATCCAAGGTAGTAAATAAAGACGCTATGCTTTTTATTCAGTTTTCTTAAGTCATAATTTTATAATCAAGTTATCGGTGTTAAGTAGTACTGTGACGGCTACGCACGTGTCGTTAGTGCTTAGCACGGTACGACGATTGCTTTGTAATGCGGTGCTGTTCAACACGCAACACCTCTTAAGAGTTCCGTTTCTTCAGCAGCAGAATTTTCCAAGTTTTGTACGTTAGGCAATAGGTATCGGATGATCTTTCGGATAACTGCCTTGGTCTGCTGCCAACCGTGGTCGTTTCTTCAGAAATTCGTGGGGAAACGGAATTTTCATTCTTCTTCAAGCGTCCACAGTCCTAACGTTTCTTATTTACTTACACAACGATTCTTAAACTATCGAGAGAAGAGCTTTTTAAATCCGGAGTAAAGGTTACATTTTTTTCTACGTAGACAGAGCTACCTCTGAAGTGTTAGTGATGATGGCAACGAAGAAAGTATATTGTTTACTTATAGGGCACCTTAATCTTAACTACTCCAAATAATAGGAAATTCAACAGATGAATTTCTTTCCTTTACTCATTCCAACCTCGACGAGGTTCTTTTTAACATTTACAAAATATAGGAGACATATAAATATACATTTACTATGTCCAGTCGCGGAAGGCGGCTAGAGGATTAGGAGACCCTTACACACACACACACACACACACACACACACACACACACACACACACACACACACACACACACACACACACACACACACACACACACACACACACACACACACACACACACACACACACACACACACACACACACACACACACACACACACACACACACACACACACACACACACACTGACAGGCCGCCTAACAATAGACAGGGCCAGGCCTTTGACCTGCGCTGCTGTCTTTTTAGTTACAGTCCACTACAATAAATTAAATTTTATTGTCGTGCTTAAACTTTTAATTTTGATTGTTCCATTGAATTCAGACTGTAATTTCATTTGAAATAAGTCCAAACATATCGCCAAATAAGTCCATTTGGCGATATTCAAATGTTTTACATTTATTTGTTTATTTTGAACTATTGTTATTGTTAAACTTTAGAACACCATCTAAGCGACTATTATTAAAAATGATGATTATTAAAAACTACTACCAACGCCTACCTATGTGATCGATAAAAAAGCATCTGAGTTGGGTTTCAAAGTAATTCGTCTACCGCCCTATCACTGTCACTACAACCCTATTGAAATGGTTTGGGCGAATCTAAAAAATTACGTAAAGGTTAGGAATACAACCTTTAAACTGGCAGATATTGAAAACCTATTTAGAGAATCTGTTGTCAACTTTACTTCCGACATGTGGACTAAATACGTCGACCATGTAGAGAAGTTGATTGATGAAGACTGGGGGAACGAGGGGTTAAATGAAGCAAGTGTTCAGGAACTGATTGTAAACTTACCACCTGATGACTCCGATGAGGATGAATATGACGACACCACTGATGAAGACGATTTTGGTTGTGCACCTATAGTGTAAAGTTGCACTCAACCCAAGCTACATTTAGCAAAACAACAAAATTGCTACATTTTGTAAATATTTTATTAGAATTTTGATTTTTAATTGTTGTAAATTTGTAAATATTGAAAAACTTGTATATAACTTTTAATGCGGCCATCGGCAGTCTCAAGCCTGCAAAATAAGCATCAGAGCTTCGAACGCAGAGAGAAAGATAATTTTAAAATTCCGAGTATATACTTAGTTGAATTTTGAGCTCGAGTTTAAAGCCTTGTATAAAAAAGTAAAGTAGCCTAACTATTTAGCATTAATTTGACGTGTAGTATAAAAAGATACTACAAGTAATGCATACGCTACGATGAATATTGTTACGACACAAATAAGCCAACCCAGTACCAGGGATAAAAACTATAATTATAAATGTAAAAATACTTCATATCAAATAAAATAATTCATTTAAATAAAATATAAAAAATATGACTCGACGAACGACGACTTTGACCTAACCCAAGTGATTGACCCAACAACAGGAAACAAATGAAGAAGGGAACCACACAACTAACCAACGAGAATAAGAGAAGAAAGTGATTGACCCAACAACAGGAAACAAATGAAGAAGGGAACCACACAAATAACCAACGAGAATAAGAGAAGAAAGTGATTGACCCAACAAATACAACCAAAGAAGAAAAGAAGGTGATTAACCAAACCAAAGAAAAGGATGGAAAAACCAAAGTGTTAATCAAATAATGAAAATGAAGAAGGAGGGAGATAGGTAGAAGTGAAAACCAATAATGATTCACAAACGAGTAATAAAGCATAGGAGAAGGAGAAATAAAGCACTCAAGAAGAATATTGGAACCAAAACAATGGTTATCCTGAGAAAGGAAAAAGTAACGGTTACCCGATTAATGGACAAAATGATCTAGAGAAGAAACACTATTAAAAAAGGTTAAGGATTAAGGTGATAAAAAAGCAACCTAAACCACAAATAAAATTGTTATTAATTATTAAGTATTAATTGTTATTAATTAATTGTTATTAGTATTAAGGATATATTGTAATGAAAGAGAAATAAGTATAGGGATCACCCACTAAAAAACACATAGTATGAACAGTGATACAGTGCAATAGTGTATGTGTAAAAACCCCAAAGTGAAGTGATAAGGTACGCTAGTTAAATTATAATTAACTATAGATAATTTAAAAGTGAAGGTGAGATATAAATGGGAACAGTGTAAGATTTAGAATATAACTATTATAAGGAATAGTGAATAATGAAGAAGATAGACACTTCATAAATCTGTGAAAAACACTAAAGGTTTAAAAGTGGAAAAATAACAGTGAATAAATAGCTGGTGAAAAATAGTATTAAGTATGAATTGTAGAATAAGATATGCTGAACACTAGAAAGTGATGATGACATTATTATTTAAGAAAAGATGTTTAATAAATTTAAGTTTAATTATAGCCGATAGTAATTAAAAAGGGAGAATTCCAGGAAAGAATAAATTGAAGGTGTTGACATGGAGAGAATGTAAAAATTGTTTAAAGATTAAGAAATCAGAGACAGAACAAAGACACCTATGTTATAAGGGACTGTTATAAATTTAATAAAAATGATGTTGTTTATCACAACAAAAATAATATGAATTGTAAACAAAAAATTAGCAAATAATAATAAGTTGGAAGGAAGTGATGATATTTCTCACTCAAAATAATAACTCTAATAACTTATAAAGAATTGTTCATGTTAATGTTATGAATAGGATATGGCTGAAAGAAACTTGCAGTCCATAAGCCTAAATTGTTATGTTTTAAATATTAAGATAGAGAAAGCAATATTGACATGTAATCAAAACACCAACAGACTCAAAATACAACACAACCAATAATAATAACAAAGTAAAGCCCATTAGGCTGAAACAAAATGTGATTTAAATGAAATAAGTCAAATACTATGATGGCTACTCAGGCCTAGGAAAGGAC
Organism: Magicicada septendecula; assembly: GCA_034769895.1. NCBI lineage: Eukaryota > Metazoa > Arthropoda > Insecta > Hemiptera > Cicadidae > Magicicada > Magicicada septendecula. The sequence goes on along the minus strand of CM068370.1, from coordinate 403,293,041 downwards.
ATAACTGTCAGAACCAAAAATTATAACAAATTGACTAAGAATTTAGCAAATCCGAGGTGAAGGAATCACCAAGAATAAATTATAAATCAGTTGTAAAACAAAATAGTATAATAAGCATTCTTATACAAAAAGAAATGTAATTAACAAGCATTAACATAATTGTAAAAACATAAAATCTAAAATTACCCAAACTTGTGGGGTATCAAAATAATCTATGAAAGGAAGTAAATACTATAGTGACAATATTTAATAACCAGGAAGGAAGATGGAGGAATAACAGCAATCAGAAGATATACGAAGAATTCGAATTTTGATAACAATACATCATCTCAAAATCAACCAATCGGAATCATACAGTTACCATGGAAACGGCAGTTGAAGACAAAATTACCGTTGGAATTAGGAGAGAAGCGAAGCGTCATTAAGCGAATACAGATGCCAATATTGAGAAGAACGTTTTTATGTGAAAATAATGCAAAAATGTATTAAAAGTTACTAACCATGATAGCTTAAGAAGCAGACGACCATTTGTAGCAGCCAATTCAAAACCCAAGGCCAATTAGACGGGAAATTATCAGAAAAGAACATCCAGATGCTTAATGAAAAAGATGCCCAATCCATTGAAGCCCCAAAATTCATGAAAACCGAACTTAATGCAGCCAAATCCTACCCGAGTAAACTAACGAAGACACCGAGGCACGCTGAGGTGTTAAGTACAATCAAATTATTTATTTTCCAAAAACCCTAATCACTTGAAATATTATTAAAAGGTAAATTTACCTCACTATAGAACCAATATTTCTCTTTCATAGAATATTTAAGCCAAAATAACACTTAATAGAAACTTGTTAACGTTTACTATAACCTATGAATTAAACACGAACTTACAAAACACTTTTACGACACAACAGAACAGATTGTAACAGCACACATTATTATTTATGTACACGTAGAATAAGGTAATATTTTTTATTGTAACCATTGGAGTTCTTTAGCTCATAGTCACAAGAATCCACGATTTGGGAAACCAAAAATATTTGTAATACACTTTAACGTACACAGCAATGCAAGGTTGAACGTTTCCTAGATCGCTTCGCCAAAGCCTTGAGATCAGAGTCGAATGTAAACAGTCGGTGCAAATTTATTATTGTATTATTGTCAATGTGAATGTTTTCAATTATCACCTATTAAAAAATAACTATTACAGGGAGTAACCGTCGTTATCATTTCATAGGGAGTGCTATTTATATTGCTTGTATTTAGTTAAGAAATAAATTTGACGAGAGCGAACAAGTTGTCACTCACGCAGCAGCAACGACAATTGAGGCGGCAGTGCGAGCGGGAATTATTTGAATGCCCAATACCGCAACGCTGATAACTCGTCTGACAATAATTTTAGTTGTTTTATAAAACGACTTGGAGCCACCCGGGACTAACACACCCCTATAAATAACAGGTAAGGTTACTGCCGTGTGATACAGGCGAATACTTCCACGCTACGGACAATACTTCTACGCTAGCCACAACATTACTGTAACGACCCCGGTGCCAGGCGAACGCACTAATTATAATTACAAACACAAAACTGGTGTACATTTTACAGGTACGCACAGATTATATCGTTACAGATTGACGCATACAACGTGAGGCTTAAATAGAAAGGACGCCCTTATTTATCTCGTTACAGATTGGCTTCCATCGCGGGGCTTAAACATCACGAACACGTCATTATACAGATACGACCGAGTCATCTCTATCGTTACAATATACAAAAAGCCAGCGAGATCAGCCGCTGGCAGTTCTCAGTGTCATTTGACGGGCCGATTTAATCGGCCGCTAGCAGTTCCAACAATGAACCATAGGGCCATTTAACCGGCTTCTGGCATCCAAAGGGAGTGTCTCAGAAAAATAGTTGAAAAGTAAATTAAATGATCAGAATCTTAGTTTTTAATAATAACATTTTTTTAGTAACAGTCGCGTAAATAATTCTCAGAAGTTTAGCAATCACAATATTTCAAAATAAACAAATAAGAGTAAAACATTTTAAAATCGTCGTATAAACTTCGTGTTTGGACTTATTTTAAATGAAATCACAGTCTGAATTAAATAGAACGACCAAAACTATAAGATTAAGCAGAATAACAAAATTTAATTTATTATAGTAAACTGTATTTAAAAAGACAGCAGCGCAGGTCAAGTGGCGGCCACTGTCTATTGTTAGGCGGTCTGCCAGTGTGCGTGCGTGAGCCAAGGGTCTCCTAATCCTCTAGCCGCCTTCCGGGACTGGACATAGTGTACATAACACTTTCGCCGGTTTTTAATTTATATACAGTGCTATACAAAGTCTTACGGTATAATTAATTACAGGTATTGTAATTATGATATGCCACACGTTGGTTGTGCCATTAATATAACAACAAAGGTAATCCTTTATATTTACAATAAATGTGTATAATTAAATTTTGTTTATTACTTTAATTATCTATGCCCCGCGTGTTGGGACGCCATTAATATACGACGATACTTTTAATATGTCGGGCCACACGTTGGAAGCGTCATTGATATTTACGGTGTTATTAATTACGATGTGAATTATGTTAGTTAGATCAATTATCAATTTTAATTACCAATTAGCATAATAGACAAGAGACTCTTTAGTAAATTAATCATGTTCTTTTGTTACACATGAAAATTGTACGATTATAAATATTCGTGTAATTGTGTTCTATGTGAAACTTTAACATGCGGGTTTTAGTAATAATGAACGCGTTTGTTTAACTGTACTAAAATGACTAATTTATTATTTATTAAGTCAATTTATATTCATAAGACATAAAAAGTTTGCTGTACCTGTAAATACATCAAATAACACATATATCATTAAACAAGTTCTAGCTTATATGATAGCTGAAAAAAGACATACATACATAAATCATGATATACAATAAATTCAAATAATAATTAATTAATGCGTTCATTAATTCCAGATAGTTTTGCTTACTTGTTCATTATTTATAACTTTAAATTGATTCTTTTATCAAATTTATTTAAAACTCCCAGGGTGGGGATTCTTTGAAAGAGTCAGGACAGTAGTAGTTACTAAATTAATAGATTAATAATTGTTACTTGAGATAAGAATATCCACTCCTGGTCCAGCGGTGGTCGGCCTCTTTGTTGTGGTGAAGTCTGAAGAATACATCTTGTTGAATAAAGTTGAATGCACTGTCACTTGTACACACACGTGAACTCGCGTCATTTATAGAGTAGTGTGGGTATGATGTTGCTTTCAATGTCAGTTTGTATAGATCAGTTCGCTTTATAATGTGTGATCGTTCTAAAATGAGTGGTGTATGTTCACGCTCTCATAGTTAATGTCGATGTCCGTTCATCACAGAAATTCAATTGACTTTGTGTTGATGTTTATACTACTTGGTTGATTAGTTTGTTCAAATATTTAAATGTTCTGTTACATTTAGTGTAATTCATTAACACTGGCTAAATGTAATTCTGTCTAAGTTGTACAGAACACTAATAATGTTTCGTGTATGTGCCGAGATTACATGATAGTTCGTTTAAGTCGCTCGAATTGTTCACTCGGAAAGTCCTAATAATGTTAATGCTTAACTAAGTTCGTTAATTTGCACATTTTATACTGTTGTGTTCGAGTATTACTTCCGGTTGCACTTTGAATCTTACAGTTTGAAATTACTAAGTCCGAATATTATAACACTGAGTTTTCACTAAGACTGATACATTTTACAAGACTGAGCACAGTAATACCGAGTCAAAATATATGTTCAAAAAATGTAATAAGACTGCTTCTCCTCCGTGTTAGACAGTTTTATCAACTCGTCCCTACACAAATTTTGTCTTGAGCCTGTCCACGCCTTTCCTTACTTACGATAGGTCAGCTCGATATTTTCTTAGAATATTTTGTCCCACTACTTCAGGGTTTTTGGTTTCTGTTCAATGATTCGCTTTGACTCCTGGTTACCATAGAAACTCTCCTCTCCACCGGTGTCTTCGCAAGACGTTGTACTCTGATAGGTTGTCAGACATCCCCAGATTCCTTCGTTCGGACGTTGATCCTTTTCGCAGAATTTCTGGTCGTTGCGCGCCTGTCAATCACCATTTTGTTTGGGACATACGCAATGTTGTTCTGACTTCCCCCATCTGTTTCCTTGGTCATCTTGAGGTATTGTTCTATCTTACACCCCTTTTTTGTAGCTATTAATAATTTCTGACATGCGTTGGCTGGTGAAGCCACCCCGACTTTCTAATCGTAAATTGTGTCCGTCACGTAAACGTGCAGCATCCTCGAGTTTTTCAACTAGTTATTTCTTTCATTGTCTCTGTAAAGTGCAGCACCCTCAACTCTTTTGTGACATCTTGTTGTTTTTGCAGTACCATCGTATTCTGACGTAACCCGAGCGGACGTTCGCCTTAGTTCTCCGTACACGTGTGAGTGCCCTAGCCTGGCATTGTGTAGTTTGTTGTGGGGTAATAATTTTTAGCCAAGCTTCTCCTGTCATCTTGAACTTTCATATCTAATTTCAATTTCATATCTGCTGCGTGGAGTCTAACATCTTTCTATTGTCTGCTAGCGACGCTGGTTTGACATCTTCACATTAAGCCTTATTTATTGCTTTAACTTGAAGTCGTTGACACAACTGCGTGTAAACAGAATCAGTCGAGAAGAAAATTTGAAATTTTTAAAAATTTTTCGCTCGCTATAGTCTATACAAACCATGTAAAGCCATTTTAACTTTATATGAAGGTCAGTTGAAAAGTTGGCGCAGCGGTAGCCTAGCGGTAGAACTGACATTTTTCGCGTTTTGTAAGATTCATATTTCATGTAAATACCTGTTAATTTACAAATATATGTCTGTGAACTTATTCTTTGTTTATCAACTGCTCGAAATTTACAAATCACGCGCGTTTCGAAAATGAACAATGTCTCTGTTCTGTAAGAAGGTGTGACAACCAATGCGGCGCCCATCTTGCACAAAATTTTTTCATACCAAATTCTTGAGCTAAAATATGATACACACGCTCATGTCAGATGTCAAAGATCTCAGCACTGTCATCCATTCTCAATCGCCGATTTTCCAACACCGTGTATGAAACATTTTAATGACATCTGGAGTTGTTCCACTTATAGGTCTCCACTGCGGAGATCACTTTCAATGCCTATATGATCACATCTCAACTCGAGTGCTCACTTACAAACCATTGCTTTTGTTCATACTTTTACCATTTCGTCGTGAATTTTTATTGGCGCCTAGATTTTTTTTACCACAGAATCCAATCACAGCACGATGTCTGATTTTATCCATTTTTAAAAACATCGAACGTAAATTTCGAATAGTTAGTAAACAGTGAAAAATCGAGAGACAGATTTGGAATTCAATGGGTGTTTATATGAGATGTGAACCTTACAACACAGGAAAACTTTAGTTCTACCGCTAAACTATAAATTTCGCTCCGCGAGCTTTTGAACTGATTCTCGTGAATGCTTGACAGAGGTGTGAAACCTCTTGGACAAAATGCGTATATGATGAAGTGATTATGCGCCCACTGCATGAGGTTACAACGTGATAAATTGGATGTCAGTGTTTTTTCGTTTCGTTTTTCTGTTAATATATTTGTAAAGTAACTCAACGACTCATTATTCTGCTTATTTGTCGCAGAATAAGCGTCATTTCTCACACATAGTCACCCGATGTGCTACAACGTTCATAGTACATGGATTAAGTAGAGAAGACCGACGTCTGCGCAACGGTTTACGCTACAGTAAAGAAGCACTGGCGTAGCCTAGCCTACGTGGCTACTGAAGGAGTTTCTGTACAGGTAAGCGGTATCAATGATCTGTATAAACATGCACAGTAGAGATTATTAATTGGCGAATCTCGTACTAATGTCCGTCAACATCCCCCACCCCGTTTCTGCCACTATGAAAAGTGTTGGTCTGCAACCCACTCAATGAACAAATCTTGGTCAATAACCCCCCCCCATACCCCTGTCAAAAAGAAATAATAGATATTTATAAAGTACGGTCATTCCTAGAAACAGCCAGAAACTCGTACTTTCTTGTAGTATAAAATTCCATTGAGTAAACCATCCACTAAACCTTGAAACTTACAAGTTTCTCTGTCTCCTCTTTTGACGACTGACAGATTCACCCTCCTGGTCAGGTAAAAAAAAGCAAGACACAAAAAAATGCAGAACAACTCTCTCTCTCTCTCTCTCTCTCTCTCTCTCTCTCTCTCTCTCTCTTGCTTTGTTGAACAACAATTTTCTTGCTTTGTTGCCGCATGGTAGGGATAGGAGGCAACAGATATTGCTTTTGGTGTGAACGTTTTTCTGTCGTCACGATTTTCACTACAATAAAATAATATGACTTAATGTTACGAAAAGAGTGTTAGCAACGTAGATGACGACACACTTGCATTCTTTCTATATGGTTACGTATTAATCAGTGTATTGTAACATTATCGTAACTCACTTATGGAGTTACATAAACTTCAAATTAAGACCGACACTTCTACAAACCTGGAGTACCTTATAATTATCGGGCTCGAGATATTTGATTCGAGAAAACTCGATTTTATTTTTACTACTCTTATGATTCTTTATCAGTAGTAGTAGTTGTAGTAGTAGTAGTAGCAGTAATAATAGTAGTAGTAGTAGTGTAGTAGTAGTAGAGGAGGAGGAGCAGCAGCAGTAGCAGCAGCAGCAGCAGCAGCAGCAGCAGCAGTAGTAGTAGTAGTAGTAGTAGTAGTAGTAGTAGTAGTAGTAGTAGTAGTAGTAGTAGTAGTAGTAGTAGTAGTAGTTATCATAACCTAAGTCTCATGAATTTTACTTTTTCATATCTTTTGCCTACTTTGGAATTTATTTTGAAAGTAAATATTAGTACTGTATTTGTCTAAGTTGCTTTAGCGTGTACAGAATTTTTTTGTTATACTTAATTATAACCGAGTTTTCATTTATAACCGATCTTTAAGCATGAAAGTCGATCTGACAGAAGTATAATATTCATGAAAAATATTGTCCAGAAATTATAGGACGTGTAGGTAGAATTCTCTGAAAACTAAAAAATTCACAGGTTTTCGATACCTTTAGATAATTTAGAACATCGTATCCCAATAATCTATACGCAAGTTGTATATTATTGCGCTCTTTATTTTTATTGTAATAATTAAAAACTCACAGGGCCCACGAAACACACAGGACTTTGTTAACCAACTCTTTAAAAGACTGGAGCTTGGAAATTAGGAGCAAAAATTAAAGCTTAATCGAGTGTCACATTTTATTAGAAAAACGTTCCAAATCTTGGAACATCATAAGAATTTTATAAAACTTAAGGGCTTAATTACAAAACTGAAATTAAATCTATCGTCTGAAATTTATTCGTTAAAAGTCTTCACCCATGAAAACTCAACATAGAATTAATTATCCTATGAAAATATTTGACCTTAAGCCATATCAATAGTCATAGAGAAACTGGCATCTAACAATTGGAAATTGTCTCCTAGGCAGCATAAAAGGTATGATGGGGCCTGAAAGCATTAACCCCAATCTTGTTATGTTACAATTAATTTTACAGTACTGAATACGTTTGGAAGTCTAATAACCTATCTTACTCTGTTCACTATAAGTGCAATACCCTTTCTCGTGGTATTTTATAATACCTGAATAAAATGACGTATTTAATATTAACATATAAAGCACAGTAACTTTCGAACATTATGTTCAATTAGACACCATGTAAAGGTGTAGTATATGTATTATATGTAGTAGGCCTACATATTGGTGAACTGATAATTTACGATTTTTTCGAATAGATTATTATTTAAATTTGGTTTTAGAAATCAGAGGTAGTGATTACGATACTTTTAAATCATGTTCTTTTAGAAAATCTGGGTTTTGGGTTCACATTTATGAATATAATATGCGTACGTAAAAGGAGACGTACATAATATAAACAAACTCTTCGAAACGTTATTATTTTCATTGCATTTCCTTCCTACATTCCGTTACTGAACATTAATATTCAGATGGCATAGACTTAACAAATATGGTGATCTAATTTGCTTCAGATGAATGTTTCTATACACGTGCTGTGTACATTTAACAAGCGTTCTGTGTTACAATAATTAGTGTCAAATAAAGTTTTTGTAGAATAATAACATTTTAGTTGCCCATAAAGGCATAATTATTAAAATTCTCTCTCAATTATAAAATAAGTTGTATATACTGATCCTCTGTATAGGTTATGATACACTTCTAACAGTACCGCGTTTATCAGACAGAAAATAATGAAAAACAGAGAAAACAAATAAGAAAAAGGCTACCATGTTATTTTTTTAATGTTGTGACATTCCCACATTTAATATTCATTAATTTTTATATTTTAACTATTAAACAATAAGACGTTTTTGTGCAGCCAAAATTAATATTCCGAACAAGAATTATAAAGATCCTAACAGGAATATGTTTCTAACAGAGACCTTTTTATCGATTTCGTTGTATAGATAAAGCGGAAAGGAATCTATATATTACAAATAATATTAAGCCCACATGATTTGAAAAAATTAGTTTCTAAGTCTGCTACAAGAACTTCGTTTTAAATCCTTTACACACGGCCGCTATTTTATTTTTCTGTTAAAAAGTTAACAAATGATATTTGTTATTTTTATCTCTTAAATTATGATATCGCTAAAGTACGAGGAAGAAATAAAGACGGCATAGTGAAGCCGGGTTATTTCGTCGCCGTCCGCGGAACCGATACTTTACCCACTTTAAACGCAAACATTATTTTCTTCTTGCACCTGCTTACTGTAGCGTTTGTAAAATGTTAACCATAACGTTACTAGTGGAGTTGGTGTAATCAATAATTTCATACCCCCCCAGCTGGCGCGCGCCAGACCTTGTGTATGTTACTATGACGCTGTTACGCTACTCTACGCTAACGTCATACCAACGCCACCTCCACCACCAACCATCATCACTTTGGTATTTTTGCTTTATTTTTTTTAATACCGGTTCATTGGAAAAATGTCTTCCTCGATGCGGATGCCAGTAATGCGTTACAATCACAATCAAATGGTCAGTGAATTGTGAACAGAGCCACACCACCAACTAGGCCAGTCTTTCTCAACTGTTCCGCGGACCACCGATAGTCCGCGGTATTGTAACGAGTGGTTCGCGGATTGCCCGAAGAAAATGATTCTATTTTAATTTTAACCTTATTTTAAAAGTTTCAAGTTGCTTATTTATTTACTTTTGAATTAGACAAGTTCCGGTTTAATTGGTATAAGTTCAATAATATTTGTTTAGGCGTATAATTTTGATTAAAGATGTAAAATATTTTAATTCTAGAGAAGATAGAAGCGAACATATGTAAAACTTCGTATTTTAAATTGTGAACAAATTTCTGTTATGTTTTTACATTTCAGAAAAACTAACATGTTTCTAATGTTTACATTACATGTATCATGTATATTTTAGTTCTATAGACTAAGTTAGTTGAGATTATATTTCTCTACAGTTGCTTATAATGCAGAAATTGTTAATTAAAATTCTTGTTATTACTCCTATTTTTGTCCTAAATAGTTAATCCAAAATAGAAATCGTAATAATAAATGAAATTATATAATATTTGAAATTAATTAAATAGTGTATATTAATAGTTACTTAAGTCTATTATTTAAAAAAAAACACACAGAATAAATATACTTGCTATGCAACGCAACTTGTTTTCTGAGTTATTTTATATTTTCGCACGATTTTCGGAACATTTTGGTGATCCGCCCAAGAATGAAAGTTTGAGAAACACTAAACTAGGCCACTACATAACTGTGAGCTTCTTCTTACAATTTCAAAATTTTACTATAAGAGGTCAGGAATAATTTCGGAAACAGCGCTCTATGAAGAGTAGAGAAAAAGTTCAGTATTCCATTGACTTACTTTGCTAATGGAGATGAATCGTGGACATTAGAAAAAGAGGAACAAGACACATTGAGAAGGTGTGGAAGAAAGATTGTACGTGTTTTTGGCCCGGTTAAGAAAGATTTAAAATCTTCAAATTTAACTTTGAATTTTAGATGAGTAAATTCAAAATTTCTGCAGTACATGAGAAAGAAAACTCCATGTAGGCAGTGTATTTCACTGTCTTCCTCATCGTGTCATGTGACTTCTGAATGAAGTATAGTTATTCATATTTAGGTTTCATTTCCACATACCGAGTCGACTGGGCAGCTGAAAACGGTGTTGATTTTACATTAATACATACTTACGCTCACATGCTCCTGTTCTAGAACACTTTTCGAGTTATAAAATAGAGAGAACGAGATAGAGGATTTGACGCATCCTGAGGGAACTGGACTAGGTAACTTTTTGAGGGAACGGTATAAGAAGTGAAGAAGGTGAAGGAGAAGGAGATGACATAACATTGTATGAAGAGGTGAAGGCTAGCCCCTCCCCCTTCACACACATCCAAACGGAAACACATACGTAGTGTGTGGAGTTACTGAAGATGATGCAGCTAAATATAATATTCAAATTAATGGGTGTGAATTTTAGACAGGTGAAGATTTACCAAATGAGTGGGCAGAAAACGAACTCTTTGCAGACAGAAGATCCGTCGGAAATATTAAATCTGTGATAGCACAGTCAAAATGGCTTTTATGAAAAGAGGAAGCACTGGCGAAGTGTCACTCTGTACGGCTGTGAACTACGGAAGAAAGGTGAGGAACGATTGGGCTGTCCACGTTTGAGATATGCTGCTGAAGGAGAATTTTTAATTGAAAATGTTGCTAAAGGAAAATGTTGGTGAAAGTGTATTTGATTAACGACGATGGTATACGGAAAAGAAGATTGAGTGAAAAAGCGATACCAGAACGAAATGTAGATGGCTGCGTACTTGCGTAATATTTAGAGGGGAAAGGTCGATGAGAGAAATGCTAGAAGAGAGGTTATCGCTGTTGTTGTTCTCGTGTTGGCTGCAGGGTCTCAGATGTTTTGTGCCTCTTGGACTGCTTTAGCTATGTCGATGATATTGTTTTAGTAATGGGATTATGGTCTATTATCTGCATGGCCGCCGCAACTGCAGAACAAGTGAAAATGTTGGTGTCAGGTCAATGTTGGAACAGTTATTGCAGTTTACGTCATTAGAGGCGTTTAGAGGAAGTCCTTGTGCCATCCTGTGAGGTTACCTGTTTGAAATCTTACTGTTATCGTAACTTGCTGTCAGCACTCATTTCAGGCAATTGATGTTGTATCCCCGATTTTGTGGAATTAAAATAAACTCTCTAGAGCGTTAGTATCAGAAAGAGTAACCATGTCAATTTGCTGCTTGAGTGTCCTGGTCTTTTTTGCTAACCTGTCAAGTGCTTTTTTACTTCCATATTCCTTAAGGAATGGAAGTATGGTGATGGCAAAAAAAATCGTGTTCGAGATTATTGCAGATTCTGATTCTACTACACTCAAAACATGAAAAAAAGTCGTTTTCCGAAAAGTGTCTGTGTGTGTGTCTGTGTGTCTATCTGTCTGTCTATCTGTCTGTCTGTCTGTCTGTGTGTCTGTAGATTTTTTTTCTATGGCAAACGATAACAGCCGCAAATTCAAACAGAATCAAATAATTTTTTGCATGCAGCCCTGATTTGTAGAGTACTCGCGACCTGTTGTTTTGGTGAAGATCGGTTGAGGGAAGGGGGTAGTTTACCTGCAACGGTTTTTTTTTATCAAGGGTAATTTTGTTTGTTTGGCAAACGATAACAGCCGCAAATTCAAACAGAATCAAATAATGTTTCGCATACAGCCCTGAATTGTAGGGTTCTCAAGATCTGTTGATTTTGGTAAAGATCAGTTAAGGGAAAGGGGTAGTTTACCAGTAACGTTTTATGTTTTAACAAGGGTATTTCCTATGGCAAACGATAACAGCCGCAAATTCAAACAGAATCAAAAGATTATTTGCATACAGCCCTAAATTGTAGAGTTCTCAAGACCTATAGTTTTTGGTGAAGATCGGTTAAGGGAAAGGGGTAGTTTACCAACAACGTTTTCTTAACAAGGGTATTTTCTATGGCAAACGATAACAGCCGCAAATTCAAACAGAATCAAATAATTTTCTGCATACAGCCCTGATTTGTAGAGTACTCAAGAGCTGCTGTTTTTGGTGAAGATCGATTGAGGAGAAGGGGTAGTTTACCTGCAACGTTTTTTATCAAGCGTATTTTCTATGGCAAACGATAACTGCCGCAAATTCAAACATAATCAAATAATTTTTTGCATACAGCCCTGATTTATAGAGTACTCGCGACCTATTGTTTTTAGTGAAGATCGGTTGAGGGGAAGGGGTAGTTTACCGGCAAAGGTTTTTTTTATCAAGGGAAATTTTTTTTTTGGCAAACGATAACAGCCGCAAATTCAAACAGAATCAAATAATGTTTCGCATACAGCTCTGAGTTGTAGAGTTCTCAAGACCTATTGTTTTTGGTGAAGATCGGTTAAGGGAAAGGGGTAGTTTACCTACAACGTTTTTTACTTCCATATTCCTTTTTCATTTTAATGTAATATAATATTTTGCATTTAATACGGCAATAAAAAGGCAGGTAAGACACAACCACACACACACACACACACACACACACACACACACAATTCACGTTATTTCTGGCCTCACTCATGTTTATTTTCTTACGCTTGCACGCTTTTACTTCCATATTCCTTAAGGAATGGAAGTATGGTGATGGCAAAAAAAATCGTGTTCGAGATTATTGCAGATTCTGATTCTACTACACTCAAAACATGAAAAAAAGTCGTTTTCCGAAAAGTGTCTGTGTGTCTGTCTGTGTGTCTGTCTGTCTGTCTGTCTGTCTGTCTGTCTGTCTGTAGATTTTTTTTCTATGGCAAACGATAACTGCCGCAAATTTAAACAGAATCAAATAATTTTTTGCATGCAGGCCTGATTTGCTGAGTACTCGCGATCTATTGTTTTTGGTGAAGATCGGTTGAGGGAAAGGGGTAGTTTACCTGCAACGGTTTTTTTTTAGCAAGGGTAATTTTGTTTGTTTGGTAAACGATAACAGCCGCAAATTCAAACAGAATCAAATAATGTTTCGCACACAGCCCTGAATTGTAGAGTTCTCAAGATCTGTTGATTTTGGTGAAGATCGGTTAAGGGAAAGGGGTAGTTTACCTGTAACGTTTTATGTTTTAACAAGGGTATTTCTTATGGCAAACGATAACAGCCGCAAATTCAAACAGAATCAAAAGATTATTTGCATACAGCCCTAAATTGTAGAGTTCTCAAGACCTAATGTTTTTGGTGAAGTTCGGTAGAGGGAAAGGGGTAGTTTACCAGCAACGTTTTTTTAACAAGGGTATTTTATATGGCAAACGATAACAGCCGCAAATTCAAACAGAATCAAATAATGTTTTGCATACAGCCCTGATTTGTAGAGTACTCAAGACCTATTGTTTTTGGTGAAGATCGGTTAAGGGAAAGGGGTAGTTTACCTTTAACGTTTTATGTTTTAACAAGGGTATTTCCTATGGCAAACGATAACAGCCGCAAATTCAAACAGAATCAAAAGATTATTTGCATACAGCCCTAAATGTCAGAGTTCTCAAGACCTATTGTTTTTGGTGAAGATCGGGTAAGGGAAAGGGGTAGTTTACCTGTAACGTTTTATGTTTTAACAAGGGTATTTCCTATGGCAAACGATAACAGCCGCAAATTCAAACAGAATCAAAAAATTATCTGCATACAGCCCTAAATGTCAGAGTTCTCAAGACCTATTGTTTTTGGTGAAGATCGGGTAAGGGAAAGGGGTAGTTTACCTGTAACGTTTTATGTTTTAACAAGGGTATTTCCTATGGCAAACGATAACAGCCGCAAATTCAAACAGAATCAAAAGATAATTTGCATACGGCCCTAAATTTCAGAGTTCTCAAGACCTATTGTTTTTGGTGAAGATCGGTTGAGGGAAAGGGGTAGTTTACCTGCAACGTTTTTTTAACAAGGGTATTTTTTATGGCAAACGATAACAGCCGCAAATTCAAACAGAATCAAATAATGTTTTGCATACAGCCCTGATTTATAGAGTACTAAAGTCCTGTTGTTTTTGGTGAAGATCGGTTAAGGGGAAGGGGTAGTTTACCTGCAACGTTTTTTTATCAAGCGTATTTTCTATGGCAAACGATAACAGCCGCAAATTCAAACAGAATCAAATAATGTTTTGCATACAGCCCTGATTTGTAGAGTACTCAAGACCTATTGTTTTTGGTGAAGATCGGTTAAGGGAAAGGGGTAGTTTACCTGTAACGTTTTATGTTTTAACAAGGGTATTTCCTATGGCAAACGATAACAGCCGCAAATTCAAACAGAATCAAAAGATTATTTGCATACAGCCCTAAATTGTAGAGTTCTCAAGACCTATTGTTTTTGGTGAAGATCGGTTGAGGGAAAGGGGTAGTTTACCTGCAACGTTTTTTTAACAAGGGTATTTTCTATGGCAAACGATAACAGCCGCAAATTCAAACAGAATCAAATAATGTTTTGCATACAGCCCTGATTTGTAGAGTACTCAAGACCTTTTGTTTTTGGTGAAGATCGGTTAAGGGGAAGGGGTAGTTTACCTGCAACGTTTTTTTATCAAGCGTATTTTCTATGGCAAACGATAACAGCCGAAAATTCAAACAGAATCAAATAATTTTTTGCATACGTCCCTGAATTGTAGAGGGCTCAATGACTTTCGATTTTGGTGAAGATCGGTTAAGGGGAAGGGGTAGTTTACCTGCAACCTTTTACGTTTTAACAAGAGTAAAATACTTGAAAATTTATTTAAACTTTTTGAAACAATGGTGATTGTTAAAAATAAAATAATTTTGTTGCCAGGCAATAAAATTATAATTTTTTCATTTTAATGTAATATAATATTTTTCATTTAATACAGCAATAAAAAGGCAGGTAAGACACAGCCTGGCTGTTTGGCTGAAAATGATTTTAAATATAAATCTTAGAATATGGAAGTCATGTATGGTTCTCCATACCGATATTTTACTTCCATATTCCTTAAGGAATGGAAGTATGGTGATGGCAAAAAAAATCGTGTTCGAGATTATTGCAGATTCTGATTCTACTACACTCAAAACATGAAAAAAAGTCGTTTTCCGAAAAGTGTCTGTGTGTGTGTCTGTCTGTCTGTGTGTCTGACTGTGTGTCTGTCTGTCTGTCTGTCTGTCTGTCTGTAGATTTTTTTTCTATGGCAAACGATAACTGCCGCAAATTCAAACAGAATAAAATAATTTTTTGCATGCAGCCCTGATTTACAGAGTACTCGCGACCTATTGTTTTTGGTGAAGATCGGTTGAGGGAAAGGGGTAGTTTACCTGCAACGGTTTTTTTTTAGCAAGGGTAATTTTGTTTGTTTGGCAAACGATAACAGCCGCAAATTCAAACAGAATCAAATAATGTTTTGCATACAGCCCTGAATTGTAGAGTTCTCAAGATCTGTTGATTTTGGTGAAGATCGGTTAAGGGAAAGGGGTAGTTTACCTGTAACGTTTTATGTTTTAACAAGGGTATTTCCTATGGCAAACGATAACAGCCGCAAATTCAAACAGAATCAAAAGATTATTTGCATACAGCCCAAAATTGTAGAGTTCTCAAGACCTATTGTTTTTGGTGAAGTTCGGTTGAGGGAAAGGGGTAGTTTACCTGCAACGTTTTCTTAACAAGGGTATTTTCTATGGCAAACGATAACAGCCGCAAATTCAAACAGAATCAAATAATGTTTTGCATACAGCCCTGATATGTAGAGTACTCAAGACCTATTGTTTTTGGTAAAGATCGGTTAAGGGAAAGGGGTAGTTTACCTGTAACGTTTTATGTTTTAACAAGGGTATTTCCTATGGCAAACGATAACAGCCGCAAATTCAAACAGAATCAAAAGATTATTTGCATACAGCCCTAAATTGTATAGTTCTCAAGACCTATTGTTTTTGGTGAAGTTCGGTTGAGGGAAAGGGGTAGTTTACCTGCAAAGTTTTTTTAACAAGGGTATTTTTTATGGCAAACGATAACAGCCGCAAATTCAAACAGAATCAAATAATGTTTTGCATACAGCCCTGATATGTAGAGTACTCAAGACCTATTGTTTTTGGTAAAGATCCGTTAAGGGAAAGGGGTAGTTTACCTGTAACGTTTTATGTTTTAACAAGGGTATTTCCTATGGCAAACGATAACAGCCGCAAATTCAAACAGAATCAAAAGATTATTTGCATACAGCCCTAAATTGTATAGTTCTCAAGACCTATTGTTTTTGGTGAAGTTCGGTTGAGGGAAAGGGGTAGTTTACCTGCAAAGTTTTTTTAACAAGGGTATTTTTTATGGCAAACGATAACAGCCGCAAATTCAAACAGAATCAAATAATGTTTTGCATACAGCCCTGATTTTTAGTGTACTCAAGACCTATTGTTTTTGGTGAAGATCGGTTGAGGGAAAGGGGTAGTTTACCTGCAACGTTTTTTTATCAAGCGTATTTTCTATGGCAAACGATAACAGCCGCAAATTGAAACAGAATCAAATAATTTTTTGCATAAGTCCCTGAATTGTAGAGGTCTCAATGGTTTTCGATTTTGGTGAAGATCGGTTAAGGGGAAGGGGTAGTTTACCTGCAACCTTTTACGTTTTAACAAGAGTAAAGTACTTGAAAATTTATTTAAACTTTTTGAAACAATGGTAATTGTTAAAAATAAAATCATTTTGTTGCCAGGCAATAAAATTATAATTTTTTCATTTTAATGTAATATAATATTTTTCATTTAATACAGCAATAAAAAGGCAGGTAAGACACAGCCTGGCTGTTTGGCTGAAAATGATTTTTTACTTCCATATTCCTTAAGGAAATGGAAGTATGGTGATGGCAAAAAAAATCGTGTTCGAGATTATTGCAGATTCTGATTGTACTACACTCAAAACATGAAAAAAAGTCGTTTTCCGAAAAGTGTCTGTGTGTCTATCTGTCTGTCTGTCTGTCTGTGTGTGTGTAGATTTTTTTTCTATGGTAAACGATAACTGCCGCAAATTCAAACAGAATCAAATAATTTTTTGCATACAGCCCTGATTTGTAGAGTACTCACGACCTATTGTTTTTGGTGAAGATCGGTTGAGGGAAAGGGGTAGTTTACCTGCAACGGTTTTTTTTTATCAAGGGAAATTTTTTTTTTGGCAAACGATAACAGCCGCATATTCAAACAGAATCAAATAATGTTTCGCATACAGCCCTGAATTGTAGAGTTCTCAAGACCTGTTGTTTTTGGTGAAGATCGGTTAAGGGAAAGGGGTAGTTTACCTGCAATGTTTTATGTTTTAACAAGAGTAAAGAACTTGAAAATTCATTTAAACTTTTTAAAACAATGGTAATTGTTAAAAATAAAATAATTTTGTTGCCAGGCAATAAAATTATAATTTTTTCATTTTAGTGTAAATCATGTATGAGTGAAAATATATCGTTCGTGGCAGGCAAGCATATCTCAATTATGTAATGTTTACGTTTCCATTTTATTATTATGACTACCGCAATAAAAAGGCAGGGAAGACACACACACACACAAAATTCGCGTTATTTCTGGCCTCATTCATGTTTATTTTCTTACATTTGCACGCTTTTTAAATGGAAAGTGCCGAAACCCATACCAACATAACGCGTGCAAGCCGAAAAAGTGTCCAGCGTGGATAGCGATTTGCTTCCTGTGGATCGCTGGGCAGTGTAACTGCACGTGTTTACAGAGGAACGATTCATAGACAGACTTTTCGTCTTAAGGGAATGAACCCTCTGCAAGATGCTGAGGGTCCATGAGTGACTTCGGAGCGCTCCTTCTTTTCCGCGTGTTTGTTCTGTGAAACGTACACTGTAGATTCGCAGATTTATTCTAAGCAACGCTCAATAGGAAATGTTGAAAATTTTTGTTCACGGTGTACCCTCATACACACAAACCTGCTCTGATGTTTTAATTACGGACATCATAATATTAAAACTTTGGAAACTTGAGCACTACTTAATGGAGATCAATCATTAACTTATACAAGCCATTTATTTTATGCATATTTTTTATATATATGTGTACAACGTTATCGGCAACAAAGAAGTAGTTTTTGTTAAAATTCCTTCCCGGGATATTTGGTCGTAGTCCAATGTTTTCAACAAAACCAGACGTTTCGGCAATGCCATTGACTTCCATCATCAGTGAAAAACGAGTGCGATAACGTGAGGTGGTATACGTTAGTGACCACAGTACTGTGGTTAAGGCTGAAGCAGTAAGTAGAAAGAAGTAGTTTCTATGGTAATATTTCATTTCGAAAATGATTTTAAATATTAATCTTAGAATATGGAAGTCATGTATGGTTCTCCATACCGATATTAAATGGAAAGTGCCGAAACCCACACCAACATAACGCGTGCAAGCCGAAAAAATGGACATCAATTTGCTTACTGGCGAAGCTAGTAGTTAATGAATGGGTAGGCAAAAATCTTATCTTAAATTTTTTTTGAGGAATCACTAAAAGGACGGTGGGTCAAATCGGACGCTGAGGTAGAGTTTGCTGTAACCGAATGGTTCCACAAACAGCCGTAAGAATTTTTTACTTCCATATTCCTTAAGGAATGGAAGTATGGTGATGGCAAAAAAAATCGTGTTCGAGATTATTGCAGATTCTGATTCTACTACACTCAAAACATGAAAAAAAGTCGTTTTCCGAAAAGTGTCTGTGTGTGTGTCTGTCTGTGTGTCTGTCTGTAGATTTGTTTTCTATGGCAAACGATAACTGCCGCAAATTCAAACAGAATCAAATAATTTTTTGCATACAGCCCTGATTTGTAGAGTACTCGCGATCTACTGTTTTTGGTGAAGATCGGTTGAGGGAAAGGGGTAGTTTACCTGCAACGGTTTTTTGTTATCAAGGGAAATTTTTTTTTTGGCAAACGATAACAGCCGCAAATTCAAACAGAATCAAATAATGTTTCGCATACAGCCCTGAATTGTAGAGTTCTCAACACCTATTGTTTTTGGTGAAGCTCGGTTAAGGGAAAGGGGTAGTTTACCTACAACGTTTTTTTAACAAGGGTATTTTCTATGGCAAACGATAACAGCCGCAACTTCAAACAGAATCAAATAATTTTCTGCATACAGAATCACTAAAAGGACGGTGGGTCAAATCGGACGCTGAGGTAGAGTTTGCTGTAACCGAATGGTTCCACAAACAGCCGTAAGAATTTTTTACTTCCATATTCCTTAAGGAATGGAAGTATGGTGATGGCAAAAAAAATCGTGTTCGAGATTATTGCAGATTCTGATTCTACTACACTCAAAACATGAAAAAAAGTCGTTTTCCGAAAAGTGTCTGTGTGTGTGTCTGTCTGTGTGTCTGTCTGTAGATTTTTTTTCTATGGCAAACGATAACTGCCGTAAATTCAAACAGAATCAAATACTTTTTTGCATACAGTCCTGATTTGTAGAGTACTCGCGACCTACTGTGTTTGGTGAAGATCGGTTGAGGGAAAGGGGTAGTTTACCTGCAACGGTTTTTTTTTATCAAGGGAAATTTTTTTTTTGGCAAACGATAACAGCCGCAAATTCAAACAGAATCAAATAATGTTTCGCATACAGCCCTGAATTGTAGAGTTCTCAAGACCTATTGTTTTTGGTGAAGATCGGTTGAGGGGAAGGGGTAGTTTACCTGCAACTTTTTTATTTTTATGGCAAACGATAACTGCCGCAAATTCAAACAGAATCAAATAATGTTTTGCATACATCCCTGAATTGTAGAGGTCTCAAGGACTTTCGATTTTGGTGAAGATCGGTTAAGGGGAAGGGGTAGTTTACCTGCAACCTTTTACGTTTTAACAAGAGTAAAGTACTTGAAAATTTATTTAAACTTTTTGAAACAATGGTAATTTTTGAAAATAAAATAATTTTGTTGCCAGGTAACAAAAATAAAGTCATTTTGATTATAAAATATAAATATTTACAACAAGAAAAGAATTTTCAGTTTTCAAAATTTAAATATATTTTTATAAAACAATGGGTTCTTCCTTGAGGTGGGGACCATGTCACTCACTCCATCTCAAGCCTCTCCCATTTTGCAGAAAAAGAGGACCCTGTCAAGGCTGATACTTTGACGACAGTGACAGGGCTTTCCACCAAATTCAGCAGAGTGACAGGTAGGCCCAACTCTGATTGGCTCCTCAGATTTCCCCAGCGTTAGTAGGTTCTATGAAAATATTTTATTTCAAAAATGATTTTAAATATAAATCTTAGATATGTTTTATAAATCTCATGTTTTATGTTTTAACATGGGTAATTTTTTATATGACGAACCATAACTGCCGTAAATTCAAACAGAATCAAATAATTTTTTACATACGTGCCTGAGATATAGAGAACTCAATGTCTGTTGATTTTGGTGAAGATCGGTTACGGGGAAAGGGCAGTTTACCAGAAACATTTTTTGTTGTAACATGAGTAAAGTACTTAATTTTGATAAAGTATCCTGATAAGATGTTAATAATCCACTGTAGAAACGTAGATGAAATATCTATAAATGAAGAGGGTAGTTGAACGGGCTGGGGGTAATTTTCTATAAATCAAAATTATAGTTGAAGGGGGAGGGGATAATTTTTTTTATATGTGTACTACGTTATTGGCAAAAAAGAAGTATTTTTTTGTTAAAATTCCTTCCCTGGCTGTTTGGCTGAAAATGATTTTAAATATAAATCTTAGAATATGGAAGTCATGTATGTTTCTCCATACCGATATTTGTACTTGATATTCACAGGAACAGGAACTGCAGAGTTCAGCTTTTATTCAAACATTTCAGTGGGTTTAAGAGCTTATGTTTTTACTTCCATGTTCCTTAAGGAAATGGAAGTATGGTGATGGCAAAAAAATCGTGTTCGAGATTATTGCAGATTCTGATTGTACGACACTCAAAACATGAAAAAGTCATTTAACTTCCATATTCCTTAAGGAATGGAAGTATGGTGATGGCAAAAAAAATCGTGTTCGAGATTATTGCAGATTCTGATTCTACTACACTCAAAACATGAAAAAAAGTCGTTTTCCGAAAAGTGTCTGTGTGTCTGTCTGTCTGTCTGTCTGTCTGTCTGTCTGTCTGTCTGTCTGTCTGTCTGTCTGTCTGTGTGTGTGTCTGTAGATTTTTTTTTTTGTTGGCAAACGATAACAGCCGCAAATTCAAACAGAATCAAATAATTTTTTGCATACAGCCCTGATTTGTAGAGTACTCACGACCTATTGTTTTTGGTGAAGATCGGTTGAGGGAAAGGGGTAGTTTACCTGCAACGGTTTTTTTTATCAAGGGTAATTTTGTTTGTTTGGCAAACGATAACAGCCGAAAATTCAAACAGAATCAAATAATGTTTCGCTTACAGCCCTGAATTGTAGAGTTCTCACGATCTGTTGATTTTGGTAAAGATCGGTTAAGGGAAAGGGGTAGTTTACCGGTACCGTTTCATGTTTTAACAATGGTATTTACTATGGCAAACGATAACAGCCGCAAATTCAAACAGAATCAAATAATTTTTTGCATACTTCCCTGATTTGTAGAGTACTCGTGGCCTATTGTTTTTGGTGAAGATCGGTTGAGGGAAAGGGGTAGTTTACCTGCAACGGTTTTTTTTTATCAAGGGAATTTTTTCTTTTTTTGGCAAACGATAACAGCCGCAAATTCAAACAGAATCAAAAGATTATTTGCATACAGCCCTAAATTGTAGAGTTCTCAAGACCGATTGTTTTTGGTGAAGATCGGTTGAGGGAAAGGGGTATTACTTCCATATTCCTTAAGGAATGGAAGTATGGTGATGGCAAAAAAAATCGTGTTCGAGATTATTGCAGATTCTGATTCTACTACACTCAAAACATGAAAAAAAGTCGTTTTCCGAAAAGTGTCTGTGTGTGTGTCTGTCTGTCTGTGTGTCTGTCTGTCTGTCTGTCTGTCTGTATGTGTGTGTGTCTGTAGATTTTTTTTTGTTGGCAAACGATAACAGCCGCAAATTCAAACAGAATCAAATAATTTTTTGTATACAGCCATGATGTGTAGAGTACTCACGCTCTATTGTTTTTGGTGAAGATCGGTTGAGGGAAAGGGGTAGTTTACCTGCAACGGTTTTTTTTTATCAAGGGTAATTTTGTTTGTTTGGCAACGATAACAGCCGCAAATTCAAACAGAATCAAATAATGTTTCGCTTACAGCCCTGAATTGTAGAGTTCTCACGATCTGTTGATTTTGGTAAAGATCGGTTAAGGGAAAGGGGTAGTTTACCTGTACCGTTTTATGTTTTAACAATGGTATTTACTATGGCAAACGATAACAGCCGCAAATTCAAACAGAATCAAATAATTTTTTGCATACATCCCTGATATCTAGAGTACTCGTGGCCTATTGTTTTTGGTGAAGATCGGTTGAGGGAAAGGGGTAGTTTACCTGCAACGGTTTTTTTTTATCAAGGGAATTTTTTCTTTTTTGGCAAACGATAACAGCCGCAAATTCAAACAGAATCAAAAGATTATTTGCATACAGCCCTAAATTGTAGAGTTCTCAACACCTATTGTTTTTGGTGAAGATCGGTTGAGGGAAAGGGGTAGTTTACCTGCAACGTTTTTTTAACAAGGGTATTTTCTATGGTAAACGATAACAGCCGCAAATTCAAACAGAATCAAATAATGTTTTGCATACAGCCCTGATTTGTAGAGTACTCAAGACCTATTGTTTTTGGTGAAGATCGGTTAAGGGGAAGGGGTAGTTTACCTGCAACGTTTTTTTATCAAGCGTATTTTCTATGGCAAACGATAACTGCTGCAAATTCAAACAGAATCAAATAATTTTTTGCATACGTCCCTGAATTGAGAGGTCTCAAGGATTCTCGATTTTGGTGAAGATCGGATAAGGGGAAGGGGTAGTTTACCTGCAACCTTTTACGTTTTAACAAGAGTAAAGTACTTGAAAATTTATTTAAACTTTTTCAAACAATGGTAATTGTTAAAAATAAAATAATTTTGTTGCCAAGCAATAAAATTAATATTTTTTCATTTTAATGTACATCATGTATAAGAGAAAATATATCGCGCTTGGCAGGCGATATTAAGATTTAAATATAAATCTTAGAATATGGAAGTCATGTATGGTTCTCCATACCGATATTTTCGAAAAGTGTCTGTGTGTGTCTGTCTGTAGATTTTTTTCTATGGCAAACGATAACAGCCGCAAATTCAAACAGAATCAAATAATTTTTTGCATACAGCTCTGATTTGTAGAGTATTCAAGACCTTTTGTTTTTGGTGAAGGTCGGTTAAGGGAAAGGGGTAGTTTACCTGCAGCGGGTTTTTTTTAATCAAGGTTCTATGGCAAACGATAACAGCCGCAAATTCAAACAGAATCAACTACTCTTTTGCATACAGCCATGAATTATAGAGTTCTCAAGACCTATTGTTTTTGGTGAAGATCGGTTAAGGGAAGGGGTAGTTTACCGGCAACATTTTATATTTTAACAAGGGTATTTTCTATGGCAAACGATAACAGCCGCAAATTTAAACAGAATCAAATAATTGGTTGCATACAGCCCTCAATTGTAGAGTTCTCAAGACCTGTTGTTTTTGGTAAAGATCAGTTAAGGGAAAGGGGTAGTTTACCTGCAACGTTTTATGTTTTAAAAGGGTATTTTCTATGGCAAACGATAAGAGTCGCAAATTCAAACAGAATCAAATAATTTTTTGCATACAGCCCTGATTTGTAGAGTACTCAAGACCTATTGTTTTTGGTGTAGATCGGTTAAGGGAATAGGATAGTTTACCTGCAGCATTTTATGTTTTAACAAGGGTTAATTTTTTATATGACGAACGATAACTGCCGAAAAATTTAAACCGAATCAACTACTCTTTTGCATACCTTTTTGAATTATACAGAACTCAAGGTCTGTTGATTTTGTTGAAGATCGGTTAAGGGAAAGGGGTAGTTTACCTGCAACGTTTTATGTTTTAACAAGAGTAAAGTACTTAATTTTGATAAATAAAGTATCTTGATAAGAAGCTCATAATAATCCATTGTAGAAACGTAGATGAAATATTTATAAATGAAGAGGTTAGGTGAACGGGGTGGGGGTAATTTTCTATAAATGAAAATTATAGTTGAAGGGGAGGGGAGAATTTTTTATGTGTACTTCGTTATGGGCAACAAAGAAGTAGTTCTTTGTTAAAATTCCTTCCCGAGCTGTTTAGCCGTAGTCAAATGTTTACTGCAAAACTAGACGTTTCGGCAGTGACATTGACTGCCATCATAAGTGAAAATCGAGTGCGAAAACGTGAGGTGTTATACGTTAGTAACCACAGTACTGTGGTTTAAGGCTGAAGCAATAAGTAGAAAGAAGTAGTTTCTATGGTAATATTTCATTTCGAATATGATTTTAAATATAAATAATCTTAGAACATGGAAGACATGTATGGTTCTCCATACCGATATTTTTTCTGTGTGAACTCGGTGTTACCATGTTTGATTGCTTCTATGACTGATCTTGAGTCAAACAGGATGACCTTAAAAATGTGGTCATTAGCGATCCGAGTAAAGAGGTTGAAAACAAAATGTATTGAAGTATGTAGACATTCTCGTCCAAAGACAGGATTCAGCTCAATAGTCTTATCTATGTCTATACTGCGCCGCTTCTGTAACGGTCCCTCCTCAGCACGATGTATCTTGTCTTTCCTTGTCCTCTTTTCTCTACAGTCTTTCTTTTCATATCTAATTTCTGTCAACATTCCGTTCTTAAGATCTGGCCAATTCACTCCGCTTCCTCTTTCTGCCACTTGTTGTTCTCGTTCATTTGTTTTCTCTTTTCGGTAATCTTTACCGTTCTTCGCCGCAACATGTTTTGAAGCTTCCCTTTCTTTGATCTTGACGCATGCATACATTACAATGTTCCGTATAAACACAAAGCAAATCTCGCTCTACCTATGACCCTTGCTAGTCATAACAGTATTAGTCTGCTCTCAAGTGCAATACTTAGCGGAAAAATTATGAAATCCCCGATTACTTTACTATTTTCTTCTAGAATAAATAACAGTTTAAAGCAGACAATCTTTCAGTACACTAAAAATTCCAAACTACTGCATTGTTTTTTTTTTTAGTTAAGTTTATGATAAATAATTTAATGCCTAATTGACAAATAATTTAGTAGTAGCTTTTAAGTTTATGTATGTTCTACCAATACGTCATAGGCATGTAGGCCTATTTGATACTTTCGCAGATGTACACACGTAACTGATACCAATACGTTGAGGTCTGTTGCATACGTCACTTACAAAGTTTTTGAAGATGATCCAAAATTTGCAAGAAATGGTGACAGATATCAATTTTATCAAATTTTATTAAATATACAGATATTAAAAATTATTCATATTTTGAGTAAAACTCCTCATAACTTGGTGCATTACATAGACTTTTTCAATTTCCTTAAAATTGCCGGAGATTGTACCGTTAGGTGTAGACCAAAATTACATTACAGGAACTTACCTTAATTCCAAGTTCCTCGTGGACATTAATCAGTACTTTTGATGCTAATAATTTCTTTTCTTGAGCGTTACCTCTCTCAAAAAATATGTGTACAGAAAAATGAATAACTGAAGTATGGATAGTTACCAAAAAATCAAAATATCAAAATACGGTACAGTTATCAAAATTTACGACTGGATTTTCAAAAAAAAAAGAAAAAATTGTTTGTCAAATGAAACAAGCGTATACCAAAATTAATCAATTCGATACGGTTGTTTGGTACTCAGAATTTGGAGCCGATCTACAGAAATATTACAATTTCGCTAACATCGACTTTTTTAAAATGATAGTTTATGCAAGTTTAGTGTTATTCGGATTACAAAAAATTTTCGGTTTTTGCAAAAAAAAAGTTAACAAAACTTGTATTCAAACAATCAGAACATATTATTACTGGAATTAATAAACAGTTACTAACAATTACGGAATTAAACGATTTTTGATTGGAAGTTGAAATCTCGTTCAGCGTTTCAAAGCGCTATGACTATAGACAAAGGCAGCTAACCGGAAATAGGGTAGCTCGATGTCCAAAAGCAACAACATCAGTAGTACAAGGGCGCGTTTACATTATTGACGTTCTTTGTTTCGACTTTTCAAATATGCCTTAAGCGTTTCCTTACCTTAAATTTAATAATCAACGCGTTATATTATCAAGCGAATTGTGGTATATTCATAGCAGCGGTGTTCATTTAGTTAGAGAATAGTTGAAATAAAAATACGTTCCTGTGTGTGGAGCGAACATAACACGGCGGGAATCTGGATCGCAGGGTAAACACCCACGTCCAACACTGACACGGTACCCAACAACTAGGTGAAGTTCATAAACTGACCTTACCGCTCCACTCACCTCTTTAGCACAAGAATATGTCTCTTTGTTTTGTTTTGATTTGTAAACAACACCCTTCTTTCACGCCGAAATAAATTTAAACAAATTAATACATACTGACGGGCGAATATATAAGTACCTTGGCCACATAGTCGAATGTAGTGCTCAATGCTGACGGCAGAATATGCCTCTTCTGGTATTTGAATTACACAGGATCAACAAACTAAGATAAAATAACCTTAGGTCCGTAGCGGTAAGTTAAAATAATGTGTTTCGCCCTCTTCGAATTCCCAGCTACAGGTCGACCTACACGGACGCCCGAGAGTTCAACACTTAACGATGTCAACAGAATTAGACTGGAATTCCGAATATGAAAAATATGTCCTGAAACGAGTCATGTAACTACGTAAATATGACGGATCTACCGCCATTAATTTACTGCTACTATATTATTGGTGCAGATTATTTATTCCATCTGTCAGCTGATCACGTTGACTTGCAAAAGTACTGTTGAATTTCCTCGTACTTTCGTATTCAACGTCCTTTTGTACGTCTCACTAATTTACTCCCTTCCACGACGAGGACGAGATGGATGGATAAGAAAAGTAGTGATCAAGTCCTCGTAGAAGTGAACAAAGATACTTTTAAAAAAGATTGGATGAAAAAGTGTAAATTGATCGGACACGTGTTACGACACAATAAATTCTTAAGTAACATTTTTAAAGGAAAGTTGTTGAGGGAAAACCAAGAGGACGACCAAGAGCAGCGTTCTTCAAAGACATGGGAAAGGAGATGGATATCGTACTGCGAGGACTATCGTACTGCGAGGAACTTCGTATCCATTTATAGAGGACAATGATGGAGAGAGAGAGAGAGAGAGAGAGAGAGAGAGAGAGAGAGAGGGAGAGAGAGAGAGAGAGAGAGAGAGAGAGAGAGAGACTGGCTAATTCGACAAGGTCTTTAGATGATGATGATGATGGTTCCCTTTTGAGTTCATATGGTTAACTTCAAAAGCGTATAAGACTTCATGTTTATAAGAACAACTAGTTCTTTCCACCTTGTAAACGAACGAATAGTTCTGAGAGACTTTAAATAAATTAAATTATAATAACATCAAATTTGTAACTTTTAAATAAAATAATGAGTATGTAACTTGGTATGCTTTCTGAGCTGCAGAATTTTCTTACTATTTTCTGCTGGATTTTCATAATTAAAAAAATTTTTTATCCCTTTTTTGCCCTGGGGTCCTAAAATTTTGGAATTTTTAAATATTAACACTACATTCAGATATTAGTTAAAATTCTCTTTAAATTGATACCCCACATGAATTTTTGCGATCTTATCAAAATTTTCACGCACTTTTTGGGCCCTGACATCCAAAAGTTTCGAAATTTAAAAAAATGAACACTACATATTCCGAGTGTGGTTAAAATTCCCTTTACTTTGATATCCCACATGGGCTTTTGCGTTTTTCTTACAATTTTGCCTCCCTATTGTGGAGAGATCAATCTAAAAAAAAAAGATTGTGTAGAGTAAAAGGTATGGGCACGCATCCAAAGTTTTACGACTATAGATCGAAACAGACAGATCGATATGCGTTCCAAACAGGCAGTTAAGCAAATGGCGAACGATAGAGTCGAAACTGAGGACTCGCTTCGATCGTGAAATTAACAAGCTTTTATAAATGGATGGTGGAATCAAAATATAGAATAAGCTTTCACTTATTGCACTCCACTGTTACACTGACTTTTATTTTTGCATACAGTAAGTAGTGGCCGATATTTTAAAAAGTCATTGGAAAAGAATTATGTTTGTAAATAAGAAAATTGTTTCCAAAACAACGTACCTGAAATTCGCATAGTGCATATTATTTAAATATTTATTACATAATTTATTCCACGTTCATCTAGTTAGCAGTCTTGTTTCCAGTATCTGGAATGAGGAAAGCTGGCTTCGGCAAAGTGAAAATTTTTAAACAGTTTTTTTGTATCTAAAACATTAGTGTTCCGTGTCAGAATAGTGTCCTGCTAGGACACATCGCGGACAACGAATTCCGAGAATCAAAAACGTATCGTAACTTGTTGCAAAACCGCTACTTGTTTCATTGTTTAGGACTTGCTAATAGCAGAAACATCGAAATACAACGTACAATACGAAACAAATCATAGTTTTGCGACAGATGACATCAAACTTGGACAAACTTGGAATACAATTTACGTTAACAAACAAAAATAGATTATATTGGATTTATTAATAAATACGTACAACAAAACTGTGAATATTGCCATTCATTAAGAAGTATAGGTTGCTGCATTTACAACAATGCCAACAAAATATCACAAAAGTAACTAGTGTAGTCTGAAGCGGACGCTTACGTCTCCGTCATGAGATACTGTAATGTATTATTCAAATTGGTTTGGTTTACGATGATGATAGACATGTAAGTCTGTGAATCTTGGGTTAGTCAAAAAATTTTGTACGAGGGGCCATACTTGTCCATATTTGTTTTTGTTTCTAAAACAGATATTTTGGTAAAAGTTGTTGGTAACACTGGTTAAACTTCCGTCCCTCAACTGTAGGAACTGTCGCTAACACGTAACATAGCGTCTACATTACAATTCCACACAGAGACGCGTTTTCTGTGTAACCCTATCCAAAATTCATCACCATTTGCAGAAACTATGTGGTGGCGTGGCTATGTACGAGTTGTTCGAAGATGGCTGCACGGATATCGAGAATTATTATTACCGGCAGAGAAGGCGACTTGAACGCGTTCACCAGGTGTTGTTTGCAAATAGGCATGTTGGACGAAATTGCGGTTGAACTGGATATTTCGGATGGAAGTGTACACATTCTAAATCTCTGTATCTACGAGCAGTATCTGGAATACCGAAAATTGGGTCTCGGGTGGGTCCCTCGTTTATTGGTAGGAAAACACAAAGGGAACGTTTTTGAATCAGCTCTCACATTTTTGATAGTTATCAGAAGGAAGGTTGGATAAAACTGTGACCGAGGATTGCTTGGACCATCGTTTTTCACCTGATGAAAAAAAACGGAGTTATGTGAGTGGATACGTTCTCATTTTCCACCTCCGAAAAAATGTAGAAAGGTTTTATCTGGCAGAAAAGCACCTTGCGCTGTGTGATTGCCCGAAGAGGCCTTGCAACGTCATACCGCTGCTGAATTGCGACGCGAGAATCAGATGTCCAAAATTGTTGTCGTTGTTGGACTCTTTCACGACTCGTATCACGCTACGATAAATGTTCAAATAAACTGTGCGATTTCGTAGAAAAGTAGATCTTTAGTTTTACTTTCAGGTAAATAAAATAATTTTTATAAATAATACGTAAGTTGTTTTTTATATGACTGCAACAAACGTTTTGACTATCATATATTCCCAAAAAACTTATTGTTTATGTCTCTCTCTTCTAGGTTAGCATTCCATAAGCTGGTTGGCAGCAGCTCGCCATTCTTCACGCTTCTTTGCTTTTCTTTTCAACTCACAGTATGATGTGCAGTTCATATCGACCATAAGCTGTTTCATGTAGTCTTTCGTCTTCTGTGATTCTTCCCTTCAACTGGTCCTTCTATTATTGTCTTATCCAACCCACTGTGTCGTAGTATATGCCCTATAAACCTAGTACTTCTGCCTTTTAAATTTCGTAGACAGCTCTTCTCCTCCTGAACTCTTCTAAAGACTTCCTCATTCGTTGTCTTCTCCCTCCAGCTTATCTTGAATATTCTTCTGTAGCACCAGGTCTCAAATGCTTGGAGTTTTTTTTGAAGTGAAGAGGATTTTCTGTTTGTTGAAAGCAATTTTAGCCTGGTTAATTCTGCTTATAATTTCTTTACTGCTACGTCCACCACTTGTGATTTTACTTACTAGATAGTTATATTCTTTAACTGCCTGGAGAACGTTATTTCCAAGAGTTAATTGTGTATGTAATAATTTCAAATATGTATATACGTATGTTTGTATAGTGTGCAAGTATATGGTTTTTGAGAGAATTATGTTTACAGGTTATCCGGGGAGGGAAGAACACTATTTCGGGAGATGGTTCTACAGCAAAAAATAAGAAAAAACGTCATTCAAACATAGGTTCGGTAATGCTTTGTTTACAAATTGCAAACGTATATTGTTTTACATGAAATATAAAAAATGGGTATCAGAAATATATGATTAGTACTTTTTGAGTGTGTAAAAAAGTTTGCTAAAAAGTGTGTAGAAAATTTGAGTAGAAAAATGCTTTTCTTAGGTTTCATGTAGCACGGGCTTTTTATGATCATCTTTTATGATACTTTTGCAGGTAAAACGAGTAATATTTTTTGTTTAATTTAGATTTGTAATATTTCTGCCACGTTTTGCTTTTAATTAGTGCTGAATTTCTTAAAATTATATGTGTCTTTTGACTGACATTATTCACACCAACTTTCTCAAAATTTAATTTCCTTGAAATTTTATTCATTAGTTTTTTTGTTTATAGCAAAGTAACAATGTTATTGTACGCCAAACAAAAAAACGGTAATTTTTCGACTCCTATTTTTTGCGCTGTTTAGCAAGTTTTGACGTAGCCCCTGGTTTTTCTATATTTTAGATCAAACAGTATATAGAAAAACGAATTTTGCCTCATAATTTAGGTTTCATGAATTTATTGCTATAACATTATAGAAATATGAATATTTTTTACAGAAATTATGACAATATTTTTATCTGATTTTAAGTTGATAACAAAATATTTGTGGATCTCTGTTTACATGAATGTTCTCTTTTTTTTAGCAGTAGACTCACCTCCCGAAATAACTTCATTTTCTCAAAAAAGTATATTCAAACGTTTACAGTGATATTATTTAACATAAATATATCCTTTAACTTTTAATTATGTATAATCTATATTTGATACGGTATAAATATACAAATATTTATAGTTACGTATAATTATTTATTTTGTCCATTTCTTAAATTTAATTTTATTAATTTAATACCACATGTTAAAAAAACATACTTTACTTGTGCAGAGTGCTGTCAGAGGCTTGTCGTAAGTACTTGACTACAAAAGGAGAACTGTTAATCCGTCTTTGATTTTTCTGACTCGTCCAATTCGTTGTTGCGTTGTTGTTGTTGCTCGCGCGCGCGCGCGTGTGTGTGTGTACGGCAGAGGGCGCGCGCGTGATACTCTTCATTTGGTAATATACATTATTGAAATAATATATAGCATATGCAATTGGTGGCATACATTCATAAAATTAATTAACAATATATTAAAATAAACTTACACGGCTTGACTTAGATTCCTTGATTTTAATATTTCATTTTTCAGCCATTTTAAATTGCAACGAGTGACGGTGCTGTTTTCGACAGCGTCGACAGGTACCTTAGACCATTCTGTTTGTTTTCGACAGCGTCGACAGGTACCTTAGACCATTCTGTTTGTTTTATTTTCTTAAATTATCGCATTCAACAAATGTACAATACCTACTTATTGAACAACAAGCCTATCCCGGTAGCCTAGCCGACTCTGTAAAATACTTGGCAACCTACCTAGACGGCGCAACCATATTTAGTTGAAGAGGAAACAACTGGACACCAAGTTTCACAAACATCATTGGTTTCAGAGCAGAAAATCATTACTGTCAATTAGAAATAAGCTGCTGGTTTACAACACTGTCTTCAGCCTGTGGGGACACACGGCTTGCAGCTTCGAGGTACTGCTTCCAAATTCAACATCGATATAATGGAAAGCTTTCAAACCAAGGTGCTGCATACCTAAACCGATGTTCTGTGGTTCGTCAGCAGTAAAGAGCTGTCTATAGCGGTCTAGACCTGCCGACAGTCAATAAACCTTTGTGCAGTTCAGTGAAAGTTATTTGAAACGCCTTGAAGCGCACAGAAATTCTCTAGCAATAAATCTGATAGATAACAGCCTCTATCTATTAAAATTAACATTTTCTCTGGACTTCCTCGGACTTTGAGACTTTAAATGCATTGTATGTAACATGTCAGTTTTATTGCTTATACAAAGAACTAGTCACTGGACTAGATCTCTCCGCGTCATGTACTCACTCAAAAATTATGCTTATTTATTTGCAATAACAGATTTCGTAAATAAACAAAGGACAAGACAATGAATGTAACATAGGACTGACTTACTGATCAAGTTGTGCAATAACAAGTCGTGGTAAAGGAAATCAATTATGTAAAGCAACTTATTGATCGAACCATCTGCTTCCATAATACATTGTAGCACACGTGTTTATTTCGAACAATTAATGCAGTTTTCAATATACGTATTTCCGTTTGCATTTTACAGCGTTTCTATAAAATGTTTGCTAAATAGCACCTTGTTGCAGCGCTAATCCTTTTTCCATTGCAGGCGGCCACGCTAAATTTGAATGCTTACATTTTTGTTTGTCTTTTATCTTAGGCATGGTCGTTAACATAAAGACCGCTACGTTGATCAGTAACGTGAAGAACGAAAGGGCAAGCGATCGATGAGACATGGTAAGAAGTAGCGACGAGATAAAAACTTCAAATTTTGGGTCTGATGAGTGATAAAATTAAATCGGCTCTGTAAAATGGCGTGTACGACTGGAGAGACGTTATGTTACAGGCAAGGAGATATAAGCGGAAGAAACGGCTAGGTAAAGCGAGGAAAAGATGGGAAATGTGAGTGGTGGGGTGCCTTACGCGTGAAACAGAGACACATGGTAGACTTTCGTCTGGCAACGTCCAAGATCAACATCTGAACAACGCTTGAGCGGGGTAAATTCTTCGCCGAACTGTCATTCGACGTACTAATCGTAAGTACACTCACGTATAGTGGTCTAACACATTCTGCTCATGACTTGCCATAATTGTCAAGTCGCTCATCACGTTCTGAGGCCAGTATGTCTCTCTCCTACTTGTACCAAACACTGACAACGTCTGTACTCCACTGACATTTTATTCTGCAGTCTATGCCCACGTGCTTCGACTCCTGCGTTTTATAAACTTTGAATTTTGAAAGTAGTTTCTCCAAACTGCTCCTTCGTTGATAGTCAATCACTTCTTTCATGAAATGCTAATTTAAAAAGTTGTTACTATTTTGGTTGAGGAAAACGAACGCATTTCGTGGAGCAGATGGGACGTAAGTACGGTCTACTATGGGTATCGAGACACGTGTCACTAACAATTAGCACGTGACAAGGACAATTAGCATCCTTTCAACTTTGCCAAGACGAGCCCGTTAGTATACGAATAACTAAATAGCGTTCAATATTCCTTGGCGTGCCGTACTGTTCCAATGTCCTGCTGCGTTCTTAAGTCATCGGAGCTCTGCCCTTTGGTCTTTTATGGTCTACACCAACATTTCCTAACTCGCCCGTCCTTCTCGTCATATGTTCGAGGAAATCTGAGCGTGCGTTATTAATCTGTATTTTGTCTGCAGTTCTATGAGAATACATAGACAGCTTGCAGTTTATTGTCTCGTCTCTTATAGGAAATTGCACAGGTTGCACAATTTTAATTAACACTATTTGTAATAACCGCGGGTAATGTAGCAATTGGAATTGTTAGTTAGAATTATCAAATTAGAATCGGGAATTGAACAGATGCCAGGAATTCGTTGCCCAAACGTTTCACAAGTTTGAGTCAATTCAGCTTACACAAACAAACATCAAGATGATAAAAAAAATATAAAAGCATTTATTTTATATGGCGAATATAAAATTGGGTAATGTAAGCTCTGCTACCTGCTTAGTGTTACTGCTAATAATGAACGCCTTCGGGAGATTAAAAGAAGAATGAAACTAGAAAGTGATTCACTAAATCCTTAATTAGGAGTACGTTGGTGTATTGGTATGTTCTGGTCTTTGGGGGGGGAGGGAGAGACAGTGTTCAGGTCAGGAGAGAAGAAGGCTAGACGCTGCAAGGCAATGTGGTCTTGGAGGAGGCTCACCACAAAAACGAGTTTGATAGAGTGGAGGTTTTGAGAGGAATTAAGGGGAAGACGGCTGTGCTAAACGGTGTGGACATTACGGAAGGGAGTAAGGTATTTGGGACATACGTTTAAGCTTTGAACCTTTTTGCGAAATACAAAGCAAGGTATTGGGGAAGTCGAACATCGCGGTGACGGCCTCGTTTGAAATACTTCCGAAGTGTGGTCAGTGGAGAGAAGTACTTGGGAAGGAGGAGTGCAGAGTCAAGAGTATGTGATTGCAGAGACAAGGCTTTGACAAAGCTTTGATTTTACATACAAGTAAGAAAGAACTTGTAATAATAATAATAAGAAGAAGAAGAACAAGAAGAAGAAGAACAACAACAACAACCATGATGATGATGATGATTATTACTATTATTATTATTATTTTATTATTATAACAATAACAGTAATACGAAGATGAGGAAGTAGAAGAAAAGAAGAAGCAGGAAGAGGAGGAGAAGACAACACATTCCTTGTCAAATAGTCGTCACCCAATTTTAGAGATCCTTAGACCCTATTGTTACAGTGAGTCATTCCACATTTTTTTTGGATTAATCTTGAAAAAATTGTAACTGGTTGTAACTTGAAAACACAGCGTTTTTGGACATAGGTTTATACATATTTTTCTCAGTATTTTAACGTGTAAAATAAGCTCTGAAAGTGGTTAGAGTCTATTTTAACTTTGTGATTTACTCTGAATTAAAAATATGTTATGAATTATTCCGACGCGTTACTTCTTGGTGTTTTAAGAAGAAAACTAGAAAAAAATCGTAGATAGTTTTATTGTAATGCAGTATGCTGAAATTAGAAAAACTGAATGGAAAAAATTAAATTTGTCATAGTTATATTTTACCAGGAAACCTCACGTTTTAAGTCTATTGCCGATTCCGTCATTTTACATTTTTCCTCGAGTTGGATACATTAAACATGACGTGCCCTTACGTTACTTTGTAATTTAATCTACAACAGATTTTTGGCATCACAATGTTTATTCAGAAATAGACACTCGCAAAATCCTTGCGGTTTCGTTGACACGTAAGTGACGTAACCTGTCCTGTACAATTCAATAAAGTCAACGGCGATTTCCTGTTGTGTTTATCTACGTCTTCACATTCCAGACGGCCACAATTACTGTCAAATAATAACCTCTTGGTTTATCGCAAGAATTTCCACGTAATATTGTCATTGTCAAACGTGATGCGTGGTCCGTTTGTTTGAAATATTAAATGTGGCAAACAAAATGAACGTGGAATGTATTGTATTTTATTGTATCGTCGCTAATACGGAGTACGTTGTGGTCGTAATATCGTAATACACAAATATTCGGGAGACATCAACAGTCTCAACGTTTTCCTCCTTGCAGAGAGCATTTTGTTTACCTTGTCGTCAATATATTATTCATTCTCGTCATAATATTATTCAGTGTCGTCATAATATATTATTAATTGTCAATATATTATTCATATATGTATATATATATATATATATATATTTGTGATGTTATTCAATTTCTTTCTTCTGCAATTAGTATAATTCGTATATTCTTTTTTTTTAGGTGTTAAAAAGAATATACGAATTACGAATTATACTACTTGCAGAAGAAAGAAATTGAATAGCATCACAAATTTATATAACTACCGCAAGAAACGTCGAGTTACTTATATAGAAAAAAAAAATATATATATATTTTTATTTATTTTTTTTATATATATATTTTATATATATATATATATGTCCTGTTAAGATGTATTTTGTTATTTGATGTTTCATGCTTTACGCGCCCTCATGGGTTAGTCTCTTCATTTCCAGATATCGCATCCGTATATCATCTATTATCTGGTCTCTCGTTCGTTCTCTGTTAGGTCCACTATTTCCATTTTCCGGCCTCTCCAATGTTTCTACCATCACATTATCTCATGTGAACCGCATACCGTGTCCCAACCAATTTATCTTCCTGCCCTTGATGATATCCAGTACTTTCCTTTTCTCTCCTATTCTTCCAAACACCTCCACATTCGTCACTTTATCCTTCCAGGAAATTGTTTCCAACCTTCTGCATGACACGTCTCGAAGGCCTGCAGCCTCTTCTT
The DNA here is from genome assembly GCA_034769895.1 of Magicicada septendecula. Lineage (NCBI taxonomy): Eukaryota > Metazoa > Arthropoda > Insecta > Hemiptera > Cicadidae > Magicicada > Magicicada septendecula. The sequence continues at coordinate 403,256,546 of CM068370.1, read as the reverse complement.
TTCTCAGTGTCCAAGTTTCTGCTCCGTATAGGAACAGACTCCAAGCAAGATACTTCATCATCCACTTTTTCGAGTTCATATCTAGTTACTCGCACAACAGTCTTTTATTTCTATTAAGGGCTTTCTCAGCTAACGCAATTCTGCATTTCACCTCTCGACTAGAAAGCGCATCCTCTCCAACTAAACATTCTAGATACTTAAAAATTATCACTCTTGCTCTATTTCCTCTTTCGCTCTTTCAATCTGTGCAATCCTATTTATTTTGCTTATGACTACGCTCTTGTCGTCTTGACGTTGATTTCCATTTCAAACTCTTCACAAGTTCTGCTAAAACCCTTCAGTATTCCATTTGAACTTAAGAACAAAGTGAACACAATTGAATTTGCTAAAATTGAATTTTGCAGACGGTAGATGCTTCCCTTGTTTAACGTAAGTTAAATCCACAAACTACAGTCAAGGCTTTCACAAAGAATTAAATATATTGCGACAATACAAGCATATGCTGTAATGTGCATGTATTAAATAAAATAAATATTTAAATTAATTTTAGTAATATGTAATAGACAAGCAGGTGTGAAATTGAAAGCTGAATTATGAACAGGAATCAACAGGAAAGGTCACGCGATTGCCGCTGAGAGCGTGTATACGAGTAAATAGTGTGTGTGCGTGAGTCCTGTTCAAGCCTGAAAGTTTGCAATCTCACCCCAAATAGATACTAAATTAAAGTTTTATTTAATTATAAGCAAACCGTAAATATTAGAAAGATTGTAAAGACTTCTAAAAATGCATAAAAATCAGACACATTTGCAGTGCGAATTCTATGTAATTATGACGTTCAGAGCGAATTCTGTGCGATTTTTAGAGCATAGTAATTACACTAATGATGCGATCATTATGATAATTACGTATAATATGTGTAATTGAATCAGACAATGTTAGATCACTTTAAAATCCGCATTAGACATTGCAATTGGCAAAAATGAGCGAATATGTGGAATTGGACGATGGTGGGGGAACTGACGCCACTGACAGCTTCTGACCTGCAGAATCCTGTGACGACAGGTGTGGTTTTTTTGGTGAATATAAATACGAGCCCAGAAGAGCCAAATTTACTCTTCAATCAGTTTTCAATTGCAGCGGTAAGCTCTGTCCGTCAGAGACGCGAATTTTAATTACTTCAGACATAGCGGGACGCTATGTCCAATATCGACAAGATCTTTTGTTATAAACTGTAAAGTCTAACGGACAATACGTTAGTTCAAGTAATAAAAAAAAAACAGTAACTACAATTATCGGACGTCTACAAACAGTCTACAACTACAAACATCAACACCCTAGACAAATGGCGAGAGAACATCAAGCAGAGGAACGATATGCAGAGCAATAGAGGCGGTTAATAGAACAACAGCAGCTGATTCAGAGCAACACATCATTCCATTCTACAGCCAGCAGATGGGACCATGAAGGACGAGTGACTGGAGGACGACCAGTGGAACCGTAAAACGCAAGAGGACATCCAGTAGGAGAGGACCGACAGATCGCCGGAGAACATGGGTACAATGTGCAGAATTGAGGTGACGAAAAACCAATTTATAATTATAAAAGAATAGAGACATTGAAAAGACATTAAGTAAAAAATTTTAAATTAAAGAAAAATTATGTAGATAGAGATAAGAGAATGTAATTTAACTATAGTAAGAATTTTCTTTAATGATGACCAATTAATTTAAAGATAATTTAAATCCTTGCTTGGAGGATTAACAATTTTAATTTTTCATTGAAAGCGTATAAAGTAAAGTATTTGGAAATATAAAAGAAGACTAACGATTCGATTAGTTTATTTAAAATGTTATAAAGCCTTAAGATGTATGCCAAGCATAGAATAATAATGTAAATAAGAACAAATTTATAAAGCACACATTCAGATTGAGTAGTCGAGAATTTATAGTGTAACGAAGAAATGTTTAACATAGAGTTTTGCTAATATAAGATATAAGATTTATTTTATGATGAATGTACGGCAACAAAGAAACATTGAAACAATTGATAATGAATATTTTATGGCGAAGTAAATATTATTATTATACTTTTTTCTTTTTCTTTTGAATAAAGGAATGAAAACATGTTACGATTCATAAAAGGACTACTCTTATTATGATTACACCTGAACTCCAATTATACATACACGTTATCAGTAATGTTGTATGAGCTATACCACTACACAATTTAGATTACATTTAATTAATACATTGTGTCGTTGTATAATTTTGGCATCCCAAAACGTGGGGCTCCTCAAACACAAATAAATTTGTATTTACAACCTGCATACACAAAATGTATCGTTGTAATATACATTAACTGGTATAATCTCAATTTAAAAAAATAAAAGATCGTAGGAAAACGTCGTAAGAGCATATTAGAAAGAATTGTATTTATGGTTTATGGGTATATAAAAGAAACAAGCAGTCAGCATACAAAGCAAGAAGGAAAAAGCAATTTCGAAGGCAAAAAGAAAAGAGCCAGATACTTGTTGGAGACGGTAGTATAAAATACCTAAACCGTAAAAAAGAGGAATGTGCTGACAATGGCGGTCAAGAATTAAGAAAATATTAAGGATAAGAAATAAGTATTAATAATAACATTAATATTAATGTAAGTAATAGATTAGAGATTAACTTGATGTTCTTCTTCTCAACTCGTAAGCAACCCTATTTCTTCATGGAATACAAAGGTAACTGTCCGCAAGTTAGCCTATTGTGACGTCTCTTTCCACTTATACTGATATACATATATTTTAAAATTTAACAACACTGATGTTATTTTTCGCATCCTAGCCTCCAAATGTCCTCATCTTCTCAACTCATCTTCTCAATCTCATTCTTGGAGGTTCTTTCCTCCCAATGGCAATCTTTGCAAGTTTTTCTTGGCCCTTCTCTTCTTCTTTCTGTTCACTTTAACATTTTTTGACCGACTTTCCTCCATCATCCTTTGCACTGTTTGCTCCTATTGTATCAATTAGTGATGTACATACACCCATCTGTTCTCTACTTATTGCCTTAATTCGTATGCGGTTACTAATGGAGGTTCACAACAGTTCGTCAGAGTCCCATTTACATAGTTCTGAGTCTTTGCTTTGCTTCTTCAACACTTTCCAGGCTTTCACACTGTGCGTTACTATATTTTCCACTATATTCTTGTAAATCCTTATTCTAGAATCTTTTCTGACCCCTTTCTTCCAAAGCACGGAGTGTAATTGCCTAATTGTTTGCTTTCTTTGCCCTAAACTCTTTCCGATGTTTGCATCACTTGTTTCTTTTTTATCCAAGGTTACACCCAGGTAGACTGACGAATTTAGACCCTTTACTCTACTTCCCCTGTTATGTGCTCAACAGTCACAGTCACATACTCAGTGTATTTCTGTTTTGTAGGTTAACTTCCATTTCCATTTCTGGGGCAGAGTGAGACTCGGTAGAACGTACCTGCCCTGGTCGAGAGAAGTTAAATACCTCGGTGTCCACCTAGATCGTCGGCTCACCTGGCGTGCCCACACTGAGACGATGCGTCAGAGAGCGTCCGCTCATCTCGTGCAACTGTTTCCGATACTCGCCAACAAGGCTATGACCCGCAAGCTGGGTAAGTTGATTGTCAACGCGTACCTGTTGCCGATCGTTACCTATGCTATTCCCGTCTGGGGTTACCTCGCAACCGTTCATAAAAGAAAGTTGCAAAGCGTTCTCGATAGGGGTCTTCGGCTAGCGGCCAAAGCCCCCTATCGGTTCCCTTCTCATCTTTTGAGAAGAGGACTCGGTGTCCAATCATAGCTGGCCTTGGCAAGTACCGACCACGTCCAGGTGATTCTTGGAAACGGCCTCGGCAAATACTGTACTAGAACGGCCTAGTACGAGCATGCCGTTGTAGCGGCCACTAATTAATTAATAAAATTCTGTCTGGACAGGACCACTAGGCAGGAGCCCCTTCCGGAGGCTCGAAACTAGGATACCACTGGGACGTCTCACGACGGGCATCCCAACAGCTCTGGCAGCGATTCCATTTCTGACACTCTCAGTCCAGCGTTCTCAGCGTGTAATTCACGACAACGTCGTCCTCTGCAATCAAAAATTGATCGTTGGCAAGGTGGAGTGTGAAAAGTCGATTATGTCTAATTTGAATTCCCATATTTTGACACTTACGTCTCCAGATCGTTAGTGGCGACTTAAGGTATATTTTGAATGAAGCTGGCGCAATTGCGCAACCTTGACGTAAGCCTTTGGTTATTTGAAATTCATCGGAAATATGTGACCCTGTCTTTATGCGGCTAGTCATATTAGTGTACAGCGGTTAGACATACACCTCTCTCTTTACAGTTCCAAAGGGTACAGTTGTTTTAGGTGCACGCTTTCATATGTTTTTTTTAAGACCGTTAAACGGTAGGTGAGCCGGTATATTTCTTGTTGATCGTTATCTAGTAATAGTGTAAGAACGACAATACGATATGTTTGGTGAGCTCAACACGGAAGTTGGCGGCGGAGGCGTTCAACTCGCCGACACACTGCTGCAAAGTTTAGCGTATATGCATCGCACTAGTTCGGCCCTATTGCACCTCAAGCGACCAAAACGAGGAAAATTATTTTTTTTAGTAACGTTGTTTTCATTTGCATTTCTGATACCATAATGTGTCCACCTTGTTTTCGCCTTTCAGAGAAACGTTTTAAAATAGTAAATTTCATTTGGCAAGAGAGAGAAGTCTACACTGTCTGTACGAAAATGTTAAAATTTAAATATTACAGTAGTTCCTTCTTACATATACTTTGTAAAATAATTAGTGAAGATTAAGGAATATGTCATAAGAGAACAATAAACGGTAAAGATAGATTTCATACAGGAATAGTGGAATTTTAGAAAAACAATTATATTAGCATGCATTTTTAATAAACAGATTTTTGCGTTTTCTATTAATACCGTAGGTTTAACTTATACTAGGTTAAAGTACATTGAAAACATCTCAAGTCCAATTGCACTTAAGCCTGGTCGTTTCGAGAGACAATCTTCTGAAGAAGGGTTAAACAAATTTACTACTGTATTATTACAATACTATTAAACCTGTAGAATTTGGTACAATAGTCTACATTGAGAAAACGAGTATATTTAGGGATTTTCCTGACGTTAAACTGCAATAAATGTACCTATCTTGAGATTCGGTACCACTTACAGTATGTTTTCATTACAGAGCACAACACTGAAAAGTGTCTGTGCGATGTTGTCCTTGAAGAGTTCTGATACAAGCACGTTTATTTATATTACATTTATGATACTCATTTTCCGCTTTGGCAAGTAAATTCATTAATGTTTTATTACAAAGTTCTGTTCTCTGTGTCTAAGAACCGTGTCGCGGGCTCAAAGTTATCCCTTCTTCTTCTAGGTTAACAGCCCATAGGCTGGTTGGCAGCAGCTCGCCATGACAGTTTGTTGCAATCAGTCAGTATACCCTTAACAAACAGTCAGTGGAACATACGGGCGATTTAAACTACTCTACCTGCACACATGACTGTTGGAAGTACCGTTAGGATGTTAACAAATAACAGCATTCCTGCCTAATCATGTTACGAAGGTCTGGCTGCAATGAACAGTTTTACTGCCTATTCTGGGCTGACAGAATATTTTCAATCTAAAATTAGCGGTTGCCGGTCGGAAAAAAGTATATTGATATAGTTTATGTGAAAATGAACTATAGGTCGCGAAGAGGAGTTGTCGCTTTAAACAGATGGTCTTCTAGAGAGATTTCACTGTAATCATTTATTTTATATTTTGAAAGTTTGTAACTTATTCAGGATAATAGATAACGAATTAAACCTGTAGAGTTGGGTACAATATTCTATATTTGGAGAAAGTATATTTAGGAATTTTTGCGCATTCGACTGCGATGAATCGGTTCTCTTGAGATTCGGTATCACATACAGTATTTTTCCATAATACAGTATAACACTGAAGAACTTTCGTGTAATACCGTGTACTCATTAAATGTTTTTGCAAAATTCTCAGGAACCGTCGTCTAGAAATTACAGCTGGAGTTTGAAGAAAATGGTTAAAAACAGATAACACTAAATGACCAGTTAAATTTCCAATCCAATACATTATATGATAGTGGGCGTTGATGACAAAAGGAAACAAAGGTCATACACGGCAGCCAATGACCGTCACAGGGGCAGTGTGTGTGTTTCTGACATACTCCTATCTGCTAAGCATTATATTCTATTATGTGTAAATAATTTTAATGTTTAACTAGTGACATCTCTCTGAAGATTGATTTGATTATACTTTGAAACGCGTCAGAAGTTACAAATTGGGTAACAGGTAAAAAAAGAATTATTTCTAATTTATAAAAGTTTAACGATAGAAGGTTTAGCAAAGATCGGTCAGTAAGTATGGACACAATTTGTATGTCGTTTAACTGAAGGTAAAATGTCCAACAAACATATGCCGGATATTGCTTCGTTTTCTGTCTGTATGTTTTTTTAAATAAAAATTAATTACCGCCGAACCGAATGAAGTGTAAAGTTGCAATTTGCAACAGTTGCAACATTACAGTGAGTGTAAGAACACAACAAACCAAAATGTTATATTGAACATTTTTAAAGTGGCAGCTGATCTGGAAAAATGGCAAAATTTTAATTCTAAGTTTGACAAAAAGTCGTTACTTATAACGAAACAATTTGTATCATACGAAAAATTACTTTTTCATTCTTTACCCAACGGTACCTTGATTTATGAAATGTTGGTAAAATTAACAGAGTTATTATACATTTATTTTCTAACAAAACATCTAGCCTATTTTCTTTGTAAGAATCACGTATTTTCCTGCATTGTTGGAAAGTTAAAGAAATTGGATTATTTTTCCCTATTCTAAAATACTAAATGAAATAATTATTTACTTATTTCTCGTTTCAAAAATATTGATCATAAATATACTGTAGGCCTACACATAGTGTACATACGCGTATTGATGCTCTATTACTAAATGTGTGTGAGCATCTGTTCGACGTGGGCTAAATATAGTATTATTCAGTAGAATTAAATCATGCTAACAACCTAAAGCAACTTCAGATAAATACTCATACAATTAATTGTAGTAAATAATTTAAATGCAAGTACGCGGTTCGTATGAGAAAAATAGCTCAAATGTTTTGAATAAAAGAAATGTGATACTCCCGTCATTTTTTATCTGAAAAGTTTAAGATACCATAGGATTACGAATCTACCATTGGATCTAAACGTTTTTATATAATAAGAATTTTTTTTGTTATAAATTCTGTGAAATTTAGAATTAAACATTTCGATCACCCGTTGTTTAGACAATTTTTGAGATAAGATTTTGGTTTGTTTTGTAGTTACAAGAAATGGTTATTCCAAATTTCAACTCCACACCTTATCTCGTTACGCAGCAATTGATTTAAAATAAACAAACAGAAGAACGGAATCGCTGCGTGTTTTTTCCTTCAGCCTAATGAGTAGTAGAATCATTCCTTCAGCCTAATGTGTAGTAGAATCTTTCCTTGAAGTTTGGCACCATCTTTTGGGAACACCCTATGGTTCCTAATTATGCCAACAGATTTTGTTGAAACGTTAACCAAATGTTTTAAAATTGTGTCTAGTTAATGTCAGAACCTTACAAAAGCTTGTATCATTTATAAGATTTCACGGTCACAACTGAATTACGGATAACTTGTAGCGTCAAGGGACCTATACTTTCATAGTTTCATCCGTACTTTGTTATTCAGGGTCTAACAAAACGCTTATCTGTGTTTTAATTGGCTTTTTGATTTGTTGTTGTTGTTGTAAGCTTTTACTGCCGGTGTCTGTGGCCGTGGTCCAAGTGTCAGACGTTTGGACTGTATTCATGACGGGCGGGAGAAGAGGTCTCAAACATCCGGCGCATAGGACTTCGAGCAAAGACACTCTTACCCCGTTGAGGAGGAGGATCTTGTATCTTATTAACTAACCTGCCATCCATGGTCATTGTTGTCGCCCTTCTTTTGTGAAATCCAGTCCACCTGTATTCATTATTTTGAACGCATCTCCAATAATATGTACATTCGTTATTCTCTCTGTTTTTCTTGTTATTCTTCTCCAGTGGCATAACTACGAGGAGGGGCTCAAGGGGATCAGTCCCCCCCCCGCTGTTGTCATCGTCTTCGTTTCAGCTATTTGAGCTTGTTGTCTGGCTGTCGAGATTTCTCCTCCGTTCGACGGTATATACCACACTTGTTTTATATGATTTTATTTTCATTTCCATATTTAAAAATATACTGTTTCAGGTAATGTGGCGGATATGCTGTTCGCTTTGTGGTTTGGCTTTATATTTCTCTTCCTATCGCACCATTGGTTAGCTTATCGTTTGCCCTGTACAGTTGGCTTTCATTGTTTGTTCAGAGTGTTCATCGTCCGTTACTAAACTCCATCTCACTGGTGTTGAAGAAATATTAGCCGGCTTTAGATCACCACATTATGTCGTTTGCACGAATTGTTAGGGGTGTGCAGAAGCCTGTATAATTTCTGTCGTACCACTTCTTTGCACCTGCGATAGATTAATCTTTTAGCTTTATTTAATTCCTGGACACATTGTCGTGCATATAGTTCGGCTACTCCACTCTTGTCTAGCCTTTTCGGCAACACTATCGTGCCCCCTCAAATCTGTACAGTACTGGATATTTTCCTTTAACGTGCTACAAAATTTACAGCTAGACAGCCTATCACACCCTGGTAATCACGGAAATTGCAGAATCCGATTTTTGCATTTGTACATCTACTGTAGTGTATAATTACTACTTTATTCGCGTGTTTAGAAATTTACAAAAAACACTGTAATTGAAGTTAAACTTAGGCTAATAATAAATTATGTTAATTCTATTACGTCGACATTAACTTATAATTTTCACGCTAACAACTCCTTTTCTACTTTTATTATGCTGAAAGTGGTATGGTTAAACAAAAAAGACTAAATACTGTTGATCAAATTTCCAACTTCTTCTTCTTTTTATTCCGATCCTCTTCTACTGCAAGGTGTAGAGGTTGAGCAAAGGTCTCGCCACGGTGGCATCGCCAGGGCCTTGGCTTCATTCCACTGTACTCCCAGCCCCTCCAGAGAGCACCTCCATTGTCCTCCCAAGTCACCCTTCTGTGGCCCCTGGGTCTTCTCCCAGCAATTCTTGCCTCATACACTTGTTTTAGAAGTCTATCTCCTTCCATCCTCTGAACGTGTCCGAACCAGCGGAACCAGTCAAAAATGAACTGATGACCTTGAATCAGAAGTAGCCTCCATTCCAAATGTTTCCAGAACAATTCGAGTAAGCATTACGAGTAAATTCACGTTTTAATCGCTTATCGGTACCGGTATGTATTTTTATTGTATAAAATAAATAGTAGACATGGGATAAGTATTAACAAGATTATAAAACGCCAAATGAAATTTTATGGAAAACATAAACTTTGCGTTCTTGGGTGTACTTGTGAGCGTGAACATCTCCGTTAGCACCAGTGATGATAATCAGTATTACCCTTTCCTGGCTGGTCTGCAAGTTTTTATGCTTTCAGCGTCGAAAAGGATAGTTGAAATGTCGAAAAGAAGCAGTTGTCACTGAAATTATTGCCAAAATGGTCAAAGTGATTTTCATATTGGGTAATTATGTAATTGTTTTTATTACAATTAAATAAACACTATGTCAAATATGTATTTGTATTCAAGTTAGGAGTTTTTAATAACATATGCGATACAGTCGGCCGAGATCTGAAAAATAAAACAAGAAAAGAGATCATGGTGAAATTTTATAAAACTCTAGCAGTACGGCAGTGAAGTCTGCGGTACAGCAGAATCACAAGAGAAAAGAATACAAGCTAAAGGAATGAAATTCCTGAGAAGAGTCAAAACGATATAATCGGAGGGACATGATTAGGAACGAAATGTTCAGAGAAGAGCTAAAAAACTTCTGATTTAACTTTAAAAAATAAAAAAACAGAATTAAATGGAACAAACATTTGGAAAGGATGGAAGAAAATAGACTACCTTTACAAGCAAGAACGTATAAAGCAAAAGGAAAAACAAACATAGGTCAACCAAGAAAATGATGGGAACCGTAACAGGCAACAATGAGTAAACTTTAAGTGGAGATGATATTCATAGACCGGTAGTATTCTGATGGATACTTTGGGGACCACGCTCTAGCTCTGAAAAACCCAGACCCATTTGTTCACATAATGACAGTTTTTTACAGCGTTTACCTCCTCAAACAGTCGTTTGTTTCACACATTTCACCGTTTCATGATTTGTTGGAATCTCGTCTTCTAAAATATGAATTAAAAGCCTACGTAAAAGTTCTTTTAAAAGTACCAGTGAGTTTTAAAAATTAGGGAGCGAGTTAGTTCAGTAGCACGTATGCACCGATGTGTTTTGTTGCTTTACGATTTTGGCGGGGAAGTTGACACTACTTCAACCGTTTGGATTACTGTGGCATACTTGGGCAACTATATCGCTTTCAGCCCGAATCAAAAGCTTCCGCGTAGTCAAAGGCAACTCGCGTACCAGGAAACGTTTTGACCTTTTTAAAAACAGAATGAAAACAAAATTTGTTTCGCGTATTTCGTTTCAATATTTGTAGGCGAGTGCGTAAGCGAAGCTTTGCAGTAAGTTTATACAATAAACGCCATAGTCAAATAAATAATAATAACTAAATTTCAAAAAGATTCAATAAAGAAAACAAAATTTTTATTTATTAATGCTAGAGACTTAGGCACGAAACATTAACTTTCTGCTAAGCTTTAAACGTTTATCTTCATTATCAGCAATCAAGTATGCTGACTGTTTAGTCCTCCAGCGCCTCTGACTGATTAGAATACAATAAATTATTTACTTTGGCATTCTCCACAATCCCACATGTGATCTGATCTGTTTGCTGTCGTTTCGACATTGAGTTCTTTTCGAACGATTGCACTGCATCTGACTCTTATAAAACAATTTCATCTCAGTGGCTTCGATAAAGGTTTTCCTCCTTCTTAGTAACTGTTCATTTAGGAAAGCCAAAAACAGCCATTGTTTTGTAACGCGATTGAGTATAGCATACCATCAGGAGGCAACATCTACGGCCAACCCGATGTGCCCTAGCTTGTTTTCGCTTTGTTTCAACTTGACTTATGTGAGATACCTTTATTCCCTGTCCAGACTCTCTTGTTCTTTTCTGACTCTGATGCTATTAGAATATTCGAGGACTCAGGTATCTTCTATTTTTATTTCTTAACTTTATTATTACCTTGCTGCAGGCTGTAGTAATCCCTTGTAGACTGCCGGTCGAGAACGCATGATGTCTCAGTAACGACCACAGGGACTATAATGGATCGTGAAGCAAGAAAGATCCTACTCTCCGGGATAGAAACAAGAGACCAATTTTTCTAAGCTAGTGGGACCCCCATTTGTGGTAATTATCCGCGTAAGTTGACTCAGAGAAGAAATGGAGCCTCAGAAATTTACCCGAGAGGCAGAAGGGAATAAGGTAAAGAAGAAGAACGAGAAGAAAAAGATTTTCGTGTTCTTACTCATCTTGTTATTTAATTGTTACTTCTTGTTGTTCCATATCTTCACCCGAACGTTTTTACCGAATTTTCATATTTCGATCAAAAATAAAGCCCACTTCATTTCCTAAATAATTAAAATATTTCACTTGCCTTATTATCTTGTTGCTTAAAACTATCTTTGATGTCATAGGTTACGAGCATCACTAAAAGCAATTATCCTAGTTTTAGCAGTATTTAATCTATTATTATATTTTCGCCAAGTGCAATGGGCTTCATAAATAGGGCTAAACTTAAGTAATTGTCATCCAAATCCAGCCATAGGTTGCTACAGTTACCTCTTACGTTATAAGCTACACAGACAGTTTCCACTTCTTTGTCACTTTACTTAAAGGAACCCAAAGACAAAATCATTCGTCAAAATGGTCGCGTCGGGGAGTTCAGCGAATGCTGATGTTACAATTAAACGCTTTGGTGCTTGGCAGTACCGAGAAGCGGCGAAAATTGTCTCAACACTTTGTTTTGGAAAGTTTGAATACGTGAAGATTGGTTTAGGAATATGGTTACATAATATTTTTTTTTAATATGTGGGCAGTCGATAGTTTCTTCCCAGAAAACAATGTTTTTTCTGTATTTATGAATCTAAAACAATATTCTTTTCAGTTTCAGCACACATTTTAATTGTAAAGTTTTACTCTCTTCGTTAGCTTTAATGTTTTTTGTTAACCCAACGCAGGCCATACGAAGACAATGTTCACAGTTTCAGGAGATTGCAGTTGTGAAGACTTATGAGTTTAAGTTACGAAGATTATGTATTCGTGGTCTCTTAACAGTTGTCGATAATGTGTTGCTTAACCGTCAATTCGCAGCGTCTCCTTCCGTAACGAAATTATGTGAGACGTTCTCCCCAGTCGAAACGAATAATAAAGAACTTGCAGAAACTATAAACGGTTACAGGAGATTTGTCTTCTGGAATTTTGGTGATAGTAGTGTGCTGATTTCTTACATAGTGCTGATACATGCCATATCGGCCAAGTGCGTTACTCCCCCGACGGGAGAGGGTCTCTTCCCCGCTCGAGACTCTCCGTTGGACGAACAGCAGAGATTTCGTCTTCTTTTCTCAGGAAAGTTATGTGGTTTTGCGGACGATAGAAGAACAAGTAAAACTTCATGGCTGGAAACATAAAAAAATAACGACTATCCCGGGAAACCTTACTACGTCCAACATAAGAATTTGTGTACAAGATGTATTTTCATTTATTGAAAATAATACCATATTCTGATCATTTTAATTGGCATGTGATGACGTTTCATAATTTGTTTTCTGAATTATCACATCTTGAATACGTTGTATTGCAGGCTACTTAAAATGGATTTGCCAATTTGTTTTTATTATTACGTTTGTGGTAAAGAATAACTGTAATGTGGAGCGTGTGTCTTCATTTCCTCGCTTGCTACATGTCTGCTACCTCACAAACAGGCCTCATCACTTCATAATCCATGTTACTAAGTACTCCTTAATAAAAGGAATCTTCTCACATATCACAGTTTTATCATAATGTCACGTCTAATCTTGTAGGCTTTGAAATCAGGAAGGCTTTTAGAAAAACACGTTTATTTGAAGTGTCTTAATTTTTGGAAGTAAAACTCAACCTTAGAGGAAAAATAAACTTTAAAAGTAATAGAAAGAGGAAAATCAAACTTTAATCCATATGTTCAAATATAGTGGAATTATTCTGAACGATTTTGCAGAAACTATTAGGATGATGTGGTCGGCCGAGATTAAAGTTGTAAAATTTTGTAAAAATAATGATAGATCTTTTATATTACTTTTATTCCTTTCTTGCTACCTTTTTCGTTTCTGTAATTTATGGCCTGCGATTACACAAGCTGTTTCACTTCTTGTTCATTCTCTTTCGCCAGTATTCCTTAATTCTCTGGCTCACCGTTGCTCGTTCGCCTTCGGGTAACATCCTCGTGGTTCTCGTCTGGTTTCCCTTCGGACAGATATTTTGCAATTTTTTTTATATTATTATTAACAATAAAACGACGGTCGGCCGACGTCAATTTTGTAAAAGTTGATTTTCGTGTACATAACCTAACCTCACTTGCTGATCTTATTTCCACATCTTAGTCATAATTAGCATTTGTAAACGGTTAACATTTAGCAATTACTCAAATCGGTCTTTGAGAGTGTCGCAGAATGTTTTATTCGTAAAAGTCTGAATATATGCAATACATGAAGATAAATTTCAGAATCGGGTTTACAATAATTGTTCCATAATACAGTGTGCCCGATAATACAATTGTTATGTGTGGACAAAGTGAGAATCTCTACCCAGAGACCAGTATACTTTTCTATATTTGTGAAGATAAAAAATTGCCATTTTCAGTTACAGAAGCTGGAATGTATGATGCGGTCAAGGGAATGGCATAGAACAAGAGGTTGCAACACGAAGACTTGGACTTTTTTGGTAAGAAGAACTTGCTGATTCATATAAAGCAATATACTTTAAAAAACATCAGTGGATTTTGTTGCTCCTCAGAAACCGATCTCAAACGTTTCTAACCAGGGGTGATCTAACAATTCCGATGCACATCAACTGCCGGATTTGCTATTTACTTACGCTTTATCTTTAGTCCCCTGTCCTTCAGACTTTTTCATTTAGTCCTTTAGTTCTAAATTTTTATTTTTAATTGTAAGCTTTTTTGTCTCACCTTCCAGTGTAACCAAATCATCCAAACGTCGCTGACGTCGTTCACGTTTCGTGAATTTGTTTATGAATAACACGTTGTAATGACGGGGTTTAAAAACTATCGACACGCGTTAACAAAGTGTGCCCGATAATTGTTATTATCTGCTTCCGGAAAACTACACACTGCCGGTGCTCGTTAGCTGAGCAACACTGCGTCATACTGCGTCACACTGGCTTCTGGTCTGCCAAATGTTTTGGTGATGATGACGATTACGATGTTAATTATTATCAATATTATTGTTACGATTATTATCACTGAGGACAACGCAGAAACCTGGCTTATTAGCACAGCAAGCTTTGCCAGAAAAGCGTTTAGATGATGCACTGTCTTATTTCCCTCTCAGTTGCCTCCACTGTTCCAACATGCAGCATTTTTTTATTGTAACGTTTTAGTCTTAGACTGGAACTTTATACACACATCATGACGGTGACGATAACAACAAAAATAACTGTATTATAAATAACTGTATAACAGAAATTATTATAACATAATAATAATAATCACCACCACCACCACCACCATCATCATCATCATCATTATTATTATTATTATTATTATTATTATTATTATTATTATTATCATCATCGACCACGATAGAGGAAATACGAATGACTTTCTATGGAGACCGTAGAAGAATGGGACCCTGAAGGATAGCAACAAGATCCTCGCCTTCCAAAGTCATAAGACACAAGTACTATGGATGAAAAAAGTCTATCTGTATCTAGAAAAAGGAATTAGGAATATGGAATCAAGGAAGACGATATAAGAAACAGAGAAGTGATAAAAAAAATGCAGAGATAAAGTATGTGTCCGAAGAGAAACCAAGGAGAATCAGGAGGGTGTTATCCGAAGACGAACGAGTCAGATAACGAAGAAATACTGGCGAAAGAGAAAAAAAAGGAAGTGAACGAGCTTGTGTAATCGCAGCCCATAAGTGGGAGAAACGAAAAATGTAAGGAGAAAGGAATACAAATAATATAAAAGTTGTATCATTGTTTACTACAATTTACTTTTTAGTATTATTGTGGTTTGAAATTATTTCATTTTAATAAACTGTTTTAGTTGACCAAAAATCAATTCCACACAGTCTGAAGTGCTTTAGTGATTCACAACAGTTGTCAAACTTGGTCAGGTAAATTGTTTACGACGTGATAATGGTGGAGACGTCGAAAGGCCTCGTCCAGGACTCCAACAGATGACGACAAATTGAAGTTGCCAAATTAATTTTTATTGTCGCTTACAGAGCCGCTTCGTTTTGGTTTCTATATGGCATCCGTTGCTGTTAGGCTACTGAGTCTACATGTTTCCGACTATATGGCATCCGTTGCTGTTAGGCTACTGAGTCTACGTGTTTCCGTCTATATGGCATCCGTTTCTGTTAGGCTACTAAGTCTACTTGTTTCCGTCTATATGGCATCCGTTGCTGTTAGGCTACTGAGTCTACATGTTTCCGTCTATATGGTATCCGTTGGTGTTAGAGCCTACATGTTTCCGTCTATATGGAATCCGTTGCTGTTAGAGTCTGCATGTTTCCGTCTATGTGGCATCCATTGCTGTTAGAGCCTACATGTTTCCGTCTATATGGCATCCGTTGCTTTTAGATTCTACATGTTTCCGTCTATATGGAATCCGTTGCTGTTAGAGTCTACACGTTTCCGTCTATATGGCATCCGTTGCTGTTAGAGTCTACATGTTTCCGTCTATATGGCATCCGTTGCTGTTATAGTATACAAGTTTCCGTCTATATGGCATCCGTTGCTGTTAGAGTCGACATGTTTCCGTCTATATGGCATCCGTTGCTGTTAGGCGCTGAATCTACATGTTTCCGTATATATGGCATCCGTTTGCTGTTAGACGCTGAGTCTACATGATTCCGTCTATATGGCATCCGTTGCTGTTAGGATACTGAGTCTACGGGTTTCCGTCTATATGGCATCCGTTGCTGTTAAGATACTAAGTCTACGGGTTCCCGTCTATATGGCACCCGTTCCTGTTAGGCTACTGAGTCTACGTGTTTCCGTCTATATGGCATCCGTTGCTGTTAGACTACTGAGTCTAAGTGTTTCCGTCTATATGGCATCCGTTGCTGTTAGGCTACCGAGTCTACCCGTTTCCGTCTATTTGGCATCCGTTGCTGTTAAATTCTACATGTTTCCGTCTATATGGCATCCGTTGCTGTTAGGCTACCGAGTCTACCCGTTTCCGTCTATATGGCATCCGTTGCTGTTAAATTCTACATGTTTCCGTCTATATGGCATCCGTTGCTGTTAGGGTCTACACGTTTCCGTCTATATGGCATCCGTTGCTGTTAGAGTCTACACGTTTCCGTCTATATGGCACCCGTTGCTGTTAGAGTCTACACGTTTCCGTCTATATGGCATCCTTTGCTGTTAGGCGCTGAGTCTATATGACATCCGTTGCTGTTAGGCGCTGAGTCTACATGTTTCCGTCTATATGACATCCGTTGCTGTTAGGCACTGAGTCTACATGTTTCCGTCTATATGGAATCCGTTGCTGTCAGAGTCTACATGTTTCCGTATATTTGGCATCCGTATTTGGCACCCGTTGCTGTTAGGCGCTGAGTCTACATGTTTCCGTATGTATGGCATCCGTTTTCTGTTAGACGCTGAGTCTACATGACTACGTCTATATGGCATCCGTTGCTGTTAGGCTACTGAATCTACGTGCTTCCGTCTATATGGCAGCCGTTGCTGTTAGGCTACTGAGTCTACGTGCTTCCGTCTATATGGCATCCTTTGCTGTTAGGCTACTGAGTCTACATGTTTCCGTCTATATGGCATCCGTTGCCGTTACGCGTTGAGTCTACATGTTTCCGATAGTCTCTCTTTAGTACACTTCAACTTCCAATACGTGAGTCAGGGTTGGAATAAAAATTCAAATTATGGAATCCAAGTATTATTTGAAGTAGACATAAACGCCCGCTTGTTACGGAAACGTTTAAAATTAAATGCGTACTGAAATTAAATTTTTTGGTTGTAAAATTTAAACAATGGTGGTTTAAATTGTTCTTTAACATTGCATTATACAAGAAATTTTGTTATACTTTATTTTCTGTATTGTAAAATAAAGGATTAAATTAATTTACTGTTAATTTTTATGCAAGTTTAAATAAATTTTATGAGGGTTTTTGAAAACGCTCGGAAAAGCTGTAAGAAAATTATCGGAAACGAAACTGTGAAGCGTCTGAAATTTAAGGTCAGACACTTGATCTGCTGAACTCCAGAAATGTAATATAAACGACAAATAGCAGAAATCGTCCGTCAGTTAAAGCAGTTTTCGTGGTAGTTGCTACGTGTCAGCAACTCTTTAGTTTTACACGTATGGAAATCAGGGACCCAGAACACCTACCCCTTCTTACCTTCCTAACAACCAGTCACTAATAAGCGCTAATAAGCCAAACATTGGGGGAAAGTAGTTAATAAATATGAATTGTAGAAGATAATGTGATACACAAGAATGGAGAGAGTGTTCCTGAAGAGACTTCTCGGATAAAGGAACTTTCCAGAATGCCAACAGCATGGGCACCACCAAACAAAGTGAAAGAAAGACTACTTCACTACTTCAAAATTTCAGGGGATTATTCCACCATTTCACTACTTCAAGGGATTATTCTCTTGTAAAACATATAATGCCATAACTATATGTATACATAACCAGTAACAAAATGCACTTTATAAAAAGTATTGTTTAAAATTATGTTAAAATGTTACTTATTTTATAATTACTTCACAGACTTATAATTACTTCTATTTCTCGTTTAAAACAAAAAGTTCATAACAGCTTACAAGTAAATTTAGACCAATATAATAATAACAAATTCTCTCAAAAGCCAATCGAAATTATTTTAAACGTTCAAAACCGTCGTCACTTATTACAACAAATAATGTACAACGTATACGTGCAGAAAACGGACCTAATACCTGAACACAACGTGGGCCTACTGTACATACGGTAAACATCGCGTAGCCCTATGGTGAGGCAGGGGCGGATCCAAAAGTTAATGTCGGGAGGGGCAAACCGGTGTTCGGGGGTTCCCCCCCCCCCCCGAAATTTTTTTGTAAGCATAAGTCATACAATCACAATTTGTTGTCTGCTTATACATATTAAAATCACGTACAGGCGTAAACTGTACTACCTTTCTTTATTATCTAATACAAGTGTTACACAAAGAATGCAGTAATATGTTTGCCCTTCAAAATGTTACTCTTCAGTAAATTTACACTCATTTTTTAGATCACGGTAATAGCTTAATTGGTTATTACCTTCAAACCTATTTTTACAAAAAATAAAGTATGACATACTTAATAGCTATAGAATGGAATGGAATGAATCATAATAAGTTCTATTTAATAAATGAAGAAATATCGTTTTTTTATAAAAATATTATATTAAAATTTTACAGATACAAAATTACTATTAAATGGACGGTGAACATATTTAAAAAAATAATAAAAATCAAATACAGTGACCGCCGATTAATGTGATCACAGTTATTGGTACCGATTTATTCCTCTGCCGTCTAGTGCATTCAATATTCTTACCACTTGTTAGAATCAGCCACTTAATAGAATCAAAGTCATTGGCGGCTACTGTATATGTGTAGAAAATACATTTTTAAATATTTTAACATTATAAGATATCACGCATAAAATAAAGTTACAGCGCTGTGCTTGTGTGAACAGCCACTTGGTTAGTTGGTTACCAACCTACTAAAAATTCACTGTGTGTAAATAGGGCCATTGTTTACCAAGTAAAATTCTCGGGGGGAGCATTTGCCCCCGTTGCCCCCTCTCTGGATCCGCCCCTGTGGTGAGGAAACGTCTCTGATTTATTTACAGCGTAATTAAGTTAACGTATATACTTGTTCTGCACTCAATGAAAACTTGTCAGATCAGCATCGGTTTCGAGATCCTCCTATGCTGCTTTCCCAAGCAGTTCGTCACATATTCAAGCCTGTTGAAAATTCCGTTGTCATCCATCCAGTTCAAATACTATGTCACTGACATCTGTATTCCAATGTCTTCTAAGTCCCGAATATTATTGTCTTTTCAGGCCTACAACGCCTGGCAAATAACAAAGGTGTCATCGACATACCTAATCAAATATTAGGTTTGTTTTTGTAATCGTCAAATACTCTGACGAATCCATGTATATGTTAGCCAACACGGGAGACAGTGATGAGCCCACTCTGAAGGTAACTCGTCATTCTGAGAGGAACCTCTGAACTTCCTCCTTCTTCCTCCATCTTTGAAGTGAAAGTAAACTGACTTAAGATATATATCCAATAATTCTATAACACCTTGTGCCGGGGTTTGAATTTTCCCGGCGTGATTTGAACGATCAGTGCCGCCAAAGCACGTAGCAGCTGTGCGCCACAGCTCACTCGATTACTAATGCCGTGTTTGCGACACGGCAACGCAATCGAGCAGGCCTGGTCAATCGTATCAGCTGTTCGTTGCACGGTTAGTGAACAGCTTACCAAAGGTTATGATCGGCAGATCGAAACAAGTCGATTTTATGTAGCATAGTGGGACCGAAGAATTCAGCCATCACTCTCATTTCTTCGCCAACCTTACAATAGAGTGTTCGATGGTCTGACGGCCCAGGGTTAAGCTTCGTAGATCTTTCAATATGACTTCGTAAGCCAGTAAAGCGTTTTCAGATGAGACTAAACTATATTATTCTGTGTTCATTTAATAATGGGTTATGTGTTATGTTTGTGTATGTGTGTGTGTGGCCTCGACATCTGTAAAGTCTATTTCATTGTAAAATCTTTGTATTGTAAAATGGACTTACACGTTACTTCCGGTCTGGAAACACGTGGTGACATTGTATTTAATTGTATATTTAATTTAATCAAATTGTAAATTTAATCAAAAGTAATGACAATAACTGGATAAAATAAACCAATTAATAAGAGCAGATAGAATGTTGATAGAAATTGTGACAGTGAGTGTAGTGTGTGTGTTCCGAGGCGAGAGAGTGTAGGGGTGGGTGTATTTTCTGACGGCCAATCTACAAATAAAAAATGTTATAGGGTCCCCGTATCAGCCGGAGGAAAAGGGAACCGGCGGTGGTAACACCAACATCTGTCACCATTCGCAGAGCAGTGCACCAGGATGCTCCCCGAAGCCGTCAGACCCAGAAATACTCCTGCTACAGAACACCGAAGGACATCTGCCCGGAATGAGACTCGCTGGAAATTCACCACACTCTAAGAATCACCTGCAGCACACATGACACACTGGTCAACATGGTACCATTTGAGCTCTTCAGCAAAAGTACAGGTGGGAGCGTTCTACTTATTAAACTTCAGTCAACAACAACTCCATAGACTGGCCCCCTGGTTAAACATCTTGTTAATGCTCTTAAAGAAAATCGTACAATAACTACAGCTGTTTTAAATAAACTGTAACTGAATTTGTAATAACATTAAGTAATGCTCTTAAAGAAAATGGTACCAGAACTCCAGCTGTTTCAAATAAAATTGTACTTAAATATTTTATGATAACTTAAATTGATGTTCTTAAAGAAAATGATATTAGAAGCCAACTGTTTAAAAGACTTGTAACTAAATATTTTGTGGTAACTTAAATTGATGTTCTTAAAGAAAATGGCACTAATAAAAATAATTATTACTGGATACAAGAGTATTTTATTGCAAGTCCTGACACTCTGGGCTCCAGCAACTTTTCGCTTCCGCTAGGCCAAGTAGTCTAGTTTTTAAATTTTGCGTAACGGCCTAAGTGGCCGTTGCAAAACCTACTGCCGGTAAATAATCTGTCCGTGTTGACAGTGTTGAAGCTCCCCCCACCTGTCCCTTGTTTAGGTTAGGTATGTGGATGTCAGCTTTGTTATTTGGCAACATGATAAAAAGAACTAATGGAATTTTTTTAACATCTGAATAATTTAACTCCTTATATTAAATTTACGTATGAGTTAGAAAGTCTTGGCTGTGTTAGTCATTCGTAATCAGGGTAGTGTGTACATTACGTAAACCAACTCACGCCGGGGTAGTAGGCCTATATCCACAATGATTCCAACCATCCTGATCACACAAAATGGGGACTTGGAAGTGGGTGGGCACGTGGGTGAAATCAGGTGCTGAGTCCATGTGTTCTAATGGTGAATATTTTAAAGAAGAAACCGATAATATTGTTACCGACTTTCCGAAGAATTCGGAGGATCGTAACGAAATATGCACTGCGCTGCCATAACACTATAGGGAAAGTTCTGCGCAATACCGCGCCCAAACTACCTAAATTATAGAGTATAAATGTTACATACAGCATCCCGTGTGCACGTGGCAAAACTTCAAGCCGTTTGAATTTGATGAAAGCCCTTAGCAGAACAGGTGAATGACATTAAAGAAGGGAAGACTAACAGATCTGAATTACTAAGCACGTATGGAAAGAGCTACATAAAATACTGCCTGATATCGTTAAGCGGGAAATTAATAAACGTAAAATCATACAGACAGCTTTAATGGCTGTATGAGATAATTCTATCAGTCAGCCTAGTAAAGCTGTATATAGAATCTGGATTAGGAATTTTAAAGAATATGGATGTCTTGGTGGGCGGGTTAGCTGTGGGTGTTTAGTTGGGTATTTAAAGAATATGCATGTGTTGGTGGGCGGGTTAGCTGTGGATATTTAAAGAATATGGATGTCTTGGTGGGCGGGTTAGCTGTGGGTGTTTAGTTGGGTATTTAAAGAATATGGATGTCTTGGTGGACGGGTTAGCTGTGGGTGTTTAGTTGGGTATTTAAACAGTGCGTTGCTTATCTCTGACGTTGTCGTTGTGTCAGTGTGGTTGTGTTTCCCGGTTCTGTCTAGCGGACTTGCAGGGTAAGTACTGGTTCTTTTTTACGTAGTTTTTCTACAGTTGTGTTTAGCTTTGTAGGTGGCAGTGAATTATTCTACAGTTGTGTTTAGCTTTGTAGGTGGCAGTGCATTATTCTACAGTTGTATTTAGATTTATTCTCTTGACGGTTCACGCTTTTTAGTGAAAAAATCTCGAGTACACTTAAGTTTGTCTTAATGTATCAGTTTAACCTAAGACGACCACAGATTTTTTAGTGACCGAAAGCTGTCTGGGAAATTTGAACGAAAGTAATAGTCCGACCTAACCCTTGTATAAAGTTCGTTTTTTGTTGTATAGTTTACCTGTAATTTAATTCTGCTTTGTTTGTACATGTTTTGCTTGTAGCTGTGAAAGTCTTACGCTTCTCATTGAAGTGAAATAATGTGGTGAAATTGTAATATTTACTGCAAGACGCGATAACTCTCCATAGGTTATAATCGTTATCTCCAATTCCATTTACATCAGAAATTAAATACATATTTAGGAAATTACTTGGATGAGAAACATACTCATATCAAACCAATGAAGCGACAGTTAATATTTAAAACCAGGCAAATTGATTCGCTGATTATAAAAACGTTCCCAGTTAATCGATAGAAAGAAAGGTAAATTGTATACAAAGCTATACTGAAAGCAATATGGGTATAGGACAGAAGCAAAACTTTTCAGTCATTACACACCGGATGTTTTCTGATAGGTATCAAACAATTATGGGGATCTCAGAACTCCATTCATTACAGAAGTGACCCGATCGCAGGCTACATGATATGGACCGCAAAAATCAAGGACACTGTTTCACGAACATATAGCGGCAAAGTTTCTAAAGAAAGAACAACTAGCGGCGAACTGTCTATGACCAGTTTTCCCTTCAGAACATTGCTCATATTCAAGCACTGAGCAATATTGTAAACTTCTGTTGCGTTCATGAATGGTTTACCG
This sequence comes from Magicicada septendecula, assembly GCA_034769895.1. Lineage (NCBI taxonomy): Eukaryota > Metazoa > Arthropoda > Insecta > Hemiptera > Cicadidae > Magicicada > Magicicada septendecula. Next base: position 403,233,410 of record CM068370.1, on the reverse strand, counting down.
CTCAGAAACCTGAATCTAGAGAAATTTTCAAATGGATTTGCAACCACACTAGGAGTCCAGGATTCTCTCTCTCTCTCTCTCTCTCTCTCTCTCTCTCTCTCTCTCTCTCTCTCTCTCTCTCTTCCTTTCTTTCTTTCTCACTCTCTGTTTCCAGCTCTAGGTTGGTCACCGTTCTCAGCCAACATCATCGTTAGCTTCCTCAAACCATCCTCCTCCACGTTAGTTTCGGTTTCCCTCAGCCTGCGCGCTCCAGGATAATTTGATTTTCTGCTTCACTCTCTTGTAAGTGGACAATATGTCCAGTCCACTTAAACCTTACACACTATTCTGTTTCTATTTATGACATTAGATATTACTCCAGATATTTTTGCGGATGCAGAACATTATGTAGTTTTTCAAGTAGTACTACATATCAAAGTTGTTTGTTGGTTCCAAAAAGGACTATTTCTGCTATTATTTTTTGACAGAATGCAATGTTCTATATTCGGGCTGTTTGAGTCCAGATAGGGAGTCTCCAGTGATCAGAAGCCATTGCCTGTAATCAGAAGTCAGCGATGTTAAGTGAACACTAAAGATGCCTGCCTGACTAGTTGACATGACGACTTCCACGTATTTCTTGGTTAGAATGGCATTGTTGACACTTTGTAGACAGAATGATATTTTATTTTTTAGTATTGTTTAGCACGGTTTTGTATTAAAAATTGATAATATTATAATTTAACAAATGCCCGTTAACCTTCACAGGTTTAACTTTTAAAGCAGTGTTTTGGCAAAATGTGAAATTGACTGCTGTATTTAGGTTAAACTATTTAATCTAATGAAATAAAAAAGTAAAAATAACACAAATACTATCATATTGATCTATTGATTCTAAAGACACAAGTAAATGTACTAGTAATTGTCAATAAGTAAAAGGAATTCTAATCTTGTTGCAGAAAAGAAAAGAAAACCTGAATGATACAATAAAAAAATCTCAGTTGATATCAAATGTTACCCACATTGGAGGAGTTCTTTCGAGTAGTGTGCTCTGTAGAGTGGATCGTCAGTTCAGGATTAAAACGTTACACTCATCGGCTGTTCTCCCTAAAATATTCCCCCCAAAAGATTTCTTGCAAACATGTCTGTTAGATTCTCATCCCTTGTGTTTTCTACTGCCCAAGTTGCAGAGCTCGTACAAGTTGATGTGTGTCTTACAAAGTTTTGAAGATAACAAATTTAGTATTTTTAGTTAATACCCTGCTTTTAAAGTGATTTAAAAGACCATAGTATATAGGACACATTGCCCATACGGCCCTCCTTGCTCTGTTCTACTTCGGTGCCTGTACCAGTGGAAGATGAGCAACTTGTGTTCCGTTAATAAACCAGTCACACACAGTGATGCAGCTTACAGAATGACGATGAGCAGAAGGCTGCTAGAGATGCTTCTTATATTCTCATTAACTGCTAATGTAGTCAAGACGTCTGTATGACAGCTTGTTACTGGGACCCACAGTACTTATCGATTTCATTACAAAAAGATTGATTTATATTCCAAGATTTAATTTTACAAATTCCTGCATAATATCCTGTAATTCCTACATTGGATGTCTTATACATTTTCAAAGAACAGATTTTCATTTGTTTTGGTTTTTTTTTTGTTATTTAAAGCTTAAAGATTTGTTTGAACCATATGTTTTTCCTAAAACTTAACCTCTGTGTTACCGCTTTTTCCTAGCAAACACCTACAAAAAGAGGTCATCACGTTGGTTTCAGTCCTGTGATTCGCTGAATACGACCTTACACGGAAACCGCCTGAACCGCTTTTAAAGCTTTAGAAAAAAATACATTTATAAAACTTTACTTTTAAAGCAAATTAGAGTCTTCAGAAAACCGTTACTTTGAAAAACATAAACAACTAAATGTCAGTGAAGTTCTTGAAAAGAATTATAACAGGAGCCAAAATTCAGGAGTTGTTAGGAATGACTGCCATAATGTGATATCTGTGAACAGAGAAACAATTCAAAATACAGAAGTGGGATCTCAGAATTCGGGTCGCAGAATCGGGTATAGTGTTTCTGATGTTCTATCTAGGAGGCTATGTTTTACTCAGCATGGGAGCGAAAAAACTTTCATGTTTCATGAACAAGGGATGACCTGAACGTGTTACAACTCCAATAGCCTCAACCTTGAGCAGTATTTGATGTTATATTATTCGATAGACGTAAAGTATGCAATAATAAGAGAAATCTTTCACATTGCCCTTGCCAAGGACAGGTCATAGTCCTATTTTTTACTGGACAGTTGGTTGTTTCAATATACTTGCTGCCGAAGACAATTTTTCGGCTATAGCCTAAAGAAACTATCAGTCTTTAGTTTACTGGCAATACCGATTTTCTACAGATGTTTCTTTCTTAACTTCACGTACAGATCTACCATACAGAGTTTACCGTCTACATTACAACGTTAACAATCAGTATTATTTAGATACTGTGTACAATAGGCCTGTTACCGTCCTTAATTGTAAGGTCACGTTGTGACTTGTCCACAGTTGATATGAACTAATGTAGGCTACAGGAAATGATTCAGTAACTATACGATGTGTAAGACACTTAGTGAAACATACTATAATGTTGTATGTATATAATGTTGCTACTCCCGTACCTACTGTTTGTACTACAAGAGAGTCCGTGAGTTGCACCAGAAATGGTCATCCCATGGTTAGGCGTGTCACAAAAATCTGTTCTACATGACAAAGTTACGGTTCTGCCAAATTTATGTCTGATAGACACATGTAAAAGGTACACTAATATACTTTACGTTACATGATCATGAAATGTCATGATCCCACAATTGCCATAATTTGATATACATTCACCACGAAACGTTTTATCTACAAAGGGGGGGGAGAGAGACTAAATGTTACAGGTTGGTGTGACAAAATTGTCCAATGGGATTGTTCACTCCTATATGGTTTATTCAGCAATTCTGTTAATTGGAAAGTTCTCAAATAAGAAGATATTTATTTTTTGTTTGTACACGTTTTGTGACCCGACATTTCTGTTTCAAGTAACCTTGCTTCCGATTGTACCCACAGAAAACATTTGTTACCTGTTACGAGTGTGACAAGTTGGTTAAAGTATTAAATTTCAGTTATTTGATTGTTGTTTTCGTCGATCGTCTGGAAATATAACTAAAGTTAAAAATGTAAACAAAAACATTTTCATTTTTCCTTTAATATCCTGAGTTAGTTAACAGAAAGAAGTAGGGTTTAGTTACAGTATGTGGCAAGGAAAGTCAATAAACAGGGCTTACAAGGTCATCTGATGTGACTTTAAAACTCCATACAGAGTTTTTAATATAAACGGGTTGTTCCTTTAGCTCTATGTTCAGCCCTTAGTGCCTGAGTTCTGAGCGGTTCGACTGGACAGAACCATAATTACACAGAATAAATGTATTTTTTAAAGCCCGTTGGTTTGGTACACAGCTCTGCCGTTGCTTGTCATGACCTACTACTATTCGTGAAAAAGTAGGGTAGTTACGACTTGAATAAGGTCAGCAAAACATTTCTTACCGTCAGCAAAACAAAGGTTATATTTGACCGTATGTGGACACAAGGCCTGTAGTAATCAGGAAAAGATAAACAAGCGGAAAGCTTTCTTTGTTGATTTCGTGTGAAAATGGTTAAGTTTGTCGAATAATATACAAACAAATAACAACATTTAGCTACACATACGAAACTCTTTCGCCAACTTTGTCACCCCTTATTGCAAAACTGCTAGTCGCTTCGCTCTCGACGAGGGCTTTCGGTGTGTCCACCGTCTTCAGGTCTTAAACGAAGGTGTTGTTTAAATGTCGTTTAAGACCTGAAGATGGTGGACACGCCGAAAGTCCTCGTCGATAGCGAAACGACTAACAGTTCTGCAATAAGTGGTGACAAAGTTGGTGTTAAGATGGCTGCTAATACAACTAACTTGACTGGGAACTCTTGACGTAGAACAGGTGTATCAGGACTACAACGTAATACGTACAGTGCAATGTTGATAATACATTATACCAGATAAAACTACACTATATGTGGTGATGTCTGTCTGTTCCTGCGCGTCAGTGCAGTGGTCAGACCTTTCTCAACCTGTTTCATTGCAACACAGTTGGCTGAATAACGTTCAAACCTAAAAGTAACACACTTCATAAAAGTTACTACAGCTAAAGTTAATTATATGACAGCGCCACCTGTAAACAGGAGGTGCACTCATTCGCTAAATTTGCTTCAGCGAACGGTACACATTGTATCTCTGTGCAGTACCGTGAAGAATATCACAAAAATACACACCTTGAGAGCATACATGCCAATACGCGACTTGTAATAAGGATATTGACTATAGCCTTACTCAATGGCGATCGATTACCAAAAGCTGAACTCTTTACTTTCTTCTTCTGGAAGAACAAGAATGATTGTTAAAATTACGCAGCCCATCACGACTTATGTTAGTCAATGATGACAAATAGTAAAAAAATAATTTCAGCAGTAAGGAACAAAACAGGAACTGATATTAAAATGATGTTCTATAAATTAATGGCGATACCTGTTCTGACATGAATTTATGTCAGAATGACATGGCATATACAAACCGCTGAAATGAATCTTTTAAGGCACGTGAGTGGTTATCGTCTAAGGGATCGAATGCGTAATGGACATATAAGGGCCGAACTGGGTATATTCTCCATCAATGATACGATAGAAGAACAAAAACAGCAGTAGATGAAGTACGTCTACAGAATCGACCGCCAGAGGCTAGTAAAGCGCGCTGTAGACTACAAGCCATTTGGCAGATCTGTAGGCAGGCCCTGGAAGAGATTGCTGCAGTGAATGCGGAAGAGGCTATAAAACTACACCGTGAAGTGGCGACGACGACGAATTTCAGCAGTTGAAATGGATTGTTTGAGGAGATCTTGTAGAGTATCCTGACTGCATCAGTGACGGTGTTAATGAAAACGTTAAGCAGGATGGATACATTAAATGGGCACGCAATGCTGATGAATGGCAACAGATATCAACCGATAATGGGCAGGAATAGAGGTAGTGCAAGATGTAGAATAAGATATAAGAAGAGGGCGTTTGGAAGTGAATGGTTGAGATGCGGGATGACGCAAATGGCGTAGATTTCCCACAATATCTGCGCGCGCGCGCGCGCGTGTGTGACAAACCAAAGCCTAATATCCAGGTAATTGTCCAGTGTTTTCCCTATTCTCAAACACGTCCTTACGAAATAGATGATAACTACCTAAAAATCATTCAAAGATATATGAAAACATTAATTTTTAGGCCACACAGCATTGGATTTGCAGATTAGGCCAGCGGATGTCGTGATTGTGACATTTCATTACAGAGACAAAAAGAGAAACAAGGGGATTATACAGAGAACAAGAACGTTCACGTATTAGATCAGTACAGGTCACTGTTGCTGAGTAGGCCTATCATTGGTGGTTTAGACTCATGTGTTACTGCACCTGTACAACTCGTAAGTACCGTTATTCGGGATCAGTAGGTCACGGCGAACAACGGCCAAATGTATCCTTTGTTTTGAGACAAAAAGTGTGCGTCAAATCCGCGGGCTCGACTTTTGTTCATAACAATCATTCAGTGCAATTGCTCGGTCCATAAGCCAAAACAAGACCGTGGACAGAGGGAAGACAAGTCAAAACAAACTAGTAACAAGATGGTGCCATGACAGAGAGAGACGCATGAAAGAGCGTTAAGTGTGTATGAAGAATGCAGGACCGTAATGAGGGTGTACAAATTCATGTTCCGTGTGACGTAATAGCAGGTCAGACGATGAATACGAGAAGAAAGAATGAAACCCGTTTGAAGTTGAATTGAGGATGTCCAATATAAACGATAGGATAGTCGACGATAGGAAACTTATTGAAAATATCGTAAATAGAGCTCGTAGAGAGAACAAGATTACACAAAGTTAAAAAAACAAACTGTAAACTGGGGACAAAGAGACCAAGAAGGCGACGCCATTAAAGAGAGCGGAATTGGCACATCTCTGAAGTTCTGAAGAAAAAGTAGTGAAAGAAGACAACAAGACGTTCCTCAGTTGGTAAAGTAGATTCTGGAATACGTTTCTGTTTAGGCAGGGGGGTGTCGTTAGCTTGACCTGTGAACCCGGAACTAGTGCAGCCCCTGCAGGTAGATTGAAGAAATCCAAATCGATCACTTGCCTCAAAGTCCGTCAAAAAAGTTTTACAGCTGGCTTCTTTCAAAGTAAAAATAAACATAAACATGTTACAAATCAAATCAAATGTGGGCTCGCACGCATCCCCCCACACACACACACGCACACAGACTGTTAAATAACTCTTTTATATCATACATAACTCATCTGTGCTACATGTGTACTAATAATCTATATGTAAAAATTTATTTAGGCACAGGGTGTTGTTTCGTAATGATTAAATACAACGTTTAGTCAAATTCTTCAAAAAAAATTGACGCTTTGGAAATTAAAAAAAAAAAAGTTTAAGTAAGATACAGGAAGTCATGACAGGAGGACTTTTGTTCATAAGAACACTCTATATGTAAACGTTACCAATAACAATAATAACAGTTTCATCATTGGGTTGGTGCAAAGAGTAAACTGGGATATCGGTCAAGGGCAGTGGGATATACTGTACGTTCCCAAGTGTATGATCATATGATCGCCAGTCGATATTATTCTTGTTTCTTTACCATACTGTATCTGTCTCTGTATTGTATACACTCAGAGGTGATAACACTTGATAATTTTAGTTTTAAAAAAACCTTCTCTGGCTAGAACTACACGCGGTAAATGTAAGCCTTTAAAGTTTTGTCGCTTCAAGCGAGTTAATCGGAGTATTCTTTAAACCATTATAAACGTTAATAAGTTGTAAAATATTAAATATTAAATAATATTGATGTACTAGTTAAACTGCTAACGTGCATATTGTAGAATTTGCAAGTTGTTGATTTAAAAAATAATAATAATAACGCTGATTTCCTTTCACGTTAATTTGACTGCCCTGTAAATAATTTGAACTTTTATTGTTAAAATCTAAAAAAATGTTAAAATATTATCTTTAATAAAATATCGTAAACTTTATAATGTCTGGTAACAATCTTAAATTTTATTCACCGTTGACTTTAATTTAACACACATTTCGCTCTTACTCATTGCAGCGAAATGTGATTTGTGTGAATTTAATTTAAAACACGAAAATCAGATTTTGCGTAAACAATGTTAAGATTAGATCTTAACTATTCACATCTTCCTCAGTCTTTTAAAAATAATATATTTATCTAATTAATTCCTCCAAAGCTATTTAACGCACTTTATTCGTTTGAAAAGTGCTTCTTAGTAGGCCCTATATAAATTTAAACAATAACTCATTTCAATCAGAAAATTGAATTATACAGTTTTTATTAAACTATCAATACATTTCCTGTGATCATAACATTTTGCATGCATTTTCTTTTAAAATTCTACGGGAAGTGACTATATTTACCACAAAAGCGTCGCTAAGGACAACATAACGTGTATACCACAACACTGAATGTGCTTTTGTTTACATTGACATCTTCAAGTGTAAATAGTAAAGCATGTCGATTTATTTAAACTTTTTTAATCGTTATTTGAGAAACTTGCATTAGGCTAAATAACGCGATTCTCAATGTATTTAACGTTATCGACAATTTTAAAAACCTACCACTGCCTGTTTTAGTTGAAACTTGCGTACGCGTTTTTAGGTTATGGACTCAGTAAACATAATTTTTAAATTATTAATTAACTTACCGCAATCATATATTTCTCGGTGCCCCACGTGTTAGAAAAATCGCAGTCCGCCTGGTTCCGGACGCCTGGAACGCGGAGACGCCTGGTCGTTCGAGTCTTTCCAACACGTTGACATTACACAAAATTAATTGAAACAAAAAAATATAAACTAGTAACGCGATCTTGGCATATCGAAATCCACAGATTGGACTGACCTGTTTGTGAATCAACAGCGGTACAGAAGCGTGTGAATGACACTACATTCTGATTGGTTGAAACTGCTATGACGTCAGTAAGAATTGATTGTAGCAAGAGTGGTTTCCATTGGTTTAGGCGGAAAACAGGAGTGGTTTATATTGGCCAGATATTCAAAAACTCTTTTTATTAATAACTATTTTATACATATAATGCTTAATATTTAAAAAATGTAGATCATTAAGTCCATAAAAATCGTTAACGTAAATTTTTGATCGGCACATTCAGTTTTGTGGCATCCATATTTACCCATTTTTTATAAAACAGCAAGAATATTATTTAAAACCCGTCCAACTGAGGATCTATAATAATGTTACATGACCTATAAAGTTTTTTAAAGATTTTTGAAGTAGGAAAGCCTTATACTTAGAAATTAATGATAATATTTTATTAATTACAGATGTCGTATTTATAAAACTTAAGCTGACGACAGGTTTGTAAAAGTATATATATAAACTAAACGCCTGATTCACTACAAAAAAATAATTAAACAGTCATAATAAAAAATTATAAAAAAATAGCATTCTCATAAAAATCGGCGTGTGCTAGTTTGTTTTGGCCTACATTGCAACAACTGTGAAATCATGAGCCATACCTTGTATGGATGTTTTTGACGCACATTTGTTAATGAATTAACTTCCATTGATTAATACCGTAGATTAGAATGGTGTGATACTTTGTGAAGCAGCAGACCTCCACCCCCCCCTTGACCTGATAATTATGTTGTATTGATCACACGCGCTCACATACGCGTTAAAGAATTATGTTTGCGTACGTTGTGTCCTGTCATTGCCTACAGCTCTCTCCGCAACCGGGCTTCCTCAGATTCGTCTTTCCCTTGGTTTCCACTGTGCTTCTCATGTGACCCAGCTAGTCTAATCTGCCACTTTACATGACCCATAGTCTACTATTTCAACTCTTTGTACCTTTCGGTTCAGTTCATAAATCATTAGTAGGCCTAAATACTGTCAGGGATCCAACGTCGTTTCGCACGGTCCCATCAATTTTTCTTGAAATTTTTCCTCTTTTTGAACCCGTAATCTCTATTAAGCCTTTAATATTTTTCAGAGCGAGGGAGAGGTAGACAGAGAGAGTGTGTGTGTGTTTAGACCCGACATGATGAAGTACCGAAAGCGCTAGTCATTATTACAACGCTTTTATAGTGGTATGTACATTTAAAAACTGTAAAATTTGAATAGCGAAGCCGCTAACACTTCATTGCAAATAAATAAACACACACACATGCATTTTTACCTACACTTTCGTTCACTGTTCTTAAAGAAAATAATTATATTAATAGAAAACCACTTTCTCGACTTTATTGGCGCAATAGACACATGTTGGCCTGCTCAACAACTATCGTCCATCCATATCGGTCGTGAGGAAGGAAAATCTTTATCCTCAGTTGCTTGAGATCCCTCAGGACGAGTGGCATAATTACAGGGCACCAATACCTCCCCCCACCCCCAGAGCTATTAGCCATTTCATCAAAATTCCATAATAGCGTAGACGTATTTTTAAGCCAGTTGTATGTGTTAATACAAGACTTATAAATAATTATAAAATAAAAAGAATTACAATATTTGTAAATTAATAAAATAAAGGGGAGTCCAAACTCCCCCCCTCCAGGAGCAGCTCTTAGTTACGCCACTGTTCAGGACACTGTCTTTATGTCGAGCTTCACCGGAAGAATCCTTGTAACGCTTTTTGTACTCTTACCCTTGTACCCTGTCCTGCTGTCTTCCTTTCTTCGCCATAACCTAGCCACTTCAATCTTTGTGTCTTAATGAAGGAGGCAGTGCTGATATCATCACAAGCTGCATACTTACTCCGCTGCCATATTCCACTTTTACGTGTTGGGCCTACAGTCTCGGAGAACTTACTTTTTTATCTTACACAAAGCTTTCCAGCTAAGCACTGACGTAGGGGTACTACCAGTCCCCGAAAGCACTCTGAAAAATAAAAAAGCGAGTTTTATATTGTCCTATTATATATTAAATGTGTGTGTGTGTTTGTTTTTGCTGCATTTCTTTTCTTGATATGTAGGCCTACATTACTTCGTACTATACTAATATACTAACAGCCAAAAGACAAAATATATACCGATGAAGAAGAATGTCCGAGAAGAAGGAATACCAAAAATTAAAATTAATGGCAGCCAATTTGAAACAGTTTTAGATATCTTGGGCCCCTCTTGACGTCAAAAAAACATATGGCATTGGAAATTCAAGACAAACTAGCCATGGGAAACAGGTGCTTCTTTTCTTTGCCGCCTATCCCAAAGTCCAGAAACATTTCTAAAACCTCCAAGGTCCAGATTTACAAAACCGTATTGCGGCCATTAGTATTGTATGCTTCAGAAGCCTGCACCATGAGCTCAGCCCAGGAAGATATGATCAGAAAATGGGAAAGAAAGATTCTGAGAAGGATATATGGAGGTGTACTTGATGCCGGCATGTGGCGTATGAGGACAAAAGCCGAATTGTACGAACAACACAAGGAATCGGACGTCGTCACAGTAATAAAACAAGGTAGAATTAGGCGGACAGGTCACGTACAAAGAATGACAGAGGAAAGGGCAGTGAAAAAAGTATCCATTGGAGGACCAGGAGGAAGAAGAGCAAGAGGCCAAGAAGAAGATGGGTGGACGATGTAGATGAAGACTTGAGAAGACGGAGGGGGGTCAGAAGGTGGCAAAGAGTCACACAGGTTAGAGAGGAGTGGAAGCACGTCGTTCTGGAAGTCAGGGCTCTTCATCAGCTGTAGCGCCGTGGAATAGTAGTAGTATACTAACATAAAATAAATATTATTCTATTATTACTTGGGACATGTTTCTACCATTAAGCAGTTGCTCAAAACATGTCTCGAATAAGAAAATACAACTTGATCATATATTGGTATAGTACGAACCAGTGTATAAATGTAATATAATATATTTGCGCATGTGTGTGTGTGTGTGTGTGTGTGTGTGTGTGTGGAATGATATTTTTTAAAGCTAACTATAGCATGCTCGTTGAGTCGTGGCGTGACTTACAATGTCACAACTGTGATGTACCGATGTGACCGATGTACGCCTACTGCTCGTGCATCGACGGCTGACAGTTGCCCATTTCTGAGTTCCCGATACTTCGGCTGTGCGTAATGCATCACTCCTTCACGCCTCACTCCCTGACTCTCAAGGCAGATTCGTCCTACTAATTACTGTCGAAGCGTTCTCTCTTACCTATTTCTCATTATTCTATGTATAGTTAATTTTTATAAAAACTAAACAACAAACAGATTCTTGATTGATTATTAGTAATCAAACAACAAATTATGTCTAGGTTAATTCCAATGTAGTAACAATTAAACAATGAGAGGATTCTTTAGTGTCACAGTTTTATGTAATAATCATGACACGAACAGCTTCTTGGTTGGTTTCATTCTGTAATAACTAAACAATGAGCAGCTTCTCGCTTGATATCATTACTGTAAATAATTAAACAATGACTAGACTAGACTGTTTATTGATTTCTTTGCTGAAACAGCTAAACAATGCAACAGTGTCCGTTGGTTCATGTCATTACCGCGGTAACTAATCAATGGGATTCATCGGTTGCTTTCGTTATTTAAGTAATCTAAAATTAATGCTCTTGATTGATTACATAAGTGTAAGAATTATAACCAACAAAACGTCTTGTTTGATTTCATTATTACAGTAACTAAACAGTACACAATCTGGATTGATTACAGAGGTGTCAGTTGTGCCCTGGTTGGTTTCATTACTGTGATTATTAGCAGAGAAACACATAATCTTCCAATATTGTAATCATTGACAAAGTAAAAACGAATGGCTTCGACCAAATTTATTTAACGTCAATTCGCTCTCAGAGAGTAATAGAAGTAAACTCAACGGATGGTAATCGGTGATGTTGAAAGAAAACGGAAAGTATTGTATGCCTACCTCAAAAGATTAGAAGACGTGAGAATGCCAAGGAAGATCGTGTCTTCTTAAGTGTGGAAGAGTATCGCGACAATTCCTCATCGGAAAAAAAAACAATATCTTAAAACTTCCTTCTGATTTAGCCAGCCTGCAATAACATTGTCTGTCGTAAGCCTAAAGTCTTGTGTGGTCAGTTTATTAATTTTTTTTTAACTTTTTAAATTTTTTATTTTGTCTTTTTCTTAATGTATCGTTTCTTTTTGTCTGCATTACTTGTTACTAATATTTGGCATTAGCCTTCGCATAACTTAGTCACTCAGTGGCTTTAGAATTGAAAGTCATGCGCGATTCCACGCAAGTACACTAAGATATTTCTTTCATCACACTGCCAACTGCTGTGTAGAAAAAAAATGAAAATTTTAGATATTCTTTCCTTTAATAGCCAAACACTTCTATAACAAAAACGAAATATTAGTCTTTTTTATAGGCAGTCACGAACCTGCAAACGCAGAGTGGTGTTTTTTGCCTACAATGAAAATTATTTGAAGAAGGGGACCGAGGTTAAACGAAGACAATACCCTGAAGAGGGGGGATATCTCACAACTGTCGGGGAGCTACTGTCGCGGAACCGTGTTGTAGATCTAAAGAAGCCGAGAGAGAGAGAGAGAGAGAGAGAGAGAGAGAGAGAGAGAGAGAGAGAGAGAGAGAGAGAGAGAGAGAGAGAGATATTAACAAGGACAATGAGGTCAAGAGATCAGAGAGAAAGCCAGTAGCACAGAGTCTGGGGTGGAAGTCAGACATCGGACAACGTAGTCAAAGTTGTAGAAACATATGTATAATCGGTGTTCACGGATATTAAGAAAGTTTAGGATAGAGTGACTAATTAAAAACACTGGAAATAATGAGGGGTATAAAAGTGTGAGTAATGAGGAAGGCTGAGGGACTGAGTTAAGATCCTTGAATGAGGATGTTAGGGAAACTAGTTGGTGCTGTATGCTGTTTACAGATGACAGAATACAAGTTGACGAACTTTGATGAATCCATAGTATTATCTGTCTGCTATATATACGAAGATTACAGCTCAAATCAGATTATTTGTAAATCATCATCATTCCTGGTGCTACAACTCATTGCTGAGTTTCTGACATCCTCCAGAAGCCTTCTCTAACGATCCCGATCTGACGCGATGGCTCCATCGTCCCTCAATCCAAATGGTTTGTCATCAATCCATCGCAACTTTGGCCTCCCTCTCTTTCTTTTCCATCCAGCTGCATTGTTAAGTTTTTCCTCGGTATTTCATCCTATCTCATCCTCATCAAATGTCGGGCCCACCTCAACATTGATAATTTAATACATTTATAATATCTACATCCCTAAAGAGCGCATAAAATTTATTGTAAATAAAATAAAATATTTTTATGGTGAGAAGACAGCAGATCACGAAAGTTTTCTCAGCACTGTTTGAGAGTATTTTCAGGCTGTAGGAAGGCGAAAAGTGGAAAATCAAAACTTAGACGAATCCGCCAATTTTCTTCCCAGCAGGTAAAGTATTGTTAAGAGACGGTAAGTCCGAGATAGGAATATGATTAATGACTTCAATCATGAGTATTAAGACTGTTCTGAGACGATAATATGGAAAAGACAAAAGAAATGTTTAAAAGACTGAAACTGAAACATCCGAGAAAATGAAAATTGACTGTACAGGTATGATAGAAATATAAATATATGTTTGAATATGCAATGCGAGAAATTGTTAGTTGACTTAAATTAAGATGGCTGGTCTTCGGAAATATGAGCAATATTGTGATCAGCAGCAAAGTGTTTTTGTAACTTATTTCAAAAAGGGTCTGAAGCGTTATATGATTCCAGCAACGAATCAGGCACAGACACGAAATGATAATGAAATTTGATTACTGCATATACTGGAAGAAGGAGTATGCTAGGAATAATAACAAAACTATAAAATGAATACTGTACATAACAAAACTATGACAGATTATGTCATTGACGGAATTATATGGGTAGAATATTTAACTAGGCCGGAAAATGGCAGATGCCCTCGAAGGTTGCTTAATTTTAGCCCAACAGATAGCCTGTATGGCTCCAGTTTCTATTCAAATAGCATTATTCAGAAAGCAAAATATCACACTGCGTCTGAGATAATACTAGTAGTATAAACATCTCGTAGTATAAAAGCTGAAAAAACGGAAAAGAAGCATGCTATTTCTTTAGAATTAACTGATTGTCAGAATTATTTGTTGAACCATAGAGAAACTCAACGCTGATGGGATATTTTATCACATCCAATTAGAAATTAGTCTTCCGCCGTCAGTCTTCTTAAAATAGGCCAGGTTGTTAAAATACATGAGCCCGGGAGCAGTTTGACTAGTCTACAGCCTCTTCCGAATTTGTGACGATAACAATGGCAACATAGTGAGAAAAGCATCGATACGTACTAAAGGAGAACCGGGGAATAGAAGATGCGATACCACATCTACATTCTGTGTTAGTCGGTATTAAGAAAGAGCCAAACAACAGAAGAATATGCGTAGATTTATTGATATAAGAAAATTCATTGATAGCGTGTGCTTAGAAGAGAGCTGCGAAAACCTATGACAAGAATAGGTGTGACACTAGTTTAGAAAAATGAAGTGAAAATGTTGTATAAGGATAATAAGTTACATAACAGTATAATAAGGTATGTAACAGTACTGCTTCAAAACATTTCTATTAAAATATTTCGGAGGCACCTGGAAGCATATATGTTATGGATTTGCAATGAAAATCTCTCGGTTTTTGAGGATAAAGAAGTAACAGGCCAGGTGAAGAAGTTGCATGCGCCACAAAGTTGAAGGAGACATCCGAAAAAATATTGGGTTAGATATAAATCTAAAAACTATATGCTTGGAAGTAACAGATTATTTTTCCATTAAAATAGATCTGAAAAATCTATCTTTAATGTATTATAATCCTTCTTCTTGAGACAGGTTTTTCAGCCTTATGGGATCTACAGTTTAACGTCGGATCCAAACTACATAAGTAGGGAGAGCATATACTAGGCAGGTTATCTCTTGGTGGTTTGCCTAATCAGATGACTCCGCGCCGCGAAGATGCGCCACAGTCCAGCCGCTACGCCACGACCATTCTTTCTAATCCTAATGCCCAAATACTTAAAATCTAAACTTTACCCACTGGAGTGCTGAAGTTTTTTTTGTCTTGATTAATCACAACACTGACAATACATTCAGCACTCTTCTGTATTGTCATTACACTAATTCAAAGGGGTTAATCTTGATAAGGAGTTGAACCGACGTGTTGGTGTAGTCTTGCTTCGTGTTTTGATCACCGTTACAATGTCGTGCTTCGACGTATGTCACTCTTATGAATGAACAGTGGACCATTTTTTGTGTTACATTATATTCTGTTCTGAAAATTGTGTATTCCTTTACATGATCTGGGACATCGCCCATAAGTCCAGGTAAGGTCAGTATCTGATTTTATATCATTATTTTATTGCATATTCACAACTGAAAATTTCTTTCCAACCAAAAACGTCCACTGTACATTATGCCCAATTCCACTTTTCTCTTTTCTTATATGCTTCTTCTATTTTAATTTTGCGTCTAAGGTCATGCCAAGATTCTGTCCAGTATTTCTATAAGCACCTATATTACCACTGATATTGATTGATAGCTGATCCTTAAAGATAGGATGTAGGACGATGTAGAAATTAAAGGAACGGACAGGTTTGAATACCTGGGTTTCGTAATATCGAAAAATGCGATCAAGGAGGGGTATACATTACAGAGGCCAAAACGTGTATAAAACAGCTAAACGTAGTTCTCTGAAACAGGCACTCCGGGATAAACACAAAGAATATGATATTCGAGCGAAGCATTTTGACACATTCTGAGAAAGTCCAGATAGTCAGAAGGGAACCAACAGAAAGAAAGAAAAGTACCAACAGAAAGTTCTTTGCAGCTGAAATAGATGCTGTAGGCCGAACTAAGAATTTAGAAGGAGAGTTGTCATTACAAGGATGTACGTAATTCAGTATACATACTTACTTACTTAATCTTTAGCTTTTCTACCTTTCGGTGTAAAGCTATGTTGGAGTTGAGTCCTCTGAGGTCGTCTTTTTCCACATATCCCTCCATTTCTTTCTATCTCCTGCGAGCTCCTTTATTTTCTCCCATTTTACTCCTCTTCTTTCTGCAGCTGTGCGGGCTTCATCCTTCCAGAGCTTTCTCGGTCGTCCTCTCTTTCTTTTACCTGTTTCTCTGGATTCAAACACTTGCTTTACCGGTCTTTCCTCCCCCATCCTCATTATATGTCCCAGCCATCTAGGTTGTGCTTGTTCTACTGTTATTGCTACAGGAACAATATCTAACTTTTCCTAAATATTTCATTTCGAATTCTATCTTTTTTATCTTTCCTTCTATTTTTCGAAGAAACCTAATTTCAATACTAGTTAGCTTGTTTTATTCTCTCATTTGTTCTCCATGTTTCGCTTCCGTAAGTTAATACTGGCTTCATGATTTTTTCAGTATACATAAGAAAAGTAATTATTATATAACGTCCACATTCAACCAGCACAGAGTGGAGCAGGAGAAATAAACGACGTCCAAGAAGGTCCAATGCAGTGGTGGGGATTAGAAGAAAGTGGATGGGAGACGCAATACCTGGAACAAAGAGAAGAAAGAAGATCGAACTTCCTTGTATTCCGTGGTGATGCATTTCGTATGCTGAGTGTAAAGTGGTTTTGGCCTGAAAGCAATCTTCTTCATTGGCGTACACAGTCTTCACGAAGAAACGAGGCGTACTGAAGAGAGAAAAGAGAAATCACGGAGTGGAATCCTCACAGAATATATAATCACAAATATAGTTTCACCTGCTAATATAAAATCGTATTATTTGATGCAATCACTAAATAAATTGTAAAATTACACGTGATGAATGCGGTAGTATTTACGTCGTACAAACGGGTAGACCGTGTATTAAACGGTCTAAAGATGACATTCCGGGAAAAATGAGACACTGAAAAAAAACTACGATCTAATTATGCACATCGTCTAATATAAAACAACCATAATTACACTGATTGGTGATGAATTTCAGCCCTTCGCATCTTTGTAAAAAGAATCCGTCCCAAAAATTTCAGGACTTATAGGACCTTGGGAAATGGAAAGTCAGCAATGTGTTACTGACTAGATGGTTAGTAATCAAACTTTTTATAACACACAGTCATCAGCATTCGAGACAAGGTGCAATATAAACAACTGGTAGTAAGTGGTCGAATCTCCCGATGACTTCCTGTCGCTCCTTATGTCCCCAAATAGTACACGGACGCTATTATTAAGGATGTTTTCATTATGGATCCTTTTTAATGTTTTACAGATGGAGACAATAGGTGTACGCATACTGTTTGAAGGATTTGTGACCTCTCTACGAGAGGTTTCTTCTCCCTGTTGAAAAGAGTCACCAAACGTCCTTCTTGGGGCTTAGACTGCCTAGAGTAAGACGTCGTTGTAGAAATTAGCGTTGAGTGCAAACGGGATAAGGATCTATCAGTCACCAACAGTGCAGAGTGGCAGTGGTACTTAGTGACTGGACAAATTCGTAACATCGATAATTTAGTTGACATGCTGTTACAGAGAGTAGTTTACAAGCACCCAAGTTTTACTTTGTAGGAAAAGGTGTCCTTTGTACGTTGTCATAAGTGGGGCTAGTTTGAGACACTTTCAACATACCGTGCGCCAATCCATCAAGCGAAGAGAAGTAAGAAGAATTGACGGTGGATGTTTCGAAAATATTATGTGTAAATGTAACATACGTGTATGTAATACAGTTCTCTACAACCGTACGTGGCCCTTTACGACACGTCGTCGTCATTCCTTACCAACTTCGAATACCCATCTTCCTTACATCATCTTCAGCCGCATCTATTCAACGTATTTCATACTGTACTCTGGGCGTGTCCCATTATGGCTTTTCTTTCTGCACCATGATCGCTCTAGTGCGTGCGGACAATATGTCCAGCCCACTTAAGCCATATTGATTGTATACACGTGGTTACCGGTGGCTCTCTGTATATATATTTCATACAGTTAAGACGTCTCTCCTACACACCACACTCCCAAATCCTCCTTACGATCTTCCTTTAAAAAACGTTTGTCTTTTTCTCGTCCTTTTTTGACATCGCTCAGATCTGAGAGGCCTAAGTTTATAATGGGTATTACAATAGCTCTTAGATGATAGGTTTTGTAAAATTCTAATAGATTTGTCTTAATCTTAAGGGAGTTTGCAAAGAGTAGCTTCTGTGGATAGGGCACCTATGCAAACACAAAACACAACGGTAGAGCAGACTTGGAGGCATACGCGCGTTTATCAGTAACAGCTCATCTACTATTTGTTGCAACTGCATAAATTTAGCAAAGTGTGTGAAATGTCAACCGAGCCGAGAGACGGCTGCATCGTTAGCTGTACAGCTTCGAAATGTGAAAGGTGAGATACAGACAGATGCGGACGTCCGTCCATTCATATCGATTTGTTGTGCACGCTACGACTCTGTGTTAAACGACACGGTCTTTCTATGTAATAAATCAAAGAAAGCGAATTATGATTTTGTGCATTTTACTAATGCGTGCGAAGACAGAACAGTATTTCCGTACCGACCAACTCTGCGAAACCCCTACGTGTTCTATAGATTCAAACGTTTATTCTTCTTATTCTTAGCGATTTCCATTTCCGTATAATTGTTTGCCAACAGAAGTTGTGTGTGTGTGTGTGTGTGTGTGTGTGTGTGTGTGTGTGTGTGTGTGTGTGTGTGTGTGTGTGTGTGTGTGTGTGTGTGTGTGTGTGTGTGTGTGTGTGTGTGTGTGTGTGTGTGTGTGTGTGTGTGTGTGTGTGTGTGTGTGTGTGTGTGTGTGTGTGTGTGTGTGTGTGTGTGTGTGTGTGTGTGTGTGTGTGTGTGTGTGTGTGTGTGTGTGGATAGAGGGACTGAGAATGAAGAGAGGATCCAGGAACTGGAAATATGATTTAGAAAGGGTGTAAGGAATAAGAAAGTTAGAAACCTTATTTCCTTAAACTAAACAGTGGCAAAGTGCTTATTATGACTGGTCCTATCCTGAGGGCGAGTGGACCATTAACAGAGAGGAAGGCGAGGAGAAGAGTGAAGCTGCGGAATGTGAGGTATCGTATGGAAAGAGCCTTTCAAGACAAATGAATATAACGTAATTATAATATCTAATTTGTACTCAAAAGTTTTAGTTGGCAATAACTCTAAATGGCTAGCGAGCGTCTTATGGAAGGGAGTCGTATGAAAAGCAGGCGAAGAGGAAGACGAAACAATAGAGAATCATAACCTTGGAGACGGTGATTTGAAAGGCCCAGAAGGTAGAAAAATATGTTGAAAGTGAGATGTCGCAGTTGGTACGTAGTAAATCAGGATTTGACACGATTTTCGATAAATATTTTGATATCTTAAACATACCTTTAAGATATGTAAGTTATCAATTTTAAAAAAGTATAGGCATTTTCTACAACACTACGCTGTAGATTAATCTACAGGTCGCTCGTTTTTGTCACATGACCGCTCTGGCTGACGACACTACTGTCTGTGTAAGACGGGTTTAGCTGTGTCTTATTTTATTTTACTTCATTCTGTGTTTGCTATTAAGGAAGAACTTTTGTTTACAGAATGTAATTGTTCCTGTGCGTAATATTTTTTGAATGTTGTTACAAATGAAGACGATAATCGGTGGATTTGAAAAGATATAGAAAAGATGATTGCAACGTGGTGATTGGTACAACAGAAGCTTCCGATGTGCAGGATGCGAAAGACGGCAGTAGCTGTAGAAAACGCTCAATGGATGAATTGAGAAACATCAAGGTTTAGCCACACAATTCAAGAGCACAAAAGTGTTAACAACATGAACACGAATCTATCGTTGCAGTGATATGGCCAAGGAAACATTATGAGAAACGTCTTGACCATAAGCTGCAGAGTATCGTCATCGAAAAGCGATATCGTCCACAGTCAAAGTGATTTATTTAGTTCCGGAAACAAGTTGGCCGTCTTTACTGTCCCCTGTAGGAGACATTGTCCGCCCGCCTGTATGAATGAGCAATCCACCATTCATAAGCACTTGTTTGCGTATCTATGGTATTGTGGTATAGGCCTACACTCCACAGACGATATTTCTACTGCACACGCTTCTGTCTTCACACCCTATTCAGAATTGTTGCCAATTTAAGTCCTGGCTTCTTTTAACTGATTTTTCTGTGTAGATAACTAAAGTTTTTGTATTTCTGTACTAGCTATTTCCAATATTTGTTGTGTACAAATCAACCATGTCTTATTATGATTGTTTTGGACAATCCATATAGTACGTAAAATTTCTTATAAGTACACATACACACAAACGCACGCGCGCACAGATAGATAGTCTTGTTGTACTCTAAGTTAAATACAACAGTACATGCTACATTTATTGAAATGAAAGTATTTTTGTACCCAAGTGAATCTGCCATTCGTCTCTTACAAAGCGGTATCAAACCAAAGTTGGTAGGTTGTCACTTTTTATATATACAAGAAAGACACATCTTGAGAAGCAAATATATTCATCTACTAAACAGTATTCTGTGAGATAAAACCGTCACAAATTAAAATAGTAAGTAGCAAATTTAAAATAACTTAATGAAAAGAATAATTTGCGATTACAAGGCATGATCACTTCGAAGACGAACGAATATGGAGAAATTATTGACGTTATTCATTGAGGGAAAACGTGAACGGTTAATTTCGTAGCGAACTTATAAAACAAATATGGACCGTATAACCATAAGGGAAAGGCAAAGAGAAGAAATTGATGAGGACACAAGACACGAAGACCTTGAGGATGATCTACGGAACGTCCGGAAAACGGGAAACATCGGAGAAGGATGTAAACTGATCTGTGTCTGTGTGTGCGCGTTTACAACAGTCTACAGCGAACAGTATAAATTAGTGTAATATTTACTGAAACAGATAAAAATGTTTGATATGAGAAGCACTGTGTTATGAAACTGTTATTGATTTGTACAAGTTAACTGTTAATCAGTGGCGACATGGGGGGAGAGAGAGAGAGAGAGAGAGAGAGAGAGAGAGAGATTTGAACATCTGCTCTCTTACTCTCTTCCATCCCCCTGCGCGCAGCGTCGATGAACGAAAGGCTACAGGGCGGCGGAACGGGTCAAGGGCGTGTAATTCGTGAATGAAGTGATGATGATGATGATGATGACGGCACATCTTCGGGCCGGATCGCGGTTCATAAGGTTTTATTCTTCTAGTTTCAATCCACCGATACGTATGTTTTTTACTGAAAGTAGGAGATAGGTATGTTTGATATTTTATACAGACGTCAGCACTGGACAATTTGCGTGTATACATATAAAACTAATGTATCGTATTTATCGGTATGATGGAACACGAACTCTACATGTTTTCATTATAACTCCTATTTACCAGTTTTTAAACGTAAAACTGTTTGCGTCAGAAGCAGGAGACGGTTTTACCAAAACCCGATACAGTGTTTTCCATTTAACACCAGCAAAACAATTTCGTCCGTTTAGTTTTTTGTATGTCATTAAAGCGGTAAATACTAAATTATTTACAAACACTGCGCATTTATCAAAATATAAATAACTTTGTATATAAAACACGGTTATATAAAGGTTGTAGTCATCTATTGTAAAGTTATTGAATTTAAGTATAGAAGTTAAAGAGAATAAGGGAGAGGGTGACGAGGGAGTGATTGAGGGTCGAGCCGAGGGGAGGGGAGGTAAACCAGCTCTGACGTCATAGCTTACGTCATTATATACAGGGAAAGAGGGGAATTGGGTCAACCTGTCATACGGGACGCGGGGATCTTTCCTGAACTCATGTAAAAAATTTAAAAAACTGAAGCCTTAGCGTTACAAAAACACGATACAAAATACAGTTAGAACTCGTATTAATTGCCTTAAATTAATGAATTGAAACTTAATGGGATCGATTTTGGTTTCAGCGTGTTCAAGCGAAATTATGTAATTCTGTCGGCTCGTGTAAACTAAATCCAGCGGTTACTGAACTAAGACAGCTGCAACCATGACATCTGTTGTAAACTGAGCAACTAAGACAGCTGCAACCAGATCTGCAACAATGACATCTGTTGTAAACTGAGCAAATCCAGCGGTTACTGAACTAAGATAGCTGCAACCACATCTGCAACAATGACATCTGTTTTAAACCGAGAAAATCCAGCGGTTACTGAACTAAGACAGCTGCAACCATGACATCTGTTGTAAACTGAGCAACTAAGACAGCTGCAACCAGATCTGCAACAATAACATCTGTTGTAAACCGAGAAAATCCAGCGATTACTGAACTAAGATTGCTGCAACCAGATCTGCAACAATGACATCTGTTGTAAACTGAGCAAATTATACATTTATTTTTGCTTTTATTTGTTCAACCATATTTCACAGTTATGAATGCTGTAGTTACCTTCAAACTTTAACAGGTAATTGCACGAGAAACAAACAGGTACGTACTTATCTCAATTCACAGATCTTCACTAGCTTTAGGATATGTCTACCGAATGAAAAACGTAAAAAGTAGAATGTGTAGACGTGACAGGCAGATATAATCAATCACAGGTTGTTGAAATGAAGTGCCCGAGAATAGTCATAGGAATTCAAAGACGATGTAAAATGAGAAATAACCGATCTGAAAACGCAGTCACGTTAGAATTTGTAGGAGGAAGAAAACTGGTGGCGAAAGAGTAGGGATCAGGCAACACTAGTAAGACAACTGTG
Organism: Magicicada septendecula; assembly: GCA_034769895.1. NCBI lineage: Eukaryota > Metazoa > Arthropoda > Insecta > Hemiptera > Cicadidae > Magicicada > Magicicada septendecula. The sequence continues at coordinate 403,210,625 of CM068370.1, read as the reverse complement.
AAAGCGAACTTTGGGGAAAATAAGGATAGGAGAAGGTGTAGATAATGGAGTCGAATCGAACAATAGCAACAATACGTACAAGAAGGAAAATAGATAGTATTGGGCGGACGAAAAGAGCCTGTCTAGAACAAGAAAGGATGGAAAAACTTGTGCAAAACAAAATTTATTCCATTGTATAGCAACAGGGTTCGTATACAAAAGTGACGACTGTACAATAAATACTGCAGAGCTGCAGAACATATCGCAGAATATTAATAATCATTGCGATTATTATTTATTATTCACGTATTTCATTGTTTCTGAGTTAACTGTATTTTAATCATAATAGACTAAACTTACATTAATTAAGCGAAACTTTCACAAAGTAACAAACGTATTAACATGTGTGAACGAGACGTCCCTATCGTGGTACACAGTCATCAACTCGTAAGACAGCAGTGGAGATGTAGCGTGTCTGCGGGGATAAGCGGCCTTGTTTACAACGAAATACATGAAAGTTGTACAAGAAAAGATGTAAGGAACGGAGAATGTGATCATTGTGGTAATTAGGCTAATTTTAAAACTCGTATCATTTTTTTATTATTGTAACAAAATGTAAAATTTGTGTTTGTTAACAAAATAAGAAAAATTTGTTTGTTTTTTGAAAATATTTTGAGAATGGTTTTTGTTGTTTTTATTATTTAGTAATTAAGTTTCGTAATGTATTGGTGTAAAATTTTAAATCTGTTATTACTGTTTTTGACAATTATATCACCTTTTGGTAACTAGAATTAAGTTCTGCGTTAATAAGATTGTCTACGGCACTGATCGATTAACGGTTCTTCTTCTTCTGAGAGTATTCTCCTTTCACCTTGGTAATTGCCGCTTTTCGTGTAGTTCGTTGTTAAAATATTATCTTATGTTATGTTAATTATACCTTTTGAAAGAAATATAAGTCAAAATTGTGAAATTCCATTTTTTATTTAACAAATTATTAATGTGTCGATATTAAATCGATTTTGCAACAGTTGGTATCGACTCGTATCTCAGGGCGATCGATTATTTTTACATAAAGTATTAATATTAAATTTAAAGTTCTTTTAACGGTTATATTATATAGTCAGAGAAAGGGTAAGTTCAGGAAAGTATAACAATTACAATTAATAACTTGAGAATTAAAAATACAAAGATTCATTCAATATATATAATGTTTATTAAAATAAAATTTCGAACCATTTGACGTTGACGACGAAACTAGCTGTGGTATACTTTGAATTGTGGGAGTTAAAGATGGCTGCTTCAGGACTGCATATGTTAAAATGACGACTTCACGACAGAATTCTCTTCAAATAAAAGTAGTTTTTTCCAAGTTTCCTCGTCTCAGCAGTAGTGATATTTCCTTCTGGTGTTAGTGGAGTTGTCCTTGTTCAGTGTTCTGGGATTCACCCCGTTGATTAGTGTTGTATAATGTTTGTAGTGCACTTTAGTCAATAAGGTCGAAAATGGCACGTTCCGTCTTTATATTCAGTATTATCGTTTTTATGTGTTTAAATTAATTAATTCACCTTTCCGGTTCAATATTAGTTAATTCATTAGTTGTAATTGTTTATTGCACTGAATTTAATTGAGTTTTAAAGTTTTTCAAAATTTGGGGTTTTTTTTCTTTGAATAGGCTAGGTTGATGAAAGCCATTTTTTCTTCCTTCGATATACGTTAATATTTGAGCTAGAGCTCGTCTCATGTGTACTCGACAAAGTTTAATAATCAACTGTTTTTACTTCCTTCTTCATCCGAAACGTCTTAGCCAAGTTAATATTAAAAATACATTGTTTTAAATTTTTAGCATTTCCGCTACATAACTGATTTTTACATTATACTACTGAATACATTTTTATTATTATTCAACTTTATTAAATATTAAATACATAATCTCTTTCTTTAGTTCATTATGCTTGATTTGATACCAAATAAGATATTTTTACAAAGTTTTTTATCTAAAAATGCCATATTTACTGTATTTGTAACTGTAGGCCTTAAAATTTTACTTCCTGTCCTCTTAAAAGGTTTGCCATTTGTATTATGTTATAATTATGATTGTACAAAATCTCAGATTGAAATAACATGTTTATTTTCCATTAATTCCTTGTAATCTTATTAATTAGTTATCCTTTTTAAATATTATTCTTTAATTTGGGACTCCCCCCTTGGATTTTTCAGTTATTACATTTGCATTTTTTCCAATAATCTTTCATACCTTTTTCTAATATCTTTCTAAAGTATAGTTTCATTTATAATATACTGTGTTTGATTTACCTTATACAAATTTCATCAGTTTAACTAGTTTACTAGCCTTATTTATCAATTATAATGTTGTTGTTTTTTACCATTTGGCCTAGATTTTTTCTGTTTTTACATACAAAGTTTTTGGATAATACAGCTTGTTTATACCCTTTCTGACCTTCTATTCTAATACAATATTAATGAAAATTACCTTACTTATCTGCTTGAACATTTAGCATTGATAATAAGTATTAACTCCTAACAAATATTTCATAACAAAAAATAGTATTTAAACTCAGACATTTCAGCCTTGAGTTCCTTGAACTTAACACAAACTAAACACATATGTCCTGTCTTTTTTAACTTATTTCTTAAATTTAATTTTGTGCAGTCTTAGCTGTTTTTATTTTATATTGGGATGTACCCCTTGTCACTCCACTTATTTATTACCTGCTCTTATTCTATCTATCTCATTTTATAAAATGTAGTCAGATAAAGAGTGGCACTTTCTTAAAACATTTGTAGTCTATTTTTATCATAATATTCTACAAAATATTATTTCTGTAGTTGGTACATAAACTTTAAAGTTGGGTAAAGGCACAAATTTACTTAGTTTAAGCATTTAAAACACTGACACTTGAAGTTTATTTATTATAATAAGGTAACTTGCACTGGTCCTCTGTTATTCTTGGATCTTATCTCTAAATAAGTTTTATAGTATTCCAAGATCAAGCATCTTGTTTATAGAGGATTATGAAGGTTTGTTTTTTCCATTATAAAACAACTTTCGTGGGTGCACTTTTACTTATACCTCTAAACACTTTTGTCTATATCTACTTCACATTATTTTCTGTTTTGGGTGTTATACTTTCATTAGTTAGATTTCTTTAGGGGTTTTATTCCTTTGTTACTAGGTTTATTTTGGGTATTTCCCTACTTTATCTTGTTCTTCCATGTGGTTTCTTCCATTTCAGTCCTTTTATTTGGAGTGTCGGTTTGTTCTAGGTTTTGCCTTACTTTAACTTATTCTCCTACTTTGTTTCTTTGATAAAAATAGTTTTATTAGGTATGTCGGTTTGTTTTGGGTTTTGCCTTACTTACTCCTATCCTACCTGGGTATTTCCTTATTTACTTTTAGTTTTTTGGTTTATTTTTCATTACTCATAGGTGTTGCTTAGTTGTTTTTAATTTATTTTTATTTCTTCAAATTATGATTGCATTTTCTGTGGTACTTATTTGTTTTTATTTGGATGTTTCCTTGATTTCATTTTATTTTATATTTATTTATGATCATTTTTCATTAATTATAATGTGGATAATCTGTCTTGCTACATTATTAAATTAGTTTCATGAAGAACAACAAATATTTTATCTGCGAGCCGCCACTTATATACGAGGGCTATTCAAAAATCAACCCCCTCCTATTGGCAGGTAAAGGGAAACTAAACATGTAACTATATTTTGTATAACCTATAGACCTACAAGAGTTACATTACATTATCACACTCACGTCCAGACAGTTATTATACATGTGTTCTAGCTATTGTAGTCCCTCGTTGAAAAACGCTGCCGTCAAGAATTGACGCAATTGATGAGATCCTCACTTGTCGGTAGCCAGACAGACCATCATCTAAGTGACACGGTGGCGTCCTTGTCCGGATTTAGTCCGGCGGTGTTCCGGACTCGATTCGGCCACCGACAAGGTACGAGAATATTTGTGCGCTATTCGTACTCCAAGAGATATTATTAGCAGAATAAACCTGGCTAAGATTCCTTTTAACAAAAAAATGGAGAATACTAACAACAAGTAGCATCTTCCTTAAAACAAGGAAACGTTTTCTAATGAGTTTTATATGGAGCATGCGTGGACAACAGGTATGAAGAAAAAAGGAAACTTAACAGCTTTTAGATATGGTGTTATCGCAAGATGCTGAAAATAAAATGGTCTGACAAATTACAAATGAAGAGCTGCTGAATAGAATAGGCAATGAGGCTGTTTGTTGGAAAGCATAATTTAGAAGAAGGGTAGAACTTATTGCACATACACTGAAGGACTACTGAAACTGGTGATGGAGTGAACGATAGAAGGTACAGGATATTAGGAAAGACCAAGGCTGCAGTATATAAAGCAAATTATGGATGACATAAAGAAAAGACAAAGAACTTTGAAGATCTGGTAATTAGGGTATGAATGTCTGGGATTAATAGGATGGAAGAGAATAATTGAAAGTTCGGGGAAGATGGAAGTAAACTGGCGTATTATGTCAAAGTAAGACATAAGAAAGTAATGCACATGTGTACGCACTTATGGCATACGAAGGATCCGTTTAGAATACAAACAAATTCTTTTACATGCATGAGACAAACCGGGCGGACAGGCTGCGTTGAAGTGGTCCACAAATTTTTGTGGTAACTACGACAAAATACGAGTGCAAAACCGACAACTGAAGGCTAGAAATTGAGTTGGACAAGTGCTGAACTGTAGATTAGATACAAAATGACGGTCTGTAACACTGTCAAGAGAAAAAAAGTTTAAATGTGTACGCTCTGAAGGAAAGAAGAAGATAAATAATTAAGGCCTGATTCGATGGCTGCAGACCGAACAAAGCAACTGCGTGTGTATCTTTATCAAGAGAAATATGTTAAATGTATGTAGCAAAATAATAGTAAAAGGATATAAGCGATCAACTGTTTTACGTTTTCGTTTCCATTATTATACTAATAGTCTCTCAGACAAATTTTCATTGTTACTACATTTTGTATTTCAGTCTCTGTATCAGTTACTAGTTGATTTTTGATTCAATTTGTAGATGATGATGATATTTATGCCTGCGTACTATGAGTATTGTGTACGCGGGCGTATGTACGTGTTTTCTTACTGCATGGTTCGCAACAGAAACGCAGCTTCGTTATGGTCAAGGTATCACCCAAGTAGATTAGAAGACTGTATGGCATACAAGCGGTCGGTATAGACAGCACTACACTTGAGCAGCAGGATGTTAATACAAGTGTAGACCAACTTATTTCCACAGGCCGAGTCGACTTGGGGTTAAAAACCCAACTTGATTTTAATGGTGCTGCCCAGGAAATTGAACCCTGCACCTCTCGATTAGTAACCAAGCACTATTACGACTGGTCTAGTAAGCTTTCAATATTTGATAATGCTAGTGTTATTCAGATACAGATAATATATTAAACATACAAAAATCTATCCTATATTCAGTTATAAATCAATGAATGGATACGATTATGAAAGCTTTGTGAATTTGCGTTAAGGAGAAAATTGAGAGATTATGCAACGTTTTCTTCTTCCTGCGTTTGCCATTTCCGACTCCACTTGTTGTATGGGTGTATCTTACTGTCATTATTATGCACCCCATACTACAAATCGTCAGTATGCAGTATGCTTCCGCTTTTTTTTTACTTAAAACAAACTCTTGCAGTGATTTTGTTGTCATTAATATATAGGTCCATTTGTTAGTTTATTTTTTTATTCTTTACATTTAGCTGAAGGAAAATGGCAAAATATTACGAACAAAGAAGTAAATGAAACCTAACAATGAAAATGTAATGAAAACAGTTAAAACCTCGGTCTTATGGACGTAAGGAAGGGGAGATGTATCAACATTAAGACCGATGACGGAGTTTATGACGTAAAGAAAAGACAAAGAACTTAGAAGATCAGGTAATTAGGGTATAAATGTCTGGGATTAATAGGATGGAAGAGAATAATTGGAAGATCAGAGAAGATGGGAGTAAACTGGCGTATTATGTCAAAGTAAGTCATGCATAGTCGTCTACATGTGTAGAAACAGCTGTTGCACAGACCATCATACAATAGTGACATCGTTTAAGAATTCCTGCCGGAAAATTCTTATTCTTGTTCTGCCTCTGTCAAATAAACCTGTAACCGTGTCAGGAGAGATTGGTGGCAAGGTCCAAGCTGTAGCCGCCACTGTTGTTCCGACTGGCGTATTGGCGGTAAGATCTTTTGAAATACACTGTTGTTCTTACTCTCCGACTGGCGTATTGGCGGTAAGATCTTTTGAAATACACTGTTGTTTAAATAAATAAATAACATTTTGCGCAACAAAATCGAGACACGAACGAACTACTCGACTGTTTGGACGCTGTTGAGCAGTGACTGGATCCCAACCTTTGGTACACGGTTGACCGTTCAGAAACAATTAGTAATATCAGATTTATTACATGTGTCTATGTCATTTGTTTAAAGAAAACGTTTTCATTAACAATTACGGTAATGCCTTAATTTGTTGACAACTATATAGAAAACGACACATTCAAGTACTTCATCGCAAATCACATGAAATGTTTAAACGCTGGGTTGCCTAAACTTGTATTACTAATGGCGTTCTTTCAGTTGATTCTCCTTTTAATGTACAATACCTTAAATGGAATGTTTTCATACATTTACACTCTTTTATTTTTTTTTTAACTTGTCAGCCCCTGTAGGCTATTCCGCGTTTCCGAGCCACATGTTAAAGCCTTTCTCCTAATAAGTGATTTATAGATTCCTTATAAGCTTAGATTATAAACGTCCTTGTTGTTTATATATTTATAGTTTATACATTTATTATACTTTTGTAGATTCGTTACAATAATGACAGTTTTTGAGTGTGATAGTTTTTTATGAGTGTCTCTCGATCATCGTTCCCAATGTACGTGAGTACGTTTTGTCCACCAAAACCCAACTTCTTGAACAGATGGTGTGGATTATAGCCGAAGATGAAGATAATCGAGTTGCCTTCTTTAAATTGTTTCTTTAAGTGGGTCAAAGATGTTCCTTCTGCGTAATACAACCTTAGCCCAAATCGAACCGAATGCAAATGCTTGCACGCGATTATTGTAACATATGCACACTATATGACGGAGGATAGAATCCCAAAAAAAAAAAATTATTTGGCGATGGGAAGGAGAAGGAGGGGAAGACCGCGTACAAGATGGCTGGACCAGGTTGGTAAGGAGGCAGTGAGGCTGGGTGAAGCAAACTGGTATGTATGTATGTATGTATGCACAGTGTAACGATTAGACTGATTAGATTAGACCTAGGCTCGTTATTCTTCTCTTTGGAATTGGTATCCGTCTGGTTTTTGCGGGACCTGTTCCACATTTTATCTTTTCTCGCTTCCCTTGGCATTTACATTGTTTTTAATTATCCAGCATTTACTATAGTTTTCGTGCTTATTTTATTTGATTATAAGGAAAAAATAGTATATTGTCCATGTCATATCATGTGATTCACTTCGGATGCGTAATGCTTAGACAAATGTGTTCAAGTTCAGGAATTTTGGCGTATGTTAGCACCACTGGTGTAAAATGTTTACTACTGACAATCAATGGTGTAGCTTTTTTTTCAAAAGTTACAATAACATTTAAACATTTAGTGAACTTTCTAGAATCTTTCAAATTTAATTTTTAGTTGCAAGCAGTTGTGAAACGACTGAAAGCGTGTTCTGTCAATGCTAACACTGCACACACAAAAAAACCCTTATTGCGATATTGCGACTTTCAGTTACTGTGCTGCATTGGTCTAACATCGAACTGCGAACGTTAACTCGTTGAATCGACGGCGCGTTGAGTGCTGGACGATAACCGCACGACTATAAACGGACGATCCTCGAAATCAATGAAAAATCGAACGCAAACAGTTCGATATTTAATTACGTAGAATGAGACTGGAGACGATATAAAAAAAATAATTACCAACAACTCCACAAATGAATGATAGAAGGAGCATAAGTAAAAGGTCGCGTTTAAAAGATACAATAATAGAAAGTGGCCTCAGTTAAAGATGCGGTCGCTGAAGTTGCTACAGGTATGGTTGCTGCGGCAAACGAGTCGGCAATTACTAAGGGTGTAAAGGTATGGTTGCTGGCAACTGTGGTTAGGAGAAGGTATCCGGTTGGTCCTCCGGTTAGGGATTGAGACGACCGACCAGTCTTCAACAATGTAAATTGCTAAAAGCCTACGAGGGTCGTCAGGAAAGTAATTACCTACCCGTTTCCGCATACAGAGCGCGCAGTGGTTCCGCGCATGTTTATTCCTGTTCAGTCATTCTCAGTGTTAATTAGTCTGTGTGAAGTTTCATTGCGTTCCTAACCGTTTCTTGATTCTGTGCATATTTAAAATGTTTAAAAAAATTTAGACAGGTCATCCGTCCGTCGTTACACATTTGCGTGTCACACTCAACGAAATTAGTGAAAAGTTTCACTTGTTTCTCGCACTTTTAGCCATCAAATTGTCATCATTCATCTAAAGTACAGAAAAAATTGTGGTAGGTGGTTTCCGCGTAGTCTTAATGATGAACACAAACAAAACCTATGGGCGCTGCATTGCCTTTTTTGGATCGTTACTCGAAGGAGTGAGATGAATTTATTCCTGACACACGTCGTAACAGGAGACGTAACCTAGGTTTCGTATGCAGAGAGTAAACGTCTGTCGGAATGGCATGATGAAATGGCATCACGTCTTTCAGCATCCAAACTAAAAAAATTCAGGCAAGCATCCCCAACTCGAAAGGTTATGGCTACTGTTTTCTGGGACCAAAAAGGCCCAATTCTTGTTGTTGACTTTCCGCCCCGTTGAGCCACAATAAATGCTGACACATATTGCGAATTTTTAAAAAGTTGCGGCTATTCAAAATCCCAAGAGAGACCTATTGTCTAACGGAATTTTGTTTCTTAATGGCAATGCACGGCTTCATGTTGCGGCCGCAACAAAAGTTGCCGGTGAAATTTTAGTGGGAAGTTGTTGATCCAGCCTACAGACCCCGACGACTTTGCTCCCAATGACTATCATCTGCTTTGCAAACTTAAAGAATTTTTGGTAGGAAAGCGTTTTGTGAATGATGAAGAATTACAGTAAACAGTGATAACTTTTTTCATAGAACTGGCGGTGGGGGAATATGACGCGGGAATAAACAAACTCGTCGATCAGTGCGATAAATGCTTAAATAAAGAAGGCGACTATGCAGAAAAGTAGATTAAAGTTATTTTATGTTAAATGATAAGTTTCTTTTAAAAATCTTGGTCTGGTATTTCTTTTATTATAAAACGGGTATTACTTTCCGAACGACCCTCGTAGTAGAAGAAGGCGAAGCTCACGAAAATCGTAGCGTGAAGGGACGAATGCAGCAACGCCAACCAATTACCTCAATGACGGAGGTCAGGAATAGAAACGATATCAACTGTAAGAAAAAATTCTGGACAATGAAAGAGGAATAAACAAATATTGTAATAAAAATAAACAAAATAAAATGGAGACAAATTTGGGATGCGGCAGTAGTTGATAGTGATAGTGTGTGCGCGCGTGTTTAGATAGGCTACTACCGTTTTTGTAGTTTCGACGTTAACAGCAAACGTTTTCATACATGTAGGCATATCTGTTGGGGAGAGATGGTTTCATTATGCATGTACAATTTTCTTCATAAAATATTGTTTTTATTTTTGAAGTATTTATTTACAGTTAACAGCTTATGTAGCCTACGTTTGTAAAAGCTTTCCTGTTGCTTTAAATCTTCACTGAAAAGCAAATACAATTTCACACAACATGTAAGACAACAAAAGACTTTATGTGTTTCTAATAGTAAATCAATGCTTACGTCAATAAAAATATTATATTATAAAGACAAAATGTGTGTGAGGATTTTATTCGTTATATAAGTCAATTCCAAAACGTTTCGAAACATTTTTTTAATTTCGTATTTGCCGTTCTGAAGTCAATAAAACAAATTGTACGTAATTTACAAATATTGTTTAACATTATGTTGAGACAGTGCGTGGGCTACAATCTTAAACGACATCCAATGATTCCAGCAACAAATTGACATTTAGCTCGCTTGTCGTACTTGAACTTGAGGTGGTATCACTGACGCAAACAACAGACGTCATTGTCATAAAATTATCCCTTTAAATATAATAAAATTACGTTGAGGAAGGAAAATTTCTATTTGATGACAGAGTAGGAAGAATCGTCATGACACTTGGAAAGCGCCCACAATCCCGTGACACTCTCGTCTGTACAGTGTTCTGTTTGACACAAGCTAGTCTGCAGACCAAAAAGCGGTGCATTAATCTCAATGAGTGTAAATCGACCCACTTAAATTTCACAAATAAAAACTTAAATTTTAGTCAGTTTGATGGTAGGTCAGACTGAAAGATACATCTTAACAAGAAAAAGAAATTATACTCTTCTTTCTATTTCTTTTGCAGCCCTTACTGCCAGTTCATTAATTTCTACGTACCTTAATTCATCATCAGGTTCTGTGTCTCACTGTACTTCAACGACGTATCGTTTGTCCGCCTGCTGTCTTTTAGCCATTCGATGATCATTCATTCTTTTCACTGCTGTGTGGTATTTTAATACACAAAGTGTGCTAATAACCCACAAAGTGTGGATCGTTAGCCTAAAACTGGCTCTTGTTTTCTGTATTTAAATATCAATATACAAATACAAAGATGAACTAAAGAACAGTTAAACCGTATTTTTAGTAGTTATGTTAGTTGATTACTACCAACTGCAAAACCAAATTTCCCGCCTGTTACAAAATGTTACAGAATTTAAATCTGCAATCAGGGGAAGCTCATTTTCAGACCACTCTGTATCCTACGAAGTTTCTGTCCTCATACCGTTGTTTCACTTCATCGTTGTGTCTGATACGTCATTCTTCTTCTTCCTTTATGGACCCCCACATCTCTTTCTAGGACGTTTCTTTCCAAAGGGACAAGCACATCTACAGTTATGTCAGTGTTCACGCGTCGCAACCATAGGTGATATTTGATCTTATCTTGTATAGTCTTATGTTTATGTTTTTATCTATAGATTTGAACTTGAGCGTCCTATCGAGGCACACACATAAAGATTTATTTTCTTCGTTATTAACAAGAAGAAACACAAGTGAACGTTTTCAGAATGAGGCGTTGCCCGCCCTATTGTAAAGATTCGAATTCTGGGCACCAAGAATTATAAGAGTAATTATAAAGGTGTGAGGCAGATACAAATGTAGGAGAGGAAATTTATTAAGTCTTCAAAGGACAATTGTGACTAACGAGTGATAAAATTGGAGAAGACTACGAGGAATAGTGGGAAACCCGTGTGGAAAGAATGGCTTCCGAAAGAATTCCAAAGCTGTCGGTTATAGACGGAGGACGGGACGGTAAAGACGTGACGTCTAAGCATCGAAGAAGAAGAAACTTGAGGGGTGTAAGGTATGGGATGCGTGTCAAATAGCCTCTCCCATACAAACTTGAGGGTGTAAGGTATGGGCTGCGTCTCAAGTAGCCTCTCCCATACAAACTTGAGGGGTGTACGGTATAGGATGCGTCTCAAATAGCCTCTCCCGTACAAACTTGAGGGGGTGTAAGGTATGGGATGCGTCTCAAATGGACTCTCCCATACAAACTTGAGGGGTGTAAGGTATGGGATGCGTCTCAAATATCCTCTCCCATACAAACTTGAGGGGTGTAAGGTATGGGATGCGTTTCAAATAGCCTCTCCCATACAAACTTGAGGGATGTAAGGTATGGGATGTGTCTCAAATAGCCTCTCCCATACAAATGTCAACCTCACCTTCCCGAGTGATGTCTTTACATCCGGCGCACCCTGTTACCACTGACGGGGCTCTGACGACCGAGTATTGGCGGTATAACTTTAGCTCATAATAGAGAATTGTAGGAAATTACATTCTTTTTCCGCAGTTGCATTCTGGTTGGTGCAAGAGCACGTCCCAGAGAGTAGGCTGAGCCATGATATCAGGCAGCTGAAGCAACTCCATATAGACTTGGATGCACAGGAGGCATTTCCTCCACCAAGCTATGGGTGCTGTAGGCCAATAACCTGCACACTCGAGACCACGCTTATTCAAAGAAAGCAATGAAAGAAAGCCGGACCAAAATTTTTGGAACTGACTTGGCGAGGAAATATGACATGGCGGCAAGACAATGTGCAAGGCTTCTTAGAGGATAGGCGCATCTCTTAGAATCGGGCAAGGGCGCTTGCTCTCCAGAGGCAACAGTGGCAATCTCTTTGCAACTCCTCGACAACCCAGGGTAGAAGAGGATGCGACAAACTCTAAGACTAAATAGTAGTACTGACTATTCGGAGAATACGCTCAGCTGAATGTGCATTTCAAGGTAGTCTAACACAAACAAGTGCTGCAACTACGTTTTGCAGCTTTGGGATTGCATCAAGAAACCCAATATTAAGGTTATGTAGTCTTTTTAGAACAAGTCATTGTGTCACGAGATGTCCGGTTCACCAAGACAAAGTCAGTGCAGAAATAACAAGTACAGCAGTCGCAATGTAGTGCAGACTGGTTCAGTGAACGTTAGTGATGACACCACGTGAAAGCGACCAGACCTGTTTAGACTTGGGGGGGGGGGGCAAAGTCATCTTCTCTGAACCTAGTTAGATAATTCTCAGTGGACTCGAGAGTGGACCCGAATTAAGAGTCGATGAGATACAGTGGTGGTGCTGCAAAAGCGAATCTCTTACCGCAATCCCACAGTTAGGCCTACTCACGACCAATGTACGAAAAGTTTTCAGTTTATTTTGAATTGCTGAAAACGTTTGCTTTTATTACGTTTATTCTGCGGCATATATTTAAAATTCTTTTGGAGCACCTAAATAGTATACACCCAAACATCCGGTCACCGTGGAGATGAAAGCATTCGGGTCGCTTTCATTCTTAGGGTACGAACATGCCGACGCAACATTACTGGTAGACAGCAGCATACTGTGCGACATCGCGACAAGTCAGCGACAGACATACCGAGGAGTTTATCCTTACTGTAAGATATTACTGTACTGTGAGACATCGCGACAAGTCAGCTGACAAGCAAGAGTTTATCTTTGCAGTGTACCGTTAGGTGTCGCAGAAGAAGGAAGTGACCTTTTTCTCTCGTATAAATTCCAAAATTTATATTTTTTACTTTTTATGTATGTATGTGTATGCATATTTTTATTGACCGATGGAAATATACTCATTAAAGTATAACTGATTATGTTATGTAGTGACAATGACAGTGACGAAATTTATATGTCTTTAAAAATGAATGTCTTTATGTCTTTAGAAATGAATAGAAAACTTCAAAATTGCTGGTCGGTAGTCGGTATAAATTCAAACACTTTAACGCCCCCCCCCCTGGTAAAATTCCCAGGAGACCAAGCTATTTTTCAACTGGATTAACCTTGTAATCGAGTAAAAAATAGTAATCAGTCACTCATTTTCCTTTTTGAGTCTAACAATATAAGACAATATGAAGCGGTCGTATACGCCCGCTGTGATCCGTCGTAGCGAGTTGATATAACTTTCGCTATGAATGGACACGGCGGGCGTATACGACCGCTTCGTTTTTGTCGACGTCTAATCGCTCCCAGGCTGTCCAAGATCTTGGCCAGTTGTGGGAACATACTGAAGGAATAATATTTGATTACTCATAGCTTTCTACATGCGTTTGTGTGTGAGAATGATGTTTGCCTTGCGGTTAGCTTTTCGAAAAAAGATAAGTGGCGGATCCCGCCCCATATCATTACGTATATCAGTATCATGCAAGTCTATTGACAACAAACTGATTCACATTGCGGTACAAAAAAAAGAAATATTACAGTCATTTCCTCTTTCTCTGATTCATGTTTCCTTTCAGTATATGCATATAATTTCTAACGTGTTTTTTCTTATTTCTCTTTTTGAATGTTGCCGCGTTCACTTCGTTGTGCAGAAAGTGTTTTCTTAGTAGTGGAATATGTGTCATTGTAGTTATTTATATTATAGTTCAAAATTGTCAAACGTTTTTGTTCATTATAGTTCGTTGTTTGCCTAGTTTCGTTTTTATAAAACAAACCGACAAATTAATCTCTACTACTCAAAATCATTCTATATCTGGCATTCTGAAAAGGAAATCGTCTTTAAGTTCAAGCAAAGCTGTTACCTTATTTATGACTTTTTAAAACCTTAAGATACGATTTGGTGATTATACTTAAAGCTATAAAGACATGAACATTATACTTAAAGATATTTATAATGAGAGACAAAGAATATAATATTCAGAATCGAAAAACAACCTGTTAGAAAGACAAAATCTTTTTATTAATTTCGATATGTAATAGTGATAAATAGTTGTCTGTTGCCTTTGTTAAGACAGTGTTAAAGTATGCTCACAAATATAATATATTTAGAGGTGCCGCAAAAGAGTTGAAAATATGTATTTTTAAGTAGATTTTACGAATTTTGACAAATTTGGTATAGTAAAAAAAATTATTTTAAATACCAAATGCCTGTTTTAAAGGTTGAAATTATACACATAAACTACTCTGTAGTAGATAATTACAGTATTATACTGCAAAACTTTAATATTTATGCTACTAAATCTTGCATCTTTTAAAATATTTTTTTTTAATTTTAACAATATTCACCTTACTTTTTAATTAAAAACAGCAAAACATTCTTTAGTTCTGTAAACCAATAGCCAGAAGCAGAACAGTAGGTGGATTGAAGTGACCTTGAGCTAGGCATATTGTTGGCTGGTTTGGGTGGGGGGACGGGGGAGAGAAGCCTGTTGCAACTTGTCACTTGAGTCTGCAGACTGACAGCGTGAAGCCACTCGGGCAACTTCGTTACTGTTCGTCCGCCGCTATTGTCTACTCTCTCGTCAACCCACACTCCACATTTACGTGTATAATGAAATCCACGTATTTTTATCCAAATCGGGGTTTTCCTGTGTGCATAGCGGATGAATTGAATATTCAAATGAATATTGATTGTGGTCACAGTTAAATATTAAAACATAATATAGAATTAATTTAACCATATCGTTGTACCCCATTTATTACCCTGAATTGTAGTTTTTGTTTTAAACTTTGTTTCCTCCAGAAACAAACACAATTTCATTGGCTGCCCAGATAAATATGAACCTTTTGACTACATCGTCGCATTAGTATATGAAATATACGTTTATTAAGAAAACTTATTTTATACCGTTTGCCGGTTTTTAAGTTCAGTTTTTTGTACTCACAGTGTTGGTTTTGATATATATTGCTGTAATCAGTTGCTTGCGGTAAAACTCCTCTTTACCTGTGCACTAACTTCGCAGGTTGGTTTCGTATTTATCTGGAGTCAATTTAATCAATTATTTTTGTTTCTGGAGTGATAAACGCTGAAACAAAATATACGATTCAGGGTAATAATAGGTATATAAGAAATGGTAAGATATGAATTTATTCTCAATTGTGTTTATTTATCTTCGAGAATTATATAATTTTACCTTTATAACATAGGAAGTTAAAATTTGTACAGTTGTTCTACTAATAACATTTGTCTGCTAGAATTATAAAAATGTTTTAAAAAAGGTTTAAAAAAATAAAAAAAATAAAATAAAAAAGGGTTTTATTTTAAAAATTTAGAAAATTATAAATTTTGTAAATTTATAAATTTATTATTCTAGTGCCATAACAATCTGAAAGTGTGATGATTAACCTGTACAAATTTCAAGTCTGTAGCACAAAATAGATGCTGAGAAAATTGCATTTTAACATATACGGTTCCCCCCCCTTAAATTGACAAGACTCCTTCGAAATGTTACACGAACTTCACATTTTCACATCGAACACTTACAGCGCGTGTACCTAATAAAAACTGTTACACTAAAAATAAAATGACAAAACTTTAAAATGAAACATCGAAATGCTTACTGGACATGTGTAGGTAGGTTAGACACGAATACACACAGACACTTAAATACACGAAAAATTTACTCTTGAGTTTACGTATTTGAAGCCGTGAACTTAATAAAATTATTGTGCTAAAATAAATACACAAACTTTAACCAAACGTTTACCAAACTCACATCTGGCAACAGAATATAGGCGGGCATAGATGAGAACGAAGGTAGCCGAAGTTGCCCGAGTGGCTTCACGCTGTCAGTCTGCAGACTCAAGTCAACTTGTCTCTGTCAGTCAGTTAGGGGACGTCCATTAATTACGTGAGCTCAAAATGGGGGGGGAGGGGTCCGGAAAAATCTCACCAAATCTCATTTAAAGGGAGGGGGGCCAATGAAAATCTCACGTCAACTTTTTAATTCAGAGAATATACATTTATTATAACGGATAACAAAAATGTAGTACATAGAAGATATGCTTTAGGTATTTTTAGTGGTATGAAGCAAAAACATGAACATATCAAATACATTTAATTATTTAAAAATTATAGGGTAAACCTCACGTGAGGGAGAGGGGGTCCCACCACATCTCACCAAATCTCACCAAGGGGGGAGGGGGTCCAAATTTAAAAAAAAAACCTCAAGTAATTAATGGACGTCCCCTTAGAGGTGGGCTAAACTGTTATTTTAAAATACTAGGTATGAAAATACCGTTCCAAAAAAATAACAGGTACAAATACCTGTTATTATATACTATATATACATAACCTATATTATCATTTGTAAGTAACTCGTTTTGAGTTTCCTGCAGGTCTCCTATGTAATATCTTCAAATGAATACACTGCAAGTAGGTTTATTTTCACCTAGATAAACCTATTAATATATTAATCAACCTACAAACCTATTTGAAGATATTATATAACCTATACTATATAATTTGTTATAAGAAATAAATTGAAACTAAAAGTATTAACAGTGTTACTTTACACTGTGACTTTATTAAACTATTACTGTTTAAAAGAAAATAAGAAACAAGAGAATTTATATGCCTATCTCCCTTTGGGAATACCAATTTAAGTTTTTACTAGGAGTGAACAAACTGCCATTGGTTAGACAAATCAGTTGTGAAACTCAAGGCAATGAAATAATTTAGAGTACAGTAATACCACAACAAATAATGTGAAAAAAACATCAGAAACATATAATAAAAACATAACAGTAAGCCACAAGAGTGAATAAACAAAAGTTTACAAATAAAAATAATAAAAACAACTGTAATAAAATAAATATAAATAAATAAATAAAAACTTATAAATAATAAGCAACAACAAAAGTAAATTAAATACATTACATACCTCGAAATCTTCAGATCCATTCACCAGTGTACACAGAATATACAAGTCATGAACTAATCTTTGTCACACCTATTCACATTACAATTTGCTTCACTCAAATAACACATTATAGGTAAAATTAAACTACTGAATGGTTTTTAAAATACTAAAATTTCAGTTATTCAGTCACTATTTTAAATTTGTATTTAAAAATATCAGCTGTTGCACTTTCCTCGAAGTTAATCGTGTTCTTCGTTCAGATAAAATTATTCCTGCCCTGGAAAATATCCTTTCACAGGGAACGGATGTTGCAACCATGTTACATCTAGTTCTGACCAAGTGTGCAAGATTAGGGTATACACGTTGGTGATCTTTCCACCACAGTAAGGGATTTTCGCTTCTCTCTATTGGTGTGTCTTGAAGATATTTATCTACTTCTTGTATAGCCATTGATAAAGATGTCCCTATTTGTTTAACTTTGCTTATCTGGTTTTTATAATGGTCCCAAATTGAAACTGTTTCCTCCTCTGTTATGTTAGGTTGTAGATTTACTTTGGTTTCAATGCTTGTATTGGTTCTTGAATTTTTTGTAATTTGTGAAGATACTAGTTCAGCTGCATATTTTTTTGTATTTTCTAGAGAAGTATTGTCTTCAAAAAAGTAGTGTTTGTACCTGGGGTCAAGCATCATGCAAAGTGAAATTGTTTTGCTTTTTTCCAAATTAGCAAACCTTACAGAAATTCCTTCTAGAAGTTTAAGTGCAATTTCTCTGCCAAGTGGTTTAGTTAATTTCACACTTACCTTTTGTATTGACAATTTTAATCCTTGGGTTATAGGTATTATCTGGCTGGCGGTGATATATTCCTCTCCACTCATTTCTTTTGTTACCTCCTCACAAGGTCGCAGAATAGCACACAGTTCTTTACAAATTCCCCATTCTTCAGCTGTTAATGTTTCTATGTCTGTTGTTAGTAATGCCAGAGAGTGTTTTACAGCATCTTCCAGTTCAACAAATCGTTTAAGCATATAGTAAACAGAATTCCAGCGTGTTACAACATCTTGCAGAAGTTTTTTAGGTTGCTGAATCTGTTCTTGATATTTTGTGATTTTTAAATGTGCAATATTACTTCTCTTAAAAAATGTTACAATTGTTTTTACTTTTTTGATTATGTCATTTACAATTAACAGGCTGTCTTGAACAATTAAATTTAATGTGTGAGCATAACATCCAAAATGCTTCCACGTAAGTATGCTTTGTATAGCACTAGTAACATTTATGGCATTATCAGTAATAACAATTGAAATTTTTCCAGACAAGTCCCATTCATTTATAATACGCAAAATTTCATCTGCTAAATTTTGAGATGTTTTATTTATTTTGATAACTGAACAGTCTAATAGTATATGTTTCATTTCAAAATCCTGATTAATGTAATGTGCAGTAATTGCATTAAAAGTTTCATTTGTTGAAGAAGACCATGTGTCAGTTGTTAATCAAACACTTGGTGCATCTTTTTTAATAGATTCTTTCATTTCATTTACCTTTGTTTCATAATAAGCTGGTAACAGTGTGTTAGCAAAATACTTTCTAGAAGGAATTTGATAACTAGGGGCACAAGTATTCATCAAATTTCGGAAACCTCTGTCTTCAACAACTGTAAATGGTTGAAGATCCCAAATAAAAAGTTTCATTATGGCCTCATCAATTTTGTTTTTATCAGATACTGCTAATTTTTTGGGTATGTAAGTTGACATTGACATTTGTTTTTTACTTGTTGGAACAGGCGACTGAAATGAAGATGGTTGATTTTGGAAGGTGTCAGTAGCTCTTGAAGTGGTTGGTCTCTCTGGACTAAAAAAATGGGAAGAAGATTCTACTACTAAGTTTTCTTGCATATCTGGTCCTATTTGCAATATATCACCTGAAGAAGTTTCTGTTCTTGGCAAAGATTGCACAGCAGTTTGGGTGGATATAGTAAGAAGAGCAACTGTTGGATGGCTTCTTTGTAAATGTTTTTTTAAATTACTAACTGTACTTTTATATGATAGTTTTGTTTTGCAAATGTTGCACAATGCAACACAGTTACCGACTGATTCAAAAAAGCTCCACACATCACTTGTTTTTCTTCTTCGATCCATGTCACCAAGCAAAACCAACAACAGTCACAGTCAACACTTTCCACTGGACAGCAATACTTAAAAAGGCCTTCCCCCATAGTACAGGGGTTCCCGACCCTTGGTAGGCATACCACCAGTGGTAAGCAAGAAGACCTAGCTAGGAAAAAGATATTTACTTAAAAAATATAATAAATACAAATTTATGTTCAAAACAATAATAAATTTTCATCGGACATAATTTAAACCAATTACCCTTAAGGAATTAGATTTTAGGTACAGGACTTGATAAAGTGCATAAACGTCCATTACAACAATCTCATCATTTACGTGAGATCAGATGTGTACTGCAGTTAAAATCACATTAATAAAAAGTATAACCTATCAACATCAGCCACTCTATAAGTTATAACACAATATAATTCGTTATTTCAAACTTACCAAGTTGGTGATTAGTATAATATATAATTTATTAGCATATAATCTGTATTATATATCTGCATATCACACGAGAATAAATGTAACATCAGGATGAATTTTTTCCTTTATTAAAAACAGCTCCACTCTTTGCTCAGAATGAAGCATACAGGACGAAAAGTGTACTAGTCCTACTCGAAATATGCTTGATCTACCTGTTCCTGAAATACTAGGTGTTCCTAAAATATTAGGTGTTACTAAAATACTACTGTTACTCTGGAACGGGTTGTTCCTTGTGTATTGGTGATACCACTAGTATTTGAAATACCTAATATTTTAAATACGCGTTACTGGCTGTTCCTTGCGTTCCAGCGATATTTTTGTACGCCTAGTATTTGGCCTTGGTTTACGTGATCTTGCATACATTTTGTGTGTGTGTGTCTGTGTGGGTGCGTAGGGGGTGTGCCTCGACTTGGAACAGCGAGGGCGGCATGTCTCGACTCGGAACAGCGTCGCCGCGAATAACAGGTATTTCAACTTTTCAGTCACTGTTACATCCATTCCACAAAAATATCGTTCCAAAATACCTATTACAGGTATATCGGCCCACCTCTACAGTCAGTCCAGACCAAGCGTTTGAGTAGCAAGTGTTTTTATGCTGTTGTTTACTGGTTTTGTTTTGTATTATGAATGTGTTAGCTTGAATATCAGTATAATAGTTTATTAGTTAATACTTGGTTATTAGTGCGATGGCAGTGTCAAAACCAGTTCAGACTAGACAAAAGTTAGAATGTCCAATTTTTGGACACCCTAAAAAATTAAGTGAGTTAAGTTTGCCAACTTATTATGACATTATGAAATATTACATTTATATTCGACATGAGCTGAAACCAGACACAACATCAAAAGAACCAACGATGAGTGAGATATTAGATATTCTTATTAAGAAAGTTGAAACTATTTGGTTGAAAGCATCAATTCCTGTAGTGTCTCGCACACGCATGTTGCAAATGGGAAAACCCTATCATGTTAAGATCAAAAGGTAGAAAAGGTACAGAAAAATATGATTCAATCGTAGCATCGTTTTTAAATGAAAGCAAACGTCTTTTTGATGTGGCAGCTTGTAAGTGCAAAGAATTTTCTGAATGTAAGTGCGAAAAAGAAAAAAAAGGTACCTAAACTTGAACAAGATTTTTTACTTGACCAGAGAACATTGAGAAAAATGAGTATAAGTAGAGTTGATAAAGTTGTTTCAAAGGTTTTAACACAAAGAGAAGAGAGGAAGCAGAAGGTAATACAGCAACAGCAACGGTTAAAGTACAATCAACAATTAGTAGTTAAGGCTACTAGCGAAGCTGTAAATGTTGTCATTCAATCAGATCCTGAGCAAAGTTCTGATGAAGACTTAACAATCTTAACATACAATCCTGCATACTATGTTATGTGATGAGAGAAAACACATAAGAGAGCTAGGTCTTCGCCGACTTCTGAAGGCAAGATTGGAACACAAAAATGGCGTAAGGAAGTTTGTGGTCCCCAAGCTCAACTTTCATGCTGAAGATTTCATTGATATGATTACAAGTGGACGGATATAACAATCACAGAGCCCCCAATGACAAAACACATAACTGATGAAGACTTAAAAAAGTATATAAGTGAAGCAAGAGAACCTAGTTGCCGGATGCAATCTATAGATTTCCCTCGTTTTCCCTGTCACACACAAGCGGTAGAAAGAGTTATAAAGCTTGTGACAGAGTCATCACTAAGTGACTGTGGTCCTGAAGCAAGAGAAGGCTTGGTTAAAGCATATATTGCTTCGCAAAAGATGATGCTAAAATTTGAGACCAAAAAACATTTTATCTAAGTCTCAAGAAAAGTTGAAAATCAAAGAAATGTGAAACTAATGGAATATTATTATTATTTTTTAATGTTTACTTTGTTTCAATGACACTGGTTATTAATTATGTCATTACCTTTGTTCTTTTTTCTTCAATTATAGTGAGTTGGTAACTGTTCATGTTGAATGTTTAAGTTTAATCCCTTTCTAAAACCTCTTTATAAAGCAAAACACCCGAAACAATCGGTAAGTTTATTATTATTATTATTATTATTATTAATCAGTTATTTTAAGTAGTTTTAGATACTATTATTTTAAAAACTGTGTTTAAACAACAATTTGAAAGTAAAAAAGTAATTATAATAGATCAATTCAAATTGGATTTTACATTTTGATTTTTAGGTAAAAAGCCCATTTATTTAACTTTTGCGGAAAATCAAGGTATAAATTTAGAGCAACCAAATTTCATATCATTGTTGTTATAGTAAAGAAGCATCTATTGATTGCTATTAAAAACAATATTTGATAAAAAAAAATGTAAAACTAAAGTAGAGAAAAAATTTATAATTTTATGTTAAATTTGGATTTTTTTGTAAAAAAACCTTATTTTTAAGGCTCTTGCGGCACCTCAAGATATAAATATAGAACAACAAAACTTCGTAGTGTTATTGTTGACATAAAAAAGCAACTTTTAAATGCTATTAGAAAGTTATTTGCTGAAAAAAAATGTTGCCCTATACTTTCATTCCATCCTAATCTACAATAAAAATTTTATAAAGATCAAAATTGTGAGCCCAAATACGTTTTTGTGTTCCCAGTGATTATAGTGGTCGTGTCAAACAGAAAAATTGGCCGACAAACTGTCATCTGGGCTACAGAGACAATTTGTCTGTACAACGTTTGAGAGGTCGTATACGCCCGCCATGGTCGTTAAAGTACTAATATAATAAAATTAAAAAGTTCTATTATAAACAGTTAATAAACATTTCATTTGTAAATTTGTAATTAAAAATCAAAATATTAACAATGAAGCCGGAATCACAACCAAAAACGCATATGAACTGACTAGAGCGTCCACTTGAACTCGGCTGCTCTATGGAGTGAGGGTCATATGACTCAGTGAACCAATCAGATAGCGCGCCACAGTGCGACATTGCTGTCTTCCGTGAGGAAAACACAAAATAATTTGTTCTTGTTCTCACTGCTGCAGAGTAATGTAGTACAGTAAGCATCTTCGACATGTCCGCTCCTATTTAAACCTACACATTTGTTATGGCCTCACTGTCGTACAGTACAGTAATGTCTCACAGTATGCTGCTGTCTACCAGTAATGCTGCGTAGGCATGTTCGTACCCTTAGATGTAAGGTCGACAAAGAAGCCAGACGGAACACTGGGGCAGGCAGATTATAGAAAGCCGACACACAAATGCCGAGTCACATCACCATCCGGCACAAAAACAAAAAGTCCCAAACTCGTTAATAAATAGCGTAATGTACATATCAGATGTGGACAACTGGATTACGAAACAAGGTATAAATGCTTCGCAATAGTGGTTACAACGACATAGAACCTTCACATCAACAATAATAAACCTCCTGAAAAACTGAAGTCGACCCTGCAATCTGAAGACTGAAGTCGGCCGTATTTTGAAGACACATGATATTCAACCTATTTTCAAACCGATTAGGAAGGTAGGTCAAATGTTACGGTCGGCGAAAGACAATATGCCTCGTCAACTGCTGGCGTCTACAAGGTCCATGCAGTTGTGGTGGGCGAAACGCGCAGACAGGTGATAACGACAGTGCAAGAACGCATGAGGCACACGAAGGAAGGAGACACAGAGAAATCAGCAATAACGGAGCACAGCTGTAAAAATAAAAACGCCATTTTATCTAAAAAAAAGGTATGGAGAACCATACATGACTTCCATGTTCTAAGATTTATATTTAAAGTCATTTACGAAATGAAATATTTCCATAGAAACTACTTCTTTCCACTTATTGCTTCAGTCTTAACCACAGTACTGTGGTCACTAACGTAGCCTATACCACCACACGTTATCGCACTCGATTTTCACTGATGATGGCAGTCGACGGCACTGCCGAAACGTCTGGTTTTGCAGAAAACATTGGACTACGGCCAAACAGCACGGGAAGGAATTTTAACAACAAACTACTACTTTGTTGCCGATTACGTAGTACACATATAAACATTATCCCCTCCCCCTTCAACTATAATTTTCATTTATAGAAAATTACCCCCAGCCCGTTCAACTAGCCTCTTCATTTATAGATATTTCATCTACGTTTCTACAGTGGATTATTAAGATCTTTTTATCAGGATACTTTATTTATCAAAATTAAGTACTTTACTCTTGTTACAACAAAAAATGTTTCTGATAAACTACCCTTTCCCCGTAACCGATCTTCACCAAAATCAATAGGCCTTGAGTCCTCTACAACTCATGCACATATGTAAAAAATTATTTGATTCTGTTTGAATTTAGGGAATTATCGTTCTTCATGAAAAACGTTCTCTTGTTACAACAAAAAATGTTGCAGGTAAACTACCCCTTTTCCTTAACCGATCTTCACCAAAATCAACAGACCTTGAGTCATCTACAATTGAGGTAAGTATGCACAAAATTATTTGATTCTGTTTAAATGTGCGGCAGTTATCGTTCGTCATAGAAACAATTACTCTTGTTAAAAGATAAAATGTGGCTGGTAAACTACCCCTTTCCCTTAACCGATCTTCACCAAAATCAACAGACCTTCAGTCTTTTACAATTGATGAAAGTATGCAAAAAAATATTTGATTTTGTTTGAATGTGCGGCAGTTATCGTTTGTCATAGAAAAAATTACCGTTGTTAAAACATAAAATGTTGCAGGTAAACTACCCCTTTTCCTTAACCGAACTTCACCAAAATCAACAAACATTGAGTGCTCTATAGCTCAGAAAGGTATGCAAAACATTATTTGATTCTGTTTGAATTTACGGCAGTTATCATTCGTCATAAAAAAAATTACCCATTTTAAAACATAAAACGTTGCAGGTAAACTACCCCTTTCCCTAAACCGATATTCACAATAGGTCTTGAGAACTCTACAATTCAGGGTTGTATGCAAAACATTATTTGATTCTGTTTGAATTTGCGGGTGTTATCGTTTGCCATAGAAAATACCCTTGTTAAAACAAAAAACGTTGCAGGTAAACTACCCCTTTCCCTTAACCGATCTTCACCAAAAACAATAAGTCTTGAGAACTCTACAATTTAGGGCTGTATGCAAAACATTATTTGATTCTGTTTGAATTTGCGGCTGTTATCGTTTGCCATAGAAAATATCGGTATGGAGAACCATACATGACTTCCATGTTCTAAGATTTATATTTAAAATCATATTCGAAATGAAATATTTCCATAGAAACTACTTCTTTCTACTTATTGCTTCAGCCTTAACCACAGTACTGTGGTCACTAACGTATACCACCTCACGTTTTCGCACTCGATTTTCACTGATGATGGCAGTCGATGGCACTGCCGAAAAGTCTGGTTTTGCCGAACATTGGACTACGGCTAAACAGCCCGGGAAGGAATTTTAACAAAGAACTACTTCTTTGTTGCCGATAACGTAGTACACATATAAAAAATTTTCCCCTCCCCCTCCAACTATAATTTTCATTAATAGAAAATTACCCCCACCTCGTTCACCTAACCTCTTCATTTATAGATATTTCATCTACGTTTCTACAGTGGATTATTATGAGCTTCTTATCAGGATACTTTATTTATCAAAATTAAGTACTTTACTCTTGTTAAAACATAAAACGTTGCAGGTAAACTACCCCTTTCCCTTAACCGATCTTCACCAAAAACAATAGGTCTTGAGAACTCTACAATTTAGAGTTGCATGCAAAAAATTATTTGATTATGTTTGAATTTGCGGCTGTTATCGTTCGTCATGAAAATATTTCTCTTGTTACAACATAAAATGTTGCAGGTAAACTACCCCTTTCAATTAACCGATCTTCACCAAAATCAACAAACCTTGAGTTCTCTACAACTTAGGAACGTATGAAAAAAATTATTTGATTCTCTTTGAATTTACGGCAGTTATCTTTCGTAAAACAAATTACCCTTCTTAAAACATAAAATGTTGCTGGTAAACTACCCCTTTCCCTTAACCGATCTTCAACAAAATCAACAGACCTTGAGTTCCCTTTAATTAAAAAAGGTATGCAAAAACGTAGTTGATTCTGTTTGAATTTACGGCAGTTATCGTTCGTCATATAAAAAATTACCCTTGTTAAAACATAAAATGTTGCAGGTAAACTACCCCTTTCCCTTAACCGATCTTCACCAAAAACAATATATCTTGAGAACTCTACAATTTAGGGCTGTATGCAAATAATCATTTGATTCTGTTTGAATTTGCGGTTGTTATCGTTTGCCATAGAAAAAATCTACAGACACACACATAGACACACAGACACTTTTCGAAAAATGGCTTTTTTTCATGTTTTGAGTGTAGTACAATCAGAATCTGCAATAATCTCGAACACGATTTTTTTTGCCATCACCATACTTCCATTTCCTTATGGAACATGGAAGTAAAAATGGCTTTTCTTCATGTTTTGAGGGTATTACAATCAGAATCAGCCCTTATCTCGAAAACGATTTTTTTCGCGGTCATCACCATACTTCCATTTCCTTACGGAACATGGAAATAAAAAAACGACGGTTAGACAGAGGATTTAGAACTATTTTTCACGGATAATAGGAGAGGCAACAGAAATCTGCAAAGATAGGCACAACGTTAACAGAGGCGATAGGTACAAGTTGCCTACTTCAAATAACGTGACAGAATCGTTATAATTAAATAAAATACAACATTTATGTTACAAAAATTATAAATTGTGTTTAAATTTTTTGTGTATTATGTTTCAGTTTCTAAAATAATTTTTTTGTGTTATTCATTATTGTTGTCTCAGTCGAGCCACTGACGATGCCTTATCGTGGTACGGGCGAAACGTTTAGTTTTAAAAGAAATCAAAATCAATGTGTCCAACCGAAAATCAGTGTTGTTATTAACAAAAACCACGTAACTTTACGGGCGACATTAAATTATATGTTAACACAATTGAATATAATATAAATACTAATAATAATAATATCGCAATAATTTAGACAAACTAGAAATATTGGAAAGACGAATTATTAGTAAATATTAGGCCCACGAAAAACATAATGATGAAATATATCAAAGTATAGAAAATATAACAGAAACAATGAGACAAAGAAGACTATTATTTTTTGGACATTTATATAGAATGGACGACAATAGATTAACAAAGCAGATCATCACATATCTGTGGGGGAAGAAGTCAACATCAAGTTGGATTAAAGAAGTCCAAAAGGATTTAGAAAAAAATAATATAAACGCAGAAGGAGCAATTGAAAGATAAGTTTTCGGGCAAAAGTGTTAAAAATGGAAGGAGTCCAGGGTAGGAGAGAGAAAAACGCCAAAGTGGACTGAAGACAGGAAGAAGAGACACAGTGAAAAGATGAAAGAATATTGGAGAAAAAGAAAACAACAAAGAATAAAGAATTGAAATTGGCACGTGATCCTTAGATGGCCGATATAAAAAAAATGTAATAATAATATATAGATAATTAAATTTAATATACATTGTCGTCGCGAGACGATGCACAAGTTCGCCGAGTGCACAAGTCTAAGTGCACAAGACATGATTTTGATTTCGATAAGGCATCGTCAGTGGCTCGACTGAGGCAAAGTCTACACCTATTTATTCAGTAAGTCCCGCCCACAATGTTACAAACAAGCCCATAATTTACAACAAAGTATAACCGTCCAATAACACAAAAAAATTATTTTAGAAACTGAAACATAATACACAAAAAATTTAAACACAATTTATCATTTTTATAACATAAATGTTGTATTTTATAACACTGTTTTTCGGTGCACAAGTTCAGGAGCTCCTGTCTCGGATACCAGTCCAGAACGGATTTTTGCCCTTTTGTGGGCCGTTACAATAGTACAGTATGTCACGTTTCCAAGACATAGACGTATACTGCACCTCCCTCATGACGTATGAGGGGGGCCCTTGTCTTCCACTTAGCATACTGTGAGCCCGCTGTTCAACAAGCTAGAAAAGACTGGATTTTTGTCCCATTGGGGACTTTTTGTTAAGAATGTTTTTAATTTTTTGTATTGTATGAATTTACTACAATTTAAATTTGTGGAGCCCCACGTTCTTTGGGAGCCATTCATACAACGTGCAATTATGCTAATCTATGCAAATCCAATTAATCAATTATCCAGTTAAATTAAATGTGTCAAAATTGCTTTGTTTACGTGACTCTATTAATTACTCTGATATATTTAACTGTATTCATTAACGATTAGCATAATCACTGAGACTCTTTACTGTTGTTGAAACGATATTAGAAAATTTATTATAGAAAATTTATTACAAATAATTTAATCAACATTAGTGTTTCGTTACTGTGGTAGTGACAATAATGAACGCATGAATACTTAACAAATAAATACTTATTTATTAAACATCATTCAAATAAACTTTTGAGACATAAATACAAATTATGACCTGTAAATACAGTTAAGAAAACATACATGAATATAAATCACAATATATATATATATCCGTTTCGTTGCTTGCTGTAAAACAAAACATACAATACAATAGACATACATAAACATAGACATCAAATATCATTTATCCTACCCTAATGCGTTCATTTTGCCTCAGATGAATAGCTTTTATGTTTAATATTATCATAGTAATTGATCTAAATTCTCAAAGTGTGGTTTCTTTGAAAAGAGACAGAGCAGTAGTTTTTATTATAATATTAATAACATGAGGATTTTACTTGAGATAATGAATATCCATAATTCCATCGGTGAGAATCCCTGTTCACTGATGATCCATGTAAGTAGAAATTCCGTAGATTTTGTGTTGTCATCACTTTGCACTTGCGGGTAAGATTCACTCCCGTTGGTGTTATTGTTAACAGTGAAAGTTTATAGAGTCTCATGTTGCATACGTGTATTCATTATTAGTAGTTGTATACAGATAATTGTCTGTCGTTGACCTGCTTCGTGTTTTATATATGTTTAATTTAGTTGTATCATGACTGTGTGCAATATTAAGCACGAGTGTTATGATCGCTAATTCACTTATTGTTTCTGAGTTCGCACGACTGAGATAGCAATACCTAAATCATAGTGTGTTCCGATATCGACCACTGTGTTCGTAATTGTCACGCCAAAGTTCTAATATCGAGTCGTTCGCTCACTTATTAATGTTTAATTTGCATATCGGAATGCGCTTAAAGTTTAAAGTATCAAATTCAGATTCTAGCGATACTTACATCACTTCACACTTCGCGTTACTGCGGTAGACTTCCGTAACTTAGTGAAATACGATTAACTGATTGAAAAACCGCATGACTGTCTGAGAACTATTGAGTAACCAAGGAAACTGCGTAACTGACTGACTTTTGAACAACTGAGTAATACCGAGAGACTGAGAAAGTCTTAGTAACTGAGAAACTGAGCAACTGATAGACTGAAAACTTAATAGACTGAGCAACTGCGAAAAAACTGAGAGCACGCGTACCTCGTAAACAGTTTTTATTAAGCGTCATCTACCAGAATGCAATTTTCTGTCGTGCACGCCTCCGGTCATCCTCGATAGGTCTAATATTTCCTTCTACTCTGGACATCTGTGTTTCTCGGCACCCTGATTCGCTGTTCTGGTTGTCACCATGACGACAATCCTCTCCACCTGTTTCTTTGGAAGATGCTAGACTCTGGTTGGTTATCGAACCTCCCCTAATGTACACGGTGAAAGGGCTTCACACTACTTCTTAGAATGTCATAATTTTCTGTTAATTCTCAGTTGTATGGTCCTGGATCTTGCATGGACTGCTCTAATGGTTCGTCAACTTCTTATACAGTCATGGTTATGAACTTCGTTTACTTTTTTACGTTATTTTATTAAAAAATTGGTCTTCCAAACTTTGGCTTCTGTACTGCTTGACTGACGCTTTACGAGTAACGGTATTCAACGGTAATTTTTGCCACCAACGTCCGTTTCTATGGTTACATAATAAAATCTGATTGGCTTAGCTTGACATAAATCCATTGTTATCAAAATTTGAATTCCTATCACAATCCTCGTATATCTTCTGACTGCTGTTATTCCTCTATCTTCCTTCCTGATTATTAAATATTGTCACTATAGTATGCATTTCCTTTCATAGATTATTTTGATACCCCACAAGTTTGGGTTATTTTAGATTTTATGTTTTTACAATTATGTTAGTACTTGTTAATTACATTTCTTTTTGTATTCAAATGCTTATTACAATATTTTGTTTCACAAATGATCTACAATTTATTCTGGGTGATTCCTTCACCTCGGATTTGCTCATTTCTTTGTTAATTTATTATAATTTGTAGTTGTTGGTTTCTGACAGTTAGGCATTTTCATAGGCCTAAGTAGCCATTATGGTATTTGACTTATTTCATTTAAATTACATTTCGTTTCAGCCTAATGGGCTTTATTTTGTTATCATCTTTGGTTGTGTTGTGTTTTGGGTCTGCTTATGTGTTATTATCTTGTCACTATTATTTTATACATAATTGTTTACTATTTGGTTTCCACGTTTTCTATTCATACATTTCTTAACTTTTATACTTATTTCCTTTGCCAATAATAACAATGTGGCTATTATTTACTACTTTTTGATCTTATTACATATAATAATTAGGCCTATGGTCTGTATAATTCTTACAGCCATATCCAATTCATAAACTTGCTTGAATAATTTTTTAACTATTATTTGCTAATCTTTGTTTACAATTCCTCTTATTTTATATTATTTTTTAGTGTGATAAACAACATCACTATATGAACTTATAACGATCCCTTATAACATGGGTGTTTTTTGATTTGTTGTAATTACTTAATTTTTTAAACAATCTTTACTCTCCCTCCATGTTAACACTATCTGGTTTTTCCATTCAAGGCATTCTTCCTTTAAATCATAATGGTATTTACTTAAATTTAATAATAACATTCTTTCTTAAACTAGTTACTGTCTTATCAGTTTATACTGCTATTCTTAATTACTACTATTTTCCACCTTTAATTATTTAGTGTTTCATTTGGATTTATTAATTGTTAATGATTTTATCATTCACTATTTTTCACTATATTACCATTCTTTATTTTACACTATTTTCATTCAGTCATCACCTTCACTTTTAAATTATTTATAGTTTATTATAATTTAATTAGTGTACTTACTTTATCACTACACTCTGGGGCTTTTACACTTTCATTTTGCACTTCACAAATGTTTTTGTTTTTTAAGTGTTTCTGAATGGGTAATCCCTCTAATTACTATCTCACTACCATACTATTTCTTTCATTACAATATTTCCTTAATAATATTAACAATTCTATGTCCTTACATTTCTATCATTACATCTAACTCTAAATAGTGGGTTAGTTTGCTTTTTATATTTATCTTTATTTAATTGGGTTTCTTCTATAGATTATTAATTGTCCATTAATGGATAATAATATTTACTTTTGTTTTTTTCTTTTCATAGGTTAATTATTGGTCTTGTTTCCAATATTACATTTGAGTGCATTATTTCTCCTGCTCATATTCTTTATTACTTGTTTGTGTATCATCATTGGTTTTCATTTTTATTTATTTCCCTTCATTTTGGGTTTGTTCCTTTTTCATTCCCCTTCTTCTTCATTTTCATTATATTTGTTTAATACTTTGGTTTTCCACCTTCTCCTTTGGGTTCAATTTTACATGTTACATTGATTCATTCAATTCCATGCATTTGTTTCATTTTTGTTTATTTTTGGTTTTTTCCCTTCTTCTTTTGGTTTGGTTAATCACTTTCTTCTCTTCTTTGGTTTTATTCTCGTTTGTTTTTTGTGGTTCCCTTCTTCTTTTGCTTCCTTTTGTTGGTTCAATCACTTGGGTTGGGTCATGCCGTCGTTTGTCGAGTCATTGTCTTTATATTTTATTTAAATTAAGCATTTTATTTAATATGAAGTATTATTTTATGTTTAGAATCCTCTTTTTTTTATCCCTGGTATTGGGGTGGCTTATTTGTGTTGTAACAATATTAATTGACAAAATATATACATACTCTATGAACAACTAAGGGTTCATTTCATATCATTGCAATCATTGATAACTTTG
Source organism: Magicicada septendecula (assembly GCA_034769895.1). Lineage (NCBI taxonomy): Eukaryota > Metazoa > Arthropoda > Insecta > Hemiptera > Cicadidae > Magicicada > Magicicada septendecula. The sequence continues at coordinate 403,178,705 of CM068370.1, read as the reverse complement.
CTTTATAAAGTTTCGAATGTTCAACCTTATATTTGAATAATTGGCTCTACACCACTCGTTTGTTTTATATGTCCATTTACGTTCTCACTGTGCTTTCTCAGCAATTTATTGCTGCACATTCGATTAAAGTTTCGCACCATAAGTGTCTATCGAAATGTTTCATAAATACTAGTCACTTGACATTTAATTAGTGTCATTAATTAGATACATTGTGCTCTAAGAAATCATGTTAATTTATATTATGCATGTTACTATGTCACACATCTTATTATCTAGCTAGTTGGACTGGCTTCGCGGGATAATCACCTAGTGCGTGTGCTCCCCTCCCCACAGTGAACTACTTGTTGATGTCATTTTCACATCCTTACGTAACTTGTATCTCCTCTGCATGCTCGTAGTATTTCTTGATCTGTCGTATGTTGAATTTTCCCCATACTTTGTTGTCGTTGTTGCAGTCAACAAGTTCGTACGTAGCATCTCCGAAGATTCGGTTAATCTTGTATGGTCCTGCATACAGTTCAAAAAATTTATCAATTTTCTTCATTGCAGCGTCCGATTGATGATAGGTCCTTATCAGTACTTTATCGCCAATTGCGAATTTCGCGATCCTTTTATTCTCGTTGCTGCGCTTTGCATGCTTCTCACTTTTTTCTTTAATCTTCATGAATATGTTGCTGTTCGTGCTTCCCTTAACGTCAATAACATCCTTATCTAACCATTTCTCCCATGTGTGAGTCGGTCTCTTGCCTAAGTGCGCTTCATGAGGGGTTATTTCAATCGTCTTATGGTACACTTCATTTATGCACGTTTCGATCATTCTTATGTACCGTGACCACTTGCTGTGTTGGTCATGTACCAAAGTTCGTAATAGGTTTCCAAGCTGACGGTTGATCCTTTCGGCTAGGTTGGCACAAGGATTCCGTATTGCTGTATACTTTGGTTGTATGTTTAATTCCTTGAGTCCATCGACCCATTTCTTGGATGTGAACTGAGTCCCATTATCAGTCATAATGACCTTTGGTCGTCCGTACTCCTCGCAGTAATCTTTTATTCTCCATAGCGTTGTAGTAGTTGTCGCTCTCCGCAGCGTAAACAACTTGACGAATTTTGTAAAATTGTCTACCATTACGAGTAGATACTTGACACCACCTGCTCCTGTTGGTAGGGGTCCATGGTAGTCTGCACTTACGAGATCTCCTCTTGCTGTGGGTATCACAGCCTTGGTCCCTCCGAACAGCATCCTTTTGTTAGTGTCCTTGCACTATCTTTAATAATCTTACCTACATTATTGTTCATCTTATTTCATTCATTAATATTCATATCTATTTATTTTCTTCGGTTAATGTATTCTCACACAACCAATCTTATTTAATGTATTTTACTCAATATTATCTAACTTAATTATTAAATTTTCAGACATTCTTAAGATCGTCTTCCGTAATACGTTTCATTTATTTACTCTTAAATTTCTATTTGTGGAGACATATTTGTATGTCTTGTTGATTCAGTGCCGTTACTACGCACTTTGTTAGTAAACAGTAAGGGTACTGACCTTGTGGGTTTCGCCACACATTTACCCCACGGTCGGTTGCTTGTCCCTGTTACGCTGGTACAATGCACTCTGCACATCACACCTCCAAGACTTATGACTTGTCTCTTTCTCTCTCTCTGAGGGTGGATGAAAAGTATGTCACATTGTCCCTTCTGACAACTTTCCCCGGGCGTGTACACGTTGAGCCGTTTTTGTCGTTTTTTCCAGACCTTCTTACAAATGCGTTCGTTGACTTTCATTTTTTTGTCCGTGTGTTCATGAAATAATATCTTGTTTTCTAGATTCCTAAGAAATCTCACCTCGAGAGCTTGGAATCTTCTTTCCGTACTGGTGCCACTTTTTACAATATTCTTGAGTCGTCCAGTAAATTTCATTCTTTTCCTCTTTCTCATAACATTCCTTGTCCAGGACGAGTATGCATATGGATCTGGTAGGTCTTTCCGCTTCACATCATCCATGGCTTGCTTAAATTTGCATTCAGTTTCATAACATGCAGTGTTCATTTTAATATTGAACTTCCTTTTCATGCTTTTCACTAATGCAGCTCGACTACTTAGTCGATGTATGCCTGTTCCACAAGCTGGCTACTTCATCGTTGGTCTTACTGATGTAGCATCTATCCTTGTGTTGCTTAGTTTGTGCTTTTTGCACACTCCAATTGATGATATTGCACTTCTACTATCTTTATACACATCAGGATAATCATCTTCTGACATCATCAGACGCAAAGAAATAAAGTCATTTCTCTTCTTGGTCCGTTTGTTTCTTAGGTTGCTACTGACACTTACAGTTGATAATTTCTTAGTAACTGACACGTCTGTGAAATCAACAATGTTATCAAGCTCTCGTGCTTCCCGTACATCGTCATAATTCTTATTTGCATCTTCTTCCTGTTTCTTCCGGACTTCGCTTCTGTCCTTGTCTCAGGTGCTCCTGCATTCATGTATTTCTGTGTGCAACAGCGTGAACTGCTCGGCCATCTGTTGCGTGACTTCTTCCTTATGTTTGCCTAGCTTTTCGCTGAGTACTTTGTTGTTTTCATTCTGTTCTCTTCTGATTTCGCTCTGTTCTCTTCTGACCTCCTCCAATTTTTCATTCTGTTATCTTATGTTTTCATTCAAATTTTCATTAATTACTTTAAGGCTTTCACTCTGTGTATGCATGAAGTCCATCAGTGAACGTAATGTCACCTCTTCTTGTGGTTGGGACTCCTGTCCCCCTCGCTCTGACGTGTGACGTCTCCTCAGTCATTTGTGACTCAATCGGCGAATCTTCACCTTCGTTATCGGGCACACCTTGTGGGTTGTTAACCTCGAAGTTATCGGGACTGCTAGTCATTTTTGCCGCCTTACTTCGCGTTAGAATTCAGTCAAACTAGCCTTACACATATAAATCTTATTCTAATAACTAACATGTAAATTTACTTAGTCTACTACTGCCTGCTCTTTTGCCATGCGATGGGTGCCATTCATATAATGTAGAAATTTACTACAATTTAAATTTGTGGAGCCCCACGTTCTTTGTTGGGAGCCATTCATACAACATGCAATTATGCTAATCTATGCAAATCCAATTAATCAATTATCCAATTAGATTAAATGTGTCAAAATTGCTTTGTTTACGTGAATCTATTAATTACTCTGATATATTTAACTGTATTCATTAACGATTAGCATAATCACTGAGACTCTTTACTGTTGTTGAAACGATATTAGAAAATTTATTATAGAAAATTTATTACAAATAATTTAATCAACATTAGTGTTTCGTTACTGTGGTAGTGACAATAATGAACGCATGAATACTTAACAAATAAATACTTATTTATTAAACATCATTCAAATAAACTTTTGAGACATAAATACAAATTATGACCTGTAAATACAGTTAAGAAAACATACATGAATATAAATCACAATATATATATATATCCGTTTCGTTGCTTGCTGTAAAACAAAACATACAATACAATAGACATACATAAACATAGACATCAAATATCATTTATCCTACCCTAATGCGTTCATTTTGCCTCAGATGAATAGCTTTTATGTTTAATATTATCATAGTAATTGACCTAAATTCTCAAAGTGTGGTTTCTTTGAAAAGAGAACGAGCAGTAGTTTTTATTATAATATTAATAACATGAGGATTTTACTTGAGATAATGAATATCCATAATTCCATCGGTGAGAATCCCTGTTCACTGATGATCCATGTAAGTAGAAATTCCGTAGATTTTGTGTTGTCATCACTTTGCACTTGCGGGTAAGATTCACTCCCGTTGGTGTTATTGTTAACAGTGAAAGTTTATAGAGTCTCATGTTGCATACGTGTATTCATTATTAGTAGTTGTATACAGATAATTGTCTGTCGTTGACCTGCTTCGTGTTTTATATATGTTTAATTTAGTTGTATCATGACTGTGTGCAATATTAAGCACGAGTGTTATGATCGCTAATTCACTTATTGTTTCTGAGTTCGCACGACTGAGATAGCAATACCTAAATCATAGTGTGTTCCGATATCGACCACTGTGTTCGTAATTGTCACGCCAAAGTTCTAATATCGAGTCGTTCGCTCACTTATTAATGTTTAATTTGCATATCGGAATGCGCTTAAAGTTTAAAGTATCAAATTCAGATTCTAGCGATACTTACATCACTTCACACTTCGCGTTACTGCGGTAGACTTCCGTAACTTAGTGAAATACGATTAACTGATTGAAAAACCGCATGACTGTCTGAGAACTATTGAGTAACCAAGGAAACTGCGTAACTGACTGACTTTTGAACAACTGAGTAATACCGAGAGACTGAGAAAGTCTTAGTAACTGAGAAACTGAGCAACTGATAGACTGAAAACTTAATAGACTGAGCAACTGCGAAAAAACTGAGAGCACGCGTACCTCGTAAACAGTTTTTATTAAGCGTCATCTACCAGAATGCAATTTTCTGTCGTGCACGCCTCCGGTCATCCTCGATAGGTCTAATATTTCCTTCTACTCTGGACATCTGTGTTTCTCGGCACCCTGATTCGCTGTTCTGGTTGTCACCATGACGACAATCCTCTCCACCTGTTTCTTTGGAAGATGCTAGACTCTGGTTGGTTATCGAACCTCCCCTAATGTACACGGTGAAAGGGCTTCACACTACTTCTTAGAATGTCATAATTTTCTGTTAATTCTCAGTTGTATGGTCCTGGATCTTGCATGGACTGCTCTAATGGTTCGTCAACTTCTTATACAGTCATGGTTATGAACTTCGTTTACTTTTTTACGTTATTTTATTAAAAAATTGGTCTTCCAAACTTTGGCTTCTGTACTGCTTGACTGACGCTTTACGAGTAACGGTATTCAACGGTAATTTTTGCCACCAACGTCCGTTTCTATGGTTACATAATAAAATCTGATTGGCTTAGCTTGACATAAATCCATTGTTATCAAAATTTGAATTCCTATCACAATCCTCGTATATCTTCTGACTGCTGTTATTCCTCTATCTTCCTTCCTGATTATTAAATATTGTCACTATAGTATGCATTTCCTTTCATAGATTATTTTGATACCCCACAAGTTTGGGTTATTTTAGATTTTATGTTTTTACAATTATGTTAGTACTTGTTAATTACATTTCTTTTTGTATTCAAATGCTTATTACAATATTTTGTTTCACAAATGATCTACAATTTATTCTGGGTGATTCCTTCACCTCGGATTTGCTCATTTCTTTGTTAATTTATTATAATTTGTAGTTGTTGGTTTCTGACAGTTAGGCATTTTCATAGGCCTAAGTAGCCATTATGGTATTTGACTTATTTCATTTAAATTACATTTCGTTTCAGCCTAATGGGCTTTATTTTGTTATCATCTTTGGTTGTGTTGTGTTTTGGGTCTGCTTATGTGTTATTATCTTGTCACTATTATTTTATACATAATTGTTTACTATTTGGTTTCCACGTTTTCTATTCATACATTTCTTAATTTTTATACTTATTTCCTTTGCCAATAATAACAATGTGGCTATTATTTACTACTTTTTGATCTTATTACATATAATAATTAGGCCTATGGTCTGTATAATTCTTACAGCCATATCCAATTCATAAACTTGCTTGAATAATTTTTTAACTATTATTTGCTAATCTTTGTTTACAATTCCTCTTATTTTATATTATTTTTTAGTGTGATAAACAACATCACTATATGAACTTATAACGATCCCTTATAACATGGGTGTTTTTTGATTTGTTGTAATTACTTAATTTTTTAAACAATCTTTACTCTCCCTCCATGTTAACACTATCTGGTTTTTCCATTCAAGGCATTCTTCCTTTAAATCATAATGGTATTTACTTAAATTTAATAATAACATTCTTTCTTAAACTAGTTACTGTCTTATCAGTTTATACTGCTATTCTTAATTACTACTATTTTCCACCTTTAATTATTTAGTGTTTCATTTGGATTTATTAATTGTTAATGATTTTATCATTCACTATTTTTCACTATATTACCATTCTTTATTTTACACTATTTTCATTCAGTCATCACCTTCACTTTTAAATTATTTATAGTTTATTATAATTTAATTAGTGTACTTACTTTATCACTACACTCTGGGGCTTTTACACTTTCATTTTGCACTTCACAAATGTTTTTGTTTTTTAAGTGTTTCTGAATGGGTAATCCCTCTAATTACTATCTCACTACCATACTATTTCTTTCATTACAATATTTCCTTAATAATATTAACAATTCTATGTCCTTACATTTCTATCATTACATCTAACTCTAAATAGTGGGTTAGTTTGCTTTTTATATTTATCTTTATTTAATTGGGTTTCTTCTATAGATTATTAATTGTCCATTAATGGATAATAATATTTACTTTTGTTTTTTTCTTTTCATAGGTTAATTATTGGTCTTGTTTCCAATATTACATTTGAGTGCATTATTTCTCCTGCTCATATTCTTTATTACTTGTTTGTGTATCATCATTGGTTTTCATTTTTATTTATTTCCCTTCATTTTGGGTTTGTTCCTTTTTCATTCCCCTTCTTCTTCATTTTCATTATATTTGTTTAATACTTTGGTTTTCCACCTTCTCCTTTGGGTTCAATTTTACATGTTACATTGATTCATTCAATTCCATGCATTTGTTTCATTTTTGTTTATTTTTGGTTTTTTCCCTTCTTCTTTTGGTTTGGTTAATCACTTTCTTCTCTTCTTTGGTTTTATTCTCGTTTGTTTTTTGTGGTTCCCTTCTTCTTTTGCTTCCTTTTGTTGGTTCAATCACTTGGGTTGGGTCATGCCGTCGTTTGTCGAGTCATTGTCTTTATATTTTATTTAAATTAAGCATTTTATTTAATATGAAGTATTATTTTATGTTTAGAATCCTCTTTTTTTTATCCCTGGTATTGGGGTGGCTTATTTGTGTTGTAACAATATTAATTGACAAAATATATACATACTCTATGAACAACTAAGGGTTCATTTCATATCATTGCAATCATTGATAACTTTGCTTTATAAAGTTTCGAATGTTCAACCTTATATTTGAATAATTGGCTCTACACCACTCGTTTGTTTTATATGTCCATTTACGTTCTCACTGTGCTTTCTCAGCAATTTATTGCTGCACATTCGATTAAAGTTTCGCACCATAAGTGTCTATCGAAATGTTTCATAAATACTAGTCACTTGACATTTAATTAGTGTCATTAATTAGATACATTGTGCTCTAAGAAATCATGTTAATTTATATTATGCATGTTACTATGTCACACATCTTATTATCTAGCTAGTTGGACTGGCTTCGCGGGACAATCACCTAGTGCGTGTGCTCCCCTCCCCACAGTGAACTACTTGTTGATGTCATTTTCACATCCTTACGTAACTTGTATCTCCTCTGCATGCTCGTAGTATTTCTTGATCTGTCGTATGTTGAATTTTCCCCATACTTTGTTGTCGTTGTTGCAGTCAACAAGTTCGTACGTAGCATCTCCGAAGATTCGGTTAATCTTGTATGGTCCTGCATACAGTTCAAAAAATTTATCAATTTTCTTCATTGCAGCGTCCGATTGATGATAGGTCCTTATCAGTACTTTATCGCCAATTGCGAATTTCGCGATCCTTTTATTCTCGTTGCTGCGCTTTGCATGCTTCTCACTTTTTTCTTTAATCTTCATGAATATGTTGCTGTTCGTGCTTCCCTTAACGTCAATAACATCCTTATCTAACCATTTCTCCCATGTGTGAGTCGGTCTCTTGCCTAAGTGCGCTTCATGAGGGGTTATTTCAATCGTCTTATGGTACACTTCATTTATGCACGTTTCGATCATTCTTATGTACCGTGACCACTTGCTGTGTTGGTCATGTACCAAAGTTCGTAATAGGTTTCCAAGCTGACGGTTGATCCTTTCGGCTAGGTTGGCACAAGGATTCCGTATTGCTGTATACTTTGGTTGTATGTTTAATTCCTTGAGTCCATCGACCCATTTCTTGGATGTGAACTGAGTCCCATTATCAGTCATAATGACCTTTGGTCGTCCGTACTCCTCGCAGTAATCTTTTATTCTCCATAGCGTTGTAGTAGTTGTCGCTCTCCGCAGCGTAAACAACTTGACGAATTTTGTAAAATTGTCTACCATTACGAGTAGATACTTGACACCACCTGCTCCTGTTGGTAGGGGTCCATGGTAGTCTGCACTTACGAGATCTCCTCTTGCTGTGGGTATCACAGCCTTGGTCCCTCCGAACAGCATCCTTTTGTTAGTGTCCTTGCACTATCTTTAATAATCTTACCTACATTATTGTTCATCTTATTTCATTCATTAATATTCATATCTATTTATTTTCTTCGGTTAATGTATTCTCACACAACCAATCTTATTTAATGTATTTTACTCAATATTATCTAACTTAATTATTAAATTTTCAGACATTCTTAAGATCGTCTTCCGTAATACGTTTCATTTATTTACTCTTAAATTTCTATTTGTGGAGACATATTTGTATGTCTTGTTGATTCAGTGCCGTTACTACGCACTTTGTTAGTAAACAGTAAGGGTACTGACCTTGTGGGTTTCGCCACACATTTACCCCACGGTCGGTTGCTTGTCCCTGTTACGCTGGTACAATGCACTCTGCACATCACACCTCCAAGACTTATGACTTGTCTCTTTCTCTCTCTCTGAGGGTGGATGAAAAGTATGTCACATTGTCCCTTCTGACAACTTTCCCCGGGCGTGTACACGTTGAGCCGTTTTTGTCGTTTTTTCCAGACCTTCTTACAAATGCGTTCGTTGACTTTCATTTTTTTGTCCGTGTGTTCATGAAATAATATCTTGTTTTCTAGATTCCTAAGAAATCTCACCTCGAGAGCTTGGAATCTTCTTTCCGTACTGGTGCCACTTTTTACAATATTCTTGAGTCGTCCAGTAAATTTCATTCTTTTCCTCTTTCTCATAACATTCCTTGTCCAGGACGAGTATGCATATGGATCTGGTAGGTCTTTCCGCTTCACATCATCCATGGCTTGCTTAAATTTGCATTCAGTTTCATAACATGCAGTGTTCATTTTAATATTGAACTTCCTTTTCATGCTTTTCACTAATGCAGCTCGACTACTTAGTCGATGTATGCCTGTTCCACAAGCTGGCTACTTCATCGTTGGTCTTACTGATGTAGCATCTATCCTTGTGTTGCTTAGTTTGTGCTTTTTGCACACTCCAATTGATGATATTGCACTTCTACTATCTTTATACACATCAGGATAATCATCTTCTGACATCATCAGACGCAAAGAAATAAAGTCATTTCTCTTCTTGGTCCGTTTGTTTCTTAGGTTGCTACTGACACTTACAGTTGATAATTTCTTAGTAACTGACACGTCTGTGAAATCAACAATGTTATCAAGCTCTCGTGCTTCCCGTACATCGTCATAATTCTTATTTGCATCTTCTTCCTGTTTCTTCCGGACTTCGCTTCTGTCCTTGTCTCAGGTGCTCCTGCATTCATGTATTTCTGTGTGCAACAGCGTGAACTGCTCGGCCATCTGTTGCGTGACTTCTTCCTTATGTTTGTCTAGCTTTTCGCTGAGTACTTTGTTGTTTTCATTCTGTTCTCTTCTGATTTCGCTCTGTTCTCTTCTGACCTCCTCCAATTTTTCATTCTGTTATCTTATGTTTTCATTCAAATTTTCATTAATTACTTTAAGGCTTTCACTCTGTGTATGCATGAAGTCCATCAGTGAACGTAATGTCACCTCTTCTTGTGGTTGGGACTCCTGTCCCCCTCGCTCTGACGTGTGACGTCTCCTCAGTCATTTGTGACTCAATCGGCGAATCTTCACCTTCGTTATCGGGCACACCTTGTGGGTTGTTAACCTCGAAGTTATCGGGACTGCTAGTCATTTTTGCCGCCTTACTTCGCGTTAGAATTCAGTCAAACTAGCCTTACACATATAAATCTTATTCTAATAACTAACATGTAAATTTACTTAGTCTACTACTGCCTGCTCTTTTGCCATGCGATGGGTGCCATTCATATAATGTAGAAATTTACTACAATTTAAATTTGTGGAGCCCCACGTTCTTTGTTGGGAGCCATTCATACAACATGCAATTATGCTAATCTATGCAAATCCAATTAATCAATTATCCAATTAGATTAAATGTGTCAAAATTGCTTTGTTTACGTGAATCTATTAATTACTCTGATATATTTAACTGTATTCATTAACGATTAGCATAATCACTGAGACTCTTTACTGTTGTTGAAACGATATTAGAAAATTTATTATAGAAAATTTATTACAAATAATTTAATCAACATTAGTGTTTCGTTACTGTGGTAGTGACAATAATGAACGCATGAATACTTAACAAATAAATACTTATTTATTAAACATCATTCAAATAAACTTTTGAGACATAAATACAAATTATGACCTGTAAATACAGTTAAGAAAACATACATGAATATAAATCACAATATATATATATATCCGTTTCGTTGCTTGCTGTAAAACAAAACATACAATACAATAGACATACATAAACATAGACATCAAATATCATTTATCCTACCCTAATGCGTTCATTTTGCCTCAGATGAATAGCTTTTATGTTTAATATTATCATAGTAATTGACCTAAATTCTCAAAGTGTGGTTTCTTTGAAAAGAGAACGAGCAGTAGTTTTTATTATAATATTAATAACATGAGGATTTTACTTGAGATAATGAATATCCATAATTCCATCGGTGAGAATCCCTGTTCACTGATGATCCATGTAAGTAGAAATTCCGTAGATTTTGTGTTGTCATCACTTTGCACTTGCGGGTAAGATTCACTCCCGTTGGTGTTATTGTTAACAGTGAAAGTTTATAGAGTCTCATGTTGCATACGTGTATTCATTATTAGTAGTTGTATACAGATAATTGTCTGTCGTTGACCTGCTTCGTGTTTTATATATGTTTAATTTAGTTGTATCATGACTGTGTGCAATATTAAGCACGAGTGTTATGATCGCTAATTCACTTATTGTTTCTGAGTTCGCACGACTGAGATAGCAATACCTAAATCATAGTGTGTTCCGATATCGACCACTGTGTTCGTAATTGTCACGCCAAAGTTCTAATATCGAGTCGTTCGCTCACTTATTAATGTTTAATTTGCATATCGGAATGCGCTTAAAGTTTAAAGTATCAAATTCAGATTCTAGCGATACTTACATCACTTCACACTTCGCGTTACTGCGGTAGACTTCCGTAACTTAGTGAAATACGATTAACTGATTGAAAAACCGCATGACTGTCTGAGAACTATTGAGTAACCAAGGAAACTGCGTAACTGACTGACTTTTGAACAACTGAGTAATACCGAGAGACTGAGAAAGTCTTAGTAACTGAGAAACTGAGCAACTGATAGACTGAAAACTTAATAGACTGAGCAACTGCGAAAAAACTGAGAGCACGCGTACCTCGTAAACAGTTTTTATTAAGCGTCATCTACCAGAATGCAATTTTCTGTCGTGCACGCCTCCGGTCATCCTCGATAGGTCTAATATTTCCTTCTACTCTGGACATCTGTGTTTCTCGGCACCCTGATTCGCTGTTCTGGTTGTCACCATGACGACAATCCTCTCCACCTGTTTCTTTGGAAGATGCTAGACTCTGGTTGGTTATCGAACCTCCCCTAATGTACACGGTGAAAGGGCTTCACACTACTTCTTAGAATGTCATAATTTTCTGTTAATTCTCAGTTGTATGGTCCTGGATCTTGCATGGACTGCTCTAATGGTTCGTCAACTTCTTATACAGTCATGGTTATGAACTTCGTTTACTTTTTTACGTTATTTTATTAAAAAATTGGTCTTCCAAACTTTGGCTTCTGTACTGCTTGACTGACGCTTTACGAGTAACGGTATTCAACGGTAATTTTTGCCACCAACGTCCGTTTCTATGGTTACATAATAAAATCTGATTGGCTTAGCTTGACATAAATCCATTGTTATCAAAATTTGAATTCCTATCACAATCCTCGTATATCTTCTGACTGCTGTTATTCCTCTATCTTCCTTCCTGATTATTAAATATTGTCACTATAGTATGCATTTCCTTTCATAGATTATTTTGATACCCCACAAGTTTGGGTTATTTTAGATTTTATGTTTTTACAATTATGTTAGTACTTGTTAATTACATTTCTTTTTGTATTCAAATGCTTATTACAATATTTTGTTTCACAAATGATCTACAATTTATTCTGGGTGATTCCTTCACCTCGGATTTGCTCATTTCTTTGTTAATTTATTATAATTTGTAGTTGTTGGTTTCTGACAGTTAGGCATTTTCATAGGCCTAAGTAGCCATTATGGTATTTGACTTATTTCATTTAAATTACATTTCGTTTCAGCCTAATGGGCTTTATTTTGTTATCATCTTTGGTTGTGTTGTGTTTTGGGTCTGCTTATGTGTTATTATCTTGTCACTATTATTTTATACATAATTGTTTACTATTTGGTTTCCACGTTTTCTATTCATACATTTCTTAACTTTTATACTTATTTCCTTTGCCAATAATAACAATGTGGCTATTATTTACTACTTTTTGATCTTATTACATATAATAATTAGGCCTATGGTCTGTATAATTCTTACAGCCATATCCAATTCATAAACTTGCTTGAATAATTTTTTAACTATTATTTGCTAATCTTTGTTTACAATTCCTCTTATTTTATATTATTTTTTAGTGTGATAAACAACATCACTATATGAACTTATAACGATCCCTTATAACATGGGTGTTTTTTGATTTGTTGTAATTACTTAATTTTTTAAACAATCTTTACTCTCCCTCCATGTTAACACTATCTGGTTTTTCCATTCAAGGCATTCTTCCTTTAAATCATAATGGTATTTACTTAAATTTAATAATAACATTCTTTCTTAAACTAGTTACTGTCTTATCAGTTTATACTGCTATTCTTAATTACTACTATTTTCCACCTTTAATTATTTAGTGTTTCATTTGGATTTATTAATTGTTAATGATTTTATCATTCACTATTTTTCACTATATTACCATTCTTTATTTTACACTATTTTCATTCAGTCATCACCTTCACTTTTAAATTATTTATAGTTTATTATAATTTAATTAGTGTACTTACTTTATCACTACACTCTGGGGCTTTTACACTTTCATTTTGCACTTCACAAATGTTTTTGTTTTTTAAGTGTTTCTGAATGGGTAATCCCTCTAATTACTATCTCACTACCATACTATTTCTTTCATTACAATATTTCCTTAATAATATTAACAATTCTATGTCCTTACATTTCTATCATTACATCTAACTCTAAATAGTGGGTTAGTTTGCTTTTTATATTTATCTTTATTTAATTGGGTTTCTTCTATAGATTATTAATTGTCCATTAATGGATAATAATATTTACTTTTGTTTTTTTCTTTTCATAGGTTAATTATTGGTCTTGTTTCCAATATTACATTTGAGTGCATTATTTCTCCTGCTCATATTCTTTATTACTTGTTTGTGTATCATCATTGGTTTTCATTTTTATTTATTTCCCTTCATTTTGGGTTTGTTCCTTTTTCATTCCCCTTCTTCTTCATTTTCATTATATTTGTTTAATACTTTGGTTTTCCACCTTCTCCTTTGGGTTCAATTTTACATGTTACATTGATTCATTCAATTCCATGCATTTGTTTCATTTTTGTTTATTTTTGGTTTTTTCCCTTCTTCTTTTGGTTTGGTTAATCACTTTCTTCTCTTCTTTGGTTTTATTCTCGTTTGTTTTTTGTGGTTCCCTTCTTCTTTTGCTTCCTTTTGTTGGTTCAATCACTTGGGTTGGGTCATGCCGTCGTTTGTCGAGTCATTGTCTTTATATTTTATTTAAATTAAGCATTTTATTTAATATGAAGTATTATTTTATGTTTAGAATCCTCTTTTTTTTATCCCTGGTATTGGGGTGGCTTATTTGTGTTGTAACAATATTAATTGACAAAATATATACATACTCTATGAACAACTAAGGGTTCATTTCATATCATTGCAATCATTGATAACTTTGCTTTATAAAGTTTCGAATGTTCAACCTTATATTTGAATAATTGGCTCTACACCACTCGTTTGTTTTATATGTCCATTTACGTTCTCACTGTGCTTTCTCAGCAATTTATTGCTGCACATTCGATTAAAGTTTCGCACCATAAGTGTCTATCGAAATGTTTCATAAATACTAGTCACTTGACATTTAATTAGTGTCATTAATTAGATACATTGTGCTCTAAGAAATCATGTTAATTTATATTATGCATGTTACTATGTCACACATCTTATTATCTAGCTAGTTGGACTGGCTTCGCGGGACAATCACCTAGTGCGTGTGCTCCCCTCCCCACAGTGAACTACTTGTTGATGTCATTTTCACATCCTTACGTAACTTGTATCTCCTCTGCATGCTCGTAGTATTTCTTGATCTGTCGTATGTTGAATTTTCCCCATACTTTGTTGTCGTTGTTGCAGTCAACAAGTTCGTACGTAGCATCTCCGAAGATTCGGTTAATCTTGTATGGTCCTGCATACAGTTCAAAAAATTTATCAATTTTCTTCATTGCAGCGTCCGATTGATGATAGGTCCTTATCAGTACTTTATCGCCAATTGCGAATTTCGCGATCCTTTTATTCTCGTTGCTGCGCTTTGCATGCTTCTCACTTTTTTCTTTAATCTTCATGAATATGTTGCTGTTCGTGCTTCCCTTAACGTCAATAACATCCTTATCTAACCATTTCTCCATGTGTGAGTCGGTCTCTTGCCTAAGTGCGCTTCATGAGGGGTTATTTCAATCGTCTTATGGTACACTTCATTTATGCACGTTTCGATCATTCTTATGTACCGTGACCACTTGCTGTGTTGGTCATGTACCAAAGTTCGTAATAGGTTTCCAAGCTGACGGTTGATCCTTTCGGCTAGGTTGGCACAAGGATTCCGTATTGCTGTATACTTTGGTTGTATGTTTAATTCCTTGAGTCCATCGACCCATTTCTTGGATGTGAACTGAGTCCCATTATCAGTCATAATGACCTTTGGTCGTCCGTACTCCTCGCAGTAATCTTTTATTCTCCATAGCGTTGTAGTAGTTGTCGCTCTCCGCAGCGTAAACAACTTGACGAATTTTGTAAAATTGTCTACCATTACGAGTAGATACTTGACACCACCTGCTCCTGTTGGTAGGGGTCCATGGTAGTCTGCACTTACGAGATCTCCTCTTGCTGTGGGTATCACAGCCTTGGTCCCTCCGAACAGCATCCTTTTGTTAGTGTCCTTGCACTATCTTTAATAATCTTACCTACATTATTGTTCATCTTATTTCATTCATTAATATTCATATCTATTTATTTTCTTCGGTTAATGTATTCTCACACAACCAATCTTATTTAATGTATTTTACTCAATATTATCTAACTTAATTATTAAATTTTCAGACATTCTTAAGATCGTCTTCCGTAATACGTTTCATTTATTTACTCTTAAATTTCTATTTGTGGAGACATATTTGTATGTCTTGTTGATTCAGTGCCGTTACTACGCACTTTGTTAGTAAACAGTAAGGGTACTGACCTTGTGGGTTTCGCCACACATTTACCCCACGGTCGGTTGCTTGTCCCTGTTACGCTGGTACAATGCACTCTGCACATCACACCTCCAAGACTTATGACTTGTCTCTTTCTCTCTCTCTGAGGGTGGATGAAAAGTATGTCACATTGTCCCTTCTGACAACTTTCCCCGGGCGTGTACACGTTGAGCCGTTTTTGTCGTTTTTTCCAGACCTTCTTACAAATGCGTTCGTTGACTTTCATTTTTTTGTCCGTGTGTTCATGAAATAATATCTTGTTTTCTAGATTCCTAAGAAATCTCACCTCGAGAGCTTGGAATCTTCTTTCCGTACTGGTGCCACTTTTTACAATATTCTTGAGTCGTCCAGTAAATTTCATTCTTTTCCTCTTTCTCATAACATTCCTTGTCCAGGACGAGTATGCATATGGATCTGGTAGGTCTTTCCGCTTCACATCATCCATGGCTTGCTTAAATTTGCATT